>JBAMCK010001021.1:60210-1260210 GCA_037075185.1 Drosophila pseudotalamancana | reverse complement strand
CACACACACCCAGACACAGACACAGACACAGACAGAAACACCTTGGAGTTGACCTCGCTCGAGCGGGTGTCAAAGGCCGTGTTAGGCTCGTGTGCAGCCTTTGACAGGCGCTGAGCGAGGTCCCGTCCAGCCATTGAATCCCCCGCCAAGCTGCGAGTCAATTTGTCCAAATTGAAAATTGTTGAGCAGCTTCGCCATTGAAATTCGATACATTTGACAGCAGCAGCAGCAGCGGCAGCAGCTGCTCGGGCCACCCTGTTAATGCAGCCAACAGTTATCAATGCACACACACACACACATACGCATGCAATTACACACACACATGCATTAAGCTTGCAATCGCCTTACAAAGCATACAAATCGAATTCGAATTCGAAATGCAATCTTGCCCTGAATGCGACATTCAGCGCGCATCATTCAATGTCCAGTTTTCGATTGAAGGGAAATCAATTGAATGAAAGTAGGTTAGAATGAGTTTGAAGTGTAGATTTGTCTGATTGCTTGTATAATAAAATAATTACAATGGAGGGTATAAATTATGATTGCTTCACAGTTTAAGTTGGATTACACTTAGTCCACCACATAGATGGGTAAATTGTAGAAATCATCACCTGAAATTGTGAGTCAAAAATAAAAAAAGATTGCAACATCTTAAGACAAAGTGCAACCCACGGCGGCAACTCTGCATGAGCGCTAGTTCCAGGGCATTACGATAGGACACGAGCGGCTGCCAATAGTCGACCTGGCTGGTTGGTAAGGGCATGTGATCGATGAGCTGCAGGAACTTGAGCATGTGCAGCATGTCCTGGGCGAGCAGTTGTGGCACAAACTGCTGGATGACGGTCAGATAGAGAAGATTCTCGGGCGGACAAGTCGGATCATCGGAAATGATCTCCGCGGCAAACCGAATGCCGGCACGATGAAGCACTAGCACGGCGGAACGAACTTTCAGCTGATTAGTATTGAAGAGCTCCGCCAGCAAATTGGCCAACTTCAGCAGATTAGCGAAATCCGTGGAAGACGCCGCTTCCAGTGGATCGGGATAGCTGACCCGAATGCGTTGGTAGACCAGCAAACAGGTGTGCATCACGGTCATGCCAAAGTTGATGGGATTCACAGACAAGCAGCGTTCCACTGTGGCACGCAGCACGTCACCAAAGATGGGATTAAACTGGAATTGTTAGAGGGAGTTTGTTAATGGGGAATCAGTCAGATGATTGACTGGGAGTCGTCGTACACTTTCGTAATACTGCAGCACAACGCAGCATCGCATCACGGGCATCACATTGTGGAAGACCAGCTTGCAATAGCTGGCTAAAACGCGTCGCTTGCTCTGGAGCACTGGGAATTCCTCCGGGGCCAACAGCTCGGCAGGCCCGCTCCCATCTGCGGCCGCAAAGGCAAATCGTAGTACGAACGTCTCGAACAGCTCGTAATCTCTGATCTTGGACTTGTATTCCAGAGCGCGAATCGAGGCGCAACTATGCTGACGCAGCGGATCGGCAAACAATACGAAAATGTCGCACGTGAAGGCAAAAGCCTGTAAGGAGAGGGATAGGAAATAGTAAAAGGTCACAGTTTTTTTTAGACTTCTAAGACTTACAACAGCGCCCACTTTGACCATGGCAGAGTCATCGATCAGCTGGAAGGTCACACAGAGAAATTTCTCTAGCCGGCGACGTAAGTCACGACAATCCTCGGAAACATCCTGCGAATTCTTAGCTAATTCCTTAACCCGCCTCAGATCCCATGAGAGCGAAACGTAGACAATCGTCAAGTATAGCGTGATTGTCTTCTCCGGCAGACAGGAGTCCATGGGTTGATACCTTCTAGCCACCGCGCACTGAAGATTCGCGAGGACGGTTTCGCTCAGCTGCCATTCCTGGAGATCGAAATACGCGTAAAGGGTGGAGAGCAGGCACAACGTATTAGCGAGACGTTTGGCATTGTCCTCCATCGGCAACCTCGAGGAACCCGCCAAGGATTGCTCCCAGCTCGTGGCGGCAATCATATAGTTGGTCACTGCGCTGTTCAGCAGCTCTTTTCGATGATTTGCATGGGACGTATCCAGACCGTACAGATGCTCCAATGTCATGGCGCCCATTTGCAGCACAAAAATGTCCTCCTGCTCGAACATGATGTCCTTGATCTGTTCGAGCAGCTCCTGAAACTGCATCCGCTGCAGCAGCAGATACCGCGGTAGCTCCAACAAATTGCTCAGATCCCGGCTGCATCTGCGATACTGCCGCAGTAGTAAAGGCAACTTGGTTAAAAGTACTTTAGTGGCCCGCTTGCTGGCATTCGGCTGGGCTTGTCGCACCAGATCCTCGGTGTAACGGCCAGGTGGTATCTCGCCGGTAACTGCCTGGCTGACGGCTCGTGTTAGGATCTCTATGATCGACGAGGTCTCTGCTGGACTCAGGGATTGTGGCTGCAGCAGCATGGAGACCATGGTGGACCAGGCTAGTACAATATCGTTGCTGCCGTAGTAGGCGTCTACCAGATAGGCGGCATGCTCATGCTCTCTAAACTCAATGAAGAACTGCGCCAGGATCAGAATGCGCTCCTGCTCCGAGCCTCCATCTTGATAGCGATATGGCACCAGTTCTGCAGCCGCTTGGGCCACGCCACGATGGGCGGCGAAAACCAACTGCTCGATAACTTGCAGCATGGACTCGTCCAGGAACTGTGGATTTTCCTTGTAGAAAAGCCCCAGCAGCTGGATTGCCATCTGGGCCAGTTCGCTCTCTGCACTCAAGGTGAGACCCAGCAGGATCTTCCGATGCTTGGCGCCCAGCTCCAAGCAAACGGCGCGCAAGTTTGGATTGTTGTACAGCTTAAACAGGGTATGAAGGCAGCTTTCGAGCACCTTGGTCGAATTGTCCTGCAGCGACTGAAACAGATGCTTCACATGATCCGGATTCAGATAGCTCTGTGGAAATTTGTCCAGCCACAAAGCGCACTCGGCTACGCACAGATAGCGTATCTCATCGACCACATCGACGTAGCGCTCCAAGAAAACGCTCGTGAACAGCTGCATCCAAATTTCCCGAAGCTTCTCGTTCTCGAGGATAACCGTGGAGCTAAGAGTTGTCATCATCTTGAGTGCTACAAGGAAGGAAGGAAGGAAGGAAGTTCTTTACCATTCAATACCTTCAATGGCTTTCCTCGCTTACCAATCAGCGTGAAGGTGTGCCTAAAGGCGCGCACCTTCGAGTCGGCGCAGACCTCGACAAATCCGACCAAATTCTTCAAAAGGACATCGTCCAAAAAAAGTCCAGTGCTGGGAAGAAGACGCAACAGACATTGCACAAAAGAGCAAACATTACGGCCAAAAGAGTTGCCCGTTTGCATAATCAGAGGATACGACAAGCTCTTCTGCAAATAAAAATGTCTAAAGTGAGGTTATGTTCGATTACCAAGCCATTTACATTGCCAAAATGCGCCGTGGCCGCAATCAGGATATCGCTGAAGTTAAAGGGCAATCCTTGATCAGGAATCTGATATTGACTTCCACTAGCCTCCAGCATGAACTGCATGAGTCTTAACAGAGCTCCTTTTTGGGATTGCATGTAGAACTTGATCCAGCTCTGGCATATGTCCTTGAATAACAAGAGCAAAACATTAATTTGAAGGTTAGAATTGAGCTTTGCCTTACTCACCTTTATTTTCTGCTTCTTATCGCACACAAGCTCCAGCAGAGAACTACGTAAGTCCTGCTGAACGTTTTCCTCCAACGGTTCTTCATTTTCCTTATTGCTGACGTCATCGTCGCTGGCATGAAAACTTTTCACTTAATAGACTTAAATGAAAACTTAAGCCCAGATACTACCTGGACACATCGATGGGCTTTTCTCCAGTGCCTTGGATCAACTCCTGAACCTCAATTTCATCGCAAGTGCTGCTCATTTTTAGATATAGATATAGTTCTGAATAATTCAAAAAGTTGTCAGCGACTGCACACGTACAGCACGTGCCAAAACTACAAAGGAAAAGAGGAAGCCAGCGTTGCCAGAATGTTTCAAGGATTGCAAGTGCAACTCTATTGTGAGTAGTTCATATTTTGTGCCACAAAGGAACCAGTGATTAGATTAAGAGCAGCCAAACCTGTAAAGCTCTGAGCTATACAAATTCTATTAGTAGAAAACTTAAGATGATATGTTTTTAAGCCCTAAACCCATTCAAATTTTGTATTTTTTATAAAAAGGTATGCAGTAGACAGAAGTAATCGTATCTTTCCCATGGGATATATATTTTCATCAGGACGATCTGATGAGCTATTCAAATTATGTATGACAGCTATTTAAGCCCTGAACATATTGAAAATGGTTAAAGAGGGTACAAGGTTTTTTCTATGTGAAATTTTGATAAGCTTAAAAAGAATTTTGACTTGATATACTTAGTAATCAGATGTGCCACACCACATAGTATTCTTTAATTAGAAAAGAAACGCTTAGATCTGTTAAATAAATAACTGATTTCCTAGCCTATTTCCCAGTTTTCCCACCGCCCTGTCAAGTCGAGTGTTCGCTGCGGTATTCCTGTGATAATTCAATCCAAAGCAGGGCCAATTACGCGGTCAGTGCCAAATGATTCCCACAGGTCGAATCTATTGCGGGTCACTCAGGCAGTCAGTTAGTTGGACAGGTAGGTAGCGAAACAACAAACAATTAGCCCGGCCGCTGCCTCCGCCAGCTCCTCCGCAATGATACACAAACAGACGCGCAAATTGGGCCGAGCCACTTGTCGGTCTCAAAGATCTGAGCGAGATCTAAGAAAGAAGCCGCCGTCGCCTTCGCCTTCGCCTTCGCCTTCGACTTCACCTTCGCTGAGGTCGCGGCTGCGGCTAACAAGGACCAAATAATCGGCCTCTGCTCCCAAAGCCAAACACAAATATTGACGTTGCTTATCGCACGCGATCGGATCGCCGGAACCACGAACCCACTAAAAAGCAGATCACAGCACCACCGCCGCCGACGCCGATGCCGCCGTTGAAGCCACCGTCGAGCCGCTGACCACTTGAATGACTTGGCAACTTGTTGCCCTCACAAATTATTTCAATCTGCGCTGATGACGCGGCTCATTCCGCGATGATAAAAAGCTGGCGATAACATTTCGGGCATTCCTGGAAGCCAGCCTCAAATATTGACGCCCCGCTCAACAAAATTGGCGCAGCAGCTGCTCCTGCTCCTGCTCCCGCTCCTCCTTCTGCTCCTCCTGCTCCTACTGTGATTGAAAGATCAATCGAGATGAAGATCTCAGCTGGCCCCTTCGGACCGTAATTGGAACCGTCCCGACTCTCTGGTCAAGCCAGCTCTTGTTCATATTCAAAAAGACTCGCCCATTGTTTAAATCGATTCAATTCCATATTCCGAAATCTGACCTTTGCTTCAGGCCTCGTCCTTTGTTGCCATTTCAAGCCGGGAATTAGCCACTGTCCAATGGATTGGCCAGCTGCTTGTTGTACGCACGTGGCCTCGCATGCAGATGAGCAGCAGGCACACCTTTCGTATCATATGATATCATATGATTGACGTGTCTTTAGACCTGAAATACGGTTCGTCCTTCTGCCGCTTGGCTTTGATTAACAATGACTGAAATTTGGTCCTTGACAGACGGGACGGCAGAGCGCAGGCACACAGGCAGGACAACTTTTGTTGCATTGTTGCTCAATTCAATTTACTTGCAACAACTGGTGGGGCACAAACAGCAGTTAAAACCGCAAGAAATCATGGCAAAAGTTAAGATTGAAAAGGATAAAGTTTGTTAGCTACAACCCAGACTTGGCCAAAGGCGCTTTTCCCTAGTTATGTGGAAATGCGGCTTTTTGTTAACTTCTGCCTCGCCCCCACCCCTTCTCCTATCCCAATTCCATTCCACATGCTTGAACTACGAAATGAGATAATTTGTTTTACAAAATTGCTTTTCCGAATGCCACAAAAGAGTTTCCCTCAATTCGATTGCTTAACTTGGCTTAGATTCAATGTGAGTTCTGTTTGTTTCAGTCTGTTGCGAAAATTGGGATTGAACATGTGAAAAATAGATCAAGTAGAATGATTGCCAAAAGTTTTCGGCGTCATTCAGCTAATACTGTGGCTTATATGAAGGTAAAACTGTGGGACTATCATAGGATATCGCTTCTGTTCCATCTGGGAGACTAAATTAAATAATTACTTAATTGGAAATACAGCTTTTCGATTTGTTGAACTTTGGTTTTTTGTATTACAGTTTTTCCTACTATTAATATGTTAACAATTTGGGTGTATACTTAAATCATCATCATTTTCATCATTGTCATTGCTATTAGTATTATTATTACTTTTATAGTTTTTATTAATAATAATTAGTAATAATAATTTTCATAATTTTCTTTGCTATTATTATTTTTATTATTATTATTATTATTATTATTATTATTATTATTACTATTATTATTATGATTATTATTATTATTATTATAATTACTATTATTATTATGATTATTATTATTATTATTATAATTACTATTATTATTATGATTATTATTATTATTAATATTATTATTACTATTATTATTATAATTATTATTATTATTATTATTATTACTATTATTATTATTATTATTATTATTATTATTATTATTATTATTATTATTATTACTATTATTATTACTATTACTATTATTATTATGATTATAATTATTATTATTATTATTACTATTATTATTATGATTATTATTATTATTATTATTACTATTGACATTGTCATTATCATAAGAATACTCATTATCATTATTATCATTGCCAGCATCATTTACCTAGTCATCATTATTATTATCACTGTCATTAACATAAGTATTAGCATTACAACTAATATATTCAATACAATAAATATTAGAATTAATATTAATCTTTATTATCATAACTATCTTTATCGTCATCCATACCATTATTATTAGCTGATAATAATCTCTATTAAAATGGGTACAAGGTCTTATTTACTGCTAGTTTTTGAACTGATATTAATTAACCGACCTCATCAATAATAAATACGTATTAAAAGGGTCGGAAATGCCTTTCTCTGCATAAAAATGTTTTGTGTAAAAAGGAAATAAAACAAATAAAACTTCACTCTACACGTTTCACATTTCAGGGCAATATTGAAATACTGACGAGTTGAAAAAGGAAATACTATATCATTATAATCAAATTAAAATCTGCATTGTCATATTACAATTCGATATTCTAATTGAATTCTTTATATGAATACACTAATTTAGATACAATTAATTTACATTCCAATTTGGAATATACCCTAAAAACCTGTTCGACATGCTCGCGTCCACTCAGCTGTCACATTTTTGGACCTGCCGCCCCAACCCGGGCAGTTGACCAAAATAATTGTGGCCAAGGCAACAGATATGAAACTTAACCACATGCCCAAAGTGGGTCATGCGGTGCCGGCAGTCGAGGAGCGATTAACAACCGGTAGGTGTCCGAGCAGAGAGAAGGAGGAGTATACAATTGTCAATATGCCGATATCTATTTTGTTAGAGCGGGGGCGTTGCATAATTAATCAATGCGGCACGCGGCGGTGGGTGCCACAAAGGGAACCGCCACCAAGCCCCAATCCCTGCCAGCTGGGCGAGAAGCTGGAGTTGGAGTTGGAGTTGGAGCTGGTGCTGGAGTTGGAGTTGGAGTCGAGGCTGCATACAAATGATGGCAAGCCAAACGCCTTCTTCCGCATTTAATGACAGCGGATGTGGACATGGAACCCAAGCCCAAGTCATGTGGGTGCCAAGCAGGAAGCTAGTCAGCCAAATAACCAGTTGGCTCATTCATGAATTGGCAAAGGCGTTGTTGTCTTCAATGGATCCGTTGGATGAGTCACTGCGACAACTGCGGCGACTGCGGTGACTGCTGCAACAATTAGTAGTAGGACCGGCTGCAAGTTGGCCAAGTTAACGTCGAGTGCCTGCCACAACTGGCTGCTAATTGACACACCTCGACTATGGCCAGACACGTTGGTGTTGCCAGACGTTCCAATCACGTGCTGCAGGCGGAGACGATGGAGGATGACTCATCCGGCTTCAACATGTGCCAACCCGCTCAGCAGCTAAGCAAAGCCACATCCACATCCACATCCACATCCACATTTACATCCACATCCACATCCATAGTCATTGCCTTTTATGAATGAAACGATCCACACGAATGTCTGCAAACGTCTGCAGCTCGAGCTCCAGACGCAGTTACACCCCCTCCCCCTTGCCCTTCCGCGCCCGCTCACGTTCCTACCCCAGCTGCCTGTTCCCCTCCTTCTTCCTCTTCCTCGCTCATTCAATGTTTCTAGTCGTCGTCTACAACTTTTGCCTTTATAGTAAATCGTGTTTTGCATGCGCGAGTAGGTTGGCTTCCCAACCACGCCTCCCGCCCCCAGCCCCCGGCCCGCTGCTTCACGGATTGGAGCTGTGGGCAATTGGATTTGAAAATTCATGAATGAAAAAAGTAGCTGGCAGTCGTTTGGCAACTTTGAAGCATTGCTCTTTGGACATTGGAACCTCAACTGCGTTGCCTTTTATTCTTAGTCTCTTTTCTTCTCGGAGGGGAGTTTGTAGTAAAAACTCGCATTACGACACGTTCCAAGTTTTCTGGTTAAATGCTCATATGCGTTGTATCTTGTTTTTTGTTTTTTGTAAAACGTTAATTGGGATATTAGAGAAAATGAAAATGTATTTTAAATGGACATTCACAGAAATATGAGCTGAGTAATTGCTATATACCAACTAAAACAATGATTAATAGTAATAAAAGATAGTATAGGTAGTTAGAAATGAAGGAATATTTAAAATTATATAATAACTTAATAAATGTATACTGTTATATATTTTGGAAGATATAGAAACAGTTTCGTTAGATTTTAGAGATATTTAAAGGGATTTACAACAATTTACCCAAGAAATTGAGTGGAAAAGTTAAGATCTGCGTATTTTGAACTGGTTACTGGAAATATGGAACTACTATATATATATTTAGATCTATTAATATAATTTTTACTTTATAGATCAACTCCACATGCACATTCCATGGTATTTCGTATGCTTTCATTTGCATATTTATAAGAAGCTCAAAAGTTTAAGAATTTAGAGATTGTCAACTGAAATTTTATGGCTGCATGTGGTGCAGTTCTTTGGCCACCCAACCACCGAAAACCTAATCGGTTTAAATGCAGCCCAGATCTGTAACCTAAAGCTGGGCACAGAGTGGGGTTTACTTACCCCACTTTAACCTCCTCCCGCTCCTTTCCATGCATTGCAATCTCAGTTTTAATCGCACAAAACTCGCAATAAAACAAAACATAATTCCCAAAAAAATTCCCAAAACCAAAAAAAAAAAAAAAACGAAAAAAGAGGAAGAAAAACGGGTAGCAGCTGCGCTTCGGATTTTGACCCCACAAGAAGTTGTCAACACTTGACAGCAGCTGATTCTGTGGAACTTGTTGTGGATGCGCCCACAAGAGTGCAGCTTGAGAGCCGGAGAACTGTGGCCGGGTAGCGCCGGGTAGCCTAACAGCGTGGAGACTAGCCCGGGTTAATGATTGTTTATGACTTCGACTTTGGGCCGAATCATTTCTCAGGCTCATAACTCGGACACGCGGCAAGGTTGACAATCTCTCCCTTTCTGTCTTTGTCTCTCTTTCTTACTCAAAGATTGATTGCAAGTAAAGTGTTAAGCCTGTCCACGGTGGTCCATAATAAATCCCAAGTCTAACCTGACCAAACATGACGGCACTTTTAATGTCTTTATTTATAAAACAAAATCGGGGCGAGTGACAAGCGAGCGACCAGCTCGCCGATAAGGCCAACTTTATGAGCCCGGCCCAAAACCGAAACCGTACCGAAGCGAGCTGAAACCTTAATTGAAACAGCATCTGGAACTGCAGGCGAGGTCTGGAAGTTTAGGTCCACGGGGGGAACTTCAGTCGTTGCCATTAAGGCGATAAAATGCAACGCACTTTAAACCCAGTTGGACATGGTCGGCACCTCGGCCAAGGAGACGACGCTAACTGGGCTTAATCGGCGCGTTGCGTGCGACACTTGGCCACTTGCTCGCCTCGACTCTCATTTGGGCATCTCATTAATAAGGGTTTAGCTTAGCTGCAAGCTGGACATCGGACATGGGACGTGGAACGTTGGACATGGAACATGGTCGGGGAGCGCTGTGAATAAATTAGGCGGCTGCGGTGGTCCCCACAGCTCGACGGCACAGGCCCCAACTTAGCGATCATTATGGCCCTTTGTTCGCTTTCTCAATACCCTGTTTAGGGAGTGAAGAGGAGTGTTTTAGTCTCAAATGAGATGTTCTGCCTATTCGAAGCCGAACTCTATCATTTCTTAAAAATTTCATTATATTGAACAAATGAACGTCTGCTCTGATCTTCATTCAGATTAAGTCAACTTTGAGGCAATTTTACAGCTTAAGCTAAGAAGGTATATCAGCTGGACTACTAGATTGCTCTTACAATGCTATTATTTAAACTCTCTTCCTTAACTCCTGGCCGCTTTAGTTACAATTCCAATCCTAAACAGAGTATGACGCAGTCTGATACAGTCTCATATGCTCAATTTTTGTATTCTGTTCAAGTTGATTCTTCGTGTCTTCTCGTTAATCTTTCCTAACTTTGTTTTACACATTTTTGTTCCAAGTGCAGCCGTAAACAGAGTATGACGCAGTCTGATACTCTCTTATGAACACCAGTTTTCGTTGTTGTATCATCTTTGTCGCTAATCTTACCCCACTCCGTTTTACCGCCTTAGTTGCACGTCCAGAGTATGACGCAGTCCGATACACCCTCACACGCTCAGTTTTGCTGTTGTTGCATTCTCTTTTGGCTGATTCTTCGTGGCTTGTTAGCTATCGCAGCGACGTTTTTGTTGTTCTCTCAATTTGGCTGCAGTCCGCGTTGCTCTTTGATGTCTTCTTATTTTCGGGTTATCATTTTTTATTCGGTTATTAAGCGTGTGTGCTGCAGACCACCAGCACGGCAGGGAATATCGGGCCAACAACCAGACACCAGTCACCAGTCACCAGACATCGAGACCCGTCTTTCTGGCCCAAAACAGATGTGTGAAGCGCGCTCGTTTGTTGGCCAGTGGAATTCTTAACAGGATTTCGGTGATAAACACGAGCATATGGTGTCATATGTGGCTCGATAAGCCAGAACTTGAACGGGTTTCACTTGTGCAATTACTTTATATTTATATATGTATATATTTTAAGTATATCTGGTATTTTCCATGAGCATTTCCCGATAAGCATTGAAATTGAGCTGGGAACCGTCTTTAAGTCGCTTGAAAGCCGCCGCCTTGGACAATATTTAACTCACATTTGTAGACAAAAGTATTAAATATCCATATCCGCCCATGGAACAATCGCTACTGTCCAAATTCTTCCTGATCCGGTGGACTCCATTTACCAAAACTCACCGGAAAAAATCTGAAAACAAAGGCTAGCAAAAAGAGTTATTAAAAATATATTCTTGAGTGAAATTTTGAAAATCGTTTAAGGATTTTATTCCTATTCCCATTTTTTTTTTTTTTTTTTTTTTTTTGTGTTGTATTGTTTGAAAGAGGCTGGCGAAATTTGGAATTATGCTGGACAGTGGCAAACAAAAGGATTATGTCCACTTTAGGATTACGATGAGGCCCACGCACATAAATTGTATCTTTTGTGCGAACAAAGAATGTGAAAGCAAAAGAAATTAGCAGAAAATATGGTCAAGAAACCAAAATTAATGTGAAGCCTGAAACACGGCATTTGCGATTAAAGGATTAACCTGCATAATGTTTCCCAAATAGAGAGAGAGAGAGAGAGAGAGAGAGACAGACTGCTGCAGAGTGACAACAAAGTTGCAGCAGACTTTGAAGCAGCCGAAAGAGTTTTGCGGTTGCCAGCTCTATATTAAATATATATATATACTAAAGTACATTTTATATAGTATATATATATATTTTTATATATAGTTGAAAGACAGCTCCAGGTGAGGACCTCTGCGGTCGACGGCGACAATTTAACGCACGAATGATTTAAACGAAAATCGCAGCTCTGGAATTTTTATATGCAAATCGGCTGCGGTTCTCAAAACAAAATGAAACGAAGCTGCAATTGAAGATCTGTAAGTGCTCCCAGCTATATATTTACACACATATATATATATATATATTGAAGCTATATTCCTTGTCACCACATAAACAAAAGCTGGCTTTGATGTGGTTCCCACGCCGGCTGCAAATCAAAAGTCATTACGAGCACTTGCTGCAAGTGCCACTAATCCGGCAAGTGCAACACAACGCACATCCCACAACACACACACACACACACACAGTCACACACATAACTGAGTGAGTGCTGGGAAATGTGTCTCCATTTGGGCAGTGGATACCGTGGATACCGTCACATGTCTCAATTTCGTGTGGGCGCTGGCGATCGACCTTTCAGGTGTCATGTCTCACGCTTTAAGCTGACCGACAACGCTTTTCGGGGCTTTCCCCGGACAATGAAAATACAGCAACTGCACGACCTCCAGATATCCTATATATTTTTATATATGTTCTCCACATCACTACACATAACATATAACTTATCTCTCTTCTTTCCATACCAACTATGCACATCTTTAATCTAGATAATTTCGTTATCTATGGTTCGATTGTAATATGCACTGCAAAACTTGAGGGAGACAATTCAAGGAATATATAAACAAATTTTTAAGATTATTTGTTTAAAAGCAAGACAATTTAGTAAAAGACAAGACAATTTAGTATTCAATATATTCTCTATTCCACATATAACTAAATCAATGAAAGAATAGAATATTTTCTGGCTGTCAAAAGCATTTCCACAACAGCATATACCCGTTTCTATCTATCTCTTACAGGTCATGGACACAATGGAAAATCTGTTTGTTATTTCTTTTGATCAAACGGAATTCTTGAAAGCAAACTAACCGAATCGATGCAGTGGTTAAAGCTCTGTGGGAATAACCGAAAGACTTTCCATAACAACAGAAGCTGGAAACGATCTCTAGATGAATGGAACAGTTACGTTTATATTGTAAATATTTGGACATTTATATGAATTTCATATCAATTTATTGAGGATCAGTTTTTGTACCGAAGAGTCGAAACTATAGTTGGGTTCTATTTGGACAACAATTTGTTGTTGATTGTATCATAAGATCGAATACAATGCATACTTTGGAAGACTTGGGAATACTTTGGTATAGTTATGCATTGATATCTCATATGCAGATGAGCAGCTTATGGGACAAGATCAGCGATCAAAGCATTTCAGTTGATCTTCTTAAATCATTAACAAACATTATTCCTAAGTAGATCAACTAGTTCCCACAGTTCTATTCTGTTCCATTCTGTAGCTCTGTCACTCCTTATATAGAGTTAGGGTCTCGCAGCTGATCCTCAGTTTTGCGAGTTAAAAACTTAAGCAACAACTAAATATTGATTGTTTTCGAAAAATAATCACCAGATCATTTCGGTGCAGATCAAAGGACACAGCCAGAAGCGGAGTTCGGTTCACAAATGTTGCGGTTGAAGTAATTGCCAAGCCAAAATGTTTTGGCCAACAGCAAAGAGCTGAGCAGCACGCAAAGGACAACGGGCCTAGGGACTTGAGACCGAAAACAATTAGAGCACGAAATGCTCTTAATTGTCCTTTCGCATGCGTCGCCTGGATTATCCTGGAATCACGCCTGGTTCAACAGCCAACGTAGAACAAAAAGAAAAAGCGTTTGAAGGAAAACTTTATGGAAATCCTGACAAGCGGATAAACTAAAATGCTGCTACTTAAAGGACATTTGCAGCGCCATCAATTCAATTGTTAAGGATCGTAATCCTGGCTAAGCTGATTTGCATAATTAGTTCGATTAGGCAGCTGAACAACACGTGGCAGATCTTCAGCTCCTGCTTCCTCTTGCTAATTGCCCATCAATGTCTGCAACGATCAGCGGCATGGACTTTGATCAACGATCTTCTTCTTCTGCTGCTGCAACTCGGAGGTTCCGAAGCCTAACAACATAATTGCGCAAATTGACTGACAAAATGATCCGGCGCCTGCATTGAGGCCTGGCCAACACTCTAAGCCAAACTCTAACCATGGCCTAATTGCATGGCCGGCCGGCCGGCTAGTAAGGTAGTCAGTCATTCAGTCATTCAGGCAGTCAATCGCCTGCTTCACGATGATGTATGGACCCTCCATGTGCCACGCCCACACACAACGCTAACGCCCGCGCCTCGATCGGCCACGCCCCCATATTGGAGTTGTGCTCCTTGCCGGCGCCTCTTTAGGCCGGAATCCCAGTGATAATTACACATTAATTGTTTAATCCCATTCGATTGTTCGTTCAGCTCCTCCGTAGGTTGGGTTCTCGCAGTCGCGCCCTTTCCAAAGGAGTGTTTGTTGGGTTTGGCTAATAACTAATTAAGCCATGGAAAAATGTCCATAAACGACGCATAAATCAGCGAAAGAAGCTGCCTTTGGTGGTCCAGAGCAGACGCCCACGTCGGAGGATCTCGAATGGGAAGACAGTTGAGCAACTTATCAGGCAGACAACGAAGTGCTTTTTTATATGTTCCATTGATAAGGTAGAAGAAGCAGTAAGAGTGCCCAAGTGGCAATTGAGCGACCGTTAGTTACCCTGTAAATGTACTTAATTCAAATCATAATCGATCTACGATATATTTCCATATAATTCATTTTATTTTCAAAATATACTGAATGTTTATATACAGCAAATCTAAGACTAAGAATAATCTCTATTTAATTGACAGCTAGATAGACGTCAAGAGTTGTTAAACTCCTTTCTACTCACTAAGCACCAATATACCCCTAACACCCACTTTCAATCAGTACAGGGTATTCATGGTGACGCATGTAATTGGAATGTGAAGAGTCCTGCTCTGCACTTATCTATCGATTCCTGGCCAGCTAACAGGTAGCCAGACAATACAATTTAATACAGGTAACAACTGCAGCAGAGGCTCGCTTTTGCATTCCGGTCAAAGGTCAAAGGTTGGGGTGTGGAAGAACGGAGTTTGCCTTGGTATGGGGGCATGCAACACAGAGCGACCGCAAGAGGCAACCGCAGAATTCTATTTGGAATCCGTTGACCACGACCAACTGCAGCAGCAATTCGGCACGTAGAAAAGGAGGCGTGGCGCCGCCCACATCAGCTTAAATGTTGCAAGTTTGTTAAATTGAAAATGTTGCAGTTTGTTTTGCTGGCCTTTCGCATTTCCCCAGTTGATTTTCATTTGCTTTTCTTTTGTATTATTCACATTCATACTTAATTAAGTCTTCACACTTTCCTGGGCGGGGGCGCAAATTGAGTGGGCGTGGCATGGGAACTGTTTAATTGTGCGCTTCATTTTTGAGCTGTCGTCCGCGTCCGCGTCCGCTTTTCCGCCTTCACCCTAGGGCTTTTCCCGGCGCTTTTCCCCTTAGCCGAGGGCTTTTCCCTTCGCGCTGCACAAAAAAAAAAGTTTTAATTTCTCACTTGTCTCTTGCCACCTGCCAAGACGGCGAGCAACTGGCCCCAGGTGCAAGTAAAGGTAAATAATTAATTGCAATGTCACTTTTTAGCTCTCCCCTGCAATTTGTCTTTGATTCACAATTGTCTGCGCTTTGCGCCTCTTTCTGTCGCCTCCATTTAATTGCACTTTAAGAATGAAAACCCTAAATACAAAAACCATCCAAAAAATGGGAACTACTTAGCTCAGGTGCTCAATCAAAGGTTTTATTGCAATTTGTGTTGCACTTCCGAAATGCTGCGGCCCATAAAATCAATTTCCAAATAGAGTCATAAAAAACCAGCGAGGAGAAAAGAAAATGTGGACAGGTAACAAAAAACCTGGGTGAGGGTCCAACCGTGGTTCCATTGTCTACTTTTTTTTTTACTTGCCCGATTTTTGTTTCGGTTTCTGTTACTGGTTTGCTTCTTCTTCTTCTTCTTCTTTTCATAATTATGGAAGAGCACAAATATTTTGATCATATTTCACGGCTCAGTCGCCACTGAGCGACAGAGTGAGCGAGAAAGGGATAGCATGTCCGATCTGGCCTGGTCATGAACATCTAGATAGCATTCGTTTCTATAACTGTTCTTGCTTCTCAAATTCTCACACTTTCCATCGTAAATCTTACGGGTTAGCGCCGTTTTGCATCATCTATAGAGCTCCCTCTCCCCTCTCCCCTTTTCTCTCTCTCTCCCTCTCCCCCTCTCTCTCACGCTCTTCCGCTTGCCATTGGGCATATTAAATAGGCCTTATCGGTGTTTGCTCATCCGCCTAATCCGTTGTTAGCATCACAGTTGACATCTCCATTTACTTCCACGAATGACAATCGAACTGTCATTTCTATCTAACAGTAGCTACAGTCGTATTACCCAAAATTTGAGGTTAGTTTCAGACAAAGAAGCGACCAGATACAGATACAGATACAGACAAGATCTAGAAGCCCACGAGCAAAAAATCTAATTGATCTTCAAATGCGAATTAGAATAAACCATATAGTTAATGAAATCGGTTGACTATTGACTAAGTTTCGGACTTGTTTCATCTATCAACATTTTGATGGTTCTTAACATGAAATTAGAAATTTCTAATTATTTTTAAATATCAACCTTACAAGGGTTCTTAAAATTAAATTTGTGAACAAGTTTCGGAGTTAGCCAGCATTACTTTTAATTTTTGTAATTTTTGTACTAATTAATAATATATATATCGAATCGGTATTGGTCAAGATATATCATATTGATGGAATTTCATACAGCCCCTCTTAACTTTCTTTCTAGTAAATTACTTGAAAGATATTTAATAATTAAAAAATAATAATAATAAGCAGTAAAGTTAATGAAAATCTTGTCCAGTTGCTCGGAACTGCAGAAACGTTTAAATGCAATTCCAGGGTAGTCGAGCGTGCCCCTAATAGGTGTTTTATGCAACTGCAGCGTATGCTTAGGCATTGATAGAATTGTTTGAGGCAGAGCTAATTAGCTGCAACACGTCTTCAGGTGGCGAGTGTGGCAGGTGGCAGCAGGCAGTTGGCAGTTGGCAGTTGGCTGTTGGGCATGCGCCGAGCTGTGACCACGAGTAGGCAGCTTCTTCTTCTTCTTCTGCTCCCGAGGCGTCTCTCCGCCCAGTAACAAGCGAGTGCGCCACTTGATTATATAGCCAGCCCGTTCCGGAGCTGGAGCTGGAATCGGAGTCGGAGTTGGAGTTGGAGTTGGAGTTGGAGTTGGAGTTGGCGTCGGAGTCGGTGCCGCAGGCCCGTTCTGTTTATCAATATGTGAGCTTTTGGGGCTTCGCTAATGATGATTATGCTTTGTGTATGTTGAATGTTGTTTTTAGCAATTGTTGTTCCTCTCGTGTTGTTATAAGCGTGTTCGTTACGCTTCGCAGTTGCATCAACAGCCACAGCACCAACAACAACAACAACTGAACTTAACTTCGAGTTAAAGTTAATGTTAATGTCTGCAATGCGCGTTCTAGAAATGATAATGACGAAAGATGAGCTCCAGCAAAGTGCAGCGTCATCGCTTGGCTGGAACGAACTCCAAGCCATGTGACAAAAGCAAGAAGTAGAAGAAAAAGAAGAAGAAACGAAGCTTCTCTCCACCACGCATCGCTCCAGTTGGCTCTGCTCTACAAAGCAAATCACATTTGCCACCCGCGCAGCGCAAATGAAAATAATACATACATACATACATACAAACATAAATATATACATATATATACATATATATATATATATATATATATACATATAGTTATTACGATTTTGTATTTATTTTTGCCCACTCCGGCGCTTCTTAATTGGAAACATTTTCCCAAAGACTGTTGCGACCTTCTCCTCCACCTCCTGCGCCCCCATTTATGCCAGCAACTCGAGCAAGCCAAGAAGTCTAATTACCAGAAGTCAGTTTTCTGCCTGGTTGCCACGCCTTGTCGCCCTCTTCAACGTTTTTTTGGATTCAAATTTATATATTTTTTTTTGACAGCAACTTTTGTTGAACTACAAAACTAACATAAAACAACTTAGAACATGGCCTAAAGGATGGTGATGACTGCGCGATACTCTGTTCAGAGCGTGAATCATAATTATTAAAGGAAATGTGCTGCATGAATCCGAGACAATGAAGTGAATGTCAAGCTGTATGTTTGTGTATGATGTATTACTGTAAAACTGCAGAAGCTTAAAAGTGGTTGAAAAACTGTAAGCAAGAAGTTTCCATCAAACTGTTGCCCTCATAAATAAGTTCATATGTGAGTGGTGGATGACTCCAAAACTGTAGAAACTAAAAAGTGAATGTCAAACTGTGATGTATCTTAACTGCATTCCTAGGAGGAAGAATTGGTAAGACAAGGTCAAAAAAGAATGGAATGTATAAGATATATAGATATAAGATGAAGTATGTGTAGATATAATAACTCTTGATATAGATAATAGTAAATGTAGTAAATATTTTTGTTTCTCTATATATATTTTCTATATCTATGTATATCTGTATACATATAGGTAGTGTACGAACTGACGCATATACCCCATTTGCCTCTGCGAACAGTGCATACAAAAAAGGTCAAAAGAAATGAAAAATAGCAAAGTCATTTAATTGCGAAAACGCGTTTTAATTGCTTTTGGGGTGCCAGAGTTCCCATCTAAAATAAGACATGGTTAAGCGAGCCGTTTGCTACTTGGCCAGCATTCTAGCTAGCTAGCTGGCATTTTGGCCTGTGAGCTTTCCCAGCATTTGGACACAGAGTAGTGTGTGTGTGTGTGGGACATCAATTTAGCCAACTTAAGCAAACAAAACTGGTCGAAAAAGTGCCGCATAATTTGGTTAGCCAAAAGGGTCACCCGACTCGACTTGGCCTCAGCTTTGAGCTTTAAGTGTCAAAGCTTATCTGTCCATCCGGCCAATTTAACGGTTAGTTACTTGTTCAAATTTCGTCTTCAACTCCGGAGGCTTCGCTTGGATGAAGCTGTTTGCCACAGCAGGCTTCACTCTTTGGCTGGGCGCAGGATTAGCTGCAACAATTTGTTAAGCGCGCTTGTTAAGCACATAAAATACTAATTTTATTTGACGGTTCACCCGGCGGGTAACGCAGCCCACCTGAGCTCTATAAATTGAAATCAATTATTGCCACAGATCTATGCCATGAGAAACAAATGCAACTCCAACTGGCAACAGCAATTGGCAACTGGCAACTGGCAACTGGCAACTGGCAGCAGTCAGCAGGCTGCCACCAACTGGCCATGGCTCATAAATTGAGCCGGATTGTCATGGCCGGCGGCGTTGTTTTGGACATTGATTGCCAGCTTCTACATATTTTCCCACAGTGCGGCGTTGCCCGAAAAGTGAAAGAACCTCCAAGGAATTGAACCAGTTAGTAATGTGCAAATGCCACACCTGAATGCAACTGCAACAGCCAAATACCCTGCAAGCGGCTGCAAATAATGCAAATAATGCAAATAAAGAATTTCGCAGTGAATGCCAATTGCCTTCTTTTTGCGAGAAAGGATTTCGCAGCCAACTTAATGCTTGGCAGCCTTGCTTTATAAAAAGCGTATTTAAGGTATTATTTAGTACATTATTAATATCAAAGGGATTATTTAGCTACATTTAAAATGTAAGTTGAGCAAATAATTGGCACACAAATGCAAGCAAGAACAAATTGTAAACGTACACATACACCCCATCTTGCTGATTACAGGGTGTAGAGCAAAAAGTTATTAAATACTGGCAATTTGAGGGGTTGGCAACGTGTGGCAAACGCTGTGACATGGCATGCAGCATGGCGTGGGGCAAATAAATATTGTGTTTTTTTCTCTGCTGCTGCTGCTGCTGTTGCAGCTTAGGCGCATGCCGCAGCGGCAATTACGCGTCTCTAAACAGCTGAGTCGAGCGCCTGGAATCGCATCGTCCTCAACTGGGCACAAATTAAAATTACACCCGCGGGCCAAAAGTCCAGTCCAGTCCCGGCCAGAATAGCCTCCATATGGAGTTAGCTGCGGTTCGATTGTATTCTAAAATGATAAACGCTGCCAGACAGTCGAACAGTCCAAAAGAGAGCGAGACAGAGCGAAAGAGAGAGAGAGAGGCCGAGAGCGATCCATGGGAATTACACTAATTTAAAGTAATTGGCTATAGTTTTTCACTTGGCATTTAAATATGTGTCCCGTGCTGTGGTGCTACATGCTGCAGCGGCTCCACAATTTTAATCGATTTGCGTATATAGTATGGCCAAATGGCTGGCGGACTATTAAAAGGGCCCCAAGCCGAAAATGAACTGGACGAGCGTACCCAAAAGTGGGCGTTGCCCGAAACTGAATGGAAAATGAGTGAGTTGTGCGCGAATGCGAATGCGAATGCGAATTGCAAGCTTTCAAGCGATCTCTCTTCCTCTCCGCCAGAATTCCCCCCCTGATGGCCCACATAAGGCGCATTCCAAGTAGCGCATATGCTGCACAAATTGGCTAAGAGCTGTGAGCTGCGAGCTGGAAGCTGAGAGATGAGAGCTCGGCTCAAGGTAGAAAAACGCAGCGGGCTCAAAGCAAAACTAATTAAAATTGCCCCAAAACAGAAGAGAGCGGGTGTGTGTGTGTGTGTGTGTGTGTGTATTTGTGTGCGGATTGGTACCTGGGCGATTGCCCAACAACCTTTTGCCCATCTGCATGCCTCATCTGCGTCATTTGCCTGCGGCTGTGCCGATCGCCGACTGCAGCGAACGGGAGGACCTGCGGACGAGTCGACTCGCTCCCATTTTCTTAACCACTAAAATTAATAATAAGTGATCTGGATCTGGTTTCGAGGATCCCAAGCCCAAGCCCAAGCACTCGGAACGTTCGCCGCATAAATAAATGTTATGTGTTTTTTGCCAGCCACCGCAGGAGCAGCCGCAGCCGCAGCCACAGACCCACTGCCAGGTCGAGCTCCAGGAATACAAAAACAAAAACAACAACAAAAAACAGACATAACACAGCAAATCCATAATGCGCCTTGCTCCGAATTGTTATTGTTGCTGCTGTTGTTGTTGTTGTTGTTGTTGTTGGCACCTTTGTGGCCCGCGGCGAGACAACAAAATCATTTCACCGCCGCCTGTTTGGACAGTGCAAAGAAGGAGCCTGCAGGAGGAGCAGAAGAAGGAGCAGCAGGAGGAGGAGGAGGAGGAGGCAAACATGGCCCAAACACAGCGCCCATTATTGATTGGCTAATCAAATCATTTGAAGGCAAACGAACAACTCCCCGCACATTCAACGACAGCCGCAATTATCATTCCAAAGTCGCGCTGGCGAATGGCTAATTAATAATCCCAACGATTAGCCAAAAGCCACAGATACCGCCCAAATACCCGATACCCGATACCCAAGTCTCAAATCTTTGCTCTACCTTCACCATCTTCTGCTCCTTCTGCGGTTTGCAGTCGTCGTTTATTAATTAAAAGTCCCTCAGCTTTTGGGGGCTGCAACTGGCGGCTGTGCCTCGCCAGCCACAGGATCGCGCCTCTCTGCAGCTCGTCTCAACACCTACGGGAACAGCGACGGTTACGGTTACGGTTACGGCGTTGGCTACGGCTTAAGCCTCCAACTGCAAAGTCCATCTGCTTTTGTTTAAGCTCAATCTCAATCTCTCATCATTATTTTCCAACCTTTGTTTGGGTATGTATACTATGTGAATCAGTTTGACAACTTCCATAAGGTCTAAAGTATACAGCTATTCAAATTATTATCTTCAAGATTTTTGTTTCGTTTAGTTAAATACAACTCCATACGTAATCATTTATAAAGCATATCTCTTATAATTTTGAATAGAGTATCTTTAATTTTGTTTAATTTTCTTAATCCTAGCAAATCCGTTTATAATATTAATATTGTTTTACAAGTTAAAACACAAATTATTCAACATTTGATGCATAATATAAATTACTGATTTACTTGTAGTGTATCTCATAGTCAGGTTGCGCCGTTTGCCTTTGCTCAACCTTCATTCATTTCATTTCATTCATTTGTTTGTCTCGAGGCTTTTCCTTCGGCATTAATTAGTCGCCTTCCATTCGCGTGTCCATTTAGGAGCCCGCCTGCTGGAGGACCTTGCGGTAGGTGTTCCCTAATGAGTTGGGGCGGAGGTGCGGGCGGCCACGCCCCCTCCGGGGTACACCGTTTGTTCGGTAGGTGTACTTGATGGGGACGGCCCAATGTTTGCTCAAGTTAGCCAACTAAATAAGTTTATTAGCCAGATGGAAAGGAAAGGCGGCACGCCCTCCGATACCAAGGAGAGGCTGATTAAAGAATGCGTGAGTGAGAGGGAAAGTGTACGAAAGAGAGAGAGAGAGAGAGAGAGAGAGATTGGGATAGAGTGTATGAATGGTTAAAGAGTCCATTAAGAATGCATTATTAAGCAACGCAGTTTTTTAATAATCAAAGATGCTCATTAAGCACATTTAATGCACATGGAGGACACGCAGGACATGGGCCAGGGATGGAAGTATATATAAATTGCAATCAGAGTGGAAATGAAGAATAAATGGAAAACGATGTAATTGCAGATTTATGAATTGCTGTGAAGTGTTTGCATGTCGACCGCTATTTACCTAAAGGGCCAGATAAATCCAACAAGGACATGTCCGCATTAAGTACATACATGTATATGTATATAGTATGTTTCCATGAGAGAGTCAAGGGTCGGTTATGCATTTGGCCAGCCAGAAGCTCATTAAAAAGCGGCCAATGCAAGTGGCCTTAATGAAAGTCCTGTCAGCTTTTACGTAGGATAAAGGCCGATTGGCAAAATGAGTTAAAGCCAAAGCTCTTACTTAAAGTCTTAAATTTATGGCCAAATAGAATTGAGCTTGAAGGATGGGCTTATCTGGCATTCGTGCCTAATTGAATTAATTTTGAATGAACAGCTCGGAAAAGCCGACAATTAAATTTCGGTTGCGACTATTTGGCAATTGCGCATTGAATTTCCATAATCAGCTGCCCATTGGCCATCCCAAATTAAATGCCAATTAAACGGGCCTATGAAAACTGCATCCCCCACCCCTCCAACTCACTCCACGCGTTCACCAATTTAGGGCAATAAAACGGGGTGGCTTTCTATGTGGGTGAAAATGAGAATTGATTGAAAACTAAGCCACAATTATGCAACAGTTGATTTTCAGCTAAAAGCCAATAACGGGAATGGGCTTCAAGTACTTCTAAACACAATTTGAATAGTTTAAAGTAGTGGTAAAAGTTGAGCATTAGTGAATTTCACTATATTTAGCGGTATTACAAATAGACTTTACAAAATTATTGCTCATTGTTTTATGCGATTTTTGTATATAATGTATGTAGATATGTCTAAGCAGAAAAGATTTATGACCTGAGCTCTTAAATTTCTGCATGTAAATCACCCACACTTGTAAATCATCTAAATTTTAGACTGTTCCACGTAAATAAAAACTGATAAATAGTAAATAATTGATGAGCACTTCGAAAATCATTTGTTTTTCAATATTTATGGTATTTTTGTTTAGAAAATGTTTCTAACCTCGCCAACTTTTTCGGCTTTAAGCTTACACTATATTTCAAATTAGAATGAACAAAGATTTTCTTTACATTTTTATATATTATATTTTCTCTGTCCGACTATATACTTCGAACCATAACAGATCCTTAGCCAGCAATTTTTATCCTGCCAGCCTTATCCTGCAGCTCATCTAACTACTTGCTTTGACTCGTCTTCCTTTAATAAACATCCATATTTATTGCAAAATGCTGAGAGGAAAGGCCAAGATTCTGACCTGTCACCCATCACATGTTGCGCCACAGACAGGAGCATATGGCCAGGATGAGAGCTGGCAGCAACAGGAACGGGACTCGAAAAGGACATCTGTTGGCAGTCGAAGACGCGTGGCATTTGGCTCCGAGTGAAAGGAGCGAAAGTGAGGTACGGAGGACGCCCCAAGGAGCGTGCTTATCACAATTTGTTATGAAGGATGCCCGCCAAAATATTCCTGCAGCGAGGTCCTTTCGCTGTCAGTTGTCAGTCAGTAGCAGGAGGACGATTACGAATACGCACTTTCCTCTAATGATGATGCTGTCAGATTTGCATCGCTTGCCACAACAGTTGGTTGAGCTGCCACGCACCGTGCCACATTTTCACTTTTCACTGCACGAAAATGAAAAGTGTTTTTCTTCTACTACTTCGTCGATATATGTTGGCTACCGCAACAGATGCCAAAAAGGACACTCGCCTTATCCTGCAGCCAACAATTTTGTGTTTTGTTAACGAAAATGAAAATTAGTTTTGACGCTGTTTTGACGGCTGCCGCTGCTGCTGCGGGGTTTGAACTGCTGCCTTGATTGAGGTCCTGGCCGCTCGCTTGACCGCTTGCCTCACTCTCTCCCTCTCCCTCTCTCACTTTTAGAGTAAATGGCCATATGGTTAGCAACGTGAAGCGTGCCGAACACACGATTTCCAGGAACAGAAACCAATCATAATATATCTCTCCAAAAATTGAGGCTGACTCATTAGAAAAGTCTTTCATTTAGGGACTAATCGAGTAGAAGAAGCATGTGTTCAATTTTCAGAGGCAAGCAAATTAGTTAACTTTCTTATATGAGTAACACTTTCCATTATATCATCACATCTTCACAATTAATTTTCCTTTTATAGAGTACCTTATCATACATATTCACAAATCTACGAATGAATATTAAATTTGACTCTTAAGTAAGCAAATAATATAGAATAAGTATTGCATAAATATACATCCATGACTGGGAAAGATAGTGTATGAAAGAGACAAGGAGAGATATAAAGAATTTATCAGTGTCTACCTAAAGATACATTTTGTTATCATCAATACATAAAATATTTAAAAAACCCTTCTAATAAAATCATGAAAATTATTCTGATATAATTCATGAGAATCACGCAGAAAGGCTGTATAAAATTCAATCATAATTAGGAATTTATAACTTATTTAAGACTCGTTTTATATATTTTTGAAAATGAGTAAAAGCTAAGCAGAAAAGAACTAATTATTGGGTATAGAACCCAAAGATCTGTAATATATATAGATAATACATTACAAAGAAACTTGCCTTGAATCCTATATTTTCCCCTCTATATACATATGTAAGAACGTATTTTCCAACTCATTTTTCCACAAATTAATGCTAATACTTAGCCTATCTGGCAACTCTTCAATTTCAAATACAGTAACTGAATTTTCATTTAGTTCCACTGATAATTTTTACATCCAGGCCAGCAAAAAAACTCGTGTGTGTGTGTGTGTGTGTGTGTGTGCGTGTATTTGTCAACACTGTGGCTGACACCGCAGGATATTCAATGAATGGGAATTTTTAAGTAACCGGGCCAATTTCCATTTGTTGATGACACGTTCGCACACACACAGACTCGTATATTGGGAAGGGGCATTATGCATGAACGTGTCCTTTGGCAGGAGAACTAATACCACAAATGCCAGAAAAGATTTACAGAGCGAGAGATACAGAGACCCAAATTTAATGCGAATTAATTTCCATTTTTTTTTTTTTTGGTTGTTTTTCCATATATGTACGTGACCGTTTCCCAGTCACAAACGCGGGTAATGGGAATGTGTGTCAGGGTCAAAGGTCATGACGAATCGCAACGCGTGAGCCGATGAATCGGTGGGTAGAGCCAGATTTTTCATAGACAAAGGCACAGCATGTCGGCTGCATACAATGGAAATTGGAAAATGGAAAAATGCATTTAAACCGATTGTGGAATTATTACGCAAAATCGCAAAGATGAGCCAGCCACAGAGAAAGAGACAGAGATTGGAGAGAGGGAGAGGGAGAGAGAGGAGGCAACCCTTCAATGTGTGTCGATGTGTTTGGTTGCTTCTGTTTAAGACCAAATAAATTCATGTTGTGGAAATTAACAGCACGCGATTGACGCAGCGGCCTGTTACTAATTAACTCTCCTGCCCCTTCTCCTAGTAACCCACCCCCTTTCGACTACGCCCCTGCGACGCTGCAATTGCAGGCAGGTGCAACAATTGCTGCAGCCGCCTGATTGAGTTGCACTCACTCTCTCCCTCTCTTTCGCACTCCCTCCCTCTCTCTCTCTCTCTTTCTCTCTCTCTCTCAGTTGGCTGCCCTGTTTAGAGGAGCAGAACGGTACGGTCAATGGCTTGGACCCGGCGTCGGGATCGTCGCGAGCGGCGCGTGCTTTACCCGTCTTAACGTGGCCTAAACTCTGGATTCGTGTCTGTCGCTTCCGTGCGCCAGCTGCAATTTGTGCCTCATTGCAGCGGAGCCACAAAAAAAGGGCAGCCGGAACGTCGATGGGTCGATGCAATACAGAAAAACTGAACACAATTTCGGAATAACAACCGTCGAGCTAAGACACAACGAATATGCCTTACACTATCCAGTAATGCAGCATACAAAAGTATATATATATATATATATATATATGGTATAGATATAGATATGGATATAGATATAGATATAGATATAGATATAGATATAGATATAGATATAGATATAGATATAGATATAGATATAGATATAGATATAGATATAGATATAGATATAGATATAGATATAGATATAGATATAGATATAGATATAGATATAGATATAGATATAGATATAGATATAGATATAGATATAGATATAGATATAGATATAGATATAGATATAGATATAGATATAGATATAGATATAGATATAGATATAGATATAGATATAGATATAGATATAGATATAGATATAGATATAGATATAGATATAGATATGGATATAGATACAGATATAGATATAGATATAGATATAGATATAGTTATAGATATAGATATAGATATAGATATAGATATAGATATAGATATAGATATAGATATAGATATAGATAAAGATATAGATATAGATATAGATATAGATATAGATAAAGATATAGATATAGATATAGATATAGATATAGATATAGATATAGATATAGATATAGATATAGATATAGATATAGATATAGATATAGATATAGATATAGATATATATATAGATATAGATATAGATATAGATATAGATATAGATATAGATAAACTGATAATAATGCTCTATACTACTTACTTAGCATCTCAATACTTAAAGAATATTAAGAATTTAACTAGAATAGACCTTCTAACCCCTGAGTAATAAGCATAATAAGCATTAACTGTTAAGCAGATTTCTAAAATTTCCTCATGCCCTGCACGTCACAAACCGCTCTGCATAGCTAATCGTCCCTCTCCACCAGCTTTTCATAATGTTGAAACAATTTCATAAAAACAAGAACCAAAAACAACAATAACAACAACAACTAAAAAATGAGAGGCAGCATTTAAAAGGCCAAGCGAGGCGTTTTACCGGCAATTATCGCGGATGAGGGGGGCAGGGAAGGGCGGTTAGGGCAGGGCTGGATGGAGGAGGGATTGTAGGGTCTGCCAGGGGGGGCGGAGGTCGGCGCTACTTTAGCAGGAACTGTCCGATGCGCTATCAAAAGCAAGTCGAGCCGCGCGCCGATTCGGGTTCATTATAAGCCGCAACAACAACAAAAAAATTGGACAACAAAAATGAAGAAGTTATTCGTGCAAAAAGCGAGAAGAAAAAAATGAATCGGTTTTCGAGTTTTTGGTTTCGGTTTTTGGGGTTTCGGACTTTTGCAACCTGTTGTCGGGGGGAACTCGCGTGTTGTAATTGCCCATCGACGTCTGGAGCATCTGGCGGCGCAGTTTATCGTGCCTCCAACTGCCCCAGCCTCAGCTCCGGCTCCAGCTCCATGTCCTACTCCTCTTACCCCGTCTTTCTTTTGTCCCCCTTTTAGTCGAACTCAACCGCAGTGTCAATAATCGACAGCTGCCTCGGCATTTATTTTTTGGGGGTCCGACTCCCCCTTTTTACATCGGTTTTGCCCAGCGGCCGGCTGCCAGCTGCCAGCTTCCACACCTGCCTGATCCCACCCCTCCGCCCTCCGCCCTCCGCCAACCTTCACCTCTTTGGCCTGACGCTTCTCTCTGTTTGCTGCACGTTTTTCACATTTAACCGCCGTCAATTTTTGTTGAATGCAGCTTTCAATTAGCCGCCTGCTTCTTGTAATGAATGCCGACAACGTTGGAGTTTCAAGTGACGACTTGTCGAGGCTTCAGCTCGAGCTCAAAATGAGTGGATGAAAGGGGCAGCCAGTGGGTCGCGCCGCAAGCACGTGCCACATGGGGCAGCATGCGCCGGCCTCTCCACTCTGCCTTAAGCCGAGCAATTTACCAAAGATTGACAGCATAATCCATCATTGAAAGCCGCCAACCGCCGTGCTGCAAGGGTTTCGAGAGAGAGAACGAGAGAGTGAGAGAGAGGGTGTGGAAGAGAGAAGGGAGTCCGGTCTGGTCCACTCGGTGGCCGATAATCTTGTAACTGGTAGCTGGGGTTTTTCACAACAGCCCAACAGGTGCATATGATATTTATGGCAGGTAACGCAACGAGGTGGCCCATAAAAAAGTTGTTGTTAATTGATGAGACGGACGAAGAGGAGAGAAGAGTAGAGGAGAGGAAAGAAACCCAGAGAGAAATCCTTACCGAACAACAGGAGTTGCATTCAAAAAGGATTTATCTTTTAGAAAGTGAAAATACTTCAGGGAATAAGCGAGTAATGAGAAGTTTTATTCCTCAAGTCCTTCAGGTTTTTAATGGAGCATGTGGATGGGACTCAGGACGAGCTCAATGGAATAAATGTGATGACTTTTGATTCAAGTGGAGACAAGCGATCGTTTATAAATACGGGAAGAAACTTAATAATTCTCTAAGAGAAGCCAAGGCTAGAGTCCATCGATTACTTGGTAGAGTAAGGAACTTGCATCAATTCTATAAATGGCAAGAGTTATGAATCCAATAAAGAAAGGCATCTATTACTAATGAGAACGCAATTTTTAATCCCTCTCTTCCTTTTAATAACCCATTTTATTGAAAGCTTCAATTAACAATATTAAACTTTAATACCACAAAAAAAAAAAAATATATATATATATAATGATAATATTCGTAGAGCGCGTTTGAACAAAAATTAAAATGAAGCGCTAAAAAATTATATAAAAACCAATTAAAATATTCATAATTAAAAGCGTAAACCCAGTTTTTATCCATTAACAACTTTTCCCCACATCAGCGGAATGGAAAAAGGATACGATTACAAAATTTTTCAGTTGAAAAACTATTTGAATATCGCTTGGAATATTTTCAATGTTTGCGCAAATCCATAATTAAAAGGTTTTTCATAGCTGCGAACCGAAAGCCAAGCAGCAGTATATTAACAAACAAGGTCAAAGGTTGCGCAGGGTGAGTCGAAAGTGTGGAGTGGGGCAGACAGGATATCCATTTGCCTGGTCAGCGTGTCGCGGGGATCACGCCGTTGGTGCAAATTAAAACTAAATTATAAAGCTGACTGCCCGGCTTATCGACTTCCCTTAAGGAGTGGGCGACCCCCTTGGAAATGGGGAAAAATCAAACACTCAGATCTTGGACTAGGAGATACCCTAACCTCGGTCGAGCTTGTGTTTTTGCTTTCTTTTGTACAAATGATATTTAACTAAGCAAATGTCCCTTGTATTTGATATGTTTTATGATCTATTTTCTGGGGAATAGAAGTAACTCTTTCAAATCAGAAACATTCAAAACTTGTACGTGTACTAAAAGAAATTAAAGAAAATGTAAAATCTAGGAATTGAACCTTCAAAACCACGTTTAAGTATAAATTCATATCGATATAATAGAAATCGGTTGACATACCTTTAAAAAAATGATCAGCCTGTAGTTTGTAGGCTATACGACACTATATATTTCAAATTTCGAGTCTCTAGCTGCTGTAGTTCTCGAGATCGTGGCGTTAATGCACATGAACAGACGAACAGATCAGAGGGGAGACAGACGGACTCCGAATTTCTTATCGATACATCCGTATCATGTAATAGAATCGGCCGCGCCTCTTTCTGCCTATTACATACATTATAGCGTAACCAAAATACCCTTCCTACCCATTTTCAATGGGTATCGAAGAGGCGTCCACCTAAGGGGTTGCCCAGTGAGCACGTATTGGATTTCAAGTGTCAACGTCTAGCGGCTGTCTGGCCGCAAAAAAAGGGGTAGAAGGTGACATATATACCCTGTACTAAGGGTGGGGGTCAACCAGAGAGGCCACACAAGTGCATCCAGCCACGGATTTGGCTTAAGGCAGTCGAAAGCAGTTGTTTTTCTGATTATTTTTGAAGTAAGAGTTATGAACGTCCACTTGGCATAACAATATTTCAAATTGGCCGAGACAGCTTCCGTTGGAGGAACTGCAGCCGAAGCTGAAATGCAATAAAATGCGAGCAAAAAGTTGTTGAAAACTTCTCGCACACCCCTCGTTGCCCCCCTACCCCACACAGTTGGAATGAACTTTCGTAATAAAATGTTCATTAGTGCGCCAGCTCCTGCTGAGCTTCAGCCACTGCCGGCCACCTAATCCCCTCCAGCTGGAAGGCATGTGTGGCCGCAGCAGCGCATGAATTGCAGTTTTAATGTGTTGGCAGCACTTTAACCAAACCACTGGAGGAGTGGAGATGTGGCAGAGTGGAGGAGCTGCCACCAGGACTACTTGTCCAGCTGTGGTCCACTTTGAGTGCTCGCCGGACCAGTGGAACAGCTCGATTCCCAACTTTTGGCCGCGTAATTAAAACCAAAGCATCCCAAAGTGGACAAGTGGACCCTTAACTGATTAGCGCAACGAGTGCCAACCCTCAACCTCCACCCAATCCCTTCTCTACTTTCCTCTCCCTTCCCTCAACCCTTCGCTCCTCATCCTCTCCAGTGGCCAGGGTCAGCTGTGGAGCTCATCATAACTTGGTTGCTAGGAGACCACGTTTTTATATGTTGCCAACAACATTGTCGTGGCAAATGGGGCAAGTGGCTGGTGGCTGGTGGCTGGTGGCAAGTGGCAAGTGGCAAGTGGCAAGTGGCTGGTTGATGGTGGCATGGGGCATAAACAAAGCCAACTAAAGTTATTTCAATCAATTTTACAGCGCTTGAAGGGCTGCGGAGGATCACATGAGGGAGAGAGAGAGATGGGGAGAGTGTGAGAGAAAGAGTAAGAGTGCTTCATCAAAATTGAAGATGTGCTTAAGTTAATATTTAGAAAATTATTTGCAGAAGCTAAAAAGGTTACTTAACGAACAGCTCTTAAACTATAAAACTAATAAGCTAAGCTACAATTTGTGGTTTAACAAAGAAAATGCTCGAAGAGCAGATACCCTAGGTACCTAGGTAATCTGATTAAAAAAGTAAGCCTTCGTTTTTCCAGATCTTTTTACATATAAATAAAAGAGTTTAATATATAGTGTTGAACAATGTGTAACTTATACAATTTAATTTAAAATAAATAGTTTAATTTTACAGTTAGACATATCCAAAAGGATTTTAGCTTACATATATTAAATATATCAAAAAAGGACTTTAACTTATAAAAAAATAAAAATAAATGTAACTTATTCTGTAAAACATATCAAAAAACTTAAGCCTGTCCAGTTGGGCAGCTCTTGAATGTGTGCCAGGATAACAAACACTGCACTTGGTAAGTAATTCAGCTCTTGGCCCAGTTAAGTCCCTAATCTTCATTTGCATTGGTTGACTTACTCGGCAAACATCTCGACATCTCGAATCAGTTGCACATGAACGAGCTTCAATTCGCACTCAAGCTGAAGTAATTTGTTAATTACAAGTACAATTTGGACATAAATTTTAGCCAACTTTTGCTGGCCAAATATGCAAAATGTACAACAAAAAATAAGGCAAAGGGAAACAATGTGAAAGAGAGAAAATTTGCTGAGGCAGCAAAGGAAAATCGAAGCAGTTGAAACTAATTCGATGCACAAACTGCAGCAGAAGTGAATTTGCATTTGAAAGCGGTTTTCCATGGAAAATGGGTGGAAAATGGAAAATGGAAAATGGGTGATGAAAATGCGGAAAATACAAAAAGAAAATGCAAATTTCTCATTTGCCAGTTGCAGAAACCAGGCGCGAGAGCCAATTGTTAAAGCAAATGCAATTGAAAAAATTGATTGGAATAAAGGATATAACACATACATACATATATATGTATATATATGTGTATATAAATATATAGGGATCAGTATAATGGGCAAGTAATGAGACTGTCCAGCGCATAACTAGTTATCCAGGACTCGGCTGCCGCTGCTGAATTTATCTATTGGATTTCGGTCCTTTGTGGATGTCCTTAAGGCCAAAGCCAAAGACAAATTGGAAATTTATTGTTATGGTCAAAGAGAAAGGTCGAGAGGGGGAGCAAGAAAGGAAGTCGAGCTGCTTCGACTGAATATGCATAATAAAAATGTCAATCAATGAGCTGCAACGAATGTCCTGCGAGCCCTTCGCACAATAATTGAACATAAACATTGCATTCAAGCAGTAATTGTTCAAATTATTGTCCGCAGCCTAATCCCAGCAGCGAGCTGGTACCGGAACTGGAACTGGAACCGGAGCAGGGTCACTTAAGCAGGACATTCGTATGCGTAGCATTTTGTGCGCTTCATTTTCCCAGGACCTCAGCTCTTGCACTTTGTTGATTCAAGGACTTTGGCTAAGACAGCAAGTATCTGGGAGCCAAGTCGAAAGGCGAATTTTAAATTCGGCCAAGAGTCGTAAATAAACAGAGTTGTAAATGAACAAAATCAATAGATTATATGAATAAAGCAGGATGAAATATATCTAAGGATGTAAGGTTGAAATATTGATTTTAGATCCTTACAATATCTAAATAATTATTCCCAACCAAATTATACAAAGTACTTATATATATGTAAGTATATACCGGTCCGTCTCTTCACCTGTCCGGTTGTATGAACCCGTCTATCTCAAGAACTATAAAAGTTAGAGACCAAAAATTTGAAATATAGGTTCTCCCATAGCGGACGCATATCGAGTGTATTCCAAAATATCGATAAGTATATTTGTTTGCTTGTTCTCGATCAATATTACATTACATTATATACTAAGAAATTCGTATACTTATTACTTAGACTATTTCTCTCAGTGTATGGCTTGTTTTATGTATGCCATGGATTCGCCTAGTTGGTATTCCTCCTATCAAATAGTATTCGAAGGGTTCAAACCCCGCAGTGGAACATCTATTCAATTATTAATGCTGGCTGCATCTGAGGCACATTCTGGGAAGTTAGTCGAGAGACGCGCCTCTGCCTCTGCCTCTGCCTCTGCCTCATCCTCAGCCATAGTCAGTCAATAGTCCAGTTATCCTTGTGGCAGACACATGATTTCTAATGCGGGAAAAACACACTCGCACACACACAAACACTTGTAGCCTAACGGAACTTTCGGACAAGTGCAACAGAGAAGTGGTCGAAGTCGCGAAAAACGCGTTGAGCAATTCAAATGAAAATCCGCAATGCAGCGGAAGGAGCAAGGACACCAAACAGGACCTGGACGCAATCTTCCACTATAATGTGTGTATGTGTGTGGGTGTGCGTGTGTATGGGAAACAAGTGCGGAAATTCCTGAATCGCACATGTGGCACGCACATGTTTCCGTTTGCCAGGGGAAAAAACGATGCTCAGGCCAAGGAATTCCCCGGGTCGACTGACCACGTCCGGCCCACGCCCACAAGGCGGCAATTATGAGTACCTGTGACTGTGACTGCGACTGTGAATGTGATTGCGACTTACGACTTGCAACCAGCGAGTTGCCACTTGCCACTTGCGACTTGCGACTTCTGACCGTGCGAAGTGCCTCGAACGTGCCTCCCAGATTCTTTGAGGGAACGTGGGAAAAAAGGATTTACGATGACGTGCTTGGTCATGGTCACCATCTCTCTCTCTCCCTCACTCTCTCTATGTGTGTGTGTGTGTGTGTGTGTGCGGGCTTACCTGTTGCATACACATGTTAAAAAGTCATCATAAATCTCAACGAGAAGAGTTGCGGGTGTGCGTGAGTGTGTGTGTGTGTGCGTGAGTGTGTGAATGTTGGAAAACGCGTTTTCACTTTTCATGCCAGCAAGTTTTTCGTGTTTGTCTTATCTTTGGGAATCTGTGTAAATTCCCGGCTTATCATGCAAAACACGTAGCCACGTACTTTCTGATCCTTGAGCTGCTTGCTACTCCTTTTGTGCAACATTTTGTGGCATTTTCAGGCGAAGTGCATTTTGGGCTTAGCCTGCCTCCGGATCACGCAAGACACCTCAACTCCTAATAATTTGTATAAATATTTATTTTTGCTACCGATTCTTATCTTAGGAGATACCTAACTCTCCCTCCCTCCCCTCTCTCACTCTGTCTCTTTCTAGAGAAGGTGTGAAATTAAATACCTTCTGGCTTTTATAGAAAGGGATCGGCCAGCTCTTTAGGTCATGTTCATTCATGTTCATTCAAGTTCATTCATTTTCATTTTCTGTTATTTCTATTATACATACATACATACATACATATGTATATAAAAATCTTGCCATAACTCCATTCTCTAAGCAAAAGAATACTCAACTCCAAAACTAATTTCATTGATCAATAAATTCATTTATGATTACTATAACGTTTTCCAACAGTATACCTAGTTCTTAGATAGAATTATCGTTCACTTTTATTCCGGAACTACAAAAATGTTTAACCACAAGCCGAATTTCTGAAGGTAAAAACGAACTACTCCTAAACTGAATGCAATTCTGAATCCAATAACGCTTATCAGCACTCTTCCTACTGAGTTCTTATACAGGCAGAATAACCGTTTAAACAAAGAAATCAACGATTAACTGCAACTGAAGGTCGTCTGCAACGCTTTCCTAGAACATTGAGCAACTGTGAAAGATTTCGTCACAAAGCGATCTTTGCGGCCGGCTTAGTCAGTGACAATGGTAAAAAAAAACGATGAATCATACCGTTATGCGTTGCCAAACGCGTTGCTCAACACATTGGCAGCCGATTAACTAAGCGCATATTACGCATAATCGATCGTACCGGTAGAGCAACGGAATTCTCTCAATTGACTAGTCAAATGCACAGGTATAGCAGTTCTTTTTGTCCCATACGATTTGTATGAATGGTATCAATGGAATGTGACTAAGACGTTTGAGTTACACATGAAATTCAAGTTTAAAAGACCGGATTTGCTGGACGTGCATGTTGCAGCCGTTAAGAATGTTACTCTTATACGCTTACGCTCTCGAACCAGAAAACGAAAACACAACATGCAACATGTTCGAAGCAAGTTGGAGCATTGTGCTCTCCCTCAACTCACCTTTGGTCAAATGAGACAGAGAAAATTATTTAATAAAAATATAGAGAATAAGTAGATATATAAAAACTTATATCAGTTGATTTAAAAAGCAAATCTAGTTAATTTCAAAGCGAATGCAAGCAAATGCAACGTTGGTTGCAACCGGCTTGGTGTTGGTTCGAAGTGTTTGCGACACTCTCTTGCTCTCTCGTCTCACCTGCCTGTTCGAAGGCAACCCACCCCCAACGCACAGCAACGTATACGAGAAGTTGCGCGACCAGCTATTTAAAGACCGAACTTGCTTGGAGCTGAGTTAGTTGCGTGCGAGACGCGAATGCGAGAGCATCGTAAAAAGAAATAAGAAAAAAGAATTAAATTGAATTGCGTGAGACTCGAATTCAGTTAACGGCTGCGGAACGATAATCAACAAATTCGAAATAGAAAAAAAATACAAAGTGTTTTTGGTGCGTGTGTGCAGTGCATTGCTATAAATTAAAAAGAAACCAAAATAAAAGCAACACAAATTTCGCTTTATGCTCAAAATGAATTTTATGAGCATTAAAACAAAGTTCAAAATTTTCAACCAGCAACAAAAACAAAGTGAAAAACTTCAACAACAACAACCACACTCGAACTAACTGAAGCAGCAATTGGATTAAAAGCGCGCCCCTTTTTTCTTTTTGGATAAACAAACGATACCAAAAATAAAATTTATTTAAAAATCAACAAAAAAGGAAAAACAACGCAAAGGTAAGAAAAAGACAGCCAACCACGTTAAGTTTGACCTTAATGAGAAAAATTGCAATAGAAATTGTCACAGGCAAGAAGCAAATAAAAGGGGGAAGGGAGTGAGAGAGAGGAGAACAAAAAATGAAATAAGTGCAACGCGCGGGGCGTGCAACAACGCGTAATGAGTTTGTTCAACTCAACAGTTGTTGCAAGTCGCGTTTTTATTTAGTTGCTGTTGTTGTTGCTTAGGGGTGGCAAGGTGCAAGTGTAGCAAAAATGCAACCATAACAGATGGAATGCAAGCGCAAGCGAGAGGGCATTAGCAAAAGGGTCATGTGAAACAATGCGGCGGCAATTGGCGTTTGACCAGCGACGTCGACGAGGTTTGAGTTAATTTCATTTCATACGCAACATGTCCACTGTCTGGCGCTTCTTCGTCGTTTGCTGTTAATTGGCAAACGTGCAACACGCGAGCACCAGCAGCAGCAGCAACAACAACAACCATTTCAATATTTCATGCTCTTTGACTATTTGGTGCAACTTGCGCAAAATGTAAAGAAAAAATTAATATATTAATTAATTAATAAAAGGCGGCAGCGATTTCGTGCCATACTGAAATGCCACACACACACACAAAGACAATGCTAACAGGCACAACAACAACGACAACTAACGGCCCCCGCTTGCTGCTAGGCAACCAAGCAAGACAGCAACAAACATGCACAGTTAGAAGTGCGCTGCGAGCTTCGCTCCCACACACGCACGCACACAAGCATAATTGCAATAACTACTAAAATATGCGGCTGACTGTGCGAGTGAGCGAGCGAGCGAGCAGCAGCGCTGCTTCAAGCGCAACTTTAAGACAAGCCAAGGTTTTCGAGTGTGTGTGTGTGTGTGTGTGTGTAGGTGGGAGAGGAAGTGAGCGTAACTTTAAGCTTGTCTCTGTGGGTTGTGCAATAGCAACCGTTAAATTTGAAATTGAAGTTTTTTTCTTTTGCCTATTGTTGAGCGAATTAAAAAAAAAAACAGAATTTAAGTCCAGTTATGCGTGCAAAAGTGCGAACAAAACGAAAGATTTCATTTCATTTTCCATTTCAATTTCAATTCGATTTGTTTTCTATTTTGGTGCAGCCGACAAAAATGTCGTTTGTGTATTTTGGCTGCTGCTCGTAATTGAAACGAATGCGATTAACATAATTTGTACAACAATAAAAAAAATGACAACAATTTCGTATATTAGCTGATTGGCTGGCCCATTAGTTTTACGGCCTTCGCATTGTTGTTGTTGCTGTTGTTGCAACCAATTTTAAAAGCCATTTAGTTATGTGTCTTGGGCTCAGTTAAACAAACTTTGAGCATTAAATGAAAATTACATAAGCACATTACAGTAGAGACTCCCGTTGAATGAACGCTCATGTATGGCCAACTGTTTCCACTTTGTTAGCAGAGTTTTTACTGTACGATAAAAATAGTTTAGGTCTGGGCAGGAACTCCCATTCCCAACCTTTCGCCACACTCGAATCCAGCTGAAGTTCCGTTAAAGACGGGGGCGGGGGCGGGGACGGGGGAGGCAAGAAAGTGACGTCGCCTTCAACTATTTTTCCGACGTGCGCCTTTGGCTAATTTTAGTTGCCAACCCGCCCTTATGGAGGGGAGTGGCGGGGCGGGGAGGTCAGAGGAGGGACAAGAGCAAGACCATCAAATTTTATGGGCTTCAGGCCGGAGATGTTACTGCTGACCTACATACAAACAAACATACAAACACTTCTCGAAAGGGGGCGGCGGAGTTGTTGCAAGCGGAAGCAGACGACTGGTCGGTGGGTTGTGGATAGGTGGGGGATGGGGGAGCAGGAGGTAGAAGGAGGGTAGGCTGCTACGTCCGCTAGGAATGCAAGTCCCAAGTTCTTAACGATAAACAATTCGCTGGCAGAAAGAAATTTTCAAGTTTTGTAAATGTTGTTGTTATGCCCTGTACATATGTGAAATGGTAGAGCGGGTATTATGGGCTTGTTGTACCAGAGATTACGGTTCCAATACATCCAATACAAATATCTTATTTTTTTGTTAACATCCAACAGTCAACAGTGTATGGCGCAGTCGGTGCCTGCCGGCCAGTTAGATAGAGCTATATGCTAGACAAAGATATAGTCCAACTATTCGATATATCAAAAGGTTAATTTCTTATTGACCGCCGCTTTTACAGGGTAGTGCTTAGTCGCTGATTGCCTGTCAGTTGCATTTCGCTGGTTTTATGAATAATTTATGCACTTAATTGATTTTTTGTATATTGTTCGCTACACTTAATTAATTATGAACTTTTTTCGCTCTCTTTCAGAGGAAGAAAATAAAACAAGCAAAGAAAAGACTTTTGTAAAGCGCATAAAAAAAGGGAAATAAATAAATAAAAGAAGAAACAAGAGGAAAAATGGAAGCCACAACAAACAGCACCGAAAGCCACACAAAGCTGCAGCTGGAAGAGGAGCAGCAGCTGGAGGCGCCACAAGCGGCAACAGCGGCAACAGCGGCGACAGCGGCGACCATCATTGACATTCCAGCGACTGCTGCCGCTTCCTTTGCCAACAGTTCCTTTGCCTGCTCCTCCTATGACACGGACTGCAGCACGGCGAGCAGCACTTGCTGCACCCGACAGGGCGAGCACATTTACATGCAGCACAAGCTGCCTGCCACAACAGAGGCGGCGGCATCAGCGGCGGCTGCGGCAGCAGCAGCAGCAGCAGCAACAACACAAACAACAGCGACAACAAACACAATTACAGCTTGCAACGTGTCGCCGCTGGAAGCGGATGAGCTGATGATGCTCAAGTTCGAGCATCGCAAGCATTGGCCATGGTTCATTCTGTTGATCTCCGTCATTGAGGTGAGTAAGCGAGACAGAAAGAGAGTGAGAGAGAGATGCTTCCACATCCCATTTCCAATTGAGGTTCAATTACAAACGTTTCCAAGTTTGACTTAAATAGCTGTGTTCCATTTCCTGCTGTTTCTACAAACACATATGCATAACACAGTCATTGCCACTGTTCCTACTCGACCTAAATATTCAATAAATTTCCTGCTATGCCATTCCCACTGTTCCAACTCGTGCCATTGCCATTTGTCTAATTTTGAAGTGAACAAAACAACAGACCCTTATAGATAATATCCCCACATATAGTTGTAGTTCCTCTTGTTCTTCTTATTCTTCTTGTTCTTGTTGTTGGCGTAGTTGATAATTTATTATTATTATTGAATCAAAGAACCGCAAAATGCAATAAAAATTCGTTGAGGAACTTTACAAATTCTCAACTTCCAACTAAAAGCGATAAAATTTGCTGCTTTCTTTTGCGCATTCTTACACACATATACACCAACACCAACACATAAACACACAGACACACATACACACTCGTCTCTGGCTGCCTGCCTGGCGCCCCCAAAATCGATTGTAAACAAGCTACAACAACAACAACAACACGTACAATCATAAAAACTAAACGAAGAAACAGACAAACTAAGCGAGAGCGAGACAGACTGCCTGCGAGACTTTGTGCTAGAGCGAGCGCGCTTATATTACAACGCCAGCCAAAATAAAGTTGGCAGGACTAAGCAGCACTCCTCTATTTAGGCTTTTGTATGGGTGTGTGTGAGTGTCTGTTTGACTATGTGGGACACGAGAAGTTCGACGTCGCGTGCTGCGACAGCGACAGCGACAATGAAAACAACAACATAAATCAAAGCAACCCCAATTCCAATTCCAATTCCAATTGCAACTCCAACTCCAACCTCCAACTCCAACTTTTATTCCAAATTTAACTCAAACTTCAACTAATGTGCTCTTCTATTTCCCTTGCAGATTGCAATCTTTGCCTATGACCGTTACACAATGCCCGCCCAGAGCTTTGGCCAGCCGGTACCAATACCCAGCGATTCGGTGTTGGTCTATCGGCCCGATCGCCGTCTCGAGATCTGGCGTTTCTTTAGCTATATGTTCCTGCACGCGAACTGGTTCCATTTGGGATTCAACATCATCATACAATTGTTCTTCGGCGTGCCGCTGGAAGTGATGCACGGCACAGCACGGATTGGTGTCATCTACCTGGCCGGCGTATTTGCCGGCTCGCTGGGCACCAGCGTCGTCGACTCTGAGGTGTTCCTCGTTGGCGCCAGCGGCGGCGTTTACGCCCTATTGGCAGCACATTTGGCCAACATAACGCTGAACTATGCGCACATGAAGTCCGCATCCACGCAGCTCGGTTCCGTTGTCATTTTTGGTGAGTACCTAAGTCAAATTCCATTACCATATCATTCCGTTCCACTCCATTCCATTTTGTTTCGCTTACTAACTGAAACATTTCCTCTCTCTTTCTCTCTCTCTCTCTTGTGCAGTCTCCTGCGATCTGGGCTACGCTCTCTACACACAGTACTTCGATGGCGCAGCCACGCCCACCTTTGCCAAAGGTCCCCAGGTGTCGTATATAGCACACCTGACCGGCGCACTGGCTGGCCTAACCATTGGCTTTCTGGTGCTCAAGAACTTCGGGCATCGGGAGTACGAGCAGCTGATCTGGTGGCTCGCATTGGGTGTTTACTGTGCCTTCACCGTCTTCGCCATAGCCTTCAATCTGATCAACACTGTAACCGCGCAGCTGATGGAGGAGCAGGGCGAGGTGATTACACAACATTTGCTGCACGACTTGGGCGTGTCCTAAGCAGTCAGCCAGATAGTAGTATATATATAGAGTATATAGCAAACCAGGAGAGAAACATAGACATAGACAAAAAAACAAAAACAAAAACAAGCTAAAAGAGTTTAAAAAAAAGTTCACTCGAAATTTTTGATTTTAGTTAAAAACTAAATTCGAAATACGTTCGGCTTTACTTTTCGTTTCGTTCCGTTCCGTTCCGTTTCCAACATTTCACGCAGCACAAACCGAATAGAACAGCAAACAAACAAACAAACAACAACAACAAAAGAACGGGCCGAAACGTGTAAACAAATGTTGTGATAGAACCAAAGACTGAATTTATTTTGCGTGTAAAAACAAAAAGAAAAAGAAAAAGAAAATCATAAAAGAAGAAGAAAAACCCCACACTAAAAAACAGTTTAAGGGGTAAACTATAACTAATTCGCCTCTCGCTATGATTTACTAGAAAAAATAAAAAAAAACGTTTATAGTTATTTATAAAAAAAATTATTTATTTGTGCTGTCTAACTTATTTATAGGATTTCGATCGGAACCCTTTGTTTATATTTAATTTATTTAAATCAAAAAAAGAAAAACTCTAGATATAAAGATATGCATAATTAGCCTTTAACAAATTGAAATTGTAAATATTATTATGTCGCACACTAGTCAAAAAAAAAAGAAAGAAAACCACAGTAAACAATAATTTAAAAAAAAATCAAATGAAAAACCACAAAATGCGTTCAAAATTTACACACAAATATTTATTAATGCAAATTAAAAGCCAAAGATAATACGAAACAAATACACACAAAAAAGATAATCTAAATAAATGTAATACAATAAAATGCAAGCATTTTTTCCTACCTAAAATTCAAAATAACTTAAATACAATTTACATATAGTTAGTTACTTCTTGACCGACAAATACGATAGCTATATATATATACATATATATAGAATATATATATGTAACGATATATTCACAAATCAAAACAAAAGTTAATCTAGCGTAAAACTCAGCAAAGCGTAAGCCAAAAAAGTCCACCCGCCCCTCCTATGACACGCCCCTTTCCACCACTCAAAACAAATGTAAAAGCTAAGCTAAAGAAAATAGTTGTGACCACGCCCCCTCCCCCAAAATAATATATATATATATACATATGTACACAAGTATGTGTCAAAAACAAGACATCAAAAATAGCAATGAAAAAGAAGAACAAAAAAGAAATGAAAAACAAAAAAATCATAAATTAAAATTTGAACAAAATAAATGTCTAAATTATAAATTAAATTTCTATAAGAGTAATTTTATTTGGTTGGAGCTGGTTCGTAAATGGAACCTTAAAAGAATTTCTATTTGGTAAGATTTCAGTTTAAATTATTATTTACAGTTGCCTAATAAAGGATTTGCTCTTAAATGGGGAACAGAAACCGAAGGTTAAATACCCTGGCATAATGATAGTAAAGGTTGTTATTTATATAAGCGAACAAGTTCGTAGATGGAACTTTAAATAAATTGATCAATTTATTTAGGTGTAAAAACTTATAATCGAAGTTGAAAAGTTGAAGTTAAAGATATATTGCTAATAACTATAAGCGAACTAGTTCGCACGAGGAACTCTTACGTAATTAAGGCCGTTACTTACTCTATGTCAATTTTTCAACACTGAACTGAAAGTTGAACTAAGCCTTATTTGCCTTAAATCTTGGATTTAGATAAATATCTAATAGTACTTTATGAGAGATCAATATCCTTTGTTCAAAAATTAGCTAACAGCTCGAATTTCGTCCAATCGGAAGTTTCTAACTGCGAGTAGCTGTACATAGCTTTATTTTCTTTTAAGCGCAAATGGATTGCGCTGAGTTCTTGAACTTCGAACCAGTTTGTTCGCTCCACTTGGCTAGGTTCCTCTTGGTTCCGTTTGTTGGCATTAGAGCTGTAAAAAAAATAATGCCTCCCCCTTAATCAAACACTCGATCGGCACTTGGTTTGCCCTCTTACGATCGTTGATCTTTGATACCCACTTGGTCAGCTTCCTCAGTTGCGCCACTCGAGTGCAACATTTTGGGGCAGGTGGCTGTGGCTGTGGCTGTGGCGCTGAGAATGGAAGCTGGAAGCTGAAAGCTGAAAGCTGGAGCCTGGTTATGGAGCTGCCCGCTGACTCGACCAGATGCCTTGCAACGCAAACGTTGCGCCTCGGCTGGCGGCGTTGATTGAGTTGCACCTGCCATTCGCAGAAACAAGCCCAACGACTTCTGCCAGGGACACACAGGTGGGTGCGGCCAGGGGGCCGAGGAGGGAAGGGGAAGGGGTATATCTGATGACCGACGCCCGTTGCTCGCGTTATTTATGTGGATTTTTGGCTTAACTCAAGTCGCCTTCCACTTCCTCATCCTCTTCGTCTTCGTCCGGATTTCGCCTTCGTCTTCGTCTTTGTGTTGGCCTTCCCCTTACCGCCTCCTTTGACCCTCACCCCTGCCTTCGCCTTCGCCTTCGTTATTGCCTGGCGGCTGCCGTTGACATTTGCCTGAATTTCAATTTGACGGCAGCTTCTGTCTGCGCCCGCTGCACATAAATCTCAGCTGTTCGTACACTGAGCGAAATGATTACAGCAATTTTGTAATGTATATATTAAGCTGTACAACTAGTTGTACTTCAGCTTTAGTTTTATTTCGATTTAATATTTTGTTAAATATTTATTTTGATTTCTTTATTTAATTTTTTTTTATAGTAAGCTAAATAAATATTGCTTTACATTTTCACGCATATCTTATTTTGAATACAAAAATGTCTTAACTATATATTTTATATTAATTTCTGTCTTATTTATATTTCCTATATGCATACCATATATACAAATTTTATAAAAAAATCTTTACTTTATATATATTTATTTTGCTTTATTCCAAGCAATAAGTCATAGAAATTTGACGAGTGTATATCGAAGGATGTAGAGGGAGTGGGTGGGGGAGGGGGTTGCGCACTGGAGGCCTGGCACAAGCTTTTGTAATGTTGACCGCCCCCAAAAGTTGTTCTGGACATTTACCTCTTGCTTGGCCGATTTGCGACGACAATCTGGAAAATGACAATGACCACAAATCCCAAACATCTCCAAAGTATCTGACAGTGTATGTGTGTATATATATGTGTGTGTGTGTGTGTGTGTGTGAGTGTGTGTGTGTGTGCGTATGTTTGGATTATATAATTGGCAATGGATGCGATGCAAATGCAGTTATAATTAGCAGATGCAATCAAGTGTCCCTGATTATGGATGCTAACCAGCTGGAACCATCGAATGTTACGAGAAACATTTTGCCTTCCATCCTTTGATTATGCGTACTGTATAATCCCTGAATATTTAATTAATATGCAGTTCTATAGCACAATCATAATAATAATAATAATAACAATTCAACTGCACTTTAATAATTCATTGAGTGCAGAACAATGGATTTTGATTAAACAAGATTTCGCATTTAATTCTGATTACAAAATGTGTCCGAGTTTCAAAATACTTAATTAATGCATATTTAATTATACTATAAATATATAATATCATATACTTACCCAGAAATTAGATTGAGATGAAGAGCAAGCGAGAGCGAGAGGGAACGAGCAAAAGTGAAACAGACGAGCAAGCAATGGGATAGGAGAGGAGGAAAAATAGTGTGAGAGACAGAGAGAGGGATACGGAAAGAGAAGGCAAGAAAGAGCTTATACGGATTGCAGTATAAGCCATAAACAGAGATAAAGGGCTTAGATATTAAAGCACATTATTTTAGTTCAAGAACTTAACTTAAATGTGTGAGAATCAAGGAGAAGGGCGTTAAGTTAAACAAGTCTGTTTTATTTGCTGCTCCAATAGGAAGCTTGCATACATTTTTGGTATGTCAACTATGTATTTGTATATGTATATGTATGTGTGTACTATGTATGAATGGGATATAGTCGAAAAACTGTCAACCCATTTCTTAAATATAATTGACAATAGGGGACAATACAATACGCCCTTCGAATTTTTGACTAGAATTCGAACCCGGACCTGCTTGTCTTGCGTCATCTATATTTAGACCTATTTATGTAAATACATATATATGCATCTATATATACGTAGTACATATATATATATATATATATAACTTGCCTTAACTTTCAATGGTAGTCTTATAGCCTCTAAACCTTACTTCAATTTATGAGAATTGCATAGAAGGGCGACACTTTACATGCAAAGCAAAGTGAATTTTTGGGAACAAATATGTGTGTGTGTGCACACACTTATTTACACATACACCCACACAATTAAAAATAGGACAAAAAATGCAGAAGTTCAGTGCAAGATATAAAAATTTGAAATTTAAGTAGCATCTATTTAAAGTATTGTTAAAGGGAACTCAAAGGCAGGTCGTCGGCGCACAAGTAGCCGTTTTTTTGGCTAATCGATTAGCCAGGTTGTCTGCTCATCTGGTTAACAAAGGACCACCTCTTAGCCAAGCGGGCGAATCCTTATCATAAGTGCTCGGAGCGCTCATTCAATGTGACCCTGAGCAGGACAATTAACCCAACAGGAGTAGCAACGAGGAACTGGGTAAGGGTAATCAAATTGTTGTGTATTCTTGCAGTAGAGCTGCAAGCGCTGTTCCACGCATCCTTCTTGCATTCAATTAGTTGGGCTTTACCTGAGCACAGAAAACGGAGAGTTATTGGGCGAAGCGGATCGCTCCGGGGGGTCGCTAATTGACGTTAGAGACAGCCAATGAGACAGATATAGAGTGTGAGAGAGAGAGAGTGCGAGCGAGAGAGTGGGGGAGAGGGAGGAAGACAACCGAGTAGCTTATCTTCAGCCAAACACAACAAACTCAAAACAACAAAAATCGAATGAAAATGGGAAAGACAAGAATTTGGAGAATCAGGCATGACGCCAGGGCCGAAACAGCTTGAGACGCAGTGCATCCACTCCATTCATATAGTAGCGCAGCAGATGCTTCTCGCGAATGAAACCCAGACTCTCGTACAGCCGCAATGCCGCCTTGTTGGTCAGCTCCGTCTCCAGGACGATCTCGTCGGCATTCTCCAGCAGCATCGCCTCGACCGCCTTCTCCACCAGCGTGGTGCCAATCCTCAGCAATCGATAGGTGGGATCCACCGCCAGCATGGCGATATAACCCTGAAGGGCACAACCCAACGATTCCAGCTTGCAGACAATCACTCCCACGTAGCGCTCGCCGTGCCGGGCAAAGATGCAGAGCTGTGGCCAATTGTAGACGAAGTAGCGGTACGTATAGATGGAATACGGCTCGGAGAGCTCCTTATCGATGAGACCCTGGATGGCCTTCAGTTCGGATTCATTGGAGAAGTTCGTGTACGTTATCTCTGGCGGCACTTTGTGCTCGTCCTTTGTCTGGGTGTCCTTTGGCTCGCTCATCGTTCAAAACATTTTATTGAAAAAACGTAAGGAAAATGTTTTCTAAAGTTTTTCTTAAAAATATCGACTCAAAACTCAACCGTGTGGCGACCTTGTCATATGCTCTACTTCCCAGCTTCACAGCAAAGTTGACATTCAGTCGACTTGTGAGGGGAAGGGGAGGGGGTGGTATCTATGGCAATTAGGGACACACCCCTATCAGGTGGTATCTACCCCGTTATTCTCGCTTTAGCATTGACAAGTCAACACGCACACGCCTGGGATTTTAGCATGTGATAATAATTGGCAACGCGCCCAGCGAGAGTCGACTAGCAGTTACCCTGTAGCGAGTTTCAGCGGATGTGTGAAAGAGTTATTTAATAAATGAAATAGTTTTTGAAATTTGAAATTTTGCATGTGATAATTGGCAACGAGCCAAGCGAGTGTCGACTAGCGACTACCCTGTAGCCAGTTCTAATGGGTGTGAGTGTAACTATCCACTAAATGAAATACTTTCTGTACCTTATTTAGCCCCTCTCTTCTTGTACCTAATCTCACTTCTATAATATTTACAATACACTAAAAACAAGTGTAAGTTAATCGATAATTATCGATAAATATCAGTTATCGGTATCAGTCGATATCGATTCAGTTTTTAAGAGAACAGTAAAAAGTGTTCCGTCGATGTTTGCAACAAGCAAGAGTCAAAGTAAGCTGCTCTTCTAAAACGATATTTATCGATTTCTATTTTTAAAATAAACCCATATGCGAGAGACTAAGAATGCACAATTTGAAGCAAGAGTTATATAAAAAAAAAAGTTCATCGATCGAGAAGCTCATGTCAATCGATATTTATCGATCTTTATATGTAAAATAAATTTGATGCAAACGAGATTAACAATGTAAAAAAAAATAAGTTTGTACAATCGGAATTAACAAACAGAGTTGCATCAATTAACGCTGCACGTCTCAATCGATATTTATCGATTTAAGACAAGAAGGTAAGATTGTCTTTGTGCTACAAATGAAGTCGGGCTCATCATACCCCTTAACATGACGATTTCACGCACAGGGTAACCTTATGAAAATGTCTGCGACAGCTTTTTTTTTTGTTTTTGTTCGTCGCACCTCCCCAACCAAGGGGCAAATCCTTTGTTGTCTGCGCCAGCATGCAGGAACACCAAGACCCAAATTGCCAGGCGGCACGCACAGGTGCTGTTGCCAGCGGCGCCTCCTGGGCAAATGAAAACAGCAACAGCAACAATAGCAAAAACAGCAACAACAGTAACAGAAATTTCGTCTTTGACTGTGGCCGCAATGAGCTCATATGGCTTGGTCAGCGGAAGGTACTCGATGGTCTGGCTGGAAGGATCAACCGGAAGGGTCCTCGCACTGCAGCCCCAAAAGCCGAAGCAAAAGCAAAGGCAATAGCAAAGGCAACGGCAACGAATGTGGCAATTAAGCTAAAAGCCCTCGCAGCTCCGTCGTGGAAATTCAATATGAACTATGCGCCCGGACCGTTAGATTAGATGTGGCAGAGCCCGCAGCACTTTGATTTCTCGTCCTGCCATCGAGTGGCGCTAATTTGTTTGTCCTGGCAGGTTTGTCCTGAACCGCTGCCGTTAGCTTCTGGCCTATCCAAATGAAATCCTTGTTTGTGGCTACAATGCCGCAGACCTCATTATATTCGCATTGCTGCCGCACACACATACATATATATATACATATACATATACATATATATATATTATATTTTGTAAAGCTGCGAGTCCTTTTGTGTCGTGTCCTTTGGCAGCGAGGTCAAGCGGGCAGGCGCCATCCTTTCTTTCTTCCACTGGCCGCCACTTGTGATCCTAAGCGTATTCTTCTTCTTCTTCTTCTTCGTCTGCCCTGCATATTCAGGTTGCAGAAATTAATTATACCATAAGGACACAAGGACACACTCCACAGCCAGGACACTGCAGCACTTAATGAAGCGGTTAGCGGCATAGGTACGAAAAAAATACATAAGAAAATATGGAAATATGAAAATATGGAAATAGAGAGAAAAACCGTTTAGCCAGCAAAAATTTCCATAGTTAGGAGAGATAAATGGCGGTGTCCTGGCAGAGCTGCCTGTGTACTCCAGCTCCACCTCAACTGCGGCAGTTTATTAAAAAGTTAACTGCAAATGGCTTCGAGCGCACTCGAGTCCATTTTTCTTCGCACTCCCCGGTCGGGTTCTACAATAAGCGAGTATATTTTTAGTGGGCCTTATGACAGGTACACGAGACCTTTGATAAGCATGCATCGAACATGGACAGTCGTCCGCTGTTCTGTGTTCCACGCTCGCAGATAAAGAGCTCCAGCATCAGCTTCAGCTCCAACTGCAGGAGTCGCATCTGTGAGATACTTTTCCACTTGGTGGCTGTCATCGCAGAGACAAAGGCCCAGGTCTTGGCCACAAATGCAGGTTGATTCTTTGGCTGCGTCGCGTGGGACGCACAAGTCCGCACTTTACATGGCCAACAGCTTGCTCCACCTCCTCCATCTCCATCTCCTTCTCCTTCTCGTTCTCTCCCCCTCTCCTTCTCTCGCGCTGCATTGTTCGCCTCTTCGATGGAATTCCTGGACAGCCGCATGCAGCGTGTGTGTGCATGAATATGTCAATGTAATGATCTCTGCTCGTTGTTCGCTGCTTCGGCATCTGCTGAATTACATAAATATTAACTTGTACTTTTTATAAACATGTTTGCCGGCCCCGTCCAAGCGAAGGACAAGCTCTCTTCTCCTCTGCCCCGCCGTCTCCTTCTCTCGCTTATTGATATGATTTATTTACTGGCTCATCGCTTGTTCCGCAATTGGCTTAAAAGTCAATTAAATGCTCATTCAACGTTCACATGAACTAGTGGAATCAATGCTCATTCAACGTTCATTTGATCTAGTTCATTTCTAATTGTTCACTTTTACTGGTTCACCACTTGTTCGGCAATTAAATGCTTATATTATGTTTATTTAAGCTTGTTGGATCAAACAAGAAATTGTGAACTAGTTCATCTAATAGACTCCAGGCTTAGTTCACATCTAATTGTTCACCTGAACTGGTTTCTCACTTTTCTGCAATTAGATGCGAATTTTATGTTCATTTGATCTAGTGGTATCAAACATGAATTTATGAACTAATAGATTTAAGGTTTAGTTAATTTCTAATTGTTCGCTTTAGCTGGCTTATCGAAAATTCCCATTATTTATCCAAAAGTAAAAACGATGGTTCTTTGTTCATTTAAACTTCGAACTTGTGATCTAGTGCAATTCAGAGGCTATGAGTTAGTTTCTAATTGTTCATTTTAAACAAGTTCCGCTCTTATAGTTCTTAGCTAGAATCAATTTAGAACTTGTGAACTAGTTCATATAAGATGTGCCGAGGCTTAACTGTTTTAATTTATTGGCTCATCGCGTGAACTTGTGAACTTACTCATTTAACTAGTTCTTCGCAAGTTCTTTAATTCGCTCAAAAGTCAAACTTGTTTTTTTCGGAAGCAACAATGAAAAACTTAGAAACCAGGCGCAAGCTTTAGTGCTTCGTAAAGCTTCCGCTTTCGTCGCTCCATTCGACTCCATTTATAAATCCCCGCCCAGTTGGGCGCGGACAACAAGAAAATTAACGCGCCCAGCATTAATCAGCGTCAATTGAATCCTTTGTCCAAGCAAACCGCGTCAGCTATTTTTTGACCCATCGTTCTATTCGTAATACCTAGCCCCACTTTATTTGCTTATATCATTTGGGCCCACTCTCCCCCTTGCTTTCGTGTGTTTGTGACAACGCCTGACGAATGACTAACGGTGAAATATGCTCAAACAAACATAAATTCGTGTCCGTTGGGATTTGTTAACTGCAGGAGCATGTCAATGGGAACTGGTTCGCGTTTTGGGGCACGGAGTATGGAGTTGGGGCTGCTGTGAGTGAGACGTTGCCGTCACAAACATAAAAAGGAAAAGACAAAAAAAAGAAAGAGCAAACAAAAAATGGACGCAAACTTTGGTCGAGTGTGCTCGACTTAGAGACACCCTGGACTCCGTGCAGTGCTGCTCTTTAACAAATTTGACTAGGGGGAGGTAAAATGTGAGTTTTGATAAGCTGAATATATTCAGTTAGATGACGCTAGGTCTTATGATGTACGAAATATGCTTCAAAAACTAAAACGTGTTATCGATAACTAGCAAACGTATAGAGTTATCGAGTTTTTGAATCAAATTTGATTTGCTCGCCCCATAGAAGAACCTACATGTAAAATTTGAGGTCCCCGGCGCCTAAAACTTCGAAGATCGACGCTTTCGTACATACATACATACATACGTACATACAGGCGAACTGATACTGATCGAGAATACGTATACTTTACTGGGCCGGCCACGCCTTCTTCTGCACTACCACAAAAACATTATACCCTGTTAACCCATTTTGAATGAGTGCAGGGTATAAAAAGGAAGAGTTTCAGCAAAAAGCCAAGCTGCAAAGCTTTGTTGACAGCAGTCTGGATGGGGAGGGGGTGGCAGCTGACAGGTAGCCTTGTAGCAGGTGCGTGCACGAAACTGTCATGAAAACTCTACAGTTTTTCGCATTTCACTCACAAAGCCTGACACCCCCCTTCCCCTTCCCCATCCCCCTCCCATCCCCATCCACCACTTGGTGTGCAAAGAAAAGGCAATAGTTCTGATTCAGATGGATGGATACATGTTAAGATCCGTTATCGCACTATGCGACATTTTGAAAAGTTTGCGTGTCTTCAAATGTCATGTACATAAATATTTATATTTAGATAAAATCAAACGTTATTAACTGTTATGACTTTCCTTCCCCATTTGCATGTGTTTCTCTATTAAAGAAAACTTCGTTGCATAATTGCTTTTCCTATTTTGTGTGATGACGTCATAACAAAAAAGTGTGTTCACGCTGCAAATGTAAATATTATAAAGCTTTAACCTAAATTGAAATAAAAGATTTAAACACTTGACTTTGATTGTTATTTATTTGCTTTTACAATTATGTACAAAATGTACAAAATACATTTATAAATATTCAGTTGTTGTTGTTGTTGTATTCGCTAAAGCTGGCAGTAATCATTATCTTTTTCATAAGGGCAGTTTCCAATGCTATAAAAATTTGAAACCGATTTCTCATCTTAACTTATCTACTTTTTACCCGATTTGAGGTAGTCTTGAAAATTACGTTATTCATTGTATATATGTAAGGCCTGCAGTGGGACAATTCTGAACAAATTTTGAAGTATATATATATTATATGATTTGCCAATGTCGGTTTCAATATAGCACTTAAACATATTTATTCTACAGCTTCTTAAGTATTTAACTTCTTTATAGTTTTCTCTTAGCCTTATAAAAAAGAGTTTATTTTCCTTGAGCATCAAGTTTTATGCATTTTTAAATCTAATCAGTTCCAATATCTTGTAAATATTATTCTCATCGATATCAATTTCATTATTCAAATTTTTGTACTTTGAAACGAGACGTAAATATCGAAATTGTAAGCTACAGTGGAACGAATTGCGTTGATTACGTATGACGATTGTCAATATATATAAATATATATTTTTTACAATGTACAAGTATGGAAATACAAATACATACATATATGTCGAATGTCTGTACGTATATTGCACGCAGTAAATGAACTTACAAAAAAAAAAAACAATTGATAAACTATAAACTTATTCACTGTCCAGTTGGAAAACAATAAACTAAATAACAAAAAACTTCAACGAATCGAAAACAAAAATCAATAATCTAATGGACTCGACTTTCAGTTACACCTGGAAGTCATTATAGTATGTCTGGGTGTAGCGTATCTTTTCGACGCGCATATTAAAGAATGTCACACCGTTGAGTATATTGAAGGCGACGGCAAATACAACCAGAGCTGTGTAGGTGCCCAATGCGATCCACCAGAGTAGCTGCTCGTGCAGCTTCTGCTCAAAGTTTTTCAACACAAGCAATCCGATGGTCAGACCTGCCACAGCGCCAGCCAAATGTGCCACATACGAGACGGCCGCTGTGCTGACGGCCAGTTGCTCCGGCGGCAAATCCTCTCCAGCGTAGCGCGCATAGATGGCAAAGCCAAAGTCAAAGGAGGCTGCAAGCGAAAAGGTTTCAAATATATTTTTGAAGGTAGCAGCAGAAATAAGCCAATCCCTACCGAAGATTAGAATGAAGGCCAGACGTAGCACGCCGTAACGCATCTGATGATAGTTGAGCAACACGTTAGCCAGATGCGCCGCTAGCAAGGCATAGACGCCGCCGCTGGCGCCCACTAGAAACACTTCTGGATCAAAGATGCTGGTGCCCAGCGAACCGGCCAGCACGCCTGAGAAATAGATGCAGGCGATGCGCGTCGAGCCGTGCACCATCTCCAGCGGCAATCCGAATAGCAGCTGGACGGCCACATTAAAGCCCAGATGGAACCATCCAGCATGTAGCACCATATATAGTACAAAACGCCAGATCTCGTGCCGCTTATCTGGCCGATAAATAAACATGGAATCGCTGGGTATTGGTCCCGTTAACGCCGCCTCTCCGGTGGCCAGCGTATGATACACAAAGAAGCCCAGCTGTGGATTTCATTGCTCAAGACTTTGTTTGGAAAATAATGGAAAAATGAATTTAACCCACCTCTACGATTGTGATCAATATGATGAAAAAGGGCGGCGGGAAACATGTATAGCGATCCGCATAGTATTTACGATCCCGTTCCTCGGGCAGCACCTCCATGGCCACCGCATGGACCATCTTTCTAAAGAGCGGTGGCTCACTGAGCACCAGCTGAAAGTCGTTCTCAGAGCAGACTTCACGATCTCGATGATGTACGGCGCATTTGAAGCTACGGGTTCGCTTGCCGCTCATCTGGAAAACGCCAAAAATTCCATATTTTTAAGAATATATGTACATAAATATTCTATATAATATATATATTAAATAATTGATTGATGATTTCAGTTAGTTCCAAATATTTTCTAACAAATGGAAGCGAAAGAGACAGCACATATGATAAGATGAATGAATGCCGCTCATCTGTCAAATCCGGAAAATTCAATAGATATAAGAAGATTCATATAAATTATATATATAAATAACTACAAATAACAGTAATTTTCAGGGGTTGAAAATGATTTCGAAATTAGCACAATTTGTGGGTTAGTTTCCAAATCGTGCGAAAGAGACGGCGCATAAGTTAAGATAAGTTGTAGCCATGATAAATCTCTCGGTTTCTTCACGTTCCAATTGGGACATATCTGTTGGCCAAAATCAGCAACAGCAGAAATAAGCCATTCATTTTAACCCCAAAACCAAACGAGCCATAAAATTATGAAAAACAAAAAATATATACATAGCTCCTAAGTTTGGTCTTTACTAAACTAGAGTTAGGACTGAGGGACTGCAAAGCGAAATAATTTTTATTATGTAATTAAGATGTTCACAAAAGATGCGAGCGGGGCGGAGCAATTAAGGCGCTCATAAAAACTAACAGCAAAAAGAAGAAACAAAAACAAAAAACAAAAAAAAAACAACACGAAAATCTGCAAAAGGCGGAAAATATGTATTGTGTTTAATTAAAACTGAGACTGTGACAGCCAGTCAAGAAAATCCAAATGAAGCCTACGCGCAATTAAAATTCACGATAATGAAATGCAAAATCTAAATTTCATAACTACTCGACTAGCACATACCCTTATTTAAACGATAAATAAACATAAGTAATTTACACTTGCAAACCTATGCTACCCCATTCGGGAATTTGCATGTCTGCAGGGTATGCAGGCACAAGCAGAAACAATATACAATTTAAGCTCGCGAACTAAATGGGCAAAAGGGAAGCCAAATAAAATAGTTACTTCCGCTGGCAACCGCAACATGGTTGTTGTGGTCGAAGCGTTTGGGCCGTGGGAGGCAGCAAGTGTTACATTACTAGTTAGCCGTGCGACAGTCTAATATTAGTAATTATCAAATTTATTTTAATTGACAAATCGCCTGCGGTGGCCATTAACTTGCATTTGTACTCTCCCTCTCTCTCACTCACTCCTACTCATTCGGCCCAAGGTGGCAACGCCACAAACACACACGCACACATCTTCACACGTGTAAGCTTATAATTCATTATGCATGTGTATAATCACAATTATAACGGCACACTGGACTCTCATTGAAGACTCGTGATAAATGGCACACACAATTGTTTTGCAAAAGCAACTGTATTATTATCTAATTATATTTTGTGTTTTAGCAGACTACTTACGCAATGAAATTTTAACTTGGCGCGCTTTTAGTTTGTGACACTGACACAATTCCCAGCGGCTACAAAAAGCTCAACAACTTGCACAGCTTGCTAACATAATGCACAATATTGCACTTAAGCCACAATTAACACAAATACATAAAACATTTAATTTATGTTTGTTATATACAATGTATATATATTTTACGAGCAAAATCGCCTCCAACGCGCACTGTGCTTAATTTTGCGATCTTTGCTTTAATTTTATTTGCCAGCGTTGCCCACTTGCTATCAATCAGAGTTGCATTGTATTGCACACTTCCTTAAATTCGGCAAAAAACAAACAAAAAATCCAATAAGGCAAAATTTACTTCCGATTTGTCGTTTCTACGTATTAAATTGTTAGCTGTTGACAATGGTTTTAGATCTAAAACAATGGAACACCCAAATGCATTGTGAAATTGTGATAAATCTGGTTTGGCCAACACAACAAGAGATCAAACGCTGAGGCGGCGGCAACAAAATAGGGCCAATTGCCTCTGCCGTGCACATTTCTAACAAATAAAATGTTTATCATTTGTTTTGTGACATGCACAACGGGGTGTGCGAATTACATTCAGCCCTGGACACTGTCGTCCAGTCGTCCCTTTGCGGCCGAGCCTGATAATGACATTACCAAGCGGCAGAGCACCGCATGACGTCACGATGCGGCCAGGTAAGCGCTGGATACTCTAACCGCTTGCATTTAACTGTATACTACCTATTTCTGTTTATGCTTCATTCACGTTGGCGTGTAGGATGTGTGGCAGCATTTATTTTTTTTTAGGTCACTAACATAAAGCGACAAATTGACGCAAAACATTTAACACACTCCCCTCGTCCTCGTCATCGCCCCCGCCCTCGCACTCACACTCACACTCACAGCAACGTTTCAGGACATGGTCAACATGGCTATAGAAGAAGGGCGCTGGCGGCTTCCCTTTATGGAGGAACACCTAGGAAAAAATTCCTTTGAATTACGTTGTTGCAGCGCCTGCGTGTGTGTGTGTGTATTTGGTTTTCTTTTTTTTTTTTTAGCCCGTAGGCTATGCGCAAAAAAGGACATCTTCGCCGGCGACGAAACGCTGTGCACTCCATTATGCATTTTATGTGCCCTCATTCAGTGTGTTGACATTTTTATTCCAAGCAGTTAAGCAATATTTATAAACTGCCGCCCGCACTGAATGCAAGAAACATGGCCGGATCACGAACCAATAATCTATATATATACATATGTATATATGTATAGGTATGTGTATAAAAGGGATTCAGCGAAAGCTCTGCTAAAGTACAGTTCCATAGGGAAAACTTCCTTTTTTGAAGGCTTACACAATACGAAATTTAAATGAACTTAAGCAAGCTTTCGCTGTTTATATTCTATAAGCCAATTCGGTCCTAATTGACAAACAAATTCTCTTGCCGGGCTAATTCTGTGTTTGTTTATTGTTTTTAGCCGGCTGCTTGGGGGGCACCTTGAGGCAGCAGCAATGACCATGGATGGGCTCTACTAATTGAATCACAATATTTTTGCACGCAGCAATTCAATTTGCATTGTTTATCCATGAACGAGTCCAAATGATTGCCGCAGGTGAAAATTCTGGCAGTATCTTTTATATTATTGTGAAATCTTCTTTTGCTAACTTGAGTTAGCGGCATTTGTTGTTGTTGGGTCGCCCGCCCAGAGAGCAATTTGCCGGACAAATGGTTTTTACTGTAATTACGAAGGCAAAGGCAAGCGATTCTTTTTTTCTCTCTCTTTTTATTTGTCGGCCTCTTGGCGTCTACTAATTATCACATTTTTACTCATTAAAGTCACATTTGACTTGCAGGACCTGTCGCTGCGACTTCGACTACCGTCTCCAGACTCCTGCGCCTTGAACTACAGTTTGGCTAATTATAGGGCAAAAGGCAACGGCGTCTGCTCCTGGTAGGTAATCAGCCTTTCAGTCGTTTTGGCTACCGTAAAAGGGCAAAGGTTTTGATGATGATTGATTAGCCACTGGCCAGGCTGATCACTGATGAGCTTCCTATGTGGGCCAGGCAGCCAAGTCAAGCGGTATCTTTTGCATCTGGCGGGCTGCGACAACTGTGCAAATTCAGCGCGTGCCGGGAAAGAAATAAACCCAAAGAGCAGCTGAAGCTGAAGCTGAAGCTAAACAACAAATCGAAAACTGATTTGGAGCGGAAGTTCGTTTGCACCTTTCTGCAGTTTCCTGTGTGCAGGGCCAACAACAACAGCAACTATAAACACGATAGCGCGCTGCACTACACAAACACAATCACACACACACACACATCTGTATGTATATATCGTATGTATGTATATATATAGCACACGCATGTCAAGACTTCATTTGTGATTTGCTTTCAGAAGCGCTACTTCGACGTTTGGCCTTTGACGCCACATCTCCTTTGTCTTGGAACGGGGCGGAGCGCGATATTCGCAAATCAAAAGCTATATAGATTAAGATTGCCTGTGTGCCCTCTTTGTAAATACATATACATATACATATACATATACGTATACGTATTTACGCAAAGGATCTGGGCATATGCAAAGCGCTGCCAAGGAGCAGCTGTCGTCGTTGTTTGATTTGCGATTGCGAGCCTGGCGGAAATGGAATGACACGCAAGGCACAAAGGCAGCCAGCCAGCCAACCAACCAGTCAGTCAGCCACTCTTCACGTCATTGTTTGGCAGCTCGTCGCAAAAGATTGGCAAAATGGAAATGGAAGTGTACAAGCACAAAAAATGGAACACTCTTTTTAAGGTAGCCGAATTCAAAATACCCTTAAGATTGAGCAAAGATGTTTAATCGATTGTAGTTTATAGAAACAGCCACATAATATGTTTCCTTCTTTTTGTAATACATTTTGCTAGGGCTTAAAGTATCTTGATTATCAATTGCATAAAACAAAAGACCGACTTATAAGACTATTTCAACTAGACCGTTTATTTAAATATTTACTAGATTATGCATTATGCTACCTATTACACTATTCAGCACATATTTGTAATACACTAGGAAATTTTCTTAATTTTGTATTTTATAAAGAAATAGACTATATCAACTAAGTTAATTGTGCGCTACACAATGCATCAAACATTTGTAATGTCCTCTGAAGAAGAGCATAAAATCTTATTTTATTTAACGCACGCATTGTTAGGAAAGTAGGAGCACAGGGACTAGCCCCTCGCTAATGCTAGAAACGGCGACTGCCTGCCTGGCTTAAGGTATATATAAACATGTATGTGCATGTGTGCATATGTTGTGTTTGACTAGTAATCGGATATCATTGCCACTGACTCAACAATCAAAAATATTCTTTACAGCGTTTTCCGAGCGACTGCACACGGCATTGCATCCCCAGACTCAGACCCAGACCCAGAACCAACTCCGACTCCATCCATCCAGTCGAGGCTCATGCCTAGGCCCATGTTTGTGCACAATCAGCGCGGCGGCAGCTGCTACGATGTTGCAACAAGGTGTAAACATGGCCAGCGCGTGTCCTAGGAAGTGGGGCGCACTTGATGTCTCATTACCACAGCCACAGAGCACACAGGTTAATGATGCGCGCTCCGTGCCCGCTTCCGCATGTCACAATTATGTGAGGCATCTGAGCTTGAAGCAGCGAGTGCAGGCAGGGTCAGGTTTACGATGTTACGATGTCATTTCATTGACCTTTGCAGCGGCTGCCCAAAAAAAAAAAAAAAAAAAGTAAAGAAAACAGAAGCAAATGCTTTTGAGTGGGGTAAACATTTCCACCTCTGTTTTAGTGCCGTCATAAATGTCAGGTGCGTAGGCCATTCCAAAAATTTATTCACCATAATTAGTTGTGGCCATTATAGCAGCCGCTAGACACAACTAATTTGATTCCAAGCCTGGCCCAATTGACTAATGAGCGCGGCACGTTGTGTACGCAGGCAGCTAAAACAAACACAAATCAGAAGGAGACGCGCTTCCAAATCTAGATTAATTATAGATAAGTATCCAATCGACTGCTCGATACTCTGTCTATATTAGCTTAAGCTTAAACTCAGACATTTTATATAGCTGACTGCTGAACTGTAGGCAGTAGATTTCAAACTGCGGGCTAGAGTGGGCGTGGCTGTCTTTATGTTCCGTTCGATCTTTAGAGCAATCCATAAGTTATTTATTTGCTTAATTAAAAGTCTATACATTCAAATATGGTTAGACAGTCACATCTTCCGCTTAACATAAAGTGGCATTATTATAACACTTAACTGTTTCAATGGTTTTATAAATCCTTGATTGCACACAACTAATACGCCCCTTTGAGAGCTGCTAAACAGAGCATAACAATTGCTTTTGCCGGCGGCAATGTGACCAACAATTGTTTAAAGATAAATTCTAAAGCGTTTACACCTGCAGCCATAAGCGAAAAGTAAAGCAAACAACAAAAAGAAAATGCATAAGCGATTATTTGTGGAGCGTGTCCTGGCCGCAGGACATCGGCATCGACTCACAAACTGGGCCAAAAAGTATTTTAGGAATCGTTATCAGCACATTTCGTGACTATGGCAAAAATATTGAAGAGCCAAACGCTATGAATGGGGTGAGTATGTGTGTGTGTGAATGTGTGTGTGTGTGTGTAAGTGAGGACGTGGACAGTTGCAGTTGGTGCTGTGCCAATTCGTGCTCACGTCGTTATCCTTGCCCCGGATGCACAACAATCAAAATAAACTGCTGCCAAATTGACCATTGACCAAACATCGTCAGCAGCAACAGTGGCCATCCTTTGCCACCCCCTCCCTCCCTCTCCTGTGAATCCCTAACGTTTTCACGTCCTTGCATTGGGCCACAAGTCAAAACGAGCAGCAGCCAACAAAAAAGAGGAGCAGGAAGAAGAAGCCGAAGCTAACATGCAGCTTGGCACTTTTTGTGCGCCTGTAAAGCAGAGCTTCAATGATTGGATATAGATAGTTAAATAGTTAGATAGATGGCTAGATAGATAGATATATAATCGAACGCTGGCAGTTGGGCCTCAAGGTAAGCCACAATCGATTGGCTTTCAGCCAGCAGCTGGCCAAGCAAATGTGTCAAAAAAAAAAGAACAGCAATTTCTATCATAGTAGTAAATTGCACAATTTCAGAGACATCAAAAAAATATCAACTTTAGACTATGTAGTGTATAAAAAAATTACCTTCAACTATTTTGATTAGATTTCGGGTCTAATTCATAAGAACTAAGCTAAAGGATTTACTAGGTTGTTAAAATTAATTTTTAAAAAAAGTTTAAATTAAAGCTTTTATTTCTAGATATGTACAACGATGAATACTATACATCATTATGATCTTTAAAAATCCTTGACTGGGAAAATGATGATCAAGGAAACTAACTAGGAGCGCATTCACACCTTGAAAGCAGAACCGCTGCATTAGCTGTTGTTGTTGTTGTTGTTGTTATTTAGCTGGAAAAGCGCACAAAGGCAGCCGTTGAACATTCTAAAGTGGCCTTTTTTCATGCGATTTGCGATATAATTGTGGAATAATGAAATCGCTAAGAGATTCCAAGCTATACAATCGGACGCGTCGTATGGTCGATGGTCGATGGTCCATTTATGGATTGGCATTGATTTAATACCGCGTCCAACGATCTATGCAACTGCGCCTGATGACTCCCATCCCCAGAGTCCGAGGCGCAAGGCATTTTGCACCTACCTACCTACCTATATATATATATATATATATATATATATATTTATATGTGGCTGCAGCTGATCTGATTCCGCCGCCTATCAGCGCTGCAGATCAGCGAAGCAGACGCCACCGGTCCGGGGATTGGGGATTGGGGACTGGGGACTGGGACAGCGCGCAATGTTTATTCAATAAACCCGCTCGGAGAAGAGCGCGGAGCACACGATCGGTTAGCCAGCTGGCCAGCTCCGCCGTCCGCTGCTGCTGCTCCGTCTCCAGACATTCCCCATTCAAGAGGAATTTCTTGGTGCGTGCTCGGCACAGGTTCAGCTGTGCCTGGTCGCCACCGTTTGGCGTCTGCCAGCTGCGCCGCCGCACTGCGTCCGCTGATTATGATAATGGAGGCGACTCTTAGATCGCGGCTCGCGACTCGCGACTCGCTCAGTCGCCAATTGCTTTCGTTTATGATCGAATGGTTGGCAGCTCCGTTGACTTTCTGATTAATGCAAGAATTCTACGCAGCGTTCCTTCTCTTTTTCTTTATTTCTGTGTTGTGTTGTGTTGTGTTTTTTTTTTTTTTTTTTTTTTCTGCCTGCAATTAAAACCCATGTACCCTTCGATAGCCAGCTAAATGGCAAGTGTGCAAATCATTATATACACACGATCATGCCGCAACTGCTTGATGAGCTCCTCAGGAGCTCGAGGAGTTCCTCTCCAGCTGGCCGACTCACTCTGACTTCTATATAAATCGCTTTAAACCATTTATGAGTTGGGAATTATCAATCTTGTGTCCAAAATAAAATAATTTCCTTAAAAAAACCTTCGAACTTAATTCCGAGCTTAAATAATTTTTGTTCCTATATTTTATACATTTTTTTCTTTTATTATTTTTAAATTTATTTGCACAAAATTATTTCTCAACATAAATTTTATTTTTAAAGCCTGAAGCCTGACTTTCTTTCTAGTTCCTGAATAAAAGGAACTAACGCTTTGGTTCAAGCTGATCCATCAAAACATTCATTCGAACTATGAAGCAAAGTTTTAAAACTTTTGATCATTCATATTTTATACTTTGGAAGAAATTGGGAAATTTACGAAAATAAAAATTTACTTTCGGTCAAAATCTATTAATCGGAGATTTTAGATTGACTAACGAACTGAACCAAAATTGAAGAAGTTCAGTAACTTAAATCTAATAAAAACAAAACTATTTTCTGAATTTGTTACTATGTTTAACTCTCCAGCTACAAAAAAAAAATAAAATAAAATAAAATAAATAGGAACATTTCCGAGATAGGAAAGAGCATCCCAGTTTCGATCTATATGAACAGGCTAAACCGCTAGAATTCTTGGATTCAGCTGCATCTGTTACTGGTTCAAGAGTCGCCCGCTGTGCATGCAAGTGTTTGTGTGTGTGTGTGTGTGTGTTTGTCCCGGCCAGATGCACGTCTGACGATCGACAGCCGACAGCCTCGTGCCTGCAGTTGTCATAACGTTCAACACGTTAGCCCCCTTTCACTTCTCTTACTCCCTAACCAACCCCCCCCCCTCCTGCTCATCGGCTTTGTTGGATTCTTGGCTCCACCCGGCGCCGTCTCCATGCCTGGAGCAGAGCTTCTGCGCTCCCATAAAAGGATTTGTCACGTGCGAGCTTTTGTTAAAAATTCAGCAATCATCGGGCAATCTCCATTGTATCGATGTCGGCATGGAGCATCGGCCATCGGCCATCGGCCATCGGCCATCGGGATCGGGATCGGACAACGGGCAACGGGCAACGGGCATCGCCTCCGCGCCGTTTGCATTATGCATGGCACATGCATCTCCTGGCCGGCTGCTAGCGGCATTCCTGCTTTAATTCAACCAGCGACCCAAACAAGGACTTGTCGCAGCCACATTAGAGCCCCAGTCTCAGCTCCCATATGGTCGAACACCCCATGCCTGACGCCCTCGTCGGGCAATCCTCGTCCAATCATTGAAATTTATAATTAAGTGCAACAATGCTGTCCACTGTCTGGCCTAGGCTGAGGCTGCAGATCCCTCAACCCTGATAAGAGATTGCAGTCGAGGGTTTTTGCTGCTGGCACACCTGGTCGGGATGTTGCCAAAGGATCTGTCAGATTCCAAAGATAGAACGAGGCTCTAGGAGCTGCAGATTGTGTGAGTTCCATAAAACAGGTTTGTAGTTGAAATCGAAAACAATTCCTTTAAGGGAAAATCAATCGTAACTAGGCTTTTGCTATATATGTATGTATGCAGCTAAGATTCGAGTATGAAATCCTCACAATTCAAAAATTTCGACTTAATCCAAAATCAAAAAACTTGCAATATGTATAATTCTAAAACTTCATTTAAGAATGAATAACTTATAAATTATCTTAACCTACAATACAGTCTTATATTCTTCGACTTAACCTCAAATGTTGGTAACATTTACAGCTATTCCCAATATTTTAGGAGTAAATTATCTAAGAATATCTTCAATAAATTTACTGGACAGGCTACATAACATATTTACAAATTTCAGATGACAAGCTTCTATTATATTTAAAAGCCTACAATATTAAAGTTGAAAAAGTGAGGTTATGTTGCATTTTTATAGCTTAAAGCAGCGAGTGACTGTTTTACCAAAACTATTAAGCAAACTGGAGCTAAATATGTTATGATGAAGTAGAAATATCAACGTCAAGCTCTCTATCTTTCATAATATTCCAGATATTCAGATATATCTAACCTCAATAAAACCCAGTACAATTTAAAAAAAACCATGGGTAAGCTTTCAAAGTGGGTTTGTTACTTATCAAACCTTCGGACTGGCTTTCTAATAGGTAAATGGACGACTCGAAAAGGGTATACAAATGGGCTTAAGCAAATGCGGACTATTAACGGGAACTAATGTCCAATAGAGATGACATCAATGGCTTATTGTAAGGCTCGGAGGTTAACCTGACGACAGACGAATGAACTGTGCTATTGACAATTACCGTTAGGCACACACTCAACACACACACACACACACTCAACGGTAAATAGGGGCTTTGTGATGGACCTGGCTAATTCATGACTTCGAGGACTCTTTGGCAAACAATTGGGAAGCAAGACGAAGCCAAAATACACTTGACATTCATTATGCATGTGTGTGTGTGTGTGTGTCCCAATCAAGCGTAGAATCAATCAAATTGCAATAGAATTGTCAATGGCAAAAGCAAACAGTAAAAGGGAAGAAGAAGAAGAACTAAAAAGATTGTTGCCAACAAATCAGAGAAAATCCATTGGAAAAAATCTTTCAGTGTGAGTTGTGAAGACAAGAAATTCGAATTAAGGCCGGAATGCGATGTTGTTGGCCGTAATCCTTACGCTCTTAACCGGGCCCAAGCCAGTTGTTGGCCAGGTAAACATACATCCAACGGCCAGGACGAAGGTGCATTTTATTTGGCGAGTGCGAATGGACTTTTTGCATTTGCCACAGTGCAAATAAGCGACGAGGGACGAAAAGAGGAGTACCGACTGAGCAATACTCTGTTTGCAGTGTAAAGAAGTCGAAAAATATCGGTTTTTTATTTAAAATAAACCAATAAGGAAACTCTCGAATTACTCACTAAAAGGTGCAAGAAGAAGGAAGTCTAACAGCTAATAATTTTACTTGTAGAGCAACTGAATATCTGATATTCATATAGTAGTGGGAATTTAAAAAGAATTGATCCTATACCAATAGGAAAATTTTCTTAGAGATTAGGTCTACGGTACCTTAGAAGCTACTACTATGAAAAGGATTATCGACAATTTTGATGTTTTTATTAGTCAATGAACGTCAGCTATATAAACAGGGTATTTGCGATTCTTAGAGATATCGAAAGAATTGAAGTAAACAACTCCAACATAGAATAAGATCAAACAACCTAAAGTTATGTTCAAGAACATTCTTAAACTACAATGAATTGCCACAACCCATATGCTCCACTTCATCTACCAAACAGAGTATAACAAGCAGGCGAGTTGTCCGTCCTGCTAGCTCTGTTTTCTATTTGAACACGGGCCTACACGACGAAACCCCTGCAAATGGGACATGCACCTGTGTTTGCACTTAAATCCCGTTGTTTGCTTCGTGCAGCACGAGACACACGCGTGCAACAGCAACAACAACAACATGGATTGAGGGACACATGGGTATTCGATTTAGATGCACTTACCACATTGACAAAGTCCTGGAACGTTACATAGCCAGGTCCAACCGGCAGTTGGGCCTTCTTCGAGCGCTCCAGCAATAATTCTCGCTTGTTCATAGGCACTTGGGATAGAAATTCGGGGGATCTTAAGGCGACCAAAAATTCTGTAACAGATATTTCGCCAAAACCCTCCGGATCGAACTGCAAAAGAAATATAAATACATATTTAAATTTGTATATATAATAAGATTTAACAGGAATTACTTACCATATCGAATAAAAGTTTCCATTTCTATGAGGAAGAAAGTAACAAAGGATTAACAATAGTTCTCATCTACATAAGAAATACACTCAGAGAAAAACTCAGAGGTAGCAGTTTTTTCTCTATTTGAATAATTTGACAACACTCACATCTCTAAGCAGCTCTCTGCGCAGCTCCGCCTCATCGAAGTCCGAGTTAAGCGAAGTGTGTTCCGTATCATAGCCGGCATCGTTTGTGCACTGCTCCCAAAGGGGAAATCCATTAGCTTGGAGAGATTAAGGGATGTCATATCGAGGGATTACTTACATAGCGCATCTGGGTGTGCGACAGGGTGCCAATGGAGGCCAAAGATCCGGCTATGGTCGATATGTGCTCAATGTCAGCCAGCGTCTCCTGCTGACTACTACCGCCGGCATTCTGTTGGCTGGTGGGCAACTCCAGCGCTCGCGAGCTGCCTCGCTCGGAGCCGGGCCACATGTCCTCTGGTGTCCGTCTTGCGATCCAGGATGGTCAAGGAGGTCCGTGAAATGATCGTTATTGGTGGTATTTGGCAGTGATTGGTAATAGGAGTTACTGTTGTGGAAGAAATACAGAATAAGAAATGAAATAAAATAGTAATTAGGATTACATATACATATGAATTTCATACATACATATGTATATAAATAGTTACGTATATATAAATATAGAAATAAATTAAGTTAAAACGGCAAAAATAAGTTTGAAATTTAAATATTATATATATATATTATTATAATATATGTATTTATTAACGAAATGCATGCAATTCAATACAATTGATTACAAATAAATAATTCAGTCATTTAATTTAACCAGTTACATTTACTTTATTATTTTAAAATACAATTTGTAAAATACAAAAACATTGTAATTGTAAATAAAAGAAATTTAATACTTTGTCAGGTAAAACGTAACATAAATATGTAGACATGATAGAAATACAACTCATAATTTGTAAAATAATTTCATTCTTTCTACCAGCAAGCACAGTGCAAAGCTTTCCAACCAGCGAGCTTTTGATTCTTGTTAAAAGTAATTTGCTTGAAATGGCAGAATACTGTTCCCAGTGCTGATGTGATTTTGGTAGTGCACGTTAGATTGCAACACCAGAAAACATTTTCTTTTCTCTCGCCGCGCGATTCGAGGTTCGAACCTCGGCGACACCAAACCGAGACAATCAATTTTTACAAATTTTATTTCGCCCTACAAACATCAATCGCTGCAATTTGTCGTGTTTGAAATTGCTGCAAGAGCTTTGCGGGGGCCAGAGAAAATAAATATTCCGTTTAATCATAGGCTAAATTCGGTACTCAATACCTTAGCCTATTTCATGCCCGGAATATAGTTCGTTTTTTATTGTTATGGCTCGCATTTGTTATGGCAACCGGAGCGGTGCTTCCCCTTTGTTATTGTTGTTTTGCTTTTTGCAAGGTTATTGATCTGCGGCAGCGGAAGTAACTGAACTGTTTAGCTGAGAGGGCCGGCATGCATTTTCTTGTTGATGTTATTTTCCCCACTCTTTACTCACACTTTGAACACTTCCGTTGCCAGGCGAATTGCGCAGAATCCGTTTTGGACGTTTTGGACGTTTTGTTATGCCTTTTGTTTTCTTCTACTCTGTTGACTTTGGTCAATAAACTTATGAATTGTTGTTTCCCAAAAGAGGGCGAAGCGGCAATTAACGAACTGAATTGGCGGAGTCACAATAGGGACGTCCTCGTAATCACATCTTAATACCGTTTATTATGATTTGTTTATTTCTTACTGTTTGCCACGCAACAACAAAACAAAACGAACGTTCGGCCGGGCGGTAAAATGGCAACTGACAGACGTCTCAAACATGAGAGCTAAGAGAGGGAGAGAGTAGAGAGAGAGAGCGAACAGATTGTAAGAAGGGTTGCTGTTGGGTGGCAGCCTTTCAATTTGTCTGTGTGTGTGTGTGTGGGTGGGTGGGTGGTTGGTTTGCACTTGCTGCACTGCTCATGCGCCACACGTTTGAGCGCTTTTCAACTCGTTGGTATTTCACGGCTTATGCCCCTCTCCCTTACTCCAACAGCAACCCTATGACGCAATTGTTAAGCTGTTAAACATTTGCAGACTGCTGCAATTTCCTTGCATACATACACAGCTTTATTGACGCGCAAGTGTGGGTGTGTTTGAGTGTGTGTGTGTGTGTGTGTGTGTGTGTGTGTACACGTTAAAGCTGTTATAGCCTTAATAGATCCCAGAGCTGCGGATTATGAGGAACACTCAGGTGTGATCTCATAAATATTTATAATAATGTAGATGAATAAATAAAATATTGTACGTGTATGTGTATAGTGAAACACTCTTATGTATGTATACATATATACATTTAATTAGCCTAGACTTTCTTTAAGCATATTATGAAGAATCGCTTGAACATGCATTAAACAAAAAATTATTTTTGAAAGGAACTCATCAAAACATTTTTCATTGAACACAAAGCGGACAAATTAATCGATTTTGCATACTGCTTAAGCTTAGTTTTTTAACTCTAATAAATAATTAAAAGAAAATTAAAAAAAAAAAAAAAACAAAACAAAACAAATCGAGCAGACATATCAATAGCTTAATACCCATACAATGTGTTGAAAAACTTCGGATCCATGGGATTATTTAAGATAAGTTTCTATTTAATATGCAGCTACTTTGTTTGCCTTTCTCTTTCCTTCTTTCCTAGTTTTCGTTAACAATATTTACATTTTCCGACAGGGCTCTAATCTCGTCTTAAAAAAAATCGCTCGTTTGCTTACAACATGATATATAGTTATATACCGTATATATAATTTAATAATTATTATAATATATATATTTAGCGTTCTTAACTTTTTCCTAATTTTCGGCCAAACACGCGCGTTGCTAAGTTTCTCCCATCATTTTTGTTTTTTGTTGTCGCATTTAAAATTGGTTTTTCTTTTGTTTTCTTTTTTTTTTTTTTGTTTTTTGTTTTTTGTTGTAGAAGTAAACATAAAAAATCGAGGAAGAATCTGAACGATAACACTTGCTGTTGCCTTAAACACAAACATTACAACAAACTCGAATAGTATTCCTAGACTTTGGCACTCGGAGCTAGCGATTTGGCTAACCCTCCACCATTCGATCCATGCCCAGGTCGCACTGTTCGATGACCAAACGAGCAATCCGCTTAATCTCACAGTAGGGACTCTCGTGCTCAATCAGCTCGGTCAATATTTGTATTCCATTCTCCTGCTCCACCAGCTGACAGTATTTATCCGGATAAACCTAAAACGGAGTGCAAGTTATTAATCAGTTAAAGGATTAACAATTCAGTTCACTTACCTGGGTGAGATTGGCCAGCGCCCAGACGGCCCAGTGCTGGCATTCGGGCGTCTCATAACAACGGACCAGACTTAATATGGGCTCAAAGCTGCGATAGTTGATATTGCGTTCGCTCTTGATGTTCCAACGCTGAATGGCGGCCACCATCCGTTCAAGGACGTGTTGTCTGGTTGGGGTTTTAATGGTCCACGCATCGGCGCCATCGGATGCAATGTGCGCCAGCACTCCAGCCGCATTGTAGCTGACCTGGAAGCTCAGTTGGTTAGGATTGCCATTGACTAGTCTTCCACCAAGATGACCCACCTCGATGCCATCGCTCAATGAATCAAGCAGGCGCGCAAACACCTCTATAAACTCCTGCGTCATCAGATTGGGACGCAGCCATTTAACCTCAGCCACATTACCAAGCAGGCCCATCATGTTTCTCAAAAGCTCGTCACGATCGGGAAATGTCTACAAAGAAAGGTGCAGATAGGGACAAAATAAAAGAAAGAGAGAAAGAGAAAAGGGAAAAGAATTTGTATTACAATTTAGTTAGGTTCGGATTAATCAAACTAGATGGCTCACATTTAAACACTTAAGGAAATACTCCATGCCACGTCCGAGCAGAAATCTCTTACAATTAATAGCAGTCTCATCAGTTACATTCCACATGGTTGACCACGCCACCTCCATGACATCATCGAACACTGAGCGCGTCAGACGATCCTGGATGAGTGTCAGCATTGTCTGCAAATAGAGCATACACATTTGATAAATATGGTTTGCTTGTGAATATATTGATGCCATTGATGCTTACATTGACCACGCCCAACTCGCCGAGAAAGAGCTTTTGTCTGCCATCCACCTGGCAGGCGAGTGTGTTGAGCAGATAGATTGCGATGCGCTGCACGAAGCCCTCCTGCTCCGTTTTGGACACACCATGCAGTAGTATCTTAATAAGGCGTTCGTACTCGAACAGCTGCCATATAAAGAGAATAACAATAAGTTGGATACAGCAATCAATCAATATAGCTGTCGTCCTACCACATCGACTGGCATATGGAACTGGGTTAGAGTTAAATAGCCATTCCGCAGCATCGTGTCGTCCGTTAGATGCATTTCCATGCCATTGAGCAGGGTGCGAATGATGTGATTGCGCAGCAATGTGCCAAACTTGGAACGATCCAAACCCTTAACTATGTAGAATAGTGTGGCGCTACAAGCAAAGGGAAATAGATTCAAATTAAATATAGTGAATAAAGTAAAGGTTTCAATGTGTTATCCTGGCACTCACCTGCCCGATATTTGCATATGCTTGAATTTCAAATGCCTGTCCATTGCGCAGAGTACAACATCCAGTGCTGTATGTATGTCCTTGCAGTTCTCGAACCGAAACAAATGATACAAATCATTCAGAACCTGCAAGACAAATAAATACCAATAAAGATGGGGACTCAATACGACTGACTTTACGTCTTACCCTTGTCAACAGAACGGGTCTGTCATGGTAGTAGCGCGCCGCTGTGAGTATCTGCTTCTCGTTGGCGTCGCCGGCCACCTCCAGGGCGGGTATGTCATGGCGTTTGCACGCCCAGTGCGCTGTATGATATAGGCCAAGAAACTGAAGCGGTCGTTGTGTCCGGGACGCCAGCCCAGGTATATCGGTGGGGCCAAAATGTTGCTCTGTCTTCGTATTGGCATTGGTCGACTCCTTGGTGGCCACGCCATTTCCGGCTAAATTCGTGCCCGAAATATCCAAATGTGTTAGATGCCGTAGATTATCCATGAGCATGACGAGCGTCTGATCGGGCAGATCATAGGTACCATGCCCGTTACCAGAGCTCGATATTGAGATGTCCAGAGTGGAGAGGCGTCGCAGACAGCAGATCGCGTGCAGCTGATTCGCAATTGGCCACACATTGAACAAAATGAGCGTATGCAGGTTGGGTAGCATGCCAAGCGCCTCCAGACTGAAGTTGGCCAGCACGCAGGATGTGAGATCCAAATGGCTCAGGTCCTGCAAGTGGGCAAACTGCAACCGATGATGCATGACAACGCCATTGAGCACCAGACGGCGCAAATGTGGGCAGGTCAATTGAAAATCCACTGGTTCCTTTTCATTGGGCTCCGCATTCTGCAACAGATGCGAACTGATGCCCAGCTCCAACGAGCGCAGGCTATCCCCATAATGGGCCAGCAGGTGATGTGATTGAACTGTGATCTTATCGCAGTACCACATGGACAAAGCAAACAGTTTGTGACGCATTAGCGTCTCCAGACCTATCAAGGCGAAAAAGAAAACAAAACAAAACAGTTAATAAGCAGACAAGTGCAACTGGATTTTATAATACCCACCCAGGCTGCTTAGTGTACTATAGCGCAGATTGACAATCTTCAGCGAGGTGCGACGCGTATCGCCAAACAGATTTATGACCCTGTCGTCAAGTGGTCTGTGGAATCGCTGATAGTTCTCCAGAAATGCATCGCAGATCTCATTTGTTAGCACAATGCCTGTGTTTAGTGTACGCTGTCCGTTTTCCGTGTAGCCACTGATGATGTCCAAATTGTTGCAGAGCTTCTGATAAGCGATCTCCTTTAATGTTAACGGCTCCTCGTCCAGTGACCCATCCTCCATTAGCCGCACCTTGCAGCTCATTTTGTGCAATGTGTCGTGTATTTAATTCCTCTGCTGATCTGTGACTCTGAATGCTGGTCACCTCCGGCAATCCGTGACTTAATTACTCAGTGGTTGCCGTCGGGTGGCGGCGTCGGCAGCGGGGACGGCGGCGGCGGCGGCGGTTACTGGAATGGTATTAGACAATGATGCGTCAGCTTCAGATATACTTGGGGACAAAAACTAGAATTTTCGAATTGATCAAATCAAACATTAACTACAGCGCCAACATGATGGCATAGTTATAATTTTATTTAAATTAAAAAAGTAAGCAAATGATAAATATCAAATTTCAAGTACAGTAAGTATCTAATCTATAGGAAGGTACTATCTGACAATTTAAATATAATTTATATCGGAAATGTATATCCAACTAAGTGTTGACAAAGATCGTATACTAAATAGTTAGTATGAGTTTTGTTTATCAATTACTGAATGACATACAAAATATATAATAAAGAAAAATTAACAAAAGATGAGCAGCCAGTAAATCCTTCAAGAATTGTTATAATGAAATATATTAAAACATTGAGATAAAGCAATATCTATTAGAATGTCGGAGCTTCAAGGATAAAAAACCAAATATTTTGAAAGATCCAGCAGATCTCAAAATTGTTTGTTAGTTAAGGACCGTGTATAAATAAACAATATTCCAATCTTCACACAGCTTATCAGACAGCTTTTGATTATAAGTAAATAAAAATGCTGAAATCATTCCACGCGTGATTGTAATGTGCCTTATTGTTATTTTAAGGGGTGCTGCCGGAGACACATTACGTAATAAGTTGAAACAATTGCTTGCAACAGTGTGCGTGTGCACGTATGTGTGGGCGCTTCCGTCTGTGTGTGTATTGGAAAGCGCCTGAGCGTGTGGCACAGGACGCGCATCGAATGTCAACAACAACGATCGAGTTGGCAACGCCAAACCGCGACTGAACGGAAGTAAACGCCAAGCAAGTAGTATTGGAAAATACAATTACATATGTATCTAGGTATGTGTGCATTTATGTAAATAGAAACTATTGCAACAAACAACATTTCTTGACTGTGTTGGTGCGTAGTTATTGTGGGAAGCTGTGTGTGTGTGCGTTTGCGTGTGTTTGCGACAGCTAGTCTGCGCTTATCAAGGCAAGGCCAGCGAGAAATTCGTGGCCAACATCATCAACAGCGCTCCGTGTAGCCGTATCAGCTGTGTATGTGCACCCGTGTTGCAGCAGGTGTACCACCACACACACACATACATACACAAACATTAGTTTAGCACACAATTAGCATATAAACAAAGAAGTAGCGAGATTTTCATTCCGTTTTGTATGTGTACCTTTTTTTTTCCAACAGCTACGCAAGTCGCTACCAGTTGTCGATGATTGTTGCTGTTGCTGCTTCTGCTGCTGTTTCTGCTGCTGTTTCTGCTGCTGCGATGTCTTTGTCAAAATTTGCTTCAACTGGCTGCGAATGCGTTTGATTGGAGGCCGAACGCTGTTTGGAATGCGCTAACATTCCAGATGCGCCACACAAACGCACAAATTTGTATATTTGTTTTTTATTCGCCCAAATATCACTTGACTATTCACTTTTTAGCATCATATTTTCTATTTTTCTTTCTTACAATGCTTCTTCTTTCACGGTGCTAACGCAATTTGAAGTCTGTTAACGCAAACAACAGCGCTCTGTTAAGTAACATATGTATTTTGGCACTGCCACCTGGTTCTGTTAAAATTAACAGCTTATCGGTTTATTGATTCTCGATTTCTTGATTTCGATTTCAAAAATCGAAGTTCAATTTCAATTTTAGATCATGATTCACGTAGAAAGAAAGTTAAAATTGAAATTCCAATTTTGTTTTATGGGAAACTAGATTTTTATTGTAAGTTTTAAGCGCTGAAATGAAAAAAATGTACAATTTGTTAGTTTTTTTTTTTTTTGTGTATCCGACAGAAAAAATAACTTGGATGTGCAGAATATGCACTTTACTTATTTTATACAGAACTAGCGACAATTGCTTGGGATTGTTGATTTATCTCAATCACCCTCACTACTCAACCGTCCATTATACGTATTTTTTTTTCATTAAATTATAATAGATACTGTGCTCAATCATTGATTCTGTCAAAAATTTACAATCTTCTCTGCCTTGCGACTTGCTGGCCAAGTAATAAATAATTGTTGTTCGTTTATGTTCTAAGTAAAAAAAAGGCTGTTGCTGCCAAAGAAAGGTCCGAATCCGTAAGCTTAAAGATACAATCGCTTCTTCCTTCTCGATGTCTAACCGGATAGATCACCCTGATCAAAGAGCGCCTGATCGTATAGCTCTGCGACCACTCGTCGTCCTCCAAAGAAACGTCCATGGAGCGCATCCTTGCCCTGAACCGCTTCGACGCCCTCCGAGAACTCAACAAAGATTTTCACAATTATCTCTGCCTCATCATCATCCTCATTCTCAGTTTGCTTTTCGTTGAAAATAATCACTCGACTAACGGTGCCAAATTTACTGCACTCCTCTTGTATCTCCTCCTGCAGGGTCTCGTCCACGTCATCGGGTCCGACCATATTTCGCAAGATAATGACGCGTGAGTCCTGTGGACGCATCAACCTTTGCATCACCAGCTGTCGTGCACTCTGGCCCTTGATGGACATATTCTCTTGTTGCTGCAGCGTCTGTACATCGCCTTCATCCATTAGTTTCTTTTGCAATTCCTCCTGCTGCTTCTCCTGGGCCTTTTTGATATTCTCTGAAAGATTTGCCGCCGTAGCCGCCGCATTGTTGGCAGCTGCGGATAATACAGCTGGTGCTCCATTACTGGTCTCCACCACACCAAGTGGCACTGCAGATGGGGGCAGCACAGAGGCTAAGGCAACAGTTGGCGGCGTTGCTAGCAGCGCGGGTGGCGGAAGCGTGGGTGCCACACTTTGCAATGTAGGCAGGCCAACCGGCACGCCCAGCAAACTAGGCCCGCCCATGCCCGGTGCCTGGAATATACCAGGTGGCAGAAGTGCGGAAACGGGCGCAGTTGGCATCGATAAAGCAGGATGCAAGGCAGCTGCCGAGGTAACTGCATTGACCACGGGCATGGCGTTCACCTTGGCGGCAATGCCCAGACCGGGCGTATTTTGCGACAAGCCCAACACCGCATTGCTGGCAACTGCATCCAGGGCTTGGATCTTAGCTGTGGCAGCTGCAGCGGCAACCGCTGCGGCTGTTGGCATTGTCGAATTTGTTGCAGGACAGGACAACACATTCGGCGGCGTAATCGAGCGTCCAACACTGCAGGATTATGGGACAGATTAGCAAATAATTTGATAATGATATTGTGGTTGAAACTTACCGGAGCAACTGGCCACCCAAATCAAAGAGATTCATGCTGGCAATGGCCTCGTCCATTGCCTGCTTGTTGGCATACTCAATGAAGCCGTAACCCTTATGTGTGTGCACGGATGTGCCCTGAGCCAGTTTGCAGTAAAGAATAGGACCAAAGGCCTCGAATACGCTCTTAATGTCATCCTCAGACAGATCTGGATGTATAGAGGCCACATAAATGCGATTAAAACTCTTGGCTTCCTCTTGCACCTCGTCGATGACCTGTTGTGCTTGCGGCATGTTGCTTGGCCTGCCCACTTTGATGTTCCGGCCACCCATTAATGCGCCATTCATTTGCTCAAGCGCCAGTTGCGCTCCCTCCGGAATTTCATATTCAACAAATGCGAAGCCTTTGTGCTTTTGTGTGATTGGATCCCAGGACATGTTAATGGATTTGATGGGTCCAAATGGAGTAAAGGCTGAGCGTATGGTGTCCTCCTTGAGCTCAAAAGAAATACTGCCCACGTATACCCTGGAAAAGTCAGGAAATAAATATGAGTTATGGCTCTAACTTAATAAAACAAAACATTTAGAAACATTCATAATCAGATCTTATCAGCTAAGCTGCACAGGGAACGACATTTGCCCAAAACCAGCTTCAATAACGCGAAGCGGCGGCTCAGTAAACGAGGTTCTTCACTAAACATTTTCAACGTTTTGCATCATGATAATAGTTAATTGACTTATGTATGATTATGATTTCTTAGTTACCTGCACATGAGCGCCAGAGCCTGTTGTCGCTGCACTTGGGTGCGCTGAGTGGCCAATTGCTGCTGTTGATGAGCTAGGGTTTGCTTCATCAGCACCATCTTGATGCTTTGCTCCATGGCATACTTCTTGGCCTTGCTGACGAGGTCATGCTGCTCCGAAGTTAGCTTGGGCAATGCACCGCCTAGAAGTCCCAGTAGGGCGGAGCGAGTGCCAGGTCCGAATTTCACATCGCCCGTCTGTTTCAGATCATACAGTGGCTGCGAAAGGTAGGGAATTTTCGTGTCCGCTGACTTGCCTAGAATTGGGAAGACAGATTAGTGCATCTCATATGGTATGGATGATAATGGGCTCATCATCAAACCGATCAGCTAGGCGATCGATTAAGCAATTTCGTTTTTTTCTTTTCAGTTTGATTTGTTTTGATTTATGTTTGTTTTTGTTCTCTTATGAGTTTTGTGTCGACTCCAAAGGGCAACTCAAGGCCAGAGTTGGCGGCATTGCTGGGACCAAGCCAGGAGTTGACATTTGAAGCGACACAAACAAAAATCGATGCCTGCAAGAAAGATAAAGACAAAAAGGAAAAATAGAAAAAAAATCATTAATCATAAAAAAGTTTTGCTGGCCGGCGAACTGTACATACATATATATATATATATAGTAAATAATATATGTAACTGTGTGTGTGTGTTCTGGAGAAGATCTGGAACTGCTTGGGAGCGGGCCAATTGCCAACCGGCAGATGATTCAGTCACAAAGATTCGAGAGGCTACAACACAATGACAATTTAAAACTATCGATGCGTTACTCGTTACGTTTAAATGCAGTATTACAACTGTTATCGTTTATCGATATTTTCTGTAAGTCTGCATCACGAATGATTTACTTTCTTTAATTACTTTAGATGAGTCTTTGCTTGTTAAAAAAAATTATTTGGATTTACGTAAATAGTTATATTGTCTGACAGATAGTAATGCATATGATTTGTCAATCGTTAAGGCTGGAAAATGTAAGAATAAAAAGAAAGCACCCGTAAAATTAAATTATAAATTAGCCTAATATTTTTAAATCTTAGGTATACGTAGGCTGTGCTAATAAGTACGATTGCGTGTTTGTGTGTGTGTGGATTAGAAATATATGCTGTTATATTGAGTATATCAATCGAAATAATATAAAGATCTTCCAACGGACATCCAGCCGGCAAATCGTCGCCGCACAAATCGAAACCAAAGAAGAAAATACTTAAGAACTGTGCACACTGAAAAATTCCAACAACCAAAATAAAAAATTAAAATTTTAAATTCAATATGTGAAAAAATATTATTTGCGTTGGAAAGCTTAGGGCTTAAACGGTGTGCACAATTCCAGTTAATGTATTGTAAAAATAGAAATTATAAGCGACCTTATATATGTGCGTTTCGATACGGTTTCCATGAGTTGGGGGCGTGGTTTATTGACTTGAAGGGTCACACATTACATTGCTCAGTGATAAAAAGAGAAAAATAAAAAGAAAACAAGACGCTGAAACGATAATAAGAGCAACAATATGTTTTTAAGTTGGTTAAGTTTTTCCGCCGTACCTTAATCATGTTTTGTGTATGTGTGTGTATTTTTAAAGTCATATATAGATATGGGTATATTTTACTTTAAATACTTTTCAATTTTCCTTTTTTTTTTTTTTTAACTAATTAACCATCTTCACTTAGATCGCTTAGATCTGTGAGAACACAAATATACATATGTATATATTTATACATATGCATATTCGGCCACTATATTGGGAATTTGTGTTGATCTATCGGACAATTTGTTGATTCGTGTAATTAGAGATGAGCGCGTGTTGAATACGGGCACGACTATGAATGTTCGTGCCACGCGCCCAACTATAATTTTAATATTTAAATATTTGTATATGTAAAAAAAAAAAGACTAGTTCTAGCTGTGGGGCAGATCAGTCCAACGCGTTGTCGCAGCACATATGAAGACGAAGACGACGCAGCTCAGGTGCAGGAACCGCGACGTAGACGTTGAAATCGGCAAGAAATGTTGTTAAAAGCAATTAAATGGAACTCGTTCCCGGTATCGGGCTGTTGTTTCTTGGTAGTAGCAGTAGTTATTGGCAATACTCTATACATGGGGCATCTCTTGATCGATGTCAATTCTTGATAGGCGACACAAAAGAGCCAAGTCGTTTGGGCGGAACAAACATAAGAAAAAAACGCTTACAAAATAAATGAAAAAAAAGAGATATATAGAAGAAATAGAGAGAGAGAGAGAGAGAATAGTTATATGCTTTTTAGATTAGTTTTGTTTCATTGCGGTTCAGTGTTGATGCGGCGAGGATTCACTATTTTGATACATACACTCATTCACTCTGGTCTGGACCCTAGTTACAATACATTAAAAAAAAGTCATTTGTTTCAATTTGTCAAGCCAATACTTGTTTGGTTATTAATAATATTATAATTAGGTTTTTTTTTTATGTATCGCACTCCCTTTAGGTATTAATTATATTAGGTGATTTTTTGTGCTTTTTGTTTTTGTTTTTGTTTATATTTATCGCACTCTCTCATAATGACGACACATATCGATAGTTTGTGTGGACACTTGAGTTGATTGGAGTGGGAGTCGATTCGCAATTAGTTTGGGGATCGCGTGTGGTTTGAACTGACTTGACTTGTTTCGATATTGTTTCGTTTTCGTATTGGTATTCGTTTTGGTTATTTGTTTGACTCTCACCTCACCTCACTTGAGATCATCGTGCGTTTATGAAGTCTGCAATTACTTAAGCAGAACAAAAAGAAAAACCGATTATTTAATAACGTCTGTGCTGGCCCTTAAAATGCAACGAAGTAGTAGAAAAGAGAGAGAGAGAGAGAGATGTGTATGCAAATGTATGTTTTCAGAGAAAATACAAACAAAAAAATTAAAATAATGATATTTTTGTATATACATATTTTCCTTTGTTTAATTTGTTGCCTTGCGTTTCATTTACCTATTTATGTATATATATTAAATTTGCTCTTTGATAAACTTACGTATATAAACATATATATATATATACTCGATAGATACATACTTATGCTTACAAACAATTTGACCCCCCACCCCTCAAACGACAAGACAAAACACTTACCCGAGTCTGAACGTGAACGCTTTGTGACTGGCATTTCGCCGATATCGCGCTGGTCATCCGAACGTGGCGATCTGGAGGCTCTGTCGTTGCTTCCCTGCAAGTGCAATTAACCAAAACGAAGGTCACGGAGTTAGTAGACGTAGTGAAAGTAAATGGCACACGTCGGGACGGGCAACGCACAATATACATATATATTCGCACGATTAGTATATGAATGTACATATGTATGCATGTACATACATATACATATGTGTAAAGATACACACGCGGCACAAACTGTCGACTGCTTAAACTACGGCCGAATGTTTTAGTTTTCAAAAAGCATAGCCAACTACTACAATCAATCCGCACAAACGCGCATTCACCGAAGAAGTTCTTAAAAAGTGAAAATGCAAAAATGCGAAATATTATTTCAGGGCACGCGACGCAGCTGCGGCATAGACCACGCCAAATGCAAAGTAAAAAACAAGCTAAATAAACGACCGTATCGGCTTTGTAACTATTAAAAACATACCATCCTCTCTATCTGCACAAATGAAACTTAGTTTCTGTGTATTTAGGTAAGTATATATATTATTTAAATAGAAGTTCAATATTTTGCGAAAACTTGGAGTGACGTCAAGAAAAATGGACGACGAAAAGTGACTTGAGCTGTATCGATAGTAAATGTCGCTGCATAATATCGATATTTTTATGTAATAAACAAATATCGAAAGAAGTTCTGTTTGATTAATCGACTGAAAAGTTGATTTTAGTTATGAATTCATATCGATGTCCGTTTAAAAGGCATCTTCTAGAATTCTTCGGGCAGCAGAGTTAAATAATTGATCGAAACAACATATAATGATTACAAAATTATAACGTGTGCAGTGCCAAATCTCAGTTTTCATATGTATTTAATGACATGTGCGACAAAGATCTATATATACATACTTACAATTTTATTTAAAAATATTAAGATGTGTTTAGAAAGTAATAAAAACTACGAGTTAACAAATTTATTTTGTTATTTAAATTGCAAAGGTACGTACTCTTTTATTTTTTAACCAGTGACTTACAAATAACATCTAATATCTAGCTTACTCATACATATATACAACTCTCATTCGCAGTGGATCGTTGTAACAGTTTTTGTTTTTATTTAGGGGGTTTTTTCTTTGTTTTACTAAGTTATAAAATAAAAGACCAATTTAAGTACAAAGGCAATTTTGGTGCGAACAGTTAGCTGTAAGTAGGTGTGTAGGTGGCAGTTATGTGTCATGACATATTTACTCATAAGCAGAAATTACGCTTAAAAGAGAATAACAAAAACAAAATAAAAGTTATATATGTATACATATGTATATGTATATACAAAGTGATCTAATATTATGTTGAGGAACTCTCTGAACAGATACAATTTTCTGCAACGATTCAAAATATAGTACAATTTGTTACTATTATAATTATTTACAACAGTTTTACCGTTATGAATCACATTTCTGCCATTTTGTGCAATTGGCAATTATGCAAGAAATCAGCCGCTTGTATCTATTTATAACTATATGTATGTATGTGTGTATATATATGTGTGGGTGTACGTGATTTAAATCTAATGTCAGTCGTATGACTTTTCTTCATTTCATTTTCATTGCCGAATACATTCATCAAAAAACTTTAATTTCCTTCAACCAATCTCAAGCTAAAGCTTAAAAAATATACGATTGATCAATAATCAAAATAAAAAGATTAAAACCCGCTCTATAGAAGAATATTTTGTTTTGTTAACCAGTCCAAAATTGCAGACTGATGGTACATCAAATAAATAAATGAGACCAGGCTAATTGTAAAAGATTGCTAAGTACACGTATGATCCAATTAAGTATGCTAAGAATTCTGCTAGGTCTTTGTATGAGCTTTGGTTGGAGCACCTGAAACGACGACGAGCCGGTTGTATGGGAGGATTGGCGGCGGCGACACCAGCTTTTCAAGCTCGTATGTTACCAGTCCGTGCACGACGTCAACGTTATCATCATATATATACGCGTCTAGGACAATAGATCGTCTTCCATATTGTGTATCAGTATCTTTTTGTCCTCCTTGACGCACGGCGCTCTCTTATCGCGCGCCGAGAACTGTTGCTCCACCAGCTTGGGATCGAAACAGGGCTGTAAATAGTATGTATAATAGTAATTTTAGATAATCATTCTCATTGGCCAGTAATGCATTTTTGATCACCCTACCGTTTCACAAATATTCATATTACAACAGTTTTCTATCGTAATCTCGCACTGCTCCGTGGCTAACGGCCGGTTGGTTAATGGCGTATCGCTGGAGGAGTTTAAGCGCGCCTGTTTACGCACCACAAACGTCTTCTTGATGCGTGGGCGTTTGGGTTTGTAGATAAGCCGGAAGCCATGCACAATGCTCGCTACCAGAGCAAGGCAGATTACAATTCCAACAACTAGCACAATTAATAGGAAGCCTCTTCCATAGCTAGGCGCTTCGCTGCACAGAGGCGCTGATTGGTATTCAGTCACAATAGTTGCATTGGTCAGATGCAACTCCTCGCAGCTAAAAAAGAAAGCTAGGAGTTTAGTTAAGTGAATCGTGTAACGATTGATGCTACTTACATGTCCACACAGCTGGCAGGCACAAACGCATCCGGCTGGTGCTTTAAATATTGACAGTAGGTGGCGCAGTGCGCTGTCTCGTTGTGCTCGCAGCGCGATCCGGTGAAGTTTTCACGACAATCGCAACTCAATTCTCCGGTTTCCTTGTCCACCATACAATGACCATCGTTTAGGCAATAGCCATTGCATTTCAAGTACTGACAGCGTTCGCCATATGTGTTCGGCGGACAGTAGCACTTGGGATAGCCATCTTCGGAGATTTCGCAGGTGCCGTGCACACAGCGATTATGGCAATCCGATATCTCACAGCGAGTGCCGCTGTATCCAATCTGGCAAACACAAAAGTTACCCATGTAGCTGGCACCGTTCAGGCAGTACTCCCGCTCCAGCTTATCTATGCGCTTCTGTACAGCGCTGCGCTCTACTGTCCTATTATTAAACTTATTGTCCAGTCGTTGTTTGACCTTCTTCACCACGTTGGCGCAGTGTTGATCCTTTTGCAGATGTTGATAAAACCCGGTTCGAGCCACTATGCCATACACATTCTCCTTGAAGCTGATTACTTTTGTGGGTTCAATTAGTGGTTCGCTCGAATTTGTTTCTGGCTTTTTGAATGTTGGCTTCGGATAGCTCCAGATCGCCTTATCCATCTGGTCTGTCCAGTAGATATTGCTGTCTGAGATGGCCAGCTGTATGGGGCTCTGGTGCTTATCTTGCAGCACCAATTGACGATCGCTGCCATCAAGACGTGCGCTTTCCACAGCAAAGAAAATGCCCACCTTGTCATCGATCCAAAAGATTCGATCCGACTGCTGATCGACTACAATGCCGCGTGGCATGTCAATGTTGTCTTTGATGATTGTCTGTCGGTCCTTGCCATCCAAGCCAATGCGTTCCACAGACGCATTATTGATCTTGCTGTTTGTCCAGTACAGTTGACGGCGGCAAATATCAACAGCCACGCCATGAGGCTGTCCGCCCTCGGCGCTTAAGTCCACCAGCACCTTGGGCGGTTCCGAGTAGAGCGAGTCGATGCTAGCAAAGTATATCTTGCCCTGACGCATGTCGGCCCAAAATAGATTGCGGTTCAGCGGATCGTAACTCAGTCCGGAAACTGAATCGTTGCCGGTGCGCTTTACCGCCTGCTCAATGATGTGCGTAGAAACCGTTATATCACGTCGCAGCGAAAAAATGCTGCCATTCTGATGCAGTTGATCATTGAAGTAGATCACCTCCTCGGCCTCATCGAAGGCCAGTGCAGACAGCTCCTCGAATTCGTGCGCTGCGGATGCGATTGTTTGCCATCTGTTGTCCACAAACAGAATTTTGTCACGCAGTGTAACGGCGAAGTCTGCAAAATGCAAGTGTTGCATTAGTTGACATTTACGCACATAAGCTACTGCTATCGATGACTATCGATAAGATAAGCAACTGCTGCCTTAAGGCCATTGGCTATTAATAAATCAGAGCTGAACGATGAAGGGGGGACGTGGACGGAGTGGGGATGATGGCGCACGTGCGTCTGAATTGCAAATTAAGTTCAATCAATACTATTCAATTTAGTTAGCGCCACTTGTCTACCCCTCTCTCTTTCTCTTCCTACTGATCATATTGTATTTCAATCAATATTCGCAAAAATTCATTTAAAATAAAAATATTTAGACTCGAATTTCATTCAATTACGTGCAAACATTTTTAATTACAGAGAATGCTCGCAAATTAAAACATTTATGTTCTAACGATCAATTAATTTATTTAAATGTCAATTTGTGGAAGTTTAACTTTAAAAGATATTAAAACTATCTATAGCTTGGTTTTGATTATTATAGGTTTGAACGTTTCTTTTACTAAGCGCCTACTATTTTAAAATAATGACGTTCTATTAATGACTTGCATGGAATTTTGTTGCACAATTTTCCCCGAGTAATCGAAACTAATCTGATTGATAAGCATAACGATTGACCCGCGGTTTAGATGAAAATCCCGTGTGAAAATCCCAGCCGGTAAAAAACAAATAGACATAGGTCAAGACGTAATAGAAATGAGAGTAGCAAGAAATAAACCTTTCACCTGAGACGTAATAAAACAGGACGTCAATGGGCGGAAAAAAAGTACCATCCCACCTGCAGTTCATATAATATAAACAATTCGTCACATTCCAGAACTGTTGAAAACAAACAAAAACCGTAAAACAACAATTTAACAGTTGTCGTCAAAAACCGGTTGCTTTAAAAGGCCCAACTTTTATTTTGGTCAACATGGCAGCTGTTAATTTGCCATTTTATTGAATACATTGTGATTAAAAAAGTACAGTGGACAAACAAATAAAGCAAACACAGCTTACGGAAATGTCGGCACCAACTACCTGACATAAAGAAACAGCTGATCCGGCAAACAGTTCCGTAACGGATATACAAATGCGTGCAATTTCGAAGGCTGCAACAGGTGTTGGCTGCTCATTGACTTTCACTTTCACACACGATCCGGCAAAGATCTTTGCTATTAAACATATGAATGATATATTGAACCATTGTGATCAATAATTGACCAAAACACTGGTCATTGACCAATTGGCCGTAGTCCATAGGAAATTTGTGGGTCAGTCTTGCGTGCAAAGCATCGCGTGGCTAACTCGCCGGGTAGGTTAACTCCATAAAACCCAAACAAATTGCAAAATGATGGATAGATTGACACTGACGAACCGAAGACTAAATACTCTTGTAAAAAAATATCAACATTGCGGTACAGTAAAAGTCATTCATTAGACCCATAGGACATGGTGCTATATATAGATATAGCGCATTATACAATCTAACACCCTCATGCGGGGTTTTCTTATCTTCTAACAGACCTAATTTACACTTTTCGTGACGAAGTAACGATGCCCCCCGCAAGGGTATATCAAATATTCATTAGTGTTTTTAGATATATATCTATATATATATATATATACATATATATGTGTGTATATTTGTTTTGTCGTTCAGACGTCAGTGTCTAATTGTTTATTGTAAAACGCATTTGGCGAACCTTTCCAATGTTTTAGCTAGTTTGGTCCGAGGGTCTTGAGCATATTTTAACCTTCGCTCTTGGGGCTTTGAGGTCAACGGCTTATCGATGCAGAAAATATTGAATTGTTAAATAGGTTTATATGTTTGAAAACGTTAGCTTTATGAATAAAAGTTCAATCAAATAATTCAGTTTTGACAAATGCCAATTAGACCGATATTGATACGGTTATAGATCGATGACTCACATAAGTACATTCTATATTATTATCTATAATACTTTTGACTCTCTTGACTGACTCAGTGCACCTTATGGTTGTTATAAAATATAAATTGTGTAAAAGTCTCGAATATTTAGTCTAATTACTGGGTTACGTATATGGATTCGTAATCGTAATTTTGAAACGAGTGTAAGTAGATTTTTAAGCACCTTTCTCCTAAAACTCTTATAACAATCGTTAACAATATTAAACGAATTTAGATGTAATTAATATGACCCTCATTTTATATTTTATTAACATTCTATTATTTTTATTATATTTCACGGGTTTTTTTGCGTCGCAAAAATTTGTAATACATATAAAAGATAATCCAATGATCAATGACATTCACCTAATGATAATCCAAATGAACTTTACTGGCGCGCTAATTTATTTAATTATAAATTGAATACTTAGCTTGTCTGATCCTAAAGCAGAAAATGATATGTTTATAAATGAATGCATTTTTTGTGAATGACTAAAGAATTTAATATTTCGTTTAATATTTCAATTCTAAATATTTATGAAAATTGATTAAAGATTTTATATTTATCAGCAGTGAAGGAGTTTTTAGTTTTGTGTATTTAAAAGGAAACGTGTAAGATTTGATTTGTAATCATGGACGAACCGTTTAAAACCTAGTACGTGTTTACGTAATAACGTTTTACAATATTACGTACTATGTAAATATTAACACAAGATTTATGAACAACGTTTTTATACCCTAGAGTCATTGGTTAAGGAAGGGAATATCGAATCTAGATTCAGAGATTTTATTTGCATTTGGAAAATGTGAAATATAGAACCAACTAATTTTTTACACGGTATTTTCTTAGCAATAAGCCTATGGCTAGCAATTTTGTTATTTTAGGTGCAGGTGCATTGATCTTAGAGAAGTTTTTAAACCGGTTTAAGAAACCAAATTGAAATTAATGATAATGTATACAACTAATGTAACTTTTATTTATTTGTCTTTAGATGGCAACAAGTGTTAATGGGGTTGGCAGTAAACTGAAGCACGTGGAACTCTTGAAAGGCGTCTACTTATCGCACAACCTGTAACTGGAATTCATGATATTCAAGAAGACAAATACAAATGCACATATGAAAAGTATATGTGTATACAAATTTATGTGCATACATACACACTTTATCAGAATTCGATACGAATTGAGTGGCTGAAATTCCACTTGAACAACAGAAAACAAGAAAAACAAAACTGTTTGAAAAAAGTCGGTGTCAGCTTAGTTGGAGTTGAAGTAAACTGAGTGTCTGAAGTAAACAAATTTCACAATCATTTTGAAACGAAGCTGTGTGAAAGAAGAGATGCAAAATTGGTGTAGAAAAAACATTCAAGTCAGCAAAGAGAAACAAAACCGGCGAATTTTACGGCATACGTGACAATCAAGTAACTCTAAATGGCGACCAGCCGATTTTTTTTCTTTTTTTTGGCTTTGGTTTTTCTGTACTACTGCAGAACAAGCGTTGCGCGCTCTCACTCGCTCTTTTAGCGTGTGGGGGTGAAAGTGCGCGAAACAAATTAACCGTAAACAGCATAAAATATATAGATTCGACAGCTCGGAGATGACAACAACACAAATTGGTGTTGTGCATTATTAACCTGCCAATTGTTGAACTTGAATTGATAAACACGAATGTGATAACACAAATGCGTACCTAACGCAAAATAATACTATGAAACAAAATGGCATAATCAGCTGATAGATACGCACACGCGTGCAAGACACGTACAAGCAGACATGCCAAAAAAAAAAAAGGAAAAAAATATATATATATGCACGGTCACATTCATAATTGGAAAGTCTAGAATTCTTATGTTCTTTGCGTGTGTGCAACATTTAAATGTCAACGGATTACATAAGCACAAAAGCAAGCAAATTGTCTGCCAAATCGATCTCAAATTGATTTCTATTAAATAATTGGGCACACTGCCGCCGCAGTCAGGTGAACAAACAGCGTTGCCATAGCAATGTAACACTTTCTAACTAATTCTGGAAACACAATTGTATAATATCTGCACTTACCCCAGCCAATCGGTGACCCCACTGCTAATGGCGAGCAGATATTAAAAACTATAAACAACACAGCTAAGCACAGCTGTTGCGATGAACACAATTTCATTTTATTTGGAATTTAAAATCTTGTAGAGCTTAGCATATGCAAAGAGATGACCGACGATATTTATCTGATGGCTAATCCTTCTGTCGGCTGTTGCACTTCAAACTTAAAGTTAGAGTAATCGTTGAGCGGGAAGCATGTGGTGCTTTATCTTTCGTGAATATCCACCGAAGGGTTTTCAAGCGGTACCACACGTACCACAAGTCCGTACCACTTAGAAGTTACTGAATTCAATTGCACTGCCGCTAACACGAATTTAGTGTTACGTATTATGGTCAAATTTAGTACATTTTTGTTGAAGCGTTGCTTTCGATTATTAAGGAGCACAAAGACGAAAATACTGATGTACAACAAATACAGGAGAAACATAAAAAAAAAAACGCATATTTGTTTAATTTAAATGAGCGTGTCAAGTTGGGTTCAAGGAATTTTGCTTAAACATTTGGTGACTCTAAAACCAAAACCAAAACGGAATCACCAAAATGTTCATGATTTTTGCTCCAAAACTGTCGAAACTAGAGTTTTCCTTTTTCCAAATGCTCCGAAAGATATGCTACATAATTTATTTATCAATATCACTATATATATATAGCTGTACAACATAACGGTACTTTAAAGAGCGATAAAAGCAAAGGAAACAATACTTTACAGCTGTCAAAAGTACTTAGATAGCTTTCATTTGCGTCAAATTATTTACCAAACAATTTGTTGCTTTACAACAACAAAAAAACTCAGAAAAAGTTCATTCCTAGTTTTCTAACGCGAGGTCCAAATTAGGATATGTTCTAGTGGACAAAATATAAACAATATACGGGACGCTAATTTCGAAATATTTATTTCCAATAATTGTCAAATTTGTTGAGAAAACGAGCTTCTTAATAGGTTTTTTATAAAGTAGCCATTCTTTTAATTTGCGTAATTTAAAAATTACCGCTAACTAGATCCCTAACCGCCAAATGTGTCATAACAATTTGGACTAAAATATCAATACCGATATCTGTTAGTTATGCATGAGTAGCTATCGATATGTGTGGACTGGGTGATGACAGTGTTGGTAAACTTGTGGAAGGTGTAAATTACTTGCGTTGCCAACAAAACGCTCAAAATAAATAAAGGAAATATAACGTTGCACTGCCATGTATAAAAATGCGTTAAAAGGAGGTATACGTACAGCAAAGCAAGCCTGGAAATTCAGAAACGGTAATAAAACACAAGTTCATTTAACAAATTGAGTTAAAGCAAAAAATACGGCTGCATAACAAGACGTCTGTGTATCGTGCATCAGCTGTGCGGCCCAATACCAAAACGTACCAAGCTCAAGTGGGTCACACTGAAAGCGTGTTGTTTTTTTTTCGCCACCAGAAGCCGCCAGCAGTTGCCCGCAGTATTCACTTCTCTCTCTCTATTCATTTTTCTGCTATAAATTAACACATTATAATCCGGTTAAATTTATCGTAAGTGCATTGAAACGTCATACTTGCAGAACTTGGCAAACTCAATTTGGATTTAGCTAAAACGAATTCAGATTTTGAGCAGCATCTGTGTGAAGGTGAGAACAACAGTACAGCCACCCGAAATTCCCTTCCCTGCAGCGTATGCCAGTTGTAACAAAATAAACACATTTACGACCGCTTGTAAACGTATTTCACGCCGCATTAAGTTATTATTATACTAATAACAACAACAATAGTAATAATCCTTTGTGCTAGCTTTTTTCCACTTCTAGTTTCAGTGTGCAACCAACTTAAGCTGTTCCCGCTGCCCGCTCCCCCCGTTGCAACCCAGTTACAGTTACAGTTACAATTACTAAACAACCCATCCGCACCGTGGAAACTGGCTTCCAAGAGCTTTCGGTGTAGTGCTCGTGCTTTTACTAACGCCCTATCGTTACGCCTCCGCGTCCACACTGTGTGCCTTAACAGCGCTGATAAGCATTCTGCGTATCTACGTATAGAGACCTGCCACCTCAATACTCTGGTATCGTCGCACTCGTCGAAGCAGTTTGTTAAGGTGCAGAAACAGTTTTATCGCGACTACTCGGACCTCTCATTGGGCGCCCCATTAAAAAGCAGTGACGCGCCCTTGCTGGGTGATCTTTGCAGTCGGTATCGTGACATACTCGCCTACACTTCAGCGGATTTGCTTGACCCCACAGCCGGAAAACAATTGAGCCACAATCGACGCATACATAGCTGTTGCAGTCGTAATCAAGCGGAGCAATTGAACGGTGACAACAACAACAACAACAACAAGAGCAACATGGCACAAGAGAAGAAAACCGAATTTGAGCGCCTGCCCACAAACGTGGTGCCAAAGCATTACGAGCTAATGCTTCAGCCCGATCTGGAGGCATTCAGTTTTACGGGCAAGACAATTGTCCAAATCACTGTAAGTACCGTTATGTTACGTTTCGTTTAGTTTTCGTTTCAACTTGCAGCCTCTGCTGCTAACTTTCGCTTTCACTTTAAACTACGAATCATAAATATGTATGCATGTCTCTCCCTCTCTCGCTCTCTTACTTTAACTCTTGAATGTGTGTGTGAGTGACGTGTGCAAAAATAATAGCTTCTCCCTTGCATAGGCAGAGTCACAAGCGCGTCTGCACGTGTGTGTTTGTGTGTGTGTGTGCTTGTCATTTTCTCTTTATGTTGCAATTTGCATGCAGGCTACGTGCAGCCGCAGTCGCAGTCGCAGCCGTTGACAAGGAAATATTTCTTTGTTATGTGTGTACGGACAACAGCAACAGTGACTGGCACTTATTTTAAGTATGTATGCATGAAAGAGTGTGCATATATTCATTTGTGGCAAACTGCGTCACATAAATGCCAACTGCGCACCCCCGTTTATTTTGCTGGCTATGTCGACGCCCCTGCTTATCTCATAACGGTTAATACATTGTGTTTACGTTTCTGAGCGCATCGGAAGACGCAACAGTAACGGGTTTCAGCTTTGCCTTTTGATCGCTCAAAGTATGCACTACATACATACATATATAGTGAAAATAAAATATGTACATACATACATACATACATATATAAATGAAAAAACAAACGAAAATGTTTGTCTTAATTTAAGCGGCTGTCGCTGCGTCGCCTGTTAAACAAATAAAAAGTTGGCTAAAACGGGTTTAAGGCGGCTGCTGCTCAAAGACGGAAACTGTGTTCGCAAAAATATTCGCTTACAGTGGTTATCAGATATGTGGGTCTCTTGCAATTTGCGCATTTAAATCACTCTTTATTTTGATTAGATAAATGGTAGATTTACATACATACATACATCCATATGTATATAACGTGATTTACTAACTGTAAAATATATAGAGTATACTAAAATATGCGTTTAAAAGTTTACCTTAGGCAGTACACACTGTTCATAAGTTGTGACCTTGAAATAACGGCTTATTGCGAATCTGCTTTCGTTTGGTTCGTATCTTCTCAATTCTGGCTTCGATTCACTTTATATGTTCTTTAAATTTAGATAAAATGGGGAAATGTATGTAACAACACAAAAATATACTATTAACATTTATACATATGAATGTATATTTGTATTAATTATTTATACAAACATACATATGCACATATATAGATAATAGTAGTTTTTTGTGTATACATATGTGTATTTCTTATCAACAGTACTAACCCAGTAGATCGTATCACAGATTGTAGATTATTTTATTGGTGCTCATACTGGTTTTCATGACTTTCTGTTTTATTTTATTTTCTCTTCAGTATTGTCTCCCGCAATCAATCTTCGCTCTCTCTGACTTTTTTCCAACATTTCTTCCTCCTAACATTTTTGATTTATATTTTTTCTTGTCTCTATTAGTGATAACCGTTACTTAAAATTTTGAAAACCGCATAGAAAGGTGCAGTCTTCTACTCTTGCTTAAGTAGAGGATATTTCATAGTCGTGCCCTTCCACTCTCAGTTATGATGTTATAGCGGGCGATGACGGCACTAAATATACGATCGTTGACTTATTGCCCCTTTCTCTGAGCAGTCCCTCGAAGCGTTACTTAATTGCCTGTTATTATTTTTCCAGGTCATAGAACCGACGACACGCATCACCCTCAATGCGCTGGACATAACCATCGATGGAGCTGAGTTTCAGTACGATTGCGAGAAACTGAAGGCGACTCGCATCAGCTACTCCAAGGACAATGAGACGGCCATTCTGGATTTCGGCGAGAAGTTGCCGGTGGGCACGGCTGGTGTGCTTTACATGTCCTTCACCGGGGAGCTGAATGACAAAATGAAGGGATTCTATCGCAGCAAATACTTCACGGCTGCTGGCGAGGAACGCTACGCGGGCGTCACCCAATTCGAGGCGACAGATGCTCGTCGCTGCTTCCCCTGCTGGGATGAGCCGGCCATTAAGGCCACCTTCGACATTACACTGACGGTGCCCAAGGATCGTGTGGCCCTGTCGAACATGCCGATCAAAAAGGAGGACATTCTGCCCAACGGATTGCGTCGCGTACGCTTCGACCGCACACCCATTATGTCCACCTACCTGGTGGCCGTCGTTGTCGGCGAATACGATTTTGTGGAGGCCAAGTCGGATGACGGTGTCATTGTGCGTGTCTTCACGCCCGTGGGCAAGAAGGAGCAGGGCCAATTCGCCCTGGAGGTGGCCACCAAGGTGCTGCCGTACTACAAGAGCTATTTCAACATTGCATATCCATTGCCCAAGATGGATTTGATTGCCATATCGGACTTCTCAGCTGGTGCCATGGAGAACTGGGGTCTGGTCACCTATCGCGAAACCTTCGTCCTGGTCGATCCCAAAAATACATCGCTTATGCGCAAGCAATCGATTGCCCTCACTGTGGGCCACGAGATTGCCCATCAGTGGTTCGGTGAGCACTTGGCATGAGAGAAAGTGGAATCTTCTCTAACTGTTTTTTTTTTATTTTACAGGCAATCTGGTGACCATGGAATGGTGGACACATCTGTGGTTAAACGAAGGCTACGCCTCGTTCGTGGAGTTCCTGTGTGTCCATCATCTGTTTCCCGAGTACGATATCTGGACACAGTTTGTGACCGACATGTACACCCGTGCCTTGGAGCTGGACTCGCTTAAGAACTCGCATCCTATTGAAGTGCCCGTTGGCCATCCCTCGGAGATCGATGAGATCTTCGACGAGATTAGCTACAACAAAGGCGCCTCCGTTATACGCATGTTGCACGACTACATTGGCGAGGATGACTTCCGCAAGGGCATGAATCTCTATTTGACGCGGCACCAATATAGCAACACCTGCACCGAGGATCTGTGGGAGGCACTGCAGGAGGCCAGCTCCAAGAATGTGGGCGCTGTCATGTCCAGCTGGACGACCTACAAGGGCTTTCCCGTTGTCAGCGTCGAGTCCGAGCAGAAGACGGCAACGCAGCGCGTGTTGCGCCTAACTCAGAGCAAGTTCACGGCCGACGGATCGGAGGCCGATGAGGATTGTCTGTGGGTGGTGCCCATCTCGGTGTCCACATCGCGTAACCCCACGCAGATAGCCAAAACTTTTCTACTGGAAAAGAAATCCATGGAAGTGGTGCTGGACAATGTCAGCGAAGAGGATTGGATCAAAATCAATCCCGGCACCGTCGGCTACTACCGCACACGCTATTCTCCAGAGATGCTGGCCAAACTTCTGCCGGCCGTTGAGAACATGGAGCTGCCGCCTCTGGACAGGCTCGGCCTGATCGATGATATGTTTGCCATGGTCCAGGCTGGTCAAGCCAGCACCGTTGAAGTCCTCGAGCTGGTCGGATCCTACCGCAACGAGACCAACTACACCGTGTGGACAGCCATTACCAATTCGCTTGCCAATCTGCACATTCTGATCTCCCACACGGATCTCATGGACGACTTCAATAGCTTCGGACGCAGCCTATACGAGCCAGTGGCCGAGCGTCTTGGCTGGGAGCCACGCGACAATGAGAACCATTTGGATACACTGCTCCGCAGCCTCGTCCTGACACGGCTCGTATCCTTCCGCAGTCCCGCGATCACGGAGGCCGCTCGCCAACGTTTCCGCAGCCATGTCAATGGCACCAAGGCGCTGCCCGCTGACCTGCGCAGCACCTGCTACAAGGCTGTGCTGCTGGACGGCGATGAAGAAATCTTTGAGGAGATGCTCACGCTGTACCGTTCCACGGATCTGCACGAGGAACAGGATCGCATTTCGCGTGCCCTCGGCTGCATTGGCGACGTTAAGCTGCTCCGCCGCGTCATTGACTTTGCCATGTCGGTGAGTACTCGGACAACTATATATCTATATATCCATATCTCTTACTAATGCCTGTTTGATTGTAGGGTGAGGTTCGCGCCCAGGACTCAGTGTTTGTCATAGTCGCCGTGGCCGTCAATCCCAAGGGTCGCGACATGGCCTGGGAGTTCTTTAAGGAGAACAGCAAGCAGCTGCTGGAGCAGTATCAGGTAACTGTCCAACCTCCATGCCTTGGCTCTCCAATTGCTGATCCCTCGCTCTTAATTGCTTTCAGGGCGGCTTCCTGCTGACACGCCTCATCAAATACTTGATTGAGAACTTCGCCTCGGAGGAGAAGGCACGCGAAGTGGAGGAGTACTTCAAGGCCAACCAGATACCTGGCTGTGAGCGCACCGTCTCCCAAGCCGTGGAGACCATACGCCTGAATGCCGATTGGCTGAAGCGCGATCTGCATCTGCTGACCCACTTTCTGCGCGGCCAGTAGACGCATCCTGGGCACAACGCATACCAAAGCATTTAGCTACAACTACAACTACAACAAGAACACGACCAAAGCAGTCACAACAAACGTTCCCGAACCCTCCTCCTCCTCCCCTTCTCAAAATAGGTTAGCATTATTAAGCAGCAACTACGACGGACTCCTCGGACGACTCCAGCCTCAACCGGAGAGCCGCACGGCATTTAAAACCCCGAGTTCAAAGCAAACACAAACACGTGCACTTCTATCTTATACTTATACGAAAGTTATGTTGAGTTTATGACGATAAATAAATGCAATTCAAATTTTAAACAAGCCACAATTGTTATCCTTCAATGCCTGTCCATATCGGGCGGATATATATTAGCATATATAGTAGTTTATAATTTATATAAACTCATCTATCTAACTTCAATTAATTTTTAAACTTTAAATCTTTAATAATCATTAAGCTTAAGCTGAAATATTTGCTTATACAATTTTTGGTTCATCGTTATTGTTGTTGTTGTTATTGTTGTACTCAAATTTAAGAGACTTGCGCTTCAGCTCCTGGGATTGCGCCCAGAAAGTGGACAGACGCTGATCGCTGTTCGAGCAAAACTCTCGGAAATCCTTTAACATTTTAAGCTGGAAAAGTTCGCCATCGGCCGAGTTGTTGATGGTCAACGCCTTCCACTTCTTGTTGGGTATCATGTGATTCCAGGCCCACAGGAAACCCACTTTTTTGGGCACATTCGTATTATTCGTATGGCCGTAAACGCAGCGGGTGACGTTTGCCTCCTGGCGACTGGGAGACTCCACCTGGAATTTGTTGCTGGCGCACCTGAAAGGTGGATAGGATAAGAAACTGTTGCACAGGCTATAAACCAATTATGTTTACCGTATGAGCGCGAACATGTTGCCCGTGCAGTGCACGTACTGGTACTCCTTGGGCAACTGGAATAGATGAGAAACGGGATTAGATGCAGTTACGGAATGTCTGCAAAAACTTACGTCTTTCTTTTGGGTGAACTTCTCCTCGAGTACGCAGGGCATAAAACCAAACCTGGCCAGAATGGCCTCCTGCAGGAAGAGCATGCGATCCGCTCGACTGTCCTCGGGAAATTCTGCAATAAAGGACGTGCAGCTGTTGAGCAAGAGAGAGGGGAATCGCTGCAGCTGCACAAACCATCAAAAAGGGAGGCGCCATCCGGCAAAAAGTTGACGCACAGTGGAATGAAAATAGGACCACGCAGCGGATCCGACTTCTCGGTAAAAGGCTCGGCCATGGGATCGGCCGGCACGGAGACAAGTTGATAGCCACATTGATTTGCCTTTCGCATCCAGCCGGAGATCTTCAAAGCAAACATAAGAATTACGGCAATTGTTAGGAGTGTCTGATAAAAAAGTATGTGACATTACCAAGTCCGAGACAATGGGTCCCGATGAGGTTACCCACTCGACGACCAGCTCAAAGGCAAAGCCCGGTTGCATCACAGTGTGATGCTTCACATGACCCCACTCCATCCGATCGCTCTTCTGGTTTACGTCGATCTCCAGATGCGACTTGCGACAGACGCGCTCTGCAAGAGAAAGAATTTAGAAGTATGGAAAATGGGGCAAAGGATTACTCACTGCTCTTGCAGTACGCAGTCCAGGATTGGGGTGCTGGGATATCGCGCAAAAAGTTGGGCACATTTGTGGGCGACGGCTCGTCGTGCCACAAAAAGTTGCAGCCCTGCAGCTCGATCTCCAGCCACTCGTTTACAAAGGCGGAGTAATCGTTCAACGGCGGAGCATAATCTTATGGAAGGGATAATATGAGATCAATTGCAAGCTGTTGTGCACCTGTTGCACTCACCTTTGGCACTCCTGTCCTGCTGCACCACGTAGTAGAAGACAAAGCCGGGCACAATGGGCTGATTCCTATCGCCGGAGGCGTGGCAAATCAAGCCTTCCCTATAAAAAGAAGTTAGCATGGTCAGTGGCTAGAAAGATGTCAGCAACTCACTTGCGCATCGCCTCCAGCAGATCCAGGGGATTACGACCGTTGGACAGGCGCGCCTTCAGCCACATCAACGCGTCGTACGAGACGAAGGTGCAGGAGGGCAGCGACTGGGTTTGGGTGAAGAAGCCGACGCCAGTGGTCGGATGCTTCATGGCCTCGAACATCTCTCCCAGCGTTGCATTCGGGCTAAATTTGATGTCCACGGGAAATCTGATATAGAGAAATTAGTAATTAAATCTGCAGTTGGTCAGGATCGTCTGCTTACCCATCGTCCTGATCGTCACGTGGCACAATTGCAATTGCTGTCGCCGCATCCGTGCCGGGAAGGATGCGTGTAATACGGCCCGGTTCCACCTTGGCGCGTAGATTGATGCTGTGAAGGGAGGAATAGGATTAGTTAAATTGACCAATTGCAAACTTTTCATAGCCGTTGTCTGTGATTGGTTGTGGGAGGATAGGGAGTGAGTGTGTAGGCATGTGTGTGAGTGTGCGAATAACAGGTGCAGCTTTTAAACATTACCAATTACAAGGCGTGGTGAGATTTCGTAAATGATGCGTTTGTGTTTGTAGAAATTTCAAACAGCAGACGCTCGCTCACTCTCACTCGACTAACATTCACCAAACAAATTGTAAGTGTGTTGATAATGATATGTGTGTTTGTAGAGAATTACAAGTGTAGAGTTTCAGTTGCTTGTCTCACTTCTACTCGAATGAGGTTTAGCAAATCTTTTAACTGTGAGGAATTGTGGTGCTTGGGAACAGGATAGGGTACAGCTAGTATGATAGATACACTGGATTGGCACAAACCTTTGCTGTGGTGAATTTAATAGATTATGATTCTTTTCAGTGATTCTAGGTGTGGGTGTGTCATGCTGCTGAAAGCCAAATACCAAATACCAAATTAAATAGTAATAAGATTAAAAAAAAAAAAACCAAAAATAAATAGCCGAGTCATTAAATTGCAATTAATATATAGCTATAACTATGTATATAAAAATAAGTAAAATACACTACAAGCTAAGTGCACAAACAGCATAGAAGAGCTAAAGAGTCAGTCACCAATTGGGGCAGGGGTGGGGGCGTTGCAAGAAAGCTCAGCTCCGCAGGCGCACTAATTCATATACAGATGCAAATCATAGTGTGAGTGTGTGTGTGTGTATGTGTGAGAGTGTGTGTGAATGGTTTTGTATTTGGAAACGATATAAAAACCTGGGTTTCTTCTCCGGCATGCGATTGCTGCCGACTCGCTCACGAAACGGTGAATTCGTGAGTCCCTGCGAAGACGAGTTGCAGTTGCGCAGGATACAGACAAAAAGGTTGGCGTTGAAGGGGGGTCAGGCGAGACAGAAGACATTGAAGATCATTAGAAATATGATGGACAAAGTGTTTTCAAATAACTTCATGTAAATTAGAGCGTGCGCAAATCAAAAATAAAAAGACAAAATCCAAACAAAATGCGCGCAGCGCCAATGAAAACAAATCGCTGATAAATATAAATTCAGTTAGTTTGGTAAAGTGGATAGATAACCTGGTTGAGAGGCCTGGATATAATGCTCGTACTGTGTCGTCGCTTAGTTAGGCTGTGGGTGGTGGGGCTGTCCTGTAAATGTACATTATGTTAAGCAGTTAGCGCTACAATTACAGTTACAGTTACATTAATATAAACAAATGTAAGTGACAACAGCCCGTTAACATTGCTAGAACTAAAACTGCAACTGGAGCTGGAACTAGAGTTCGATTAATGATCATCGATAACAGTCGCAGCCGCAAAATTTAAGTCAAAAATAACAACAAACTAAACAAATTTCAGAAAAACTCTAATATTGTGACCAGCTTACGCGCGCTTTACGGCAAATCTGTCGCTTCAGTTTGCTGACATTCTCGATAAGTCGTATAAAGTCCTCGATCTGCTCACGAGTGTTGTCGAGCACAGCATCGGTGAAGATGTCGCAACGCTGGCAACCAAAGCTGACAATCTTATTGACCATGCTCTCCCGCGGCATTAGATACATTCGGAAGCGCCAGTACTTGAGGCTCTGGAAGAGTAAGAAGACGCATTTAAATAATAATTAATGCTTATTGACTACCAATACTCACCTCCATTAAAGGATAGTCGACATCGCCGCGCGTGCAGATATACAAATCCATGTGATTCCAGCTGAAGTTCTCCAGCTTCTCCGTGGTGAAGTTTACGCCTGAGATCTCATAGGTCTCGTGTTGCGGTGCATGGAAACGGTAGCGATAGTCCACATTGATGGGCGGATACGGATGCCTAAGTGGAGCAAAAAGTGTTAAAATATTAAGGCAAAAGTTTCTTTCAATTGAGGCTCACCTGGGCTTGTAGCCGGTTACGGTAATAACTGAACCACAAAGCGAGATCTTGTGAAAGATTCGTCCAATTGACAGCAGATACTCCTTGTTCGACTCACAAGGCGGCTTCACTGGCAACACGGCGGACGTGGTCTGATTGCTGCATGGAGCACAGCTGCCATTGGATGCGCAGCCGTTGCTGGAGCTGGGCGGCTTGTCCTCAACGACAATCAACTGAAAGCCCTGGGCCAAGCGCTGTGACACAATCTCCTTGCACACCTCATCCGTGGACAAGGGTTTGCGGTAGACGGCGCGACTCTTCGCATAGTCCAGATTGACATCGTCCGGCAGCAGCGTATAAGCGGAGATCACATAGTCATTGTGCAGCGAACGCTTATCCGGGAAGTAGTCCGTGGTAATGGGCAGACAGGCGGGTATGGACAGCGATTTCCAGTCAACGCCTGAAAGCGGCAAAAGTGATGAGAAGCAGAAACAGAGCAGCAAACGCCGCAGCGTGCAGTGGGCAGGTGTTCAAGGAGGTACGCAAATAGAAAAAGCCAACGCCGATACGAGATACGATATAAGTATAGAAATATATATAAAGATATAATTTTAAAAAAATAGTTACACAATTTCAAATCGCTTAAGCTATATATTTAAGACCAGTTGCTCCAAGTGTACGAAAATTAAGACCAGCTTGAAATGTTTTTATTGATTAATTTTTGTTTTAGGATTTGTGGTCAACAATAAATAGGCAGGTGCGTGCGTTTAATGTTGTGGACGTGGCTGAAAAGCATGCAAACATTACAACTAACTAACAACAAATTAACGTTTTGTGCAACTCATGCCACATGCGTCAAGATGAGGTATACAACACCCCCAGTCACCTGGATCAATTGTTTGGATGGATGTGGATAGCTAATATAGAGGGGTATGCCAAAAACTCTACAGGGTATCTAGCAGCATGGATTTGTGAGTGTGTGTGAGTGGGTTGTGCTCTAATTGTTTGCTTCTACAATGAGATGTGCTCGATGGAAACGTTGGATTTATGCTTCAGCTAAATACAAATAGATTTACAAAAATGATTCTTACATTTATAATATTGTATTTAAATCATCGAATGATTTGATAATGTATCAAGAAGTTTTAATCTTTTCTTTTTTAATTTTGAAAATATTTGTGTAGAACGACAAAACTTAAAGCATAAAACTCAAAGATCCAACCCTCGATTTTCTTCCATCGATAACTGGCTTAAAGCAGCGATAACGAATACAACATAAAACTAAACTACTTTGTGCTTAAATCAGGATATTAAGTATTAATTCGAGGCAGGTTTCTAAAACAAATAACTACTGTGTGTGTGAGTGTGAATGTGAGTGTATGTGTGTGTGTGTGTGTGCGTGTGTGTGTGTGGATGCATTGCTTTGTACAAAATTGTGATTATTTTTTGCCAAACCTATGATGATTTTTCCTTTGCCGACCGCCTCGGTTGTAGCCTCAAGCCGTGATCTTCCAAAATAATTATGTTCACTTTCGATTATTGGTTTCATATGTTTGCCTGTCGCATTCCCAAAATTTAGCGCAATCCCATTTTCTAAAAACGTTACCGTTACGATTTGTCGATGTCGATTGTTCGATGTTATTGTGAATTTCGATATTTAAGGTTATGGTTTTTTTTTCAATCCAAATAAATTTGTTTTATTTTTTTATAATTATTGTCGTTGGTTGCCGTCGAGTTTTGATGTGTTGGTGGAGAGTAGCGGGATTTGTGAATGGCCATCAAATACATATACACATATATATTGTTTATATATATAGTTAATTGGAATCAAATTTTGGTTCAATTTTCGTCGGTATCAAATGTGTTAAGAAATGAAAGATATATCCAAAATACATAAGTTAATTAGTTCATATTTCAATTGTGTCAACAAATTACTTGAAATGCCTTAAAATCATAAAATAATGCAGTTAGTAATAATCTACAGTTAAACAACAAATTCCAGGAGAAACGCGCAAAGGCCAACGAAATGGCCAAATAAAAGCAACAAGAAAATCGACGAGAGCAAATTGATGGCCAATGGACGCAACTCATGCATCCGCTCGTAGGACTCAATGCTGCCGAAATCGCGTACAAATCCGAGCTTCTTGGCCCGGCTATAATAGAAGCTGCGCCACTTATCCGGCAAGCCCGCCTCCTGGACATAGAGCTCGAACATGTGCAGCGGCTCCTTGAAGTGTGATCCAATCCGCAGTTGAAACTGACTCGGAAACGTGCCATAGCAGAGCGGCGATAGCCAAAAGCGTTTGTGCTTCAAATATTGTTGCTGCAGGCTCAAGAATTTCCAGCGTAGCGTGCTAATCGGGTATATATAGCCGGCACTCAGCTCGACGCGTTGAGCATAGAAGTCGATTTGATTGTTGAAATAAAATTGGCGTCTAAACTGCTTGGCATGGCCAAAGGATGACACAATGGACTCCTCATCGCTGGGCAGCACCATAATGGGATAAGGCAGACGCAGGAGCTCCGTTAGCGTGATCGTCGACTTGGGACTTAGCGACACAGCCAGCAACGATGTCAACTTGGTCACATACAGATTGACAATGATCAGGGAGCTGAAGACCAAGTTCGCACAGATCACCAGTCTGCACAAGCAGTGCCAAGGCGAACGCATCGGAGCACGTCTGCTGCTCTGGGTGCCCGGAACGCCCAGCAGCCACCACAGATAGAAGCTTGAATACGGCGTCAGACGTCGCAGCAGATAGCGGATTAGGATTTTGAACGGCAACAGCAGGAGGAGGCCGACCCACACCCACGGCTGAAACGGGAGGATTAGGTAAAGACTGCGCGGAATGGGTGCATAGTGCGGCAGCATGAAACAACGTGGCACCACCGCATATGGATAGGAGTAGTCCACCTTGTCGGAGCGATGCAATGTCGTAAACTGATGCGGACTTAGCTCAACACCCTGCTCCGCCACCAGCTTGATCAGTGCGGGCATATTCATATTATTGGAGCCATTGATGACCAGTGGATAAAGCTCCATGCTGACGTTCAGATGTTGCATCAACTCGCGTATCAAAGTGCCACCAGAGCCGTCCAACTGCAGCTGATCGTTCTGCTCATACCAAAATGTAGCCGGCACATCCAGCTGGACCGGCAAACGAATTTTGTAGCCCTTGAAGTCAGTGCGAATGGCCAGAGGAAAGAGCGAACTTTCAGTCTGAGTTGAGCTCAATTCCAGGACACGCAACGTGGGATACGGATCCATGTGGTAGAGACGTCGCCTGGCCACCATAACCAAAGCAGAGCGAAAGCCCTTCAGCCAGAGGAACTCGAAGAAAATCCTTAAACGTTTTGGTCCCTCATCATGGCGCAGCAGAAAGATGGTTTTGCACAAGCGACGGTTACGTGTTTGCTCTGCCTGTAATTCAAGCACCGGATCTCTAGAATCTCGCGCAAAGACCATGAATAGTGTTTGCTGATCCGTCAGACTCTCGAATTGCCAGGTAGAACTTTCCGTGGATATAATCTTGGGCAGCAATCGGAAATAGCTCCGTTCTTGATGCAGCTCGCGATGCAGTTCATCCAGAAATCTCAAACTTGTGGCGCCAGCGCTGCGCCATATGCTGATGCTCTGCACCTGATTGCCGCGTCCGATGCGATCTAAGAAATCCCCGAAATTCGAGCAATTTGCAGCTAGCTGCAACAGCAGCAGAAGTTGCAACATGCTAGGAAAGGAATAGCACAAACCCAACTGCTACTGAGTACAGTTGGAGTTCGATGCCGGACCCACGATAAGATCGTTCACAAATCCCACACGGCTATGAATTAGTAGCCAAATAAACGAGTTAAACAAACATACCCGTGGTAATTGCCGGCGTCCATTCCTGCTCCCCAGTGGCACCCCACAAATAGGATTTAGCCTGCGTGGCCGTCAGATTGGGCACATTGGCAGCTGGAGCGGCATTTGTAATGGAAGGGTAGCGTCTCTTGAAAACTGAAATAAAGCAGAAGTCATTTATCTATACCGAAATATATCCTTAAGACTTCTCACAATCAGATTTCTCCTCGCCCATGACAAAGTTTTGGGAGTTAATGGATTTGGTCAGGCTCATCAGCGAGTGATTGGACAACTGATCATATTGCTCGCCTGCCGCTAAATTATAATCCTGATCGTTATTATTGTTATTGTTGTTGCTGGTGCCGTTTGATGGCTGCAATTGGCGATTGCAGTTGACCGGGAGCACGGCCTTGGCGGGCACCGCTTGGTAATGATGCTGTTGTATCAATACGCCCGTCGGTCCCTTGGGAAATATGTGCGTCCAACGACGTCGATTGGAAGTCAACTTAATGGTCACATGAGACGGATCAAAGGGATTGATCAGTGCACGACCCGGACGCACAATTGGCGCAATGCTCACGATTGCGCGTCGCGCATTCTTCTCCGAGGCCAGCGACTCGGACAAATTGGTGGCGTCTGTCAGCGTGGCGAGCATTCCCGAAGTGCCGTGATGTATATCCGGATCGGACATTTTACGTCGCAAACTGGGTATCTTAGTGGGCGTCAGATTCTCCCAGTCATTGTTACGATACGCGTACGTCTCAAAGCTGGGCACCGAAGTCTTCTTGGCACGGACAACTCGCTGAAGAGAACTACAAGCAAAAGATTATTGATAAATGATGAGGATAACTGTGAGCCTATTTGATTCTATACCATGTACTCTGCGCGGGCAGTGGCTGAAAGATTTGCTCATCGTATGCATCGTAGTCGAAGAGGGAATTGTGTATATACTCCGACTGATTGCAGCTGAGAAAGTTGCGTTCATTCTCCTCCACGTCGGTCTCGTCGACAACAGATAAGAACGGCAGTTTGATACGAGGTATAAAACTGGAGTAGGCAATCTTCTTGTTGGTGGAGTAGAAGCTCAGGTTAATCCAATGCGGCAGTGAGTAGTCATCTGCCGAGGTTAGGGTCGTGTCCTTGTTGTGGAACTTGAGCAGCGGCACAGCGTGCAGCGGTTGCTCGCCCACACAAACCAGATCACTGCCTACGCCATTGTCAATGATGCGCTGCTTAGTAATGTTGGTCAGCTCTCGATCCACAGAAAAAACGCCCACACCGGGCGTTATTACGACGGACAATTGACCAGTGCGATCAAAGGTGCGATCCAAGTAATGCTTCTCAAATGTATTCAACGATATATTGAGAACCTCCAGAAAGTTGCCCTGCGTGGCAGTTGAGTTTGTTGCCGTCGGTATTACCATATTCTGACGCTCATGATAGCGCAGCACAGTCTCCTGATAGGACGTGAAGAGCTTCCGCAGCTGCGCCAGTACAGTGCACCAATCATCATTCCTCTCGTTTTGTATCGCGACACGGTAGAAGTCTTCGTAGTACCGACCCTTATAGTCTTGTTGCAGGCAGTCACGCATGTGGGCCGGAAACTCGTCCAGACTCTTGGCCGCATAGAAGGTGCGCGAGAATAACACAATGGTCACCTCATGGTTGCAGCCCAGCTTCTTCCACTTTTGAAAGAGCTCAGTGAGGAAGCCATTGACCGCCTTCTCAAAGTACAGATCGCCGTGTATGTCAAAGTCCCACATTTCCGAAGACATTTGTAAAAATAGATACACCATCGACGTGCTGCTTCGAAACACAATCTTGGTGTCGTCCGTGATGACGCCACTGGCGACACGTTCGCCCTGCGACCACATCTCATAGACTTGGCAGCGTATCTGCATGTCATTGTAGTCAATCTTTTTGTTCACGTACACACAGGTATTTGTCTGAGGGGAGCGAAGGGTCAGGTATAAAGAAGACTCTTTAGTGGTGCGAGTTACTCACCAAATAAGTCTTCAGGCGCCACATTTCAGAGCGACCCATGTACTGATCCTTAAATGTAATCTCTATTGAGTCGAGGGCAACGTCCGCGGGGTTCACAATGCGCATTACGACATTGGAATAGGAGCGCATCTTGAACGCTGTGGCTATGCCAGACTCAATGCTTATCACATTTCGCCCCGTCTTGCTCTGTTCGTTCAGCTCCGTTATCTGCAGCAGCAAATGCGTGCCATTTTCATCGTCTGGTGCATAAATTTCCACCACGTCGCCGACCTTGGCTGTTGGATGATCCTGTGGATTTAACACCAAGTCGGCATCTGCACACACACGCAAATCCACGTTTAAAACTTTCCAATGGCATAATATTCGAGTTCTCCACTTACCGTATGACTTATTGCAGCCTCTAGTGTGCGTGTTTAATTTGTAGAGCTTCATTTTGAAGTTTATTTGCAATTTTAAGGCTCCATTTGCACTGAAAAAGTTTTTCGCTTTGCTTTTTCGTTGTTTTTTTCTTATTTGTTGTGGTGCGATTCGCCTCCAGTGTTGGCAAATGTGCTTTGGGCGCAACAGCTGTCGCAAACGCACTAGCGATGCTATCGTGACTCACGAAATCGACTCCGACAAGGACTGCGCAATAAGAAAAACTAGCGTGTGCATCAATCAATGCAGGTGGTCTGTGCTCACACATGGCCCTAAAAATACACGTGGAGAGATAAATCGAATGCAATACAGGTTCGAAAAACGAATTCCAAACAAATACATTACAATAAATGTATGAATGTGACCTTTGCACCCTTTCCCAAAAAATGCATTTTCAGTATAAAAAGAATTAGTTTCTGATTGATTTTAATTTCAATGAATATTTTTTTATTAAATCGCAATATCAGTGAGTACATTTGACTAACAGTTCGTCAGACAGTTGCCTGGATAAATCCTCAGTTCATATTTGCATAGCATTTTGCATTTTAAACTTCCCTTAACTTTTGTTTGGGGGTGTGAGTGGGTATTATTATTATTATTATGTATGTATGTAATGTATGTCGCATTTTATTATTGATTAGAACTCGTAACCGTTGCCATTGACGACAACGATCATTTCGGCTGATAATTTTCGTTTTGAAAGCGTTTCTACTTAAACATAATACATATATATATATAGTTCAAGGCATTGCGTACACTTTGGACTTCGATTATTATTTGGGCTCGCTTCACCAGGATGCGTCGATTAGTAAATGGATTAATGTATAAATGAGTGTGCGTGGGCTTAAGGGTTAGGGGTAAGGGGTAAGGAGAACGGGTTATGGGACATGGGGCATGGGGCATGGTAACTAACAATTGAAGTGTCTGTCCTCACAATCTCAACATGCGGCTTAAACATAGACAAAACTACCGGAACAAACTCACTCCTAAAACTAAACGAGTATAAGCTACAATTAATTACATTAATAACTAGGGATTAGGACGACTTAGTTCACATCGCGACGGTGGCGAGTACGACAGTTATGTCATCGGGCTTGCCTCCGCGCGCTTGTATATTGTTGCGTCGAGCGCTAATGGCAAATGGCGAAAGGAATTCGCTGTTTTGGGACAGGGTTCGGGCCATCAGTGCCAGTGTGTTGGCCGTCATTTGCAGCTTGACCGGGTCGCGTTCACCTTCGACGTCGCGCAGCACCTGGAGCATCAGTTCTTCGGGCACGTTGTCGAAGACGCCGTCGGTGGCGATTAATATAACATCACCCTCCTTGACGGGAAAGCTCATTGTGTCCGCCGACTCGGGACTGTCGCTGAGTACATTGGGTCCATGGCCAGGCGGCGGCAGGGATAATTGAAAGGGCGTATTAAAGTAGTGCTGCTGCTCCTCCGACTTATGAACAATCTCGCCGTGGCGCACCACCATAAAACCACTGTCTCCAATATTCGCCGTATGCACGGTGCTCGTCTCACGATTCAGGATGAGCACACACGCCGTGCTGCTGCCCAGTATGGGTTTCTTTTGCTCCATCAGCTCGCAGTAGCTGTAGGCAAGCAGGTTGACAGGTCGTTGCGGGTTGAAATGCGTGCAGCGCACCAGACGCTCGCAAGTGCGCATGAGAAACGATGAAAACTCGCCCGGATCGATGCCATAGCTGCGCCAGCCGCCGACACCGTCGGCAACGCCCATCACATCCGCTGACTCTGTGGACGCTTTGAACCATGAGTCTTCCCCGTATTTGCCAGGTTTATATTTGTGTCGCAGATTGTCCTTGGCAAAACCACAAACCACCGAGACGAATCGTGGCCGAGATCGATTTGGTGTTGGCTTTGAAGCACCTTTGGTTGTGGCACCCGATGCCGAGTCAAGCAGCGTTGAAAAGCTGCTACGTAACGCACGAGATATTAAACGCGATGTCCAATTAAGCGAATGCATCTTTGCAACGCAAAATACTCTACCAAGCGCGTGGTCGCAATTATCGTATACTCGTTAGGCAAACATATAGATATCGATTTAACACTGTGTAGATTGACCCGTAAACTCTGACGTATTTGTTGGCATCCACAACCGCTTTTAGCCAGTTGCAAGCCACAAATTTAGAAAAATTGACGTCCCAATTAAATAAAATAATACAACTACGACAGAGTTATGTGATACATTTTTTTCCATACGTCAAAGTCACACATACGTCATTACACACAGGGATGTTAATAACAGTAACAATGATAATAACATTAACATCGAAATGTTATTAGCTGTGGACAGATACTGTTAATTAAATTCTGGCTCTGTAAGCGTTTCATAAAGATACATTTTGGCCACACTGTTTCTCCAAGGTGGTAAGTGAAATGCAAAAACTAAAAAATATTATTTAACACGCCAGTTTATTAAAAAGCATTTGTATTTAACATAAAATGAACAGCCACAAACTATGCAACAAAGAAAACTTTGTAACATGTTTTGTTGTCTGTAATTAACACCACAATGCTGTTTTTTTTCCATACGTCAAAGTCACATGGGAGCTGTCAATACATTGATAGCACAATCGATATTATGAAAAGAGGTTTTGAATGTATCGATAAATGTTAGAATGCAATTTTTTAAATTTGGAAATATATTATGAATTTATTAAAAAAAAGAAACAAAAATAAATCTGTATCTGTACCAATATGAATTCACTAAGAAAAGGTTAATTTTAATCGACATTTAGCTTTCTAAACGAGCCCTCCGTACCAAAGAGGCTATCAAAGTCAATTGGAACACCAGGACGCAGCTTTTCGTCGGTGCCGTATTGGGCGTTTTCCTTGAAATACTCCCTGTATTGATCAAACTTCTCTTGCCACTCTTTTATGCTTTCTTCCATAGAACCATTCTCGCCACCATACTCCTTGGGCAGATATGATAAGGGAATATGTTCCGTCAGTGAATCTATTTTGCTGTGAATAAAGAGTCGTTCCTGTTGCTTTTTGGACATCATAGGCTTGATCATGCTAAAAATAGTCTCGAATCCAGGAATCACATTCACAAAATGCTGAGCCTTGGGCCTCATGGGAAATGCCTCCTCATTGAAGACTGTCATCTTTTTTGCCAGTCCGGGAGTCATTTGAAACAAATGGGATGCCGTTGCGCCGTTCATATCCATTATGAAGAACACTCCATTAATGACAGCATCATCATCTTCTAGCAGTGCAATTTCCTGCATTACTTGTCCTACGCGCATAACGTCTGTTATTTTGTATTTATCAGCTGGAGTTACGCCTAATCTAAATATTCCCACTCGTGCTCCATTATAGGTATTAGGTAGGTATACAATTGGTCTATTTATGACAAACCAAAGATTATAAAGTGAACTTCGAAATATGTTATAAGCAAATTACCCCAGTCGTTGAATTTCTCGTAGAAACGGATCGTCCACGTCAGTTACGCTAAATAATTCTGGAAATTTTGTTCGCAATGTGTAGTACTTATCCAATTTGGATTTGGTTTTCTCTAGACTGTACTTGCAGCCGCGCAGAAAACCTACCAAGAATTGATCATCTGTGCGTGGGTTAAGATGAGGCTGCTGCCCAATCCAGGTCTTTATGGCTTCCAGATCAGCTTCAATGCGATCAGGGTCCTCGTTAAGACGCTCCCTGGCCACTGCTTGCAGCTCCGCAGAAACTGGACGTATTTGTGGTGCCATATTATTTCCTTAAAGAACGTTTGTATATGCCTCAACGATTGACTATTGGACTACGACTATTTTTAAGTTCGTGTGTGCTGTAAGCTATAGCTGATTTGATTATGCCTGTTTATCAATTTGTGATAACAATAATTGTGCACCATAAACCCAATAAAGCAAACATCGTGAACTTGCCTGATAAAATTAATATTTCATCAACGAACTGAAGCAGTTTATAATGCTTTTCTATTATAGATAAACTTAGACAATGTTGGATGTAATGTTTAACATCTAATGATGTACGCACAGCTTTTATTTAAAGCCTTTAGTCTACTTTTGGAAGGGATAATAATCTAGTCCTGAGTTGTAGTTGTATTTCGGTTTCTGTTTCCTTTTGGCTATATCAATTATCTCTTGCACATCCTTGCGGTAGGCTGGCGGCAGCAATTCCTCGTGCAATGTGCACTTGTATTCCGCTGGCTCTTCCAATTTAAAGATGTTTCTCCGTATGATGTCGATGTCTCGACCAAACTCCTCCCTGAGATCTGCTAATTTTGTGGGCGCCGAATCGAACGTGATGGTAAAGTGGGTTGCTTCCCGGTGAACGACGCCATGCTCGCTCACTTTGTGAGGCAACGCACGCGTTCCAAGGTTCTCAAATTTTCGAATTATGCCACCTTTGTCGAAAATTGCCTCAGCTGTCCTCTTGATAACTGAAATCAATTCCGGCTGAAAGAAAACGCACATTTTTATTTACTTTATATAACCGGTGCATCTTTGATTCATACAAACCCGAGGAAGCTGCCGCAGCACCAGCGCCAATTCATAGGAAGGCATGTTATAAGCTTATGGCAACTAAATATAAAGCTTTTAATGCAAACTTAACTTAGTTTATTGTTATTATTTAACGAAAATCAAAATTGTAGCAGAAGTAATGTTTTAGTTAATGCGATTAGTGTGACCAGTTTAAGGTATGAAAAATATACCTCATCATGCAAACAGCTGTTAGTCTAGTGTAACATACTTCTCAGCTGCACCGTCCAATTAATTTCAAATTCATTCAGAAATACGTTATTTTTAATGAATGACAAATAAATGAAAGTTAAAAATACAATTAATCAGAACTTAAAATAACAAAACTGAAATCGTGGTGCTTAATAATAAAAACGCACAAATTATACAAATTTAAACCTTAAAAGTAACGGGCACATTGATACGTTCATTTTCCATTGACACTTCGACGACGACTTGGGTTTGTTTATTAAGTATTTCACGCCTGGGTACGCGTAGTGGCCGCACTATAACCTCCACTTGGCCACCATCGGGTGGCAGGTAACAGTCGCTGGGTGAAATGTGCAGAATATCTGCCACATTGCAATTCAACTCAATATATTGGCGCGAGCTGAAGTTGTTCTTTATGAATAGCTTGACTCCGCCTACGGCATTTCCGCCGTCGCCGCTGGACAAATCAAACTCAATCGATTCCGGTAACACAGACCAGTTGCGTTCCAGCTGCTCAATAGCAGAAGTTGTATCCGCTTCGTGGAGTTCATCAACGGGTTCCAGCATGTTGCTTGGCGTCGGCGAATTGGCGGCACAGACGGTGCGAAACAATACCGTCTCCTCGGCGTCCGGCAAACACAAATGCGAAGCATCGGAGGACTCATCAAAGTCACGATTCAGGGTTAGAGCCACATCAATAATCCGCACCACCGTCACTAGATCCAATATGAACTCTGGTGGCTCGTTAAGCATGGCTATGCTACGAATGGGTTGTTCATTTGGAAACTTGCAAAGTATATTGTCTAGCATAGATGAAGTCAGCTGCTCCCGCTGATCGCCGGTCATGCGCTGAACCAAGGCATTCATGCGCTGCCGATTGGGTTCATCGCCGCAAAAGATGCGCATATTTGCCAGTGTTAACACCTGCGACGTCTTTTTCAGAATGTTTTTGATGTCTTCGCGATTAGGTCTGAACGCGATTTGCACCACAACTTCACTGTGCGGTGGTAGAATAATTTGGCTAGGGCGCACGTCGAAGGCGGCATTCAGGCGTGGCTTCAAAAACACTGTCGAATCAATCGTGATGCCCGCAAACGCCGTCAGCGGTCCCTTGTTGTAGAACTTAAAGCTGGCAGTCAGCGGACCCGAGGCCAGCTCGCATACGTTGCCGACGGTCAGGAAACTCGCACCGACCGGTCCTTTAAGTAGTCCCTGAATGGTGATGGAGGCATTTCCTCCGTAGCCATAGAGCGGTATTTCCAAGCCAGGTTGTTGAGAACTGTTAGCTCCAAAGGGCGCATAAAAGGAGAGTGAGCCTATGGCAGCTCCGCTGACCGTGGGACAGAAGTTAATACCTATGCTTCGGCATTCCATAGACTGCAAAGTAATGGAATTAGTATCGCCACTGACCAGCTGAAAGCCGGGTCCTTGTATGCATAGGCGAACCACCAAACGCTTATCGGATGTATTCTTGATCTGCATGGATTTGCGCACATCTGTGCGAAGTTTTGTGCTTCCCCAGCAAAGACTCGTATGCGTCACCTTCAAGGGAAGCAGTTTTCCATCGCGATGACTAAATTCGCTGGAGTTAGAGCAACGCGACAAGCTGCGTGGCGCTGCACTTATTTGAGTGCCACTTCCCACCTTAGGCAATGTATTAAATCCACTTGTGGAGCTTGCGTCGCTTGGAGCCGGCGAAGTGTTGGCCCTGCGCACTGCTCCAGAACCAGCAAGTAGAATTCGACGCTCGGACCTTGTCGTGCTGTCCAGCAGTGGCGAGGATAGACAACTGCGTGGTGACGATAGCGGCGACACATGACGCAAATTGGCAGCAGAAAGATTTTGTGGAATGTTCGGTGATATTCCGAAATCACATTCACTGGATGTTGGCACTGCATCGTAACCATCCAAACGTGTGGAACAGAATGAATTTTGGTTGCGCACAACAGGCAGACTTTGATTTGATTTCTTGTTAACAGGCGTCTTATCCTCGTCTATGTCAACATCCTCATCCGTGGTGGGCAGCAGCTGTACGCCATCACTGCTTGTTGGACTCACATTTTTCTTGTCATGTGGAGACTTCGTGTGGCGCACTCGACGACCTGGCGACTTCACTGGTGTCGAAGGCCACTCATCTATGTCGGCATCATGATCATCGCTTGCCGTTATACGAATACTGGGTTGGGTTGGCATGTAGTCCGCCAGCGGACTTAATGGTTTACGCTTTGTTGTCGATGCAATGCTGTTCTGCAGCTGCTGAAAGTCGCTCGAATTCAATATCGAATCTGTAAAACTCATGGTATCTGTGAACTTGGTTCTAGATTTGGATTTACAGAGCGTATCGTTGCTTTCATCATTCTCTTTGTCTTCGTCGTCCGGATCAAAGCCATAATTACGTGCCCGCAGTCTATTGAGGACATCACCAACCGATGTATCTGAATTCATGTCCAAGTTGCCTGTGAAAAATGTTTTGATAACAAGATTATCACAACTCTCTGTTCGCTAAAAAGAGCTTCAACTGCAGATACATACGTAACGCCTCATCAATGGCTGACAAACTGAGGAGCTCCGAGGAAGTTGGTTGCTTCTTAGTCTCGGCTTGCACTGCCTTGTTGAACTTATCCTGTTGCATCTTCTTCATCAGATTGCGCTCCACCTTGCCGTTGCTTTCGAGCTTTGTATAGGTTTTGTTATCGACTTGTGGCGTTTTCTCGCCTGCACTGCTTACCGTTGTGTTCTGCTTCTCAACCAGAGCATCACCCGATTGCATCTTGTCTTGACTTGATTTGCCCATCATAAATGACAAGTTCTCCGAGCGCATCTGAAAGTAATTGCCCAACGAAAAGTTTGGATCTCCCGCAATAATTGAACTGCAAAGAGTTAAAATTGTAAATGTTTCTTTTCTTTAACCTATTATTCAACTTACTTTGACACTGAGGTCTCAATTTCTGGCGTTTGAGGCGGCGCTGCAATCTTTTGCAATGCCTGTTTGCTGAGCGTTGCCGTTGGTACGGCGGCAAATTCCTGGGCCCACGATATTTCACCCATCACAAGTTGCGACTGCATCATCTCGGCTGGCGCAAAACTCTCGTCGAAGCCCTGACCTGGCGTAGAGCCAAAGGAAATGCCAGAGCCGCCGTTTAGGCTTGAGTTGCTCAGGTCTGCAGTGCGTGGCAAACTGCGGGAACAACTAAACGAATCACTTAGAGTGGTGTTGCTTGTACTTTCAGTGGAAGGCGCGTTCTCCAACCGCTTGGCAAATTGCACACGGGCCTTCTCCACCAAAGAGGATTTTAATATGTCCGCCACAGAGATTTGACTTCGCTGCTTGTAGGACTCAGTCTTGCCGATTTTGCACAACGTGGAGCGGCCAGTTATCTCGCCCGGCTCAAAGAAAATGTTTGTGCCCGTAGGCGCAGGAGTTGCCATCATAACGGAGCTACTGGAGTTAAGGTCGATGGTTTCTTCAGTTATCAGGTCAGATATGTTTGTACTGACGCTGCCACGGCTAGACGCAACGCTAACACGATTCTTGGCTATAAAATAATTTATATCATTTATATGTGCTACAATGACTTCTAAGCCTGCACTTACGCTTTGCCTTGTCGCCTTTGGGAGCCGTAGAGTCTCGTTCATCAAAGGCGTAGCTGGATCGTGGACGGGGTTTCTCCAACGTTTCTAATGCCTTAAGTCGTCCCGCCTAAACAATCACAAGACTCGTTTTATCTTTGAATGCAGAAAAATATTTCAATTCCTCACCCTAAGTCGTTCCTGGACACTTAACGATTCTCTGCTTGCATTTGCACTGCCACATTTGCTTAAATTGGACATATCTCCAAACACTGCAAAATCAAATTAAAAATCATTTATCATGTATGGGGCGTTGGAACATTTACCCAATATTTACCTTTGAGGTTTTCCATGCTTAGTATGCCCAAGGAATTATTATCCCTCTGACTGCTACCGCTATGGTTTCTAGCCATTTTATCCATTTATAACACAAGTAAAAGAAAACAACGTATAAAACAGTAAATTTAGTAATAAGAAAACGCGCGTCGTTAGCGTTCAAAATGGTTCTCGTGACTCACGATGCCGCTGCGGGAAAAGCTGGGCACACTTAACGATACTTTTTTTTCTTAGCGATATTATCGAAATTATATCGAAGTTGTGATATTTTAAAACTTTCAAATCTTTTAACAAAGTAGGCAGCCCGATATATGTATATATGTATTATGTCGAAAATAGAAAATTAAATTTTGTGTGAAAATTGTCAAACTTACAAATAACTCAAAACTGAATTGAATTTTGTAGCCCTGCGGTTTTTGTGCTATTCAGCCCTATCCCACCACACTTTTGTGCAAAATCGCCAAAAGTCGTTTGGTGTTTGTATAGAATACGTGCTCCTTGATTTTTGCTGTGCCAGTGCGAATTGATTTAAAACAGCATTAAAAATGGAAGCTGTACTGGATCAAATCATTGCAGGTTTATTGTGCACGGATACTGAACGCATACGGCAGGTAAGTGACCGGCATATTAAGTGTTCAAAGGAACAACTTCTTAGGCAGTGTTCAAAAAAAAAAAAAAAGATTTGCCGACGCCTTAAAAGTCGCATATTTGGCAACTGTCATCAAATGTCTACCTTTTGATTCTAAACTACTTTATGTAATTCGGCACATGTTTACAAAAAGTCTTTTAAACTGTTGTTTAATCTCATTTAATTGATATATTCAACGTACATGTGTGGCTGCATATGCCATGTGCACATTTCTTTCTCTACAACACACACATTCCTATAGGTGAACATTTGTATGTATTTTTATACTCTGCACACAAAGTCAAACAAAGTGAATTTTGGTTTTCAATGTTCCTTTTGCTACGAATTTGGAATAAACATTGAAGTATATTTTTTTTTTTCCTGAAAGTTAAAATATTGTTGCTTGTATATCTTTGTTTCCAATTGGATTTTTATTCACACTATTAATTAATTTAATAAGAAATGCCATATATTTTACATTAGCTTCTACAAAAATCTTATTTTTCATAGCTTAGAAATGAATCTATGGGTGAGTGTGTGCTTTCCGGTTGGTATATGTATGTAAGCAGGAGGCATTAGTTTATTGTCGAGTCTAGGGCATCTGTTAGTCGGGCAGATGACACATAATTTCTTCTTGTTTATGTATGAAGTGTGTCGTTAATATAAAGCACGTTGTTGGCACGTACACACATCCATATTTATACGCACACACACCAGCAAATGTGTGTGCGCCGGCTATTAATTAATTTATGAAGAAATCCACATGTGTATGATCTATTATATTCTTGTTGCTAGGCCACTACTGAACTGAGTAAGGCTTACGAAAATTCGGACACATTGCCGGCACTATGTCAGATTATTGTATCACAGCGGGAGCCGCAAGTGCGACAATTCGCAGCAGTGTTACTGAACAAGCGACTCCAGAAGATGCGACACTGGCAAGCGGTGCCGGACGATCAGAAGGAAAGGTAAGTAGCTGCTTATTAAATGGAAGAAGAAGAGAGTTGCTTAAAAGTGGAATCCTTGCAGCATTAAGACTGGTATGCTCCAGGCATTGATTGCCGAAAAGGAAAAGTCCGTAAAAAATTCAATTGCTCAATTTATTGGCTCATTGGTCCGTCACGAAGAGGAGAAGAAGGACTCGTGGCTGGCGGAGCTGTTGAACTTCATCTTCAGCCGTTGTCATGCCGATGATCCCACGGAGAGCGAGCAGGGATCCTCGATATTTGCCACACTGACCGATGCGGCACCTGATCAATTTGTCAGTCACATGGACGCTATTTGCCAGATGTTTGCCGCTGTTCTAGTGTCTGCCGAGGCCAAGGGTAATTTGGCCACGACCACCGTAGCCAACATAACCATGGGCATGAGCTATCTGATGCCCTTCGTGAGCGGTCACACAAGCGCAGAGCAGACCGTGCTTAAGGTTTTGCCGCTCATCATAAAGACAGTCTTTGCCTTTGCCCAAAAAGGCGATGAGCAAGAGTTTTGCATTGTCTTCGATGTCATCGACAGCATTGCCGAATATGTGCCAAAGCTGCTCAATAACAATGTGAAGCATCTAATGGAATTCTGCCTCGAGACGGCCAACAATAAACAAATCGATGATTCCATACGAGTTCAGGTGGTGACGTTCATTGGGCGAGTGGTGCGCATCAAAAAGAAGGCAATTGTTAAACAGAAGCTACTCGAGCCCATAATAGCCGTTATCTTTGAGATGATGAGCTGCGAAACAGTGCTGGACGATGGTAAGGAACACGCCACATATTTATATATATGTTTCTATATATGTACTGTTTTAACCAGATGAGTTGTTTACGGGCGAGAGCAGCAACAGTCCGGTAACAGCTGCCACACAAACACTCGACTTGCTGGCCATCAATATGTCACCCGAAAAATTGATTCCGCCATTACTGCAGCTGCTTGAGCCGGCATTGCAAAATCCTGACCCATTGCGGCGACGTGCTGCCTTCCTTTGCATTGCTGTCATCGCCGAAGGATGCTCAGATGCCATATGCTCTAAGTATTTGGAAGTCATGTTGAATATCGTCAAGAGCGGCATTGTTGACAATTCACCGATTGTACGCATTGCCAGCTTCTTTGCTCTGGGCCAGTTCTCTGAGTATCTCCAACCAGAGATATCGAAATTTGCTCCACAGATTCTGCCTGTACTATTCGATTTTCTGCAGCAGCTAGTGGTTGAGCTACAGGTAAGTTTTTTCGCAGCACATCCAAAAATCGAATCTCTTTTTATCTACATGATAATTATCTTATTTTGTTTGTGCTGCATCTAAAAAGGCTGAGCAAAAGAACGTCAACAGCAATGGCAACCAGCCGAAACCCGTTCCCAGCAAAGATTCAATTTTGTACTTAAATCATCTTCAAATCAAACGCAAATCAGTTCTTACCAAATACAGGGTGCTTTTTCTCAATTCGAATTCATAGTTCTAAGCAAAACTCTTTTTTCTCACTTCATCTCACTGTTAATGTTTTGCCTGTGATATTAATTTTATACCCTTGCAGAGGGTAATATATTTTATTATAAAAAACGTCTGCAATCCGAAAAACTTGAAATATGCTTTGAAACTCTTTAAAAAGTTCTTCTTTTCCGTTTGCATTAAACTTGTCTCAATTTTAAAACGTCATCTGCGTAGACGATTAATCGCGTAAATCATTGTGAATTCATTTTTGTATCCAAACTAACGGATAAGCAAGCAGTTCTTAATATCAAACTAGTTTCTTATAGAGGTTACTTTCATGTTCTATAAGATACAAATATCTGCAAGGGTAGTTTTTTCGGCGGTCCGAATATTATTGTTGTTTCTCATTTGATTTCTTAAGATTGTAGTTGACGATATCGAGAAGTTTATTTCAAAACACTTTGCCAGCGTGCGTATTACCTTTTATCCGGAATGCTTTGGTTATTTTCTTTGAATTAAAATATTTAAACAAAGCATCAGGTACCAGGGATTAAGTACACTATTATTTAACGACAGCACTAATTAGAAACTTGCATGTTCTTTAACTTCCGCACAACCAAACTGAAAATCATAATCATTTATGTATATCTTTTATTTAAACAATTTACAGAAAGGTAACCCAGAGCCAAAGCACACGGATCGCATGTTTTACGCTTTGGAGACGTACTGCCAGAATCTGGAGGGTGATATAGTTCCACATTTGCCTCTATTGATGAGTCGGTAAGAAATATTTAATTGCTTCTGTTGACTGTTTCGGCTAATTTCTCTTGCATGCAGCCTTTTCGATACACTTGACACGCAGAACTCAGTTCATCTTCGTGTGCTGGCACTATCAGCCGTGTCAGCGACAGCTTCAGCCGCCAAGGAACATTTGATGCCATATTTTCCCAGAATTGTTGAAATACTGCAGAACTATTTGGTGAAGGACTGCCCAGAGGAGATAAAAGATCTCCGAAACGAGGCTATTGATACGTTGGCCTCGATTACACGCGTCGTCGGCAAGGATAACTTTATACCCCTGGCGAACGATACGATGGCTTATTGCCTTGTGATGTTGGATGAAGGACCCAATGATCCTGACTTTAGACGAGCCATCTACAACCTAATGGGCGCCCTATCCATTGTGGTAAACGAGAGCATGTCCACAGTGTTCCCCAAAATTATTGATCGTCTTATTGAATCGGTTCTATCTACTGATGATATGCTGCCCAATAATGATGACAAAATTGCGAAGAATATGTTTTCTGAGAGGTCGTCTTCCTTTGAAAAAGACATTGACATAGAAACTACAGACGATGAGGATGACGGTGATGAAGATGGCTATCAGGTGGAGAACGATTTTGTATTTGAAAAGGAGGAGGCCATTCTAGCCCTCAAAGAATTTGCGGTTAACACGGGCAGTGCTTTTACTCCCTATCTGCAGAAGTGTTTCGAGAATGTCTATAAGGTGATCGAACATCCCCAGGAGAACATACGCAAGGCAGCTATCGAAGCCATCTGCTCGTTTGTGACCGCTCTCCACAAAATGGGAGATACAGAGGGTGTAACACGTGCCTGTTTGATTGTGTTGCCCAAATTCGCGCACATGATCCGAAATGATGAGGAACAGGGCGTGGTCATACATCTGTTCGACATGCTTAGCGAATTGTTCATGGATGTGAAGAACAGTGCGGTGCCCAATCAAGAAATTGCCGACCTGATCTTTGCCTGCATTAGAGATGTCCTTAACAATAAAATGGCTTGCCAGTTTAACGAGCCTTCCGGCGGCGGCGACGAAGAGGATGCGGAGGACAGTGAATTCGATGAATTGCTTCTTGAGAATGCTGGCAATCTGTTGCCTACTTTCGGCAAAGCCCTAGCACCAGAAATATTCTCTGTCTATTTTGGACGTGTCTATCAATTCTTTTTAAACAAACTGGTAAGACATATATATATATATATTCGTATATGTATTTTTCAAAATTCAATCGACATATTCTTTGCATTGCTTTGCAGAACAAGGCCAAAAGAAACGATTTGACCGAACAGCGCATTTTTGTGTATGGCGCACTGGCCGACTCTTTCCGTTCACTTGGCAAGTGTGTGACCGCGTACTTTGATACCCTGTGCCCTGTTTTTGTTGAGGGTGTAATTGATCCGGAGCCAAAGGCCCGCCAGAACTGTTTCTTTGGACTGGGCGAGCTGGTCTTGCACGCAGAGGAGAAGTCCTATGAGTGAGTCAACTATAAAGGCTACAAGCATTTATATATTTACGAGTCTCCTGATTTCAGATCCTTCCAGGTTATTTTGCAAGCTCTTTCCGGTGCCATTGCCTCAGAGAGAAATGCCCCAGCCCTTGACAATATTTGTGGTGCTGTTTGCCGTATGATCGTGACCAATTATAATATTGTGCCGTTGGCGCAGGTGCTGCCCGTTTTACTCTCACATTTGCCACTCCGCGAGGACACAAACGAGAACGATGTGGTGCACAAAGCGTTCCGCATACTTTACACACACGCCCGTCCCACCGTTGTTGACTACATTGAACAGATTCTAAAAATCACCATAGATGTACTATACAAGGAGCAAATGACTGAGGGTGAAAGCAAACTAAGTGCGCGTGCCTTCATAATGGAGATACGCGAAGAATATCCGGACCAATTCAATAATGTAGCCAACTCGAGTCAAGAGGCCTACAACTTCCTTCAGACTCTGTAAACACACTCACAGACCTATTATTTGGGCGAACCACATAGGTTTCCACATACATATAGCGGCACACATACACACATATTTGGCTTTTACGAAAGAACGGAAAAGCTTGCTTTGTAACTGAAACGGTTACAAAGCACAAGCAAAGCTTGATTTTTATATATTTTAAATTGTTTCTTAGCGAAATGAAGAGTTTTCATAAATTATTTATGCCCAAAAACATGAAATGTATGAATAGGGAATAGTCTGAAATAAATATACGAAAAATAAACACACTTATGTACGAGTATAAAAGCAATATATATTTCTACCAATGCGCATTGCGCTTAGCAACAACCTCTCCCACAATATCAGCGTGATTGGCGTGTAATTTGAGATTCGCACTTATGTCAGTCCAGCGCACATTTGTGGCATCATCTCCGGCCTCCAGCTGGAGCTTGCCAACTTTCGTGCCATCCTCGTCATGGAAATTCAACGCTGTTGTCTCCATCCAAGCATTATCCGTATTACGGAAGTCGTCTACGTAGCCGCTATAAACGTGTTCGCCGCCCTGCTGGAAGAACTCTTCCACCATGTTGCCTTTGTCGTCGAAATTAAGCGCCTCCTCGGTGAACTCTCGTTTGAGTGTGACGCTCACATTTTCGCCGGGATCAACCATACCGCCAGGAATTGCCCACAATTTGTTATCAGCCCGCTGTATGGCCACCATCTGCAAAATGTTTCTATGTAACAGAAATCTGAAGGTTAGATCTGACTTTCGTCGGATGGCGATATTTGCTTACTTGCCGGAGTCTTTATGGCGTACAACGTCACCGTTTTCATCGCGTTTCCAGCGTGTGACTATGGGATCCGCCGCATGATTGGGACCCCAGCGCCCCAGCAAGCCACGGCCACACAGTCCTGTGCGTCCGATTGGATTTTGTGGCAGACCATCTTTAATCTGATATTCGCCGTGGAAGGACACGCGATTCACAACGCCGTCGTTCTGATTCCACTTCGGCTGAGGAGCATCGCTTGGCAAGGGAGCATCAGCCCAGATCTGGCCTCCAATGTGCGGGGCTGTGTAGCAGGTTGGGCAATATTTATCATAGCCAACCGTCCAATAAACAAATTCATCCGGCACAGGGAAACGCGAAACATTGCTACGTGGATAGACATTGTTACGGCACATTAAATGCCGAAATAGTCCCGGTTTCACAATTGCCGCCAACATATTCTTAGTTGTGGGAATGTGCGAAATTTGCAAACAAAACAGCAGAAGTAGTATGAAAAACCAGTTACCGGGCATTGGGTAAATAAGTGAATCAGAACACAGTCAAAAAAAAAACAAGTTACAGCTGATTGGCAGGGTTGACAAGCTGGCTCAACGGAACAGTGAAGCGAACAAGTAAATAATCTAGCTCACGAGTTTTAAAAACTCATCTGGTAGCAGGCGAACAGAATTTGCAGCATGTTGACAAAATCCCTGAAGTTGAGTGCATACGTAGCGACACGATGTTGGACTTCTGCTAATTTACAGACTGTTAGCTTCACTGTTAAGCACCAGCTGCAGCTCTTATAAAAGAATCCGTTAAGCAGATTTTGAAACCTGCTGTTAATAAAGTTACCCTTTCGAACTTTCTTTTAAATAGACACGCTTAATGAATATCTTGTAGATTTTTTATTTAGAGTTACAACAAATTTAAGTCGAACATAATGTGTGAATGCAGTTTTTTTTATCCCTTGACCTTAGCGTATTTAATCCTTGCGCAATTGCAGTTTTCGCTGCTCAATACCATCCTTAGTGATGATGTTTATCAGCACCGAATCACCGGTGTATATGTCACGTTCAGCTGCTGATATGAAAGTATCGGACGCAACTGCTACTGCACGCTCCTTTGTTAATGGAGGCATCTCATCGGCGGACAAGTTTTGGTTCTTGTAACCGATCTGGTTGTCCAGCACTGGCTGCAGCAACGCTCCTGCGGTGCCGCCAGCACGGTAAGTGGCACGTTCACAATGACCAATGGGATCATACGAATAGACCGCGCCCTTACCATCCTTGTCCAGACCAGCCAAAATGTTGGACACATAGTAGGGGAAGAAGCGGCGGTTATACATGAGAATGGAAAGCATTTGTGCCACTGCATCAGTTGTCATCGTCTTCATATGTGTGTGCTCGTACATTTGCATGCGCACCTTAACTAGCCCCGTTAGCGAAAGGGTATCGCACCAGCATCCAGTCGACCCCAAAACTGTTTTTGATGACATCTCGAACAGTTTGCTCTGGTCGCGTGAATGGATGTTGTACCCGCTGCTCAAGCGTGTATCGGCAGCAATAACCACAAAGTCATCCCCGGCGATGGCAACAATAGAGCTACAGTGCAAATTTGATGTTGCTCGTAAGTAAGTGAAAACACTTATTATGCATACTGCAAACTTACCCTCCATTGGATTCGTAAGGAGAAAAGTCGACATGCTGCACTCCGGGTACTTTGTAGTCCGGGAATTGTTCAACGCCAAGACTATTCATATTTTTGCTTTTGTTAAATTTCCAAGACGAAAACCAACCCAAAATGATTTGCAAGTTTCCGTCTAGCGGCGTTCCACACAATTAGAGATGTTCAAAGAAACTCGATATATCGATAAGGCACTAAGCAACTCAAGGCAAATTTGGTATATATCGTTTACTCCGACTACATCGATAAGAAAAAAGAAATTTAAATTGATACAAAAATCTAGTATTTATTTAAACAATTTTAACAATCTTTGGGCGTTCATCTTTGCATTGCTGGTTTTAGGCTAAGGGTTCCAATCCAGCCATGCGCACCCTATGCAGTTCGCCACGATTTTTCTGCACCAACTCCTTGACATCGTAAAACCATTTGCCTAAATATTAAGTTATTATTATAAATATTATTTTTTGTTAAGTATATGTTTGTTACCAATATTTGTATTTTGTAGGCAGTCCTTAAATGTCTGGCATCCTTCCATGCTGCTAAGCACGCCAAACACTGACAGATCCGATAGTCCCGGCTGTTTGCCGCCCATAAATTGAGTGTTCTTCTTCTTAAGGTCCGTCGTCCACTTGTTGAGAGCGTCATACATATGTGATCGGACGTCGTCGCTAAGCTGGTGTCTGCGCTTTAGTATCTTGGCTATAGCCCACATGGCTGTTGCGCCGCAGTACACCATCAAGTTGCGCTCCCACCTGGGGAAATACACATCCCATTCGCCCGCCTGTGAGAACCACTCAAATGTCTCAAACGCCTCGCCCAAGGTCTGGTAACAATTTGGTGATATAAGATGCACCAGAGTATTATCTGACCAGGTCCGCCATTTTCGATCAGTTCTGTAAAACTTTTTGTTAACAATTGACTGATTAAGTCAACAAGCAATTTCCACTTACTCTTCGATTTCTTTGGTCATGTTTTTGGGCGTACGGTCCTGGTACATGAGGAAGTACTTGTTTAATATATCCTGTCGCTTCTTGCCATTGTCATCAAAGTAGGAAATCTGTGGGTAGAACTTAGCCAATTCACCCACATCGATGTGCTTATCGTTCAGACTGGAGGCCACAAGTGAAATAATAGCACTGGAGTCGGTCATCTGTACATATTGGCCATTCTTCTGGCGAATCAGCACCATGGGCACCTTTTTAACGGATGACCATTTGATATCTTGCCGAAGCACAGCGTCCACTTCCACCACCGAATAGGACACGCCCATGTAGTCTAGATAGGCGCGCACTTTGCAACAAAATGGACACGTCTGGTACTGAAATAGCACTATATCCAGCCCGGATGTATCCTTGGGATTAGTAAAGCGCTTTGTAATGCGCACGCCGGCCGGCACAGATTCCACAACTTTTGGCGGCGTGCGCTCATGTTCCTTGTGCGAATTCTGGTCGTTAATTCTCGTGTAGATGGTGTAGGTGGATCCAGCGACAGCTCCAATACACGCTCCCAGCAGTGTCAACTTTAATGTGCCATTGCTTTTGGCTTCTTTAACACTTTTGCTCTCATTAAACGGTTTGGAGAACTGACGGCGAGAAAATGTAAATCCTTGTGATTTATTAGTTAAAAATTTCAGATTTTGGCTGTTAAGGGACAGAGGTCGCGCGCTCGTAAAAACGGTGGCTAAACGGAAGCACGACATTTTTGTCTATGCTGCTAAATACTTAAATTATGAAAAAACGAATTATGCAAAATCGATTGAAGTCATCAACCGCAACAGGAAAATTCCTGCTTCTTCTTCTTCAGTATTTGACAGCCGCCTCAGCTGTTTGTGCACGCATCACCCTGTGCGTCGCATACACAAAATCGTAAACAAAGTCAACTTGAATTTTTTCACACGGAACCGAAAAAATAAAAATGTCGACTGATAATATTGGAGTAGCTGCAGCTAGCCTGGACAAGTATGGAGAGGAGGATTTTTTCAGCCTAATAGTACGCTACGGTCTCTTTGTGGGCGCGTTCTTTCAGTTTGCTTGCATTTCTGCTGCAGTGCTAATGAGTGGAAACGACGCGCAGGACACAAATGAGGACGACGCCCGTCTGATTGATGAGCCAGCGCCAGGCAGCGGCAACACGGCGCGACGCCTTCACAAAATCCGTAAGCTGGAGAAGAAAAAGCGGCGCTAGCCGTGTTTTATGTTTTACAGCTAACTTGTGTATTTATAAAGTATTGTCTAGATAGTTTTAAGTGTGTGTAATACTTATAATAAAACTAATTTATTTGGATGTAAGTAAACCAGTTCCTTGTTAGGGAGAACAAAAGCAGTTTCCGGTTTCAAGTCAAAGTAAAGCTCGACAAGAGCTCCCGCATGGACAGTGACCGACATGCTAGGTGGAAGTACAATATGGAATTTTGCCTTATAATCGTCATCGGTCTGTACTTTTGCTATGTAAATGCCAAAGGACTCCACTATAGTCAGCACGCGAACGCGTCGGCCAGAGCCAATATCCAAGCGCTTATTGTGTGCCAGACTGCGGCGGTCCAATCGTTCCTTCAGCATCAGTCGTTTGTATTCATAGCCATATCCGCCTATCTTGCAGCGATTTTTTTTTGGTCCCACCTTTCGTACGCTGTTCGGAGTTTGCTGTGTTGGTATCATGGGCTCTAGATTTGCTTCGATCGAGATGCACTGTCTGTTAACATGATTTTTGGGTTTAATCGTTTTCGCTGCCTGTTGCAATTCTTGCCGAAAGCGCTTCATTAGTGAACGCCGTCGTTTAAAGCTGCGCCATGCGACGCTATTTGTTCTGGGAGAATTTAAAGGAGTGGGCGCCGGCTTGGTTGAAGTGTCCCATTCATAGTTTTGGGAAGCGGCCGTAGTTGGAGATGGAGGCTTTCTAGCATTTACGGCCAGCGGCAATGGCTGGAACTTATTGAATGGGGCAAACTTCAACGGCTTCGGAAACATGGTATATTTTTTTAAATTTGGCAAAAATTTTCGTTTCACCTGCTCCATTTCGTTTTCATTTTTCGCCTCATCGTTGCTTGTGGTGTCCGAAATTTGTACAGCCGTGTCCTTGCGTCTCTTGCGGACATATTTTTTACGGCTGAGAGTTTTTATTTTTTGCTTCTCTTTATTATCTTCGCCGCCGCTGCTGCTGCTGCTGCTGCTGCTGTCAGCAATTATTTTCTTAGCTATAGTTTTCCGAAATCTTTTGTGCATTTCTGCAAGCCTCACTTTTAGTCGCCCTTTTGATAAAAGTTTCAAGCGCCAAAATTTTAAGACAGCTGATCGAAACCAGGGCTGCACAGAATCAGAAATTTGACAGCTTTGAACTCAGCGCGAATACCCTGTATTTCATGACAACTAATCGAATAGTTTATTTCAGAAAAAATATACTGACTGTTTGAGGGCAAGTTCGAGATAAATGCTTCAAGGAAACAAACTACAAGGTTGAGCAAAAATTGCCGACCTGCAGCCCTGGAACTAGCACATGACTCAGGAGCTTTGAACGTCTGCGGTAACATATCTTCTTCCCCCGCCCACATTTTCACCATTGTCCAATCAGAATGACACATATGATAGAATCTCTTTTTTTTTTTTTTGGCTGTTATCTTTAATTTTGGGAATAATATAAATTATAATAATAATATATTTATTACGCTGTTCGTAATGTTGTTGTTTTACTTCCCTTTTTACTATGTACGTATGGATGTTTAGTGTGTGGGTGTGTGCATGTGTATTGAAGTGGAGTTTAGTGGAGTGTTTTTTGAATGCTTTTTCAATTATAACTATAAATATTATGCAGTTAACCTGAATGAAGTTTTTACGTGAAATTACAATTGGTTTTGTTTTTCTTTCATACATGTTTAATAATAATTTACCGTAATTGTTAATTTCGGCGCACATTTGAAATGTTTAATGTCTAAATTGTAAGTCAAAACTCATATTATCTTCATTGTCCTGGTTATTACGTTTCAAAAACGATTCAATTTCAATACAACAACTATTTAAATAGGCAAAAGAAATACACAAACAAAAGGAAAATAATAATAATAAACCGTTTATGAAAAGTAGAAGTAACAGTAGGTAGATAGGTAGGTAGAGGTGTACATACATAGGGTCTATATACGTCTACAAGCCCTCGAGGATCTCGAGCTGGAACCACAACAACAAACCGAACTCTGAACAATTTTAAAAGCGAACTAGACGGAAGCTGGAGCGAATATATTTTATATTCTCAGTGATAGGAGAAAATAAAGTATTATGTTTATCTGTGTGTGTGTGTGTTTGTGTTGGTGTGAGTGTTTTTGTTTGTTTCCTTTTTAGTTAAATTCGCAATATGCTGCGGCTGCATTTTTACTCCTTTACGCTATTACATACAATATAATGTGTGTACTTGTTGTTACTACTTATGTATTTTGCTTTATCGTTATTTATCGTTATCATTTTGTTGTTTGCTTTGTCTAAATTATTGTTTAGTTACTCACAAGTGCTGTCGTCATCGGTCATCGGTCATCGTCATCGTTGTTGTCGTTGTCGTTGTCTTCGTCTTCGTCTTTTGTCATCAAAGATGTGTGTGTATTGCAACTGCATTTGCATTTCGATGTGCTTAACCCTTGGTGTTGCACACCACGCCCTGCACACACATGTTGTATGTATGCGTTCGTCCTTTGTCTGTTGTCCTGCTTTCGTCTTCGCTATCGTCATCCTGCCATACAGCCAAGGCCAAAATGTTCTCGTTCTCCTTCTCGTTCTCGTTTTAGTCGCTGCCCACTAAGCCTCGGGCAACGGTTTCAGCTCCCTTATCTGCTTGATCAGATACGCCTTCTCGTCGTTGAACTGCTCATCCTCGGATCGATCCGTATGGAAGCTGGTTAAGAAGTCCACCAGTTTCGTTTGATTGCGCAGCAGGATGTCCAGAATCGGTTTCGGTTTGTTCGGATTCGCGACAAACACTTTGAAGACATGAAACGCCTCGAACTGAATGTTGCGCGATCGCTCCTTCAGCATGTTCATCATCAGCTTCAGGTTCTCTGGTTCCGATATATATCGCGTCATCACGGTGAAATTATGCCTGTCCAGCAGCAATTCACCGAGTAGCTTCAGACTCTGGCGTCGTGTCACATAGTTCTCCGAATTCAACAGTCGCTGATAATGTTGCGTAAAGAACTTGTCATAGTTGGCGTCCAGGAATTCGGCACACAAGAGCTTGTGGCGTGTCAGCAGCTCCTTGAACGTGGAGAAAGCATCAGAGGCGATGTCAAACGTTGACACTTCCACATACCGAAAGAACTTGAAGAACTCATCCGAATGGAGCATAATCTTTGCCAGCGCCTCGTAGCGTGCGCATTCGCGCAGCATTGTGCCCGAATTGAGGGCAATCTCTGGATGTGCATCCTCGTAGCCAGCCATCAGTGTAAATAGAATTTCCGGTTTCGTGCATATGTATTCCACTGTGGGCGATCGGGTGCCAATCTGCCGGCGCAGCACATTGTTGAATATGAGAGCCACATGCTTCTTACCCTCAAAGTCGATGCGATGCAGGTTCTGTATCAGTAGCAACAGTAGATTACTGTTATACAGCTCCTGCGACAGCTGGGCAACCACATAGTCCGCTGGCGGTTCCGCATCGCTGCTGCCATACAGCATATTCTTGATCGATACCAGATTTTTGCTAACATCCTCCTGTGCCTTTTCCACCTTCCGGTCCCCCGACTCCAGTGCGTTTATCGCCTCCTTCAGCGACTTGACCAATTCAGCTGGCGTCTTTTGTGATTTACCAAAGAGTGGCATTGTATAGCTGCTGCTGCTGCTGTTGCTGCTGCTTGCTTGCTGGCTGGCTGGCTGACTGGCTGACTTTCCTCTTGTTGTTGCTGCTGCTGCTGCTGTGTTGTTGTTGTCGCAATTGGTTTGCTGGTCGTTCTCGTTTACTGCTGATTCGTTTATCCAATTACTGGTTTGCAGACACAAAACAATGCTTGGCTATATATCACAGTATAAATAATATTCTATTATTATATATTATTTCGTCTTTTTTCCTCTTTCTCTTCTTCTTTTCTTTATGAAAAAAAAGAACGAATGCCAAACAGAAATGTTATTTAACATAACAGCGACAATAACATTACCATTTGCGGAAATGTTAATCGCAGCGAGCATTATTTAACGCCTGCTGAAGAAATGCCATTATTCGCCTTTTGACAGAACCACAAAATAAAAGCTGCTAAATTTATTGGCGTATTTTAATCCAAGACGGTTATATCTTAAAATTGACGTTTAGCGGGACCAAAACAGGATATAAATTTGAATTCAACAGCTGAAGTAAAGTGTTCCGTTCCTCTCTAAATATAGGGCTTCATAAAAATATCGTAACAGGCGTAAGTAAACAAGTTCAGAAGTTCGGAACTAGTTCCCGCGAGCGGCAATAGTAATCGAAATTTTGGAAGCAACTATCGATTGCGCGGTTATTTCAAATTTTAATTAAGGCTCTTCACGAAATTGAAATTTGAAAAAGTTTAAACAAAACCAGCTTATAGCTATAAATACTCCCCGCGTTGCCTATACAATTCAACACATTTAGTTTTAAATATCATTTTATTTCTCCTTGAAGTATTTTTGATCCGTTTCTTTTTAAATAATATATATGCTCTAAGCGCTTTCCAACGCACAGATGTTATAGAAGTTACAGAAATATAGTATTTATATATATATATAAATATATGTTTTGAATGCACATTGTCTTTTGTCTGTTATTTGGGGGTAGATATTTTGGATAAATGTGAAATATATATATAAATTGTAATGCACATCCATATTTATATGTATGTCAACGATATATATGACCCGCCCTAATGTCGATCCGCAGCTATATATATGAAATGAATATTTATTTGGTTTTTTTTTTGTTTCGTGTGAGTGTGTTTGTGTGTGTTTTTTGTTTTTTTTTTTCTTTTTTCTTTTTACGTATAAAAGTAGTTTTAAAATCCATAAAATATCAGATAATAATTACAATTTGTTGTTGTGTATAAGTATGTATCTAAAAAGCGTTTGCCACCAAATTATTTTTACCTTGCATTGTTCAACGTAAACTAAAAAATAAGTTCAATTAGTCTTTGCAACTAACATATACATATATATATTTGTATATATATATATATATATTTTCTTTTTTTTTTTTGTTTTTGTTTTCGAGTAGTCGTTAATAATATCTTTGGGCTTTGCTACTGTTTAAATTTATGCCAAGTAGTACACATAGATCATTTTGTTATTAATGTATTTATGTAGGTAATACATAGTACTAAAACACGAAGAAAAGTCTAAACGGTGTAGATTGAGTTTTCGAATTATAACGGGCATCGTATTACATAAAATGTACGCACGTATTGAATTATATATATATATCTTGTATAGGTATACTAAAAACATTTTTACCGACTAGTATATATATATATATATATATATATATATGTAAAATGTATGTATATATATATATGTGTGTGTGCAATATAATTACTTATTTATTGAGATATTCTATGAATATATATTTCATTCATAATTTATCATGCACTCGTATTGCCAACCTCTCTATCTCTTTATATGTCTTTCAATTTACGCATGGTTTTTAATAAAAAAAAACGAAGCTATAGCTTAATTAAAAAGTGGCAGAAAACTAAGAGAAAGGCTTTGTTTTTAGGAAAAAACTGTGTGTGTGTATGTGTGTAAATATATATATAATGCACAATTAAAAGTAGAAGACGGCATTTAGTCGAGCAATGCCTATATAGAAAAATTTGCTTTGCAACTCAGTTTCGAAGCCCACTCTCTCTCTCTCTCGCTCTACAATACTTTCTTTCTCTCTCTCGATATAAGCGGATGCATCAGATATATGACTAGATGTATGTATAATCGCTACGGCTACTAAATACTATTGTAGATGGTGCTACATGCCACCAACTACTATATCTAGATGTAGTATATATATATATATATATATATATATATATATATATAGTTATTAATTAATTATAGTTGTAGTTTGTTTTTTTGTTATTGTTGTTTTCTTGTCTGTTCCTGCGATTTTTCGCTGGGCTTGAAAGTTAAGTTCTCTATTGGATCGTCCAATCCATTCTTCAGTTCCAGTTCGTTGTCTGTCTGGGCGTGGCCCGCCTCTCTGGATGTGGGAGGGGGTTGGGGGATGGTGGGAGCAATGTGTAATATATATATATGCATATATGCGAATATCCTATACATATATATATAAATGTATATATATATGTATATCACTGTGGTTGCTTGCGCTTGATAAAATTGCCCTCGGCGTCCAGCCAAATGCCGGCGCCGTTGTTGTCCGCCACACCGCTCCGCTCTGCGTCCATCCCCGTTCTTATCATTTACCTATGCAGCGCATTCGAGATCTGCTTGAGCGACTGTCCCACCTCGCCGACCAGTCGCTCATTGTCCTGGACATTCTTGCTGCCGGCCGTGCGCAAATGCTGCGACTGCGTCTCCACCCGCGTCACCAGCTCCCGGAAATGGAATTTCGAGTGCGGTGGCATCGATTCGTTCTCCGCAAAGACCACACACGAGTTCTGGAGTATGTTCAGCTTATCGCTGAGCTGAAGCCATTGCGATGCGGAGATGGCATTCACCGGATGCTTGAGTGAACCCTCCAGCAATGTGACCAACTCCAGAATGCTCTCCCTTGAGATTTGCGTGGAATTGATGTTGTCCACCGTACCGCCACCGCCATTGCCGCCGCCCACACCGATGCCCGCAATTTTCGCTATGGGCGTGGCATAGATAGTCAACTTGGTGGGCTTGTGGGGCACGGCGGGCTTATTCTGGCTGTTGCTGGACGTGGTCAGCTTGTTGTTGGCATTGCTCTGGATTTGTGGCGAATTGGAGTTGGAGTTGGAGTTAGAGTTGGTGTTGTTGTATTGTAACTGCTCGCTGCCATAAAGCGATTGCGTCATTAGCTCCGACGTCTGCTCTCCAGCCTGTTGATCCTCGCTGCTGCTGCCCTCGGCATCTGTGAAGAGTTGCGTTGAAAGAGATGTTTTTATTGCGTTTGTTGCTAATTTTGTGGCAGCTACTGCTACAGCTGTTGCTTGCTTGGACTGTGCTGTGATTGGAGTGCAGCTAATTGGGGGCGGTGGTGGTGGCGCCGCTGGCGGCGGTTTATTGCCAAACAATTTGCTATTGGTATTGGTATTGGTAATGATATTGGTATTGGTATTGGTATTGGTATTGGTATTTGCATTTGCATTGGCCAAAGGCAACGCCGCTTTTAAACCATATTTGGGCGACAATTGAGCTGCAGCACCATTGCTGGCCATGGTCTGTGGAATTGTGGTGCTGGCATAATCGCCGCTGGGCGGTGGCTGCTCCCAAAGTTTCTTTAAACTATTAATACTACCTGTGCTGCGTCGCTTGCCAGCGTCTTGGCCACTGCCAGTGCCACTGCCAGCGCCAGCATCGCCTCCATCCACATCCGTATTGGAGTTGCTTACGTCGATTTTGATTTCAGTCTTTTGAATTGCGGGACTATACTTTTTGGTTTCATCCTTGCGCGTTGTCTGGCAATTGGCATTGGGCGATTGTTGCTGCTGCTGCTGCTGCTGTTGTTGTTGTTGTTGTTGTTGGGGCATTACTTCCTTGGCCGGTTGCTGCTCCTTGTCCACTTTGCGCAGATGCGCCTTAAAGTCAATTATATTGGAGGGCTGCTCGGCCTTTGGAATTGGCGTATTCAATTTCTTTGGCTCCACTTTCTTTAGCTGCGCTTTAAAGTTGTTGTTGTTGCCATTGCCGTTGCTTGTGCTGTTGTTGCCGTTGGTCAGCTTCGATTGCTTGGGCAGATTCATGCTCTCGGCCAGCTCGGTGACCAGCTTTGCGACAGGATCAACAACAATTGGCATTGGAGCACTGCCATTGGAATAGCCAACGGATGATTCGGAAGGCTTGCCCGCTGACTTGATCTCTGTAATGAGTTTCTCTTTAAGATTAAGACCCTTCTCAGCCGTGGGCAATGCCGTGGGAGCTGGTGCTGGCTCTGGCGGTGATCCCAGCGAACTGCATGAGTCCGTGGAGGGTTCACGTTTGCGCAGCGAGACACCAAACCGGGAACTGGCCTCCTCGACGCTGGGCGCCGTATTGCTGACATCGTTGCTGCTGCTGTGCTGCGCGTGCAGATGCTGTTGAATGGCCTGGACGGCGCTCTCAGGCGCTGGCGGCGGCGGTGGTGGCGGCAACGCCTCAAATTCCTCCAACGGTGGCGGCGGAAACTCCAGATTGGCCAGCGCCGGCTGCGTAATGCCGCCACGCTTCGGGGAGCTGCTGGTGCCAGCGGCACGGAACGAGGAGAAGGTCATCATGGTGCCCTCCGTGGTGGTTCGGTGTCGCTGCAGCTTATTCAAACTGGCGGCTGCATTATTCTGCATGGTCACGCCGCCAGAGGAGTTGCTGCGGATCATCTGCTGTGGAGCCTGCTGCTGCGCCTTGCTGGCCACTGTGGGCAGCGCCGGCACAGCGGGCAAAGCTCGTGCTGCAGTTGCGGCATGTCCATTGGCTGCTGCCTCAGTGCCGCCACCGCCGCCTCCGCTGCTGCTGCTGCTACTGCTAGTGTCCTCCAGGCTGTCCAGAAAGGCGCCAATGCGTGCCACCTTCGGCAAGGTGCCGTAGCGATTGACGACGCGCTTCACATTCATAACCTCCAAAGCACCCACAGTGATGGGATGAGCTGGCAACACGGGTGTGCCGCCATTGCCATTGGTGGTGCCTGATATTAGCTCCCTGGCCGGATGCTGTTGCGAGCGTTTGCTCTGACGTGTCTCCAGGCCGCGATTGCCCATCACCGGACGCTTGAAGGAGCTGTGCTGCTGCGAGGAGCGCGGCCCGATGCCGCCCGAAAGATTCGAGACGCCAGCATGCAGCGAGTGTTGCATCTTGTTGGGCGGCGTGGCAGCCGTTAGGCTCTGCTCCAGACTATCGCCAGTGGCATCTGTATCCGGATCGGCAGCCGGATCCGTTTCGGAATCATATCGCTGCGTCAAATTGTTAATGTCACGCGTGAGACCTGCAAAACATACGAGTTCTCTATTATATATCAGAGCTCAACAGAAGTAATTCATGCGCGTGCTTGGGACTAGGGATCGGATTAGCGGGAGCTGAGTGAGAGTCGTGGTCGTGGCGACAAACCCATTTTGGCTCAATATATTTGTCAACACCAAACAAAAAAGTTAAGGCACTACACAAACCAATTAGAATTAAAGAAACCAGAATGAAACATAAAGCAAAATTATAACTAAGAAAGTAAAATGTATAGCTGAAAGATAAAACACCAAAAGCTAAATGAAAGTTGTAACAAAACAAAATAATATATACTTTGTGAATTTACTGTGGAATCTCAAAAGGACATGAGGAAAAGTCTGTTCTTTGTATTAAAAAAATTATTTTCATTAAGTGAAATTATGAGTATCGTATAGAAAGGCAACGTTAACTAATGAATGGATTTGTATATGGAATAGATATATCTTTAGCATATTTCAACAGTATTCTTAAAACTTTTTTACAACTTTGAGAAGCGCATAGAAGGACAAACACGAATTATGTACGTTAAAATAAATTAAATTTACATTAAAAAATTATGCCTAAACAGATAAGTTACTAATTTATGCATGTAAATAGATTCCACAAGTAAATGCAACAAAAATATAATGTTAAAACTATAGAAAACTAAGAACAAATAAAACAAAATAAATTTTAAATGCACAGAAACTTATTCATTAGGGAAACCATTGAAAACAACGACAAATTATTCACTTCTTATGTGCATAAAAAAGAAAAATAATTTGTTGTAGTTTTCATTGGTTATAAATAATAAATGAAAGCATAAACAAATACAAAATACAAAAATATGTAAAATAAATAAATTGTTCCTTGTGCAACACAAACCAATTAAAAACGTAACATAAATTGTAAATAGGAATTCTTACTCCATTGACAAATACCTCGAAATAGGATGTCGTAAAGGAAACTACTGCAGGAGGATGATTTTTTAATTGAATACGTTTGTTGTTGTTGTTGTTGTTGTTGTTCTTGTTGTTGTACTGGTTGTAATAATAATAATTGTTGTTGTTGTTGTTGTTGTTGTGTACGTATTTGTGTCTGGGTTGGAATTTGGGTTTTAAAATTTCTACATAGGGTCTGGCTTAAAATGCTGTTGGAGTTGAAGTGGAAGTTTCTACTACTACCATTCGTGTTGTGCTCATCGATGAAATTGCGTGATTCCTCCTCGCGATATGTCGAATCCCGGCTGCTGGACAACAGGCTATATGAAGGGAATGAAATGTGAGTAGATTGTTATAGATAATTTGTTGTGTTGTATTTAATAAATTCCATTTACCTGGTCCGCTTGGGCGGTGCAGGCGCCTGTTTGCCCTGTTTGTTGGTGGTGCGACGCATTTGCACATTGCCCTTGCCCTGGCTGGAGAAGGTGCTCAGCTTGGTGGATGTGGAGCCAGTTTCTGTATGGGATTGAGTGTTTGCAGATCAGTAATGATTCGTTTCAATGGTTAACAATGATTCACCTGACATCGGCGTGCTGGCCAATTGCTGCTGCTGCTGTGGATCAACGTTGGGCAGACTTTTCTTAACCATTTGCGGCGTCAGACTGAGAGAGGCGGACGCTGAGGAGGAGGCACTGGCCGTCGCTGTATTGGCTACACCAGCCGTTGCAGTCGCTGCTGTGGATACGGAACCGGAGCCGATGCCGGAGCTGGCTGTGGCGTTGAGCTGTTTCTCGACCGCTTCGGTGATGGACGATTCCTGCGGAGCGAAGAAGGAGAGACGTGCAGCACGTGGATCATTATTGCTATCACTACTGATGATTGCGAGACTATCACATTGGTTGCGCCGCTGGCATTCCATGAGCGACGGCGATGCAGACGCCAATTGAAATCAAAGCTCAATGCCATTGTCGTCATCATTGTCGTCATTGTCGCCATCGTAATCATCATCGATATCATCGAGGTCATCATCATCATCATCCCACACCTCGAATTCGACATCACCGTCACCCACCTGAAACATGTGCTCCAGCGCATGGTGTATGCTCTTGAATGTGGGCCTATCCGCTGCATCCCATTGCCAGCACTGCCGCATTAGATCGTACACCTCCGGCGGACAGCCCGGCGGTCGCTCCATACGATAGCCCTTCTCCAGTTTATGGTACACATCGGTGAGATCAATGCCCGGATATGGCGACATACCATATGTCGCAATCTCCCATAGCAGCACACCAAAGGCCCACACATCCGACTTGGTGCTGAACTTATTGTACGCCAATCCCTCGGGGGCGGTCCACTTGATGGGAAACTTGGCGCCCGCATGCGCCGTATATGTATCATCGCGCATCAGCCTCGCCAGACCAAAGTCGGCGACCTTCACCAGCTTGTTGTCACCCACCAAGCAGTTGCGAGCCGCCAGATCCCGATGGATGTAATTGCGCGACTCCAGATAACTCATGCCCGACGCTATCTGCGTGGCCATATAGAGCAGGGCTACCGCATCAAGGGTCTCCCTGCCCGCCGAGCGCAAAAAGTCAAGCAGATTGCCATGCGACATGAACTCTGTGATGATATAGAATGGCGGCTCGCGGGTGCAAACACCTGAAAAACAACGAAATATAGAATTAAAACAATTAGCTTTGCCTAACTTAAGCTCAACTTCCTTTCCCATCCATAACTACACAACGTTAAAGTTATAGATGAGAAAAAGAGTGTTTGGGATATAAATTTTCCCACCGATTAGCTGTACGAGATTTGGATGCTTCATCTCTTTCATGATGGCTGCCTCCTCGAGGAAATCTTTAAGCGCCATGGTATCCTCCTTAAGGGTTTTGACCGCCACTGTATTGCCATAACGCTTCCATACCGCCTCGTATACCTCGCCATACTGGCCGCCGCCCAATTTGTGCTTCATCATGATATCCGTGCGACAAATCTCCCACTCATCTGGTTCGGGACTCAGTGGAAAGACTGTGGGTTTGTTCTGCTTGGGGGCAGGATAGAGTAGCGGTGTAATCAAGCCATGACCCTCGTGTGGAACGCTATGATGATGCACCAGCTCGGCGAGCGTATTAAATTTGGCCTCCTGCGTGACAAAAACTTTGCCGTCGGGATCTTCAGAGATGCGATAGTGATAGACGCGGCCCTCGTACCTTTAGAGAATCATTGAGATTAGTTTGTCGTTAATTGAAAGCCAATCTGTAACTTACCTTAGACTGATGCTGCGTTGACCCGGTGAGCTTTCACTTTCACGGACCAGGAAGCTTCCGTTGATGCCAGAGCTGAGCAGATACTCGGCCGCATTGCGGGAGATGGGTCCGTGGTACCAGGAGTGCTTCTCCAGTGAGTTAAGCGGCGTCACATAGTTGGAGGGCACCCAACCCACATTCCCGGAGTCCGAGTGTGCCTCGCACCACTCGCCGGACTTGTTGTAGCTGAGAATGCGCACCTGTTCGCCTTTCTTGAGGCTCAGCTGATTCTCGCCGCCCGCCTGGAAGTCGTAGAGCGCCACAAATAGCTGAGGATCATCCTCCTCGGGGCCGGGCGCCAGCAGATTCTCCTTGGATGTCCAGCGATGTGCCGTCTCGAACACAGACGTCGCCGAGCTGTGCACGCCCAGCGAGGCGAGTCCCGGCGAATCCTGACTCTGCAGCTCAGCGGCATCCGCCAAGAGTGCAGCCGCAGTGCTTCCGGCCGGAATGTGTGGCAATGGACGCGACTGAAGGAGCGCCTCTGCAAAATGCATTGGTTAGAGTTAGAGAGCAAGGTGAGTGAACGTTAAATCAATCTGCCTGGTCACGAAACAATGCGACGGGTCGCTCGCTCGCTCGCTCCCTCGTTCGATCGTTCGCAAGGTAAACCCGTTTTTCTCTCACATCACAAGACACAGGAATGCGGGCATTCTCTGAAGCCGGCTGAGAGATCGGTAGGGAGGGCACCTTTAACTCTCTTTCATTGAAAAAATAAATTATGCATGGAACGGCATTTAAATTACAAACAAACATCGCTGCACAGGAACAGCACAAATAATCGTCCCACTTGGCGGCACATTCATTGTGGGATTGTGTGAAGTTCTAATACAATTTTCAGCAACAGGCAAACGCAGTTTGCAGCTCTAGCTGTATATCTCTTGTTTACTTCAATCTGTATCTATATCTGTATCTGTATCTGTCGGATGCACGACACCACAGCAAAGCGGTTTGTGCGGCTAGAATTTACCCTTTCTTAAAGGCATTTCAACTTTTAGCTGCAAATGACAGCAATTGATCATCGATAAGATGGTTTATAAGGTATATATAATATTCCCTATAGAGCAGGTGGTATAAATATATATCATATTTCCTCTAAAGTATGTAGTATTCTGTATCAGTACTATTTATAGAGTACATAGGTAAGCTATATAGTGTTACCTTTATACTAAATAGATTTTAAATGAAATCCTAGGCATATACCTTATGAAGTATATATAGTTTCTTTTAAAGTGTGCTGGGTAAACTTTGTAAACTTTCGAAAACTACCCACATAAGTATAATTTATAAGTAATTTAATATGTACTTTATATAGTACATGAAGTTCTATTGATCAGTATCAGTATTCAAGTTTCCATATCCATTTTTGTATTCCTATGAAAACAGTCTTTACAACATATACATATATGTAAGTTAAACCTAATATAGATGTGTATATATATGTTTGCTGCCTAGAATAATAATATACTTAGTTGACAGTGTCTGATTTGATTATAATATAAAGCTATTATATACAATTTGTTTTTTGCTATACCTTAAAAAATTAGAAATTAAGACTTCTATAACAAATGAATCATAAAAAGAATGATGCAAAATTCCAACTAACTTCATTGATAAGGATGAGTATAATTGAAACGTATATAAAGTATTTCAATTTTAAATAAAAAGAAATATTAATGTGCAAGTATTTAAACACTTTGCTACCCCTCGAAAATAAAAAACATGCTCACGAAATATTCGTAAGTGCCTAACTAGCTAATACTCATTATAATTGAGATCTCGGAATGTGTAGACAAGTGTCTGCTGTTGATAGTACTTGAACTTTATCTATTTTCCTGTTTTCCATCTAGAGTATTTCATCTTCAGCCTATCCGTAATGATCTTTTCTATTTAACGGCATCACACGACGGATAATTGAGAAACGGTTTTCATTTTTTCATTTCTTTTTTTTTTTTTTGGATCCACTAAGCAGCCACTTCCGCTAGTACTCAGAAATCTGGGCGACCGTATGGCCCACTCCTGAAGCTACAAAAACTGGTAATACATGCAACGCTTTTCCCCATTTTCCACTCAACAAAGTTTCTCTGTATTGAGCGACGATTCGAAATTAGTCTTGTATGTGGGTGCGCTGCGATTCCGAAAGCCATAAAACCCAAATAATAATATATAATAAAATTATTTGAGAAGGGTTCCCAGTTCACAGTTCCCAGTTCCCAGTTCCCAGTTCCCTTGCTCCCAGTTTTCAGTTCCCTCACTTTGCCTCGTCATCGAGTTGTCTTTCGCTTTCAATTGTTAATTTATGCGCGTGAGGCAGGAAATATTAATAGCAATAGGTAATGGGCATATATATAGTAATATATTTATACATATAGAGGTCGAGAGCGGAAGCTTAGACCTCTTTCAGAGGAGGGGCTTATCAGGGTGGTCTGCTAAACCGGAGCTCATCGAAGCGCGGTTCAGTCGAGGCGTCTGGCGAATGCATTAGAGATAAACCTGTGTCCAATTGCTCTGAACATATGTTCAATTATACAGATATATAGCTTATACGATGTGAGACTGTGTGAGTCACGAGCACTTTAATCAAATTGGGTCTCTGATTTATATTTATGTATAATCAACGAATAGCCGGAATATGTTGTTGACTCAGAAGACTATACACATTATTTAACAGATTTTTATAGGAATTTTTAAGAAGAAGAGTTTCTATGAATTGCTCGTTAGTTAATAGTTGAGCACTTGCTGGCCTTGAAAAAGTTGAAAATAGTTCTTTAGCATTTAAAATTTTTGTTCTATTTTAATATAAGTATTAAGAACTTGTAATTATTTATGGTTCAGTTTCTTTTACTTTTGGACATACGAAAATATCTCTTTGGATTCATTTAAATTCTTGTTCAAAATCTTTGCCTTCTAACAGTTTGTTATAAAAGTTTAAATAATATTCCGTATTATGTGAACTATGCTTAGATCTCTTGCAAGATCTACTAAGTACATCAAAAGCTGTTCTTCCATTGAACTGATTTTTATGGAAGTGTAAAGTAATTTATAGTTATTAATGGAGAAAGCTTATCTTAACTATTCCTAGATCTAGTGTAAGATATACTAAGCACTTTAGCTACGCTCAATAAAGATACTTATCAAACTTTTTTGATTTTCAACGACCCAAATTTTGTACTTGAGAACTAATTTATCATGCATTATATAGATTCAGTTGATTCATTCTATAATTATTAACAATGACACTACGTTTAAATGTTGTTACCTAAATTCATGTGATATTTGCCGGGATGGCCGCGAAAAGATCTGTGCTTGGTACCTGTAGAAAATAGAGAGAGAATGAGAAAAAAGCACGTAGTACAGTGGACAAAACGTTCAAATGAAAGAATCAAACTTTAATTTATATATATATATATCTCTTTTTTTATTGTAGATTTCAATGAGCTTTGTACAATGACTGGGATGATAGTGAAGGGCCACCAAAAACAACATTTTATTTTATATATATATATACATATGTCTAAATATATATAGACATAAATCTATTTACAGTTAGAATGACATCAAAGCGGCTTGGCATAAAAAAAATAAAGAGAAATACTTAGTAAGAAGCTCCAGAAGAACTCCAGCAGAAAGCCAATGCCAAAGCCAAAGCCAAAGCCAAAGCTAGAGGCCAATTAGAGACTCGGCCACAAACAAGCTTACTACAACAACAACAATAAGAATCATACAACAATGTTAAATGCTGTAATCTTGAATAGAGAAAATAAGAAAAGTATCTGACGGATGCGCAAGCAATTTTTACAGCTCAACCGTTGAAGATATTACGCGACCACGCCCTCCTTTCACATCCCGCCCCATTAGACATTTGACAAAAAAAAGAATAGTTTGCTCGCCCTCATCAAATGCGATTTAAAGTGTTGCCAACAGAATTGAGGCCAACGAACCCTGGAGTCTAGAGAAGATTTGCCTCCTCGAGCCAAAGTCGAGTCGGATGACATGCGTCAGCTAAACCCAATGCGAGTCATTAGTGGGAATTGGAGCACAGAGAGTTGCGCTTAGATTCTGTGAAATGACGCACAGCTAATCATCGCAGAGCTGACAGGTATGGGGAGGGGAAAGCGGGGGGCCTGGTGTAGTTGGGAGCTGGTTGTTGTCTCTAAGCGGTTGCAGCTAATCTGCAATCAGCTTTCATTGCAAGTCAAAACGCAAGCAAACTTGCAGCGCCATCTGGCGTTGGGTGGGGCCACAGCGTGTATTCTTCAAGAGGTTGCCAGGATGCTTCAAATGTTACAAAGGCAAACTTACATATTGTAAGCATATACTTAAGAAAGAATATATTATCTAAAAAACAACATTTAATCGCTAGCGTTATCACAAATATTCTTTATGCGTGGCTCACTTGTTATCTTCTTCTGAAGCTATCTAAATATACTACTACAAGTGTATACTATATACACAATATATTATCTCAAAAACCAGATTGAATAGCTTGCAACAGGATTGTGCTTCATTAGTTGGCTGCCTCTTAAGTCATTATAAAATATGAATATACTATATATTTATCTTAAAAGCCACCTTTGAAGGCTAGCGCCATCTATCGGCCAACGGATGCAAGGATAATGATCTTAATGGGACTGACAGCGTGTTTCAATTCTTTGCTACTTCTTATGGTATATATTTATGAGATAGTATCTGAAAGCAACATTCAATAGCTCTTAAGGTTTTGCGGCGTCTAGAATCAACATTCAGTTTCATAAAATACAATGAATAGATACTATTTAACTTTAAATAAATGGAAAAATTCTAAGATATATATGCCAACAAAGCCCAGTATACTTCTTATTAAATTGCATTTAAAGTAAACATTATTCTGTTACAATTTATGGACCCTTCATTCAGTAACTCTTAACTTGTGCCACGCCCAATTGTCTCTATGCAACTTTGTCCTCTGTCAGCGGGCATTAAAATTGATGCCTTTGCCATTTATTACGGCCCATTCCAAAAGATAATTCCGTCGTTTATTCCGAGTTTTCGATGTCTGATTTATTCGAATGCAAGCGCAAAGAAATGTCTGCGTTTCATTCAATAATTCACTCAAGAGCGTCTGTTGGGCCATTAGTCACATTGTCATTCATTCATTAGCTGCTTCACAGTTCCATTCATTCACTCATTCATTCATTAATTCATTCGCATTCGCTTCTTCGTTTTGTTCATATTTGTATTTGCTTAGTTTGTATCTTTTGCTTGTGAACACGTCTCGCTTTAGTTTTGCTTTAGTTTTCAGTTTTCTTATTTTTTTGTTTTTTTTTTTTTTGTTATTTTCGCCACGCCTCTTTTTTGCGCGCACACCCACACGCCGTGTTGAAGGGCTTTTGTGCCATGCCCTGCATTTGGCTTTGCTTTTGCCTTTGGCTTTGACTCCGGGCTTCCAGCCGGGTCTCAGTTTTGTTTTCTGTGTCTGGCTTCTGCTTCGCTTGTCCGATTTCATTGCGATTTCGCCTTTGAGCCAGGTAGACAGCCCCTTTTGGCCACTTCGGTTCAGTTAGGGCCAACAGTCAGCAGTAATCAACTTTTACGGTTTACATTTAATTAGTCATTTCTCTGGCTTCCGTTGTACAAGGATTGCAAACAAAAATCGGTTACTCTGATTTCCTCCTTTACCCTCTGCTATATGTTTTCTAAACTCAATTTTAATTATGCGACTAGCCGCATTTTTAATTTAGTTTATTAACTCTACTTCCGAGCCCTTAAATTTCATTAAAACTTTGGTTATGATGAATATTTTATTATCCACATTTGAAACCTTAAGAAATCGTCTCACAAGAATATTGAAGTGTATATTTTAGACAACCAAAGATGCCAAAATTGTTAACCCTCTTCGACCATACAACATGTTTGCCCTTACGTAAGGACTACTCCATATGGTTATCAAGTAAACGAATCAAGAAAATTTTACATAATTCAACTGTTACCCAAGTTCATTTTTCAATTTGACATCGCATGTTAAGTAACTGACACTTGGACATAATGTTAAGAGTGTAAAGGAACTCAACTTTCAGTTACATACATACAAAAACATATACATATATATGTGTATATACCTAGGTGCATAAGCGAGTACCTTCCCTGGAGGCCACAAAAACCAACAAAGTGCGAATAACTACGGCGAATGAGAATTGCAAAACAAACAAAGAGTAACACGTAAGAATGGCCTATTCGAATTGTATCCGACTAGCAGATACCCTGAACCTTACCACTTGAAAACATTATATGGATGCAAACTTTGGTACAAGGTCAAAATGACGATTTTTGTTGATATAATGAAAATGGTTTCTGATGTTTGATAAAAATGACAAGCGAGTAAAGCGGTAGGTCTACAAGAATATACTATATCAAAAATTTGAAGTCTTACATGTAGTTCCCGAGATTTTCGTGTTATCACAAGCAAAATTGAATCAGTGTTGAGTGCTGATATAAAATACATATATGCTGATATAAAATACATATATAGATTCAGTTAGGCAACATCCCGCTGATTACATGCATTAACAAAATAAACATTATACCCTATTAATCCATTTTCAATGGGTAACAAAAGAATACATGAACTGAAATGCTGTTAAAGTAAAAACCGTAAAGTAAAAATGTGAAATAAAAAGAGAAGATGCCAGAAACAAAGGAAAGCATTTCAATGGCCAGGGACGAGGCATGGGAATGGGTGCTGGGAGGGAAAGGAGGTGGAGAAGAGGGAAGGGGTTGACAGTTGGTGGGGTGAGGCACAGACTGTGTTCCCTCTACTTGGCAGAAATCCACCCTTGGCAGCCACGGCTGTGACTCGGCAAAATTTTACCACTTTTATAAGGATTCCACTCAAGGCTAGTCCTGGACGTGGTCGTGGTCCTTTTGCCGTGTCCTTATCGTCAAATATGCGTTTCACGGCGAAACGCTGACGTTTTTTCAGTGTGACGCAGCGCTGCAGGCGCTGCCACGCCCCCACGAAGAGAGGAAGAGAGCGTGCCATATGTTGTGCACAGCACAAGATGAAAATCAAGTGTGTGCAATAAATGCGTATATATATATATATTTAAAAGCCAGTCACAAAATAAATCAATAATGGAAAAACTTTACCCCAAAGACAGACGCCGGCATAGACCGACAAAATCCCTCGTTGTATATGTATGTAGTACATATAATATATATTTATATATGTAGCTATACCATCATAGCGAGTGCAAATTAATTGAATGTCAGCAGCCGTCGAGGGCGAGGATGAGGACGTAAACGAATGCAGGCACTCGACATTTTATAGTAGAAGGTTTTTACATCGATTGCTCTGTGGCACATGCTGGTTGAGGTTTCTTACTTGCAACAGCAGCAACAACAACACCATCAGCTAAGCAACATCTATGCCAGAGTGTCCTTGCCTGAGAGACTGGCAATTGTTGGCATTGAAAAGGCAGCTGAATAGAGAGAGCATCAACAAACGCTCCTAATTACACTTTTATGCACTCGCCTTTTGTGTGAAACCATTCAATGCACATCTCAAGGGTGAATGAGAGAGAGAAAGACAGAGAGACAGAGAGGAGGCAACTGTTGTCACATACCCATTCATATAAACTATTCGTGTGTTCTTTAAAGGTCAACTATGCAAGCGCCCAACTGCAATGACCTAAAACCTAATGCACTTCCAAGGTTCTATAAAGGTCACTTCATCTGCTTTAAATACTTGTTTATTCCAAAAATATATACATATATATTTTTAGTAGGTGGGTATTGTACTAAGTGATTAGGAAATTTAAATATCACAAGAAATTGTAAATTGAAATAAGAAAATATTCGTTTATACATAAATGTATTTCTTATAGATAGCAGATACTACAAAAATATATTTTTTTTTACTATCTCTATCTTTATCTATTTATGTATGCCTAACCTTTTTTCTAACTATTTGTTTCTAGTATATAGTATCTCTATATTATGTATCCCTATTTGTCTAATTGTTCCTTTCACTTAATATCTTTATCTGTATTATTATAATATATATATTTATAATAATCTACCCCATCATCTACATATTTCGTACAAATATCATTAAAATATTGTTGCAAGCACTTCTTTCTCATCACACATTTATAAATTCTCATATTTTTTTCTAATACCCCCAATATGAATTGCTTGGCTCCGATCCAGGTGTGCGGTCAAGGTAATCGAAAAGAAAACGTGCCTATTCCCACATCGAGCAACATACCCTGCACTCATCACGTGTCTGGCGGGCTCTGCACACTGTCCACTGTCCACTGTGCACACAAGTGTTTGTGAATGAAATGGGCTTTTAATTGTTGACTTGGCAGACGGCGGCCGCCAAGAGTATAAAAACACAAATAAAAAAAAAACATTGGCATGCATATTTGTTTTTGCTATTCTATAATATTTTGTTGTTGTCTGCTGTGCAGCCTGTCATGCAAATAGTGAATCAGAATGGGAAAAAAGACGGCGATAGCGTGCGAGCGAGCGGGGATATAAAGTATACGTCGCGTTGGTCAACACACAGAATTTCAATGAGTCAGTGACAAAGAGTGCGCACAGTGGAGCAGGAGCGTGCAATAATGAATGCATATCAAATGTATATTATTAAAATAAATTAATATATGTACAAAACAAAACCATAACAGTAGTCAGACAAATAAGTACCCACAGTAGAGCAGGAGCTCCCCAGTAATGTATAAATAATGAGAACAATTACAAAAAATTAAATAGAGATTAAAATACATACAAAACAAAAATAAAGACATATGTATATATAATTATATATATTAATATACAGACATAAAAATAAAATATAAGATATTTAAATAAATACCATAACAATCTAATTCATTTAAGAAAGGAAAAAGTTATGAAATTGTCATGCACATTCACACCACTATGCATATTTCTCTATGTTCTAGCCGCATGATATTCGCGTTTTTATTTGTGTGTTTGCCTTTTTTCACGTTTTTCTTTTGTCTTTGTCTCTGTTCCCATCGTTTGTTTTGTTTATGTTTTGATGACTTATTGTTTATGCAGGCAGTGAGTGCGTGGTATTTGTCAAGTATTTTTTCAGTATTTTCAGCACTTTTTGTTGTTGTTGTTATTGCTATTGTTGTTGCCGTCTGTCTGCGGCATGAATAAAACATTCACATTGAGATTCAAATTCGCGTGGGCGTATTTTACAGATAGTAAATTTTAGAAGCGATAAAAAGCGTTTGACCATAAAATTTTTTAGATAAGCAAATATGAAATGAAAAACTCATACGATCCGTCGTCTGTCATCTACGAAAGAATAGAGAAAAACCAAAAAAACAGCTGTGAGCGGAGGCATGGGGAAGTACGAGCTCTATAGATAGGGTGTATGACAATAGGCGAGTATTTCTTTTTGGGGGGTTCGGTTCCTCATTCAAAGTATGGGAAAAAGATAACAAAACAAATCCGTGGGTTCTCTTTGGGACTTCAATTGTTGTGACTGTTTTGTAGTTATTGTGAATTGTTGTGTTGGTTTTTTGAGGTCAGTTTTCTATACTCTTTGTCGTGTGTATGTTTTGTTTAATAACATTATTTCATACACATTTTTCATGGTAAATTACGAATGTCTTGTCTTTGTGTGGGAGAGATAAAGATAACTTGTGGGTATTTGTCTGTTTATCAAGATAATTTATGATCTTTTCTGATATCTATGCAAATTAATGTTTATATTTAACTAAAGAGCCACATGATATCTTTTATTATCATATAAAACTTTTCATCACCTACTAACAACTCGATTTGTATATAGTATCTTGAAATCGTATTAACCTTCACATTTATCACTAAGTCAATAAAAATCTCACTTTTCTTGAACTTAAGATTTCATTAACCTTCACTTTTCAAATTTGCTCTATAAACAATATCTTTTTTATGCCAGCTGTTCAAAAAATTGAGTTTGTTCAACTTTTACAATCTTTTTTTCATATTTTTTTAAACAGGTGCAAAATTGTTAACAAATATGCTAAACTTTCTCTCAACGCTGATTTCATATTTTCCATTTTGATAGCCAATCAATCAGTCAGTCAATTCGCACTCGTAGAAATCAAAAGTTGTTTCGTTTTCAAATGAAGATCGTTTGAAAGCTTTTCTTTTCGCTACGCTCGACTGAAAAGCTGAAAGCCGAAAAGCGAAAGAGCCGAAAAGCGAATTAAAACTAATCGAAATGCGCAAAGCAAATGGCCAGAAAATCATTTGCCATGAAAATGAATAATAATAACAATAATAATAAATTAATAATAATTCAAAAGAATTTCGAGTAGAGGCACATTCGGAGGGAATTGCAAAGAGCGTAATAAAACAAAATGATTGTATATTAAATTTCAAATTATATAACTGGCAGTTCTGTCTGCGTGTGTGATTCATGTGATTATATATATATATGTGTGTGTTGACTTCCTCTGTGCATTGCAGAGTTTAGAATTTTAAGTGGAGTTAAAGCTTGAAATTAAAGCGCGATATTCTAATCAGCATTTCGATAAACTTTGTTTTATTTTAAGTTACGAATGTCGGATTGCCTTTAAAATGTGACAAATAATCAGAATTTCGATTGGCGTACCTTAAATTAAGTTATGTATTGCCATTTGGAATTTAAAACTCAACAATCTAATCGGAATCGCGATGAACTTCCATAATTTTAAGCTAAATTCTTGAGGTAGTTTATCATGAAGCACAATTAGCTTTATAAATGGACGTTAGATGCGACGAAGCGGAACCGGTTCCGGTTTTTGGTGATTATTTTGTACACAGTGAGAAATTGTGTACAACTTGTTTCTTAACTTAAATACAAATGGTCAAAGAACAAAGTTCTTAAATAATTTTTTTAATTTTTCGTATATTGAAGAATCTAACCAAAAACCAGATTTAAGGCCTAGACAATTGATATTTATTTTTATTATATTTGTAATTCAATTAAGTAATTAAAAACTAAATTCTGGAAAAATTCTTTCTGTGTATATGCAAATTTTCCAACCGGGTTTTCACTTTGTCGATTATGTAAAATGGTAATGGCTTAAAATATAAATGAATAATGCGCCATTGACAATGACATGATGATAAAATGTGGAAAAGCGTATATAATTACGGTAAATGGACGTTGGTACTTACACACACATAACATATATATGTATAAATATAAATATGTCAATAAAAAACCTTTTTGCCAGACAATCCCCACCAGAGATAATCAAATTTTTATTGCACACTTTGCAATAATACGAAACACGCATGAGTTTTCTTTTTTTTGTTTTTCAAAATATGATGCGAGTGCATAGATTAAATTGATTGGTGGGTGTGCGTATGTGTGTGTGTAACAAAGTGTGTGGCAATTTATACAGGTCTTCAATTATACGCTCGAGTCAAATACAAAAAAAAAAAAAAAAACCATTACGCAAAGTGAAACTTTGATCTCTAAACTCAAAACAACATCAAAGTCTGGCAGCACTGCCTACTCTGGCAACTCTGTCGGCAATTACGTTTATTATTATTACGAAAAAAAATATCTGTGTGACAGACAATTCCCCCAACTCCAAAACTGGGGAGTTGTCCAAATGGATGCTTATTGAGTTATTTTAGAGTCGAGGGAAAATTATTTGTAATTTATGTAATTTCCGTCAATTGTGAAATATAAAAAAAACGAAACAAATTTTAAAACTGACTTCAAATAAAATAACTGTAAACGGAGTACGGGTATTGCACAGGTTATGAAACCCCTTTCTAAATGGACAATCAGAGTTTACAAATTTGTAGTTATTTATTTATGATTCGATAATTCACAAAGTTTTAAAGATATATTATAGATATATTCTTTTCTAAGATATCATTTAAAGTTATCCAAAAAGCAAAATATTTCAGATACTATTTTTATTTGATAGATTATGTTGTGTATCTATAAACTATGACTGGCAAAAAAATTGCATGTTGTCAATTATTTTTTTATTTTATTTTTTTGTATCTACTTCATATCTACCCTCTGTAGATCCTATATAAATATGTTTTGGAAGCACTCTCTTTAATTTTTTCCAGACAAAGTTGTCTTATCAAAACTGTCCGTAAACCACAAACGAGTTACGCTGAAAGTCAGTACGACCACACCTTTTGTCTGGCACGGACAGTTCCTTTATATATATATATATATATATTACAGTAACAGCATGGTATACAAAATAAGAAAAATGTTCCGCATTTTTTGCCAAGTAAATAGTAAAAAAAAAAAAAGAAAATCTCACTGAAGCAAACGCAGCAGGAATAAAGCATTTTTCTATCTATATAACTGTATATACACATATATATGTGTGTGTATAAATAAGTATCTATAAGATACTTCGTATCAGGTCTTTGGTGATTCAGCTCCGAGTTCTGGGAAACAAGTGCAATAGCCAGCACGGATAAGTAGAGGAGCGATACGGCGGATGTGGATGTCGTTTAAATATGTCCAGACGGCGTAAAAATTGACAGACAGAGCACAACCACAAAAAAGGAGAAAAACACACACAAAAGACAAAGTTCTGAAAGGCAGAAACAAAAGCAAAAATAAGAGTGAAAAAAAGTGGCGACAACTTAAAATTTAATTCGATGGTTGGAGTCAAAAGTTCGGGCAGCAATTAAATGAATTAAATTTCACATAAATAATTTAAAAACGAGAAATACAAAATATTAAAACAAGTTAAAAAGGCACTGGTGGGGTGTGTTTGATAAGTAGATGCCCTATCATAATTCTCATTATTATCGTAATCATCGTTGTTACCGCCATTATCATAATCATTACTATTATTATTAGCAACATAATTATCATTATCATAATCCTTTTAAATGTATTACATTACATTTATACTCAATTCCTTTCTCAAAACTGTTTTTATACCCGATCACAAAGTTAAAAGGGAGTATATTAGTTTTAAGTATTGACATAAAATAATATACAAATGACATTAACATCGACATTGATGAATCAAATCATTTAAATTAAAAACTATGAAGAATATACAAAGTATCTCCTTCTGCCTGCTACATCGAGTTCTATAATTAATATACCCTATCTACTACTTAAAAATCACAAAGTATTTAAATATTTATAAAGAAGAACAACCACAAAAAACTGTTTATAAAGTTGAAATTAACTGCGGCTGCTTTTGGTGCCGTTTGCTTTGTAGTTGATCAATTTTCTGTTATTTTTTTCGGAGGGTATCAAAACAATGTCTGTGACGCATTGAAAAAGAACGTGGTATACATATATGTACATATGTACAAATATATACAAGAATATATATTTTTGTAAATATCATAAAACGGTCTTTCAACAAATTACATTAAACATAAATGTGTTTAAACATCATACCTTCGCAACAACAAAGTTTTCCCAATATCTGACAAGTATGTCTGTATCCATTGGTATATATTTATAAAAAAATTTTCTCCTAACAATCTCTTTGTTCGTTGGTTTTAAATACTTAATAAACGAGTTTTAATATTCTTACGCAAATTGTACCATATAGTAAAACATTTGATATTTATATTTAAAAGGACATGTTAGCTTCTAATGTGAGGGTATATTGGCTTCGACGTGTTGCTCTTTCTTGTCTTTCATTTTTGGTTACAATTAATTTTTCATGTTTTCGCACCGACTGTTGACGGTTCACTGACCACTTCAGACCAAATCGGACGCCGGTCAGCTGGCAGTGGAGACCAAGAAAGAGAGGGAGAGAGAGGAAGAGAGAGAGAGAGAAATACACACTTTGTGTTTGTTGAAACAGGTTTGATTCATTTCAAGGCGCATTTGTTATGCTTTTTCTTTGCAGCTCGCTTCGTTGCCAAATTTTTGCCAATTTTCTTGATTCGCTTTTATGTTGTTTATTTATTTAGTTTTTTTTGGGCATACAATTTGGACCTATTTTTTAACTTAATAGAATTTTTTTTTTTCTTTTGGAGGGAGAAACTGAGTGAAATTTGTGTAAATTATAACTTTCTTATGTGGCTTTTGTTCATCATTTGTTAAACTTAATTTCTAACGACGAACACATTGAAAATAATCAATTAAAAATAAATAGCTTAAGTTAAAACTTACTTTCCATAATGTGAAAAAAAAAACATATGAACTTAACTTTATTTACATTTCAATAATTAACAAATGAAGTTAAAAAATTAATTAAGATAAAAGAACATAAGAATCGTTTTACTTTTGACAAATTTTTATTTTATATAACTTAATCTTAATCAGTTTTTGCTTTTAGCCATTGGATTTTATAGAGGCTGCCGTTAGAGCTTAACCTAATATTATTCAAATTGTATAAATTATTTTGCCTTTAGACACTATTGGAGGAAACTTTTGGTCTTAAAACTTTTTCGGTTCAGATTTAGCAACAATTTCTGTCCGGTCAAAGTCGGACTCCAATCAGAGACTGTGGCGCATATACGTAAGTGCCACAGTTTATAATGTATATATATATAAATAATCCCACTATATATCTATATAAGATTGAATAACACTGTGACTTAACGTGCCGAGAAGCGAGACAGAAAACACAATTCTCAATTCTCAATTACAGTTACAATAACGAACGTGATTTGTGCTGCAAAGCTGCCTCATTGATGGATTTCGTAGCTGCCACAAACTGCAGTTCTACAGAAGCACAGGTATGGATAGGGGAGTAAGGGGGAGCAGCACAAGTGCAGCTCGTCGTCGAACAGGTTTCCCAGGTTCTGGTTGAACAAACGTGAAAGCGATTTTGTCTGTTGCTTTGTGGCATTTGAAACGCTTTGCAGATTGTTTATGTTTAATTTGCACTCGAAGTACATAAAAAAATATAAAATTATACATAAACATATATATATACATATATATAAATATCTATAGTCAAGATATAGCATATATATGCATAATAAAAACATTTCGCTGTTGATTTTTGCACTTGCTCAATGTACGCGACCTTGTGGACTTGTTAACGTCCAATGGATCATTGGAAAGCAGAAGGTAAAGATAGGGGAGAGGAAAGGCGGAAGGGGAGAAGTGCTTAAACCTAATAAACACATCAATTGCACAAACATTGCAGGAAGCATGCAACAAGGGGTGGGGAGACGTGTGTCTGCCCCGTCATATAACTATATATATCCATATTAATATTTATTTCTTTTGGGGGTAGGCGGCATCAAAATATTGTGTTCAAATCTCCCCTCTCTATAAACAAAACACTCTTATGTATATACAGAAACACTGAGCGAAAAGTTCAAAACTTAAACAAATTTGACTGAAATGGTACAAGTATATAATTTTTTTTTTTTCAAAATTTTATACTTCAATCCTTAACACTTTAATTGCTCATGAAATGTCAACTTTTGCGAAACTTTCACCATTTTTTCTTCGAGTGTATTTGATTTATTTGTAGCTGGACGTGTCAATCAATCAACTGGCGTCAAAATTTATGACCTCAAACATAATCACAACAACAGCCAATGTTAAATTTATATAGTGGAAGCATTTCGGGCGCTTATAATTAGTTGACGCATTCCATGCCACGCCCCCTGCGCGCTTTTCTCCCTTCTTTTGGACCAAGCTAAACAAATATTGAGTTGCCTTTAGTTTTTCTTTTTTTGGGGCTGTTTACAAATGATGCTTTGCTTTACTATTGCCTGTCTCATTGCCGTGCTTTCTTTTCTTTTCTTCTTTTCATTTACATTTTCTTTGCGTCAGCTGAAATTTATGCAAACAATTTTCAATGAAGGGAAACGCATAATGAAAAGCTGCCTCAAAAAAGGGGGCAAGGGGTGGGTCCGTTTGTTGAGTGGGCGTGTGCAGCGCTCCACTTGGAATGCAAAAAAAATAAATAAAACTGAGAAAAATTAAAAATAGGAAAAGTTCGTAGAATGCGCAAGAAATTATATAAGTGGTAAATCCATGAAAATGTCGTCGACAATGTTAAGAAATTTTTTTAAGATCTTGCATAAATGATATATGGTCTATAATGGACACTGCTGATTCATTTCAGTTTTTTAATATATAACATTTGTAAATCCAATATAATTACTACGAATGATGCGTATTCAAGGGGGTTTTATTGATATTACGAAAATAGTAGAATATATTGAAAAAAAAAGTCGCTATCTGTTTTAGTTTTCGAGATCGATGTGTTTATACAACCAGAACGCAGGCGGATCAAGATTATTTATCAACTTCTATTTATTATAAGTCGGCTATAAATAATCCGATTTTGGAAAATGCTACTGTTTTGAACTATGGAAAATCGATAGATTTGAATGAAATCCATTGCTGCTGATTTTAGAAGCGACCCCAATTTGGCAAAAAATGTGACCCACCCCCTTGTAATTTTTTCAAAAATAGTCAAAATTTAGATTCAGTGATTGATTGAATTTTTGAATGCCAATCGATAATATTGATTCATAGGAGTTCAAAAAGGTATATATTTTTAAAATCGAATGTTATTTGCCCAAGTTACAGCCAACCAAGCTTGGAAAAGAGCATAATAATAGAATATATTGAAAAACAAAGACTTGCTCTTATCTTCCAGTTATTTATCCAATTGGAAAAACTTTCTATTGGTCCATCGACAATGACTACATGTTAAATATTCTTACATATGTTTGAAAGCAAAACAAATTAGACTTTGTACGCACAGCTGTTTATTTGTACTTTATATTCTTATTGGATTGCAGGGCATAGTACAATGGTGAGTAATGCAGAGCAGAGGAGGGGAAAGGGATGACTGCAACTGGCATTGGGCTCTAAAAATAACATCAAAGTGCATTGCAATGCACGAAAAGCGAGGCACGAAAGGATTTACGAGCTTGATCGAAAACAGCCCCAATAGCAAGAACAAACATGCAAACTAACAACAACAACTACTACAACAATATCAACTACAACAACAATAATAATGATGACGATGAGTGGCACTTTGGAGAACTGGAAAGGCAAATGCCAGGAAATGCCAAGCAAAGGCGACGTAGTCCCAAGTAAAAGTAAAGAAAATTATAAAAAGCGGCGAGAAGAGGAAGAAAAATATACGATGCGGCTAATAATAGAAAATGCATTCAGAGCAAAGGCATTGGAGAGAATCACATACAAAGTAACAGTAAAAGTGGAGACAGTTTGTTTGCCACTGTGCGACATATGTTAATTGTATGTTAAATATCTGTTTACCAAAAGTAGGAACACTGTTATCTAAATATGGTTATTAATGTTGACAGAAGGCTGTTTTTGTTCTGTAATGATGTTATATGTTATGTTGTTACGAGAACGTCTGGAACTTCTGTATGTTGTGTTAAGTTAACAATGTTTACTTAAATTAACAGTCTGCATATGGTTTTGGGAAAAAGGCTTAAAATTAAGGGATTTTCAATACATATGCCCTATATTAAATATATAAACTTCTCATCTTAATCTTAAATTTTCTATTTGCTTTTCTTAAACAATTCGTGTTAAGCAGATTTTAATCGCCTTTCAACATGTGTAAGTTATTCTTATACAGTTATTTTAATAAGCTATTAACTGTAACTAAAGCTCGATACTAAGAAATAATTATGTTTCTGTTTCCCATCTTAAGGTAATTAAGTTAAAAGGAATATTTTATGTATTTTTTTATTAAAATAACAATAAAAGCGGCATAATATTTATATATTAGCATAATTGTAAACGAGTGGGAAAGCTGCTAAGCAAACACATTCAACACTGAAGCACACAACACACACGCGTCACCTGTTTGCCGTGTGTCCACAAAACTCACACACACACACACACACACATCAGCTAGTGGCTATGCGTGTGGCGTCCATTAGCCATGTGAAAAGTTCATTTGCCTCGTCTCATAATTTGCCGCTTGCATGTTTGCAAAAACAGCTAACAGCAAAGAGTCCAGTCAACGGCCATTGACGCCTCCCGCCTTCCGCCTTCTAGTCCAGGCCACTCATGTTACCAGCGAGACAGAGAGGGGAAGTGGGGCCAGTGAGAGTGTGACAGTGTGTGAGAGAGAGGGAGAAAGAATGAGAAGCACTTCGCACAGTCAAGGAGTTGCAACTCACTTCGAGGCTATTTTGAGACTTGACGACGCGTCGCCAAAGTCTGCGAATGAAAGACACCTCTTCCTCCTTCTTCTTCTACTCCTCTCCCTCCCTCTCCTCCTCCTCCTTCTCTATTTTATTTTCTTAACCCATTCCCACACCCTATGCTCAACTATTTGTAATTGACAGCTCCACTGAAGCAGCAGCCGACGCTTTCCCAGCGGTATCCAAAACCCAATATCGAGTTGTATATATATACATATATATATCATGAGTCTTCTATAGTATCTAATTACAGCGTGTCGTATAACTCTACTCTTACTTTAGTCAAATTCCACTGCGCCAAAGGCAACGCCTACAACTGTAAAACTGACGGATGCACAGTGACACAAGATATATTTGAAATAATGTCAAATCTTAATTAACTTTGATTGTTTTAAATTTAGTTTTATTTATAAAATTTGTCTACTATTTATATTATTTATTATTGATCATTAATGATTCAAAGCCTGATTTATAGCTAGAATGAACCAGAATTCAGATTCAGCTTCAGCTTTTAATCAAATTGAACGACAAATTCGCCTTTGAACTCATCAGATGTCGCCCTTATATTATGATTTGTTCCACTGTGCGTTGTCGCCAATTGCTAACTATGTTAGTTGCTTGCTTGTCACATTTGATTTTTATGTATGTGTGTGTGTGTGTGTCTGTTTGCTTGTGTGTGTTTGTGATTTCATTTTGAGTTCGCGGCTGCCATTCGGTCTGCCATAGAGTTCGACCTGGTCGCGGTTGCTGCCTCGTAATCTGTATCCCAGACACAAAGTTTTACAATGTAATTTTGTAATTGCAACAACAATAACAATAACAACAACAACTATTGCATCTTCTGTGTGGATTCGATTGCAATTTGTTGAAATCAAATTTAGTGTGGGAAATTTGCACAACAAAAAACAACTAAGAAAACTCTACGTGAGTATGCTTGACTAGCAGATACCCTCAATAAAGGAGTTTTTTGTCCCAACAATGGGGAATTAGGGAATGGTATCAAAAACGCGAATATCAAATATGTGGCCCCCTTAAGCTGAGTATAATCTATATATAATAAATTTGATGACTTTATGCCTTAATATATATTGGAAAAACTACAACGTGAGTTACCATTTATTGAAAACAAACTTAATAACCACTTAATAAAGAAGAACCTATACAGCAATTTTTAAGTCTCTAGCTTTGATAGTTTCTGAGATCGACGTGTTCATACATACGGACAGACGGACAGGGCTTAATCAACTGTGCTGTTGAGGTTGATCAAGAATATATATACTTTACGGCTTCCGCCTGTTACATACACTTTTACAAAAACTTTATAGCCTTCTTACCTATTTTCAATTGGTATACGGTATGAAAAGAAACGTTGTTTAGTTTCTGTTATTTGCTGAACTTTAAGCTAAGCTGCGGCTAGTATGCAGCTCACGTAAAGGCAGGCAAAAACAGCTGATAAATACAGTAAACGTGATTATTTTTATTTAATTTCTCTTGTGGGATAGTTGATGCCCAGCATATGTATGTACATATATAAATTTTACATTATTATATGTAGTTATATCAAATAATATACATATATAACAATAAAAAGATTGCATTTAGTTTCATACAATTTATTGCGGTTGTTATCACATTTTTAGCACAAATAAAGTACTAGATAAAGTATATACTATTTTCGTCTGATAATTACTAGAATATTGCTTGGTTGCTTGAACAAAGGTTTTTGTGTTGTTTGGCTAACTGCATACCCAGCTACGAACGAACTGCAATCTGTGACTTAATAAAAAAAATTGTGCGGGTCGCTTATCAGCTGAAGCTTTCTTAATGCTCATCATTAAAATGATTGAAAGCTATAAATAAATAATTATAATTGCAAACAAATTGCAGTGCAAGAGAAAACAACAACAACAAGCAAACAAAATAAAGCAAAATATTTGATTTATATAAAAATAAAAAATATGTATGAAAATACAGAAAGTTTATCAAGTGAACAAGAAGAACAGTATTCACGATTTACCAGTTGGATTGTGAACTGTGTCATATAATAAGCACATGAAGACCTACACTTTCCAATTGGAATTGCTGACGATTTAACAATCCATTCAATATGGAGGTGTATGCAACCATAAAATGTTCAAATATACATTTCAAATATCCAATTAGATAATGTGACTCGTAATAACTTCCAATAGGATTTACTGCCGTTAGAATACGTTTAGTAGAGTTTTCGAGAAACTTAATGAGTTATGAGTCGGACTAATAGGTAATTTCCAATTAGATAATGTCAATTGCCAGCTGATTAGATCGCTATAAATCTTAATGTACAGTGCCCCACCCCCGCCTTGAACCGTTGGGATAGGACAGCAACAGGAACATGAAAAAGCTATTAGAGAAGCACAAAAAAAGGGAAGTGTTGCAACTTGCCAAAGAAAACAAATAACGTTATAAGGGAAAATTGTGCGTCAAGCCAAAAAGCAGGATGGAGGAAGGATGGCAAATAAAATGCGTGAGCGAGGAAAAACGCAGGAAATGCCTGTCGACTAGTTTCTATATATGTATGTATATTGGGTGTGGGACGGTGGCTGCTGCTAATGTTGTTGTTGTTTTTGCTGTTTCAACCACTGTTAAGCAGAAGGGTGCGAGTGTGGGTGATGTAGAGGATAAAGGAGAGGGTGAGGGTGCGGGGGCGCGAAGCGTATTAAAAGGAGCAGCAACAGCGGAGCAGGCGAAACCGCCCTCGAAAATAATTTCGAATGCGTTTCATTTCTTTAACGCGTGCCATGGGTTCTGTTTACTCTTGTAAACAAAAGCTACAACAACAACAACAACAACAATAATAAGTAAAACTATAGCCAATGCCGGCAAGAACAACAGTTACAGCAACAACAGCAACAACAAGAGAGCGCATTCCGCTCTTTTAATAAACGGAAGCAATGAAAAGTTGAAATTGGCTCAATTGGAGAGCAGCCGCCCACAGAGTGCAGAAGGAGCAAGCGAGAGATAAAGAGAGAGGGAGAGAGAGAACGTGAGTGAGTGAGTGAATAAGAATGAGCGAGAGCTGACAAATATAAAGGCTATGCATATGTGTACGTCTGTGTCAGTGTATACACACAGTAAGTGCATTTGTATGTATGTGCTAGTGCATTTGTATGTTACACACACACACGCTCTCACACATGCACATGTACACATACTTTTGCGCTACTCACCATTGTGTTCGGTAAATATGTTTAAGCCGACGCTGGGATTGCAGCGATTATCCTTGTGATTGGCACTTGAGCCGCTGCGATGCGCTGAGAGGCCGCTGGAGCCAGTGGAATTGATGCTGCCATGTCCTGAGGATTGATGCGATTTAATGCGCGAATTGCGCAGAGTGGAGGCAGCGCTAAGGGCGCCAACGGAGGCGCCGCTGCTGTTGCCGCCGCTAATGCAGTGCGGCGAACCGGATGCAACGGGACTGCTGCTGGAGACACCGATGCAGCTAACGGTACCGCCATGTCCGCCGCCGCCGCCCCCACCGCTGGAATGGGAGCCGCGCTCCTTGCCCTGCTGTGCACCCATCCTTCAATCACATGCACTATTATTTATTTCTTATTTTTTTTTATTCACAATTTTGTTTTAGCTGCAGCTGCAATTTTTTTTCTTTTCTTTCTTTTATTCTTTTTTTTGTATTTCTTTAATTTATTTTATCGTATTCGCACTTGCTTTATTTTAATTTGCTGCTCTACACATTTTCTTTCGTGCGTCGTCGTCTCTTTTCTTTCTTTCACGAGATGCGCTCTACACACACACACACACACGCGCACGCACACGCACTCGTATTGCTACTCCAATTTGCAAATTGAGAGTAGACAAAATTCAAGGATGTTGCGAAATTACCAATCAGATTTTTTTCTCGTACTCAACAACTTTTTGTGTGGGGACAACAATTAAAAATTGGTTTTCGCTTGGCTCATTTTTTTTTTTTTGTTAAAATTTTGTTTCATTTGTTGAGTGCGCCAGCCTGTTGGGGGGTAGTTGGAGTGGAGGGGGTCTGGCTAGGGCTTACAAACACGCCCTAAAATGCACTTTGTCTGCCCGTCTAACGTCTTTTGCACTGCTGCGTCTGCGTCTTGAACGCTACGCTTCTCACATATTTTGCATTTACAGCTCCATAAAGATATTGGAGTTCGGTTTTGTAGCTGTCTAATTGCAGCTTTGAAGTTATCTATATCTTTGCATTTTTTTCAATTACACACACACACATACAGAGAGAAATAAACCACCCGCACGACACAGCGCTGCCGACCGACTTCTGTAAAATTTTCAAGACGACTAGTTGCTAGTGTGACCGCACGCGACTTCAGCTAAAATAACTGATACAGCATGTGCGCGCAGCCAACTTAATATGCGCTCCGAGTTGCGCGCAGCCAACATAAGGTGAGACGAATTTCTGCGCGCATCCTACTTGACGTGACTCAAAAATGTTAAATTTTGATGTATCGAACTAGTTCAGCTATAAACAATTATACGACTCTTCAAGTCACACCGTACAGATATTCATATAGATAGTTCTGGAATTTTTAGTTTTAATTACAAAATAGTCATATATATTCAGATTAAGTAAAGCATTAACAAAGCAGCCAATGTAAGTTATTAAATGTCACACAACTTTACCGCACGCATTTTGCTTCACGTTCAATGTTTGTTTCATATTTATGCCATACAAAAATAAGATGTCGGACTGGGATACGGTAACCGTTTTAAGAAAAAAGGCCCCAAAGTCTAGCCAACTGAAGACCGAATCAGCTGTTAATCAGGCCCGCCGCCAAGGTGTTGCCGTCGATACGCAGCAAAAATGTGAGTAAAAAATAAGTAACCAAATTTTTGCCACATTTTGCCTTCAGGCGTTGTAGGCTGCTTCCCAAAGGGGAGTGTGAGGCGCAGCTGCAATCCATTCCATGTGTATGTCGTGGCGCTCTGTTGTTGTTGTTGTTGTTGTTTGCAGCGGCTTAATCGTATCGGCAGTGTTTTAATGAATGTGTGTGTGAGTGTTTGTGTTTGTATGTGTTTGGTATAATTTCGCAATGCTTTGGTATTTGCACAAAGTTTAGAAAGCTTTCTCACTCCTAACCTTAGTGGTGACCAAAATGGCCGGCAGGCGGTTTGTCTGGCGCTGACCTACAAACTAAATACAGTGAACTCTTTAAATAACGAATGGCTGGTCAAGTGCCTATTATAAAACCACACGACAACAACTTCTTATATAAAAACACACACATTTATACGTACAGTATGAACAATAAAGTTGAACTAAAAATAAATTATTAATAATAGAATTTGACATGTCATGGAATTCACACTAAGTTAGTTTTACATTTTTTAAATTTTGATTTAGAAATGCAAATTGTTTATTAAATTATTAGTGAACTAGTTCAGAAATTTGCTTACTGGCTTGTTCACAATTTAAGTAATTTATTTAATCTGCTGGTTCGGTCATAATTTATAAGTTACTTACCTAAACAGTTCAATAAATTCATACTTCACTGTATTGCATATTTTTGTATTGATTGGTCTAATTAAAACGATTGCTTTTGCGCATCTGATTCTTTACCTGTTTTAAGTTCATAGCCTACTTTTGTAAGCAGGTCAATAAAGGCATATATTAATGTAAAGTATTATCCTATTGATTAGTTGAGTTACAATAGGTCGTTCGGTTCGTAAACCCTGATACTTAGTAGGTCAACATACAGCTTATCGTATCATATTATCTTATTGATTAGACAGTCGTCGTGTTTCTCCTTATCAAAAATACGAGGTTATACTTTAAACTAATTCATGTTTCTAATTGGAATCTTTCTGCTTGGATTCCAGATGGTGCTGGCACCAACAAGCAGCATGTTACCACGAAGAACACTGCCAAGCTGGATCGTGAGACTGAGGAATTGCGACATGACAAGATACCGTTAGATGTTGGCAAGATTATTCAGCAAGGACGCCAAGGCAAAGGCATGAGCCAAAAGGATTTGGCCACGGTAAACCAAATTATTCTATTATATCAATATAAATCCATTATTTAATTTGTTTAACTTTCTTATGCAGAAAATCTGCGAAAAGCAGCAAGTGGTTACGGATTATGAAGCCGGACGTGGAATTCCCAACAATTTGATACTTGGCAAGATGGAGCGTGTGCTTGGCATAAAATTACGTGGCAAGGAGCGCGGCCAACCACTAGTGCCTCCCGGCAAAAAGTGAGATGATGCTGCAGCGTCTACTGCCGTGGTCGCTCCCCCAAACAACAACAACACCAAAGCTAGGCAACAACAATCGCAATTGGAGTCCGGCTGGAGCACCGTGAGCAGCAGACGCAAATGAAGCACTATCCGGGAGGCTGTCGCACCAAACAAAATCGGGTCAAACAACCAACAGCAGCAACAGGAGGAGAATGAACGAGTTAAGAAACTAACATGCAACAACAACAACCAATCCAAGCAAAAACAACCATGAGCGCCGACAACAACAACAACAACAGCGACAACAACACATTAAAAAAACGCATCAAATTCCTTGCCACATTTGCTTTTCTTTTTACTATTTTGCTGACATAAATTCAAACATTGTAATTTAGTATAGGTAAAAGACACACACACACACACGTACACTCACACACACATACATACGCATACCTTAAGGGACAATGCGAAGCGCAACAACTAAACAAAAAAACAAAAAGAAAAAGAAGATTAAATTGAGTCGCAAACAGCTTAAAAAGTTGTGCTCATGGCTGGGAACAAATGTTTTTATTTGTTTATTTTGCATCTTTTGGCAAATTTTTATTTTTGAATATAAATTATACACACTGTTTATATACGCATTAAAAGAAGAAGCATTGAATATACACCACAACAAACACAAAAAAAAACATACCAACAAATTCTTTTCATTTGATATCCCCTAAATGGGGTTCATCTTGTTTCTCACTCAATATATATAATAATATATATACTTAACATTCATATATAATATGCATGCATCATAAAATACATATATATCGTATATATGTGTAATAATTTAGAGCTTAGCCGGATCTTTTTGTAATCTATCATATATTATAATATCTAGATTTTAGGATCTTGAAATGTGCGTTTATTAAGCTGCAGCTACATTTACAGTTAAACTTACACATACACACTCACACACACACACACACTCGCAAAGTACTTTATAGGTATTTTAGCAAACATTTTCTAGTCTAGTATTAAAAATTTTTAGCGATATTTTGACTGTCGCATCATTTTTGGAGAACTAACTTCCTTTTTGTGTAAAACCTATGCAAAACTTAACTTTAAAAATTAACATATACATATACATATATATACATATAAATATATGTATACATGAATGTGTAGTAAAACATTTTTAAGAAAATAAATGTTTTTTCCCCCCCAATATTGACGTCAACTTTGATTAAGCTTATCTTTGAACTTGGGTCGGCTTAAATTATCCAATTTTTACGCCGTATTTTACTTAAATAAGCGATATTATAAGTTGTTACCTAACAAGCGATATTTAGAAATAAAAAGTGAGCGGCTATACGTTTAGATATGCTTTGGTTCATTACAAGACAAAGGTTTTATTCGACTCAACCCTTCTTTTTTTAAATAATTTTTCTAATGATAACGTTCATTTTGATTTTCAATTGGAATTGCGATATCAGCTGTTGTTCATTCTGCTGATTCAAGTTCGATTATGTTAAACCTTCAATTGGAAAAACGGTTGCATCTGTTAAGCATTACATTGTCTCCTTAAGAGCTGTTAATATTTAAAGAACGTATTGCTAACATAAATTTTAAGTTCTGTTAAGCCATCCATTGCATATTTTAAGTTGCTGTTATACATTACCTTGCTTTCTAAGTCTGTTAACATTTATCAAAGGTATTGTTAACATAAAATGTAAGTCGATTTAAAATCAATTATGTTCAGTTGTGCCGAACGCTGTTAACAGCGACAAATTGTTAACAATAACATAAAAGTAAGCGGAAATTATACAGGGTGGTTTTGTAATTTTTGCTCAGCTATAGAATATAAACACATTTTTTATTTCCTTTTCCTTTGTTACGTTTTATTTATCCGTTTGTTTTTTAAGCTTTTCATTGTTTTCATTTGTGTATACTAAATTTACCCGACAAAAAATCCAATTTGTTCTCCAACTCTTTTTAATTTTTTGGAATTTAGTTCACATTTTGACTGACTCGTAGGAACGAATGCGTATTCCTTTGTTAGCTTCATCTTTCTCTTTTCTCTCTCTTTTGTGGTCTGCTTTGCGTTTGCTTCGGTTATACTAAATTAACTTTTCAAGTAGGACTTTTTGCTTGTTATTTTTTTGTTTCTTGGTTTTTCTTACAAATATAAATATATAATTTAAATATTTGCTTTGTTTTCTTTGTTACGTTCATCGAGGACTGTTTTCATCTCTCTTTCTTCTTCTTTGACTCTCTCCTGCTCGCAGTTAGAAACTTTGATCTGGTTCATACAATTGGTTCAAAAATAAAAATCAAAACTAAATGCACGCCCCTGCACGCTTTTCTTCTTCTTTTTTGTTTCTTTCTTCTTATCAAAATTAGTAATTGATTACAGTTTATGTTTTCTTTCTTTCTTTGCTCTTCATTCTTTACATTAACAATTTGCGCTTTAGTTAGGAAACTAACCTATAAAAAATAGCATTTGTTTTTCTTCGTATTTCGAATATCTAAAGAGAACGTAAAAGCCAACACAAAACAGTTAGGAGTTACAGTTACAGTTACAGTTATATATATGTATGTATATATAGTTAGTTAGATAGGTAAGTATTCGTAGGGTTAACTGAGCGGCGGTCTGAACATAATTTCAGAATATTATTTTATTGTTTGTTGTTGTTGTTGTTGTTTACAGCAAGAAAACAAATTGCATCTATTTTAGTTTGTTTTTTGTGAGGCTCTCTGCTAAAAAACTTTGGGCTTAAACTGCACTAAAAACACACGGCTCGGGGCTAATTATACATATATATATATATATAGTATATATATATAGATTACTACCTCTTTTTTTGTTTGGGGTTCTTTCATTCCATAGCTAACTTTTTACAAAAAAAACACCTAACGACTTGGCTTTCAATTTCGATTTCATTATGTACATGACATTATATAAACACATATATATATATATATATCCAGATATGAATATATATGTGTATATTGTAGGGTATGTGTGTGTAAGCCTGCCCGCCTGGTAAAACTCTACGCTTATAATTACAATTTATCAAACGCCCCTCGTGTGCGCCAGTGTGTGTGTGTAGGTGAGTGTATGTATGTGTGTGTGTGTTGCCCGTTAAAATTAAAAAACAACTTTTACACCATAACTGCATAAATAAATGTCCTTAGCCTTTAGTGGGAGGGGCGCCTGTCATCTATAGTTAGGCTCTACTGTGCCTTGGCCTTGCGCATGTATGCGGCCTGTGCATCCTCTCCGACATATTTGCTCGACACATTCGAATCGGATAGGGTCGACGGGCTGGAGAGCTTGGCGGTATTTTGGGCAACCAGGGAGGCGGCCATGCGACGACTCTTGTGTCCACCTGGCGACAGGTACGCCTTGTAGAAGAATCGGGCGAACAGCACAAAGTAACTGAAGTACATGGCGATCGATAGATTAATGTTCCGTTGCGATATGTTGCACGATTGTGTGCCGTGGGTCTTCAAAAATCCGTTGGCCCACACATTGATCGCACAGCCGATGATCATTTGCGTCAGCTGCAGTGACGTAATGATCATTGAGATGAAACGTGGGGGATTGAAACGAGCTGCCTTCAGTGCATAATAACTGTACATCACGGAATGCACACAGTAGTTCATCACAATGAACCAGCGGGCGGAGCTGGTGTATTCGGTGTAACTGAACCACGAGTAGATCAAAACTGTGATGTGATGATACCAATGCAGGAAGATTAACGGCTGTTTGCGCAATACGATGAATATCGTATCGCCCAGCTCGGGCAATTTGCTCAGCACAAAGAGCCAGGTCCAGAAGCCGCACACACGATCTTGTTCAATATAACTGCGGCCGAGAGAGAGAGAGAGAGAAAGAGAGAGGAAAAAAGAGAGTGCAAAATCAGGTTTATTATTTGTCTGGCAGCTTGACCTTGTGCAAATTTTAAAGCTCACCTGGGCACACAGACCGAATGGAAAAGTCCGTAGTGACGCAGCACATGGATCAGCTCCGGCGCCGTACGGGCAGCACCCATTATGCTGAACATCGCTAACAGGGTGTTCCAGGCGATAAGCGGTCCACGAAGCTGAAATCTGCAAAGCGAAACAAAAGAATAAGAATGTTAGTTGTTGGAATTAGATTTGATTATATATATATATATTATTGATGGATCCAATTTCTTTTTCCTTTCTTATACTTACATTCGATTATTAAGTCACATTTTTTTTTATAATCTAATTATGTTCCACATTTAACAAAATAAAACAGCAAATTTTAGACAATCAGTAATTTTAATAGATCCATAATTCTTATTTTAACTCTATAAACATGAACAAATACTCCATCCAAAAACGAAAAGGAAATTCTCTTTCCGCTATTATATCTATGTATATCTATATGAAATTATAGTTGAGAAATTATGTGTAAAAGTTGATATTTTATATACTATAAGTATACATAGAGTAGAGGTATTGTAATATTCTCGTCGTATTTACGCTTAGAATCTCAGATCTTACTCCCTATGTATATATCTGCGTCATAGTATGGCTTTGAATGCTTATGAATATGCAAATATACATTGCATAAAGTAAAGATCAATAAACTTTAAAGCGGGGTTACGGTTAAGTTAGTTAAGGGAGGGGTTTTAAAGGTGGAAGCTGACGTCAAAGATTAAGTGCAACAACAACAATAACAATAAATATGTCAGAATGATTTGTCATTCACTCAATTCTCATTGAAACTTTGTTGAGTGTTTTTCATTAGCTCTCTAGAGATGAGACTTAATTCACTTGACTCGACTCTCCAAATTAGTATTACACTTCATGGTCCCACTATATAAACATATGTATTAAATATATTATATACTTTATATATAATATATACAATTATTCGCAAATCTCTGGCTAATCGCTTAAGGTTAAGTTTTTGTAGGTTAATGTCGCAGCATTTCGATTTCCATTATCAGATCTTCCGTTTGTGAATCAACAAATGTCTATAAAAATATAAAATAATGCGATAGAAACAATTTTGCGATCACTACCTATATAGTCTATGAATACCCTTCAAGAAGGACAAGGTGCTGCGATTAGGGGCCGACTTAAATGAACATTTTGAATAGATATGCTTTATCATATACATAAGCTGATCTTTACACTAATGAACACATCAGTAGCCAGCTAAGATAGATCTATACCATATATGAGTTGATCTCTTATACCCTATAACATTTAAGCGAATGGAAAGGTTTAAACTATTTCATTAATTACTGATAAGCCTTATTAATTATATAGATCACTATTCAGACATATTATTAAGTAGGCAGTCATTAAACACTTATAGATCAAAAACTCGTATTTGCATATAAATTAAAAAAAGCTAAAACACGTGCTAAAAATTCCCAAAGGTAATCATTTCTATACATTTTTTTTATCACGTTTTATTAAATTTTCTCTATAATAGACTTCCCCGTGTGTAGATCATGTTTTGCATTTGAAATGAGCGTTAAACTGTTTAATGCTTTATATACCTTTTTAAAGTGCGATCTTTTTTTTATTTTGTAGTCCCGTAAAATCATCAGCATGAAATGATCATGAGTCGAGGGCGTGTCTGGGGTCTCTCCGGACACGATGAGTCAAAAAAAAGTAGAATGCAAATAAATTTAAAAAAAATATATATATAACTAGCAAACCAATCAGCGACTTAGTCTGTAGCTAATCATATCGCTCGTATTAATCGTAAAATTCAATTAAAATACAATTCTAATAAATATTTGCACTAAGCTTAAAAAACATGGGAGAGTGAGCTAAGTCGGGTGTGATTGACTACGAGATATCACAAATGTTTTTAAAATTTGAAATGAAATGTGTTCATTTTACTCTAAACTTTAAGCTTTACACTAAATTGGATTCATTCAAAATCTGCTTTCAATATTTAAAACACTAAAATTCAAATTTCACGAGTCTTCCTTTTGTAGTTTTCGAGGTACATAAGATCGTACATTTTTAAGGATATGATTCAGCTTGTTATTCTGATCAACAACTTGGTATTGGTATTTTTTTTTCCATACATTCCAAATAAAAAATATTCTAAATGTTCGTAATCAATGCCTCCAGGGTATACAAAAAATACTATTGTCTGGCACAGTTTTGGAAATCTTATCGCACCAGAATTAGTCATAAAAATCACTATATAATAAATATCAGACAACAAAAAAGAAGGAAAACAAATGTGATAGGCATTCGTCGATGAGTCTCTTGAAAATGTGGCGTGTTTTTTTTTTTTTTGTTGGGACGCTATTCACTTAATCATTAGACCTATTTAACTCGAATGGTCAAGAGCTGTTCGAAGTAGTTTAACCAAGAAAAATCAGTTGCAATAGTGACGGATGTGAAAACTTTCCATTAGCTTTAATTAAAATTTAAGTAGAAATTTGTTCATTTGCAAATAAGAATTTGTTTTGCTTGTCAATATGGTAACAGGAAATATTAGTAATAGATATATATATATCTTTATATCTATATATCAAATGTATTTGCACAGAGCTTAGCAAGTCGATAAGTTTTTCTAGTTAATTTTCACAAGTGAAATAACTGTTTGGTATGAGGCCAAAGTTTTCTTTGGAAATTTGAAACAGGTGTGCGTACAGTTTACAGTTTACTAAGTGATATCATTTAAAGTAGTACTTGTCTTATAAATAGCGTTAAAAACGGATTTTCAAGCAGTATACACACTTATTAAAAAAAAGTTCGGTTGTTATAGCAGAACCAATCACAACTGCAGCTTTTCGGATTAATGGAACCATTAAAAAAACCGCTTTTGTTAAACGAACAACTGGAAAGATTTGCATGCGAATGGGGTACAACAATGTGCTCCATCTAAGTCCAGGCAGTGACTATATAATATACTATATATAATATGTATGCATATACATACATATCATATCACTTAATTGTCAGACAGATAAGAAAGAGAGACTGTGCGCACACGTTTAATGAACAATCAAGCTGCGTATGCTGCATACATGCTGCTTTTATTTCAAGTGGAAACGTTTAATTTACAGCTACGTTATATCTAACTAAATCTAGATTCTGCTACAATTCTGTCAAATGCAAAAACAAATTAGTTTTACTTAAACGAATCAAGCAAAGGCGCATCGTAAACAATTCGCACGGAAACGTTTCGTTTGTCGATGCTGTAGTTGGGAATTTTAATATTTTCGCAACCCTTAGAATTCCCAAAGAGTTTCAGCGCTTCGCTCATGACTCGTTCGTTGGTCGCCACCTTTAAATCGTGCCAAAACATAATGAGTAAGGAAAACCAATAAGCCTTGCTAACCGCTTGGCAGTTTGGCTTCTAGGCAGAGGGACATTCGTGTCCCTTGAAGCTCAATTTTTGATAGGGCACAGGTCGTCCCCGTTACAAATGCTGTGCGGCGGACCGGCGCCTACTTTGTGTCCGGTTTGCTGTTCGTATTTTGGGTGTAGCGATCTGCCCGTTAAGTGATGATTTCTGAAGACTAATTGCAAGGGGAAGAAGTAAAGAGCCAGCCCTAAATTCCAGTCAGTTTTCACCTTGCAGTAATTGCATAAGCAGCAACAACGACTGTGAGTGAGAGCGAAAGGCAGTTAGCAAATCATCTCTCGCTCTCTTCTTGAGCAAGCGGACAAGTTGGCACTAAACCAGATTTTGCAATAAGCTGGACTCTTAGAAATTATGTAACTGTAAACAAAGAGAGTGGGTTGGAGTGGAGACAGAGACTGAGAGCAAGAGAGGGTAAGAGCTAGAGCAGAAAAAAGACTTGTAATGAAGCAAACGCAATCGAATTGCTTGACTATTGTTTGCTTTCGTGTATCTTTCTTCGATTTAATTTATGCACTTCCAAAAAATAAAAACATACATACACAATTACAAATACAAAATGTGTGTAAGTATATACATAAATATAAATATGGACGTCTGCTGTTAATGGTTGCTTTGCAGTTTTTGTTTTGTTCGCCTTTGGGCCACAAATTCGCAACATTGTCTCGCAGTTGACGGCATTTCAATTTTTGTGCTTCTCTTATTTTAATTTGGCCAACATTTTGTTTTTGTATTGCAACTTTTTGTTTTTGCGGTTTCCCCTGTTATAGTTACTGTCAACTTTATATGTATATATGTATAAATAATTATGTATATTGCATATGAGTTGACCTATTGACCAATATATCTGCGTTTTGCTTTAGCTTTATGTAATCTTTTCACGGTCAGACCTAAAAATTAACTTTATTGCATCTTTAAGTTGATTATTATTTCTTTATAATCCTTAGCAAAAACAATGTTATTAATGACCACTTCAAATTTTTAGCCACTTAAGAGTTTAGGATCAGTCAACAAGTGTGTGATTAAAATACCGTCTAGCCAAAAAAATCACAAGTTAACAGTCTTATCTTATGCTTAAGTTCTTAAGCCAAGTGATGTCCGTAACATTCCATTCTAATAGTCTGCTCTCTTTAAGACTCTCATTAATATATTTACATAAAGAGAGCGCACGAGAGAGAAAGAGAGAGATTTCCATTCAGTGCATTCTGTTAAAGGTCAGAAATGCGAAAATTTTCGAAATTAACAACTATGCGAACAGGTGCAGCAAAGGTAATCAAAATGTAAACAAGACGAATTAATGCCGAAAGTAAAAGCGTAAATGTGGCGTGATCGCATAAGATGCTGCAAATAATGAGAGCGACGAAGGGAGAGACACAAAGAGAGAGAAAGAGCGAAAAAGTGTGTAGAGTTTTGCTTTTGATGCAGCCGCTGGTAAACAGAATCGAATTTCTGCTTTGATTACATTTCTGTCTGTCAGTTGTTGTTGTTGTTGTTGCTGTTGGCTGTCGTAAATATTTGAATGACACACTTAAGTAAGATGCTTTTGCTCTCTCTCGCGCTGAGAGTTGTCACTGCTAACGGTTGATTTCTAGTGCCAACCTTTAAAGTTTCACTTTTACTCATGGTAACCAAATTTATTGCTGTTTGTGCTTAATAAAAACTAAATACACATACATACATACATACATATCTATGTGTATACAAAATATATGTTCACATAAATTACTGTTATTGTTGCGGTAGTTGCCCATAATTGCAATTGCTTGTGGTAATTATTTTGTTGACACGCCCACTCGTCACGTCTTTTCATGTCCGACAATTATTTATATTTCAAATAGAATTTCTTGCATTTAGGACACTGTGCGCAGGGACAATACTTTAACTGCTTGCGTGTTTGGTCCACATAAAAGGACATTTTTTCCATTGTTTGGTTAGGTAGGGTTAGAACATAAGTGGGGTGTATTTATAGGGCAAGTGTGTGCACTACTCTGCAATTTATACACACACACACACGCGCACACACCAACAGCCGTTATTGTTTAGTTTATAAGTGGGCTGGTACGAAAATAAACTAATTTCCTACAGTGGTTTACTTACAATTACTCATCGTTTTTTTTTTTTTTAGCACACTTTTATTCCGATATATAATTTTAAAAATTATTAACATATGACACATTCGAGTGCGAATTCGATACGCACGTGAAACAAACATATTAATAAGTTATTTTAGTTAGGTGGAAATAAAGTGTATTCACCTGTATCTCACGCTTCACAGTGAAATTTCACATTTAAGCAGAATTTCAACTTTCTTCGCTTCTCTTCTATGAACTATTTTGCAAAACACAGCTAGTCAAGTCTTCTAAAGTTTGAACTTTAGAATATAGCTATAAAAAAACTTACTCTGCTTTCTTCTCTTTTTTGTTTTATTACACTACTTTTCTAATAAATAAAAATGAGTGAGATTTTCTTCTTCAAAATTTCAGATTATCATCTTCTAAAATTTGAGCTTAAATTTACAAAGCAGCTCAGTCATTAAGTCAACCAAAAATTAACATAATTTCAGCTAACTTAAATTTAATTTGAATTTTAATGACACATTTAGGTAAATAAAATGTTACATCTGGCTGATCCACCATAAATGGCTATAGTTGTAAACTTAGAACTTTAGCTTCACGGTTTCACACAGCGTAGCTAAAGTTAAAGAGAGAGGGAGAGAAATACATCTGTGTGTATGTAGATGTGTGTGTGTGTGTGTGTGTGTGTGTGTGACTGTTCCCGCTTCCCACTCACATAGTCAAAAGCCTTATATGATGTACGCTTCTAGATTCTGGTCTCCCCCATAATTTAAATACGTATGTACGAAAAGCAACACGCAACACGCGCCGAGGCCGCGTTACACTGAGCAACAAAATATTTGCACAGTTCATATACACAGATACACCTATACATATACATAAATATGTATATTTTGTTTCGTACACCTCTTAATTACAATGTTTGCATAACTATTTACTTATTTTGTGGAATTTGTATTTTAGCTTAAGATGCGGCTGGCAAGGCCAATTAGCATTTGATGTTGGCCAGTGTAAACGTGTAGAAATGTTGCCTTGCGGTAATTGAATGTCCTGCGCTTTATGGTGCCACCCCCTCACCCATCCCCTTGTGCCCATTGAAATGCCCTCCTGGCAGTTGTTGTCAAGCGGCCAAAGACACACCCAATTCTGGCATGTTTCCCTGCTCTACGGGTGGTTCATCCGGGAAGGTGGGTGGGTGGTTGGTTGGTATTTACATATATACATATATACGTATACATATGTATATGTAATTCCAACGGTCATGAGTGCTGCACTCGCGTGTAGGCAAAAACTTGGACCGTATTTAAATGACTTTGAATTAAGTCTCCAAGTGGAAAACGAGTGTGTATAATATATGTAAATATACAGTGTATACTCAATAAACGGAATGTTTCTATTATACAAAAGAAAGAAAACTGATAGAGTATGGAATTGAATAATTTTTTAGAAATAAATATCATTAAAAAAAACAAATATTATTTATGAAAATAAAAAGTTGAACAGCAGAACTTATTACATTGAAAGCGTACTGTATTAAGAGCCTCTCTTCTAAGAACTAAAGGAAATTCCATTAAAATTAATCATTTTTCTGCAATTAAAATATTTTCATTTTATAAGCAAAGCCTCTCACTTCTAAAGTTATGCTTAACGAGCGAGCACTGTACCATTTACCATTTTCTCTTTATTTTTCATTTTTATTTTTATTTTTATTTTTGGTTTGTTTGGAACCGGTGATCGAGTTACTATATAGCTTACCCCCATCGTGAATCATGGCATGGTAAATGATATCATAAACAATTACGACAGCTTTTTACTTTGTTTTTTATGTCGATGTATTTAGCCGGCCCCTACAATGCGTTGAATTCCCCTGATAAGAGTTTCACATGGCGTGGCATAGCACATGGTTTGATAACGGACAGTACATATGTATGTACATATATGCCTATATATATGTTTATATACATATGTATATGAATGAATAAGAATCAGCAACTGCAACGGATTCGCATTTGAAGTTTAGTTCAAAGAGCGTTTGGGACGAAAGGTCAAAGCCAGACAACGTGATCAAAATCAGTAATTTAAAGTGTAAAAATATACTGTTTTATAATTAGTGAAAAGCACATTTTTTTTTTTTTTGTTTTTCACACCTCTCAGTAGCAAAGGTCCAACGCGTCGCTGTCCACGTTCCAAGTTTGTAAATATTGAAACAAGAGTTTAAGTGTAAAGCAATTCATGAGCTTTATATGTATATATATGTATTTATGCATATACTATATATAAATGGTTTTTTTTGTTGTGGATTTTGTCAGATCTAGGCATATAGAGTGTGCCAAGCCCCTTGGTAAAGTCAACAGATTGGACAATCGATAAGGGAAGCGTAGGTTGTTTGTCTCAAGTGTGGGCGATAGAGAGTTACGTTTTCAATTTTAGTTATATAAGACGATTTGATTAAATCAGTCAAATATTCGTTTTGCCTCTAGAATTGATGAGTTGTATAACTCGCTATATTTGTCGATGTCGCAGACAACAAAAAAATGTTATGACAAACCAACATGTGCGATAAGAAAGTGATTTCAATGCTTGGGCAAAACAAGAATTTGCAATTGTCTCTGTTGACAACAAAGCATTTATAAAGCAATTACATTTACCATTATTTGTTACATTTCGATTACTTCTATAAACACGTGAGAAAGTTTCGAAAAACAAAAACTCTAAGAAAGAGACCTTAAATTCCGATTGTGTGCATTCTTTGTTTTGTTTGAAAACAAGTGCGAAAACATATGCCTAGAAACTCTTTTGTTTTATAACTCATATAAAACGTATTTCACAGATTCAAATTCACGAGCGTAAGTGAAATATGTGTGAAAAGAAAAGAAAAATAACATTGTGATATATTAGGGCGACTTTCACTTGTCAAAAAGGATGGAAACCTTTGACCTTAGTAGAAAAAACTTGTAGGTTTTTTTGTGAATCCCCAAGTTTTAACAACTTTATTATCGAGTAACAATAATTTGGTAAACAGTCTGGCATATAACCTCTATATAGTTTCCGTGTAGCGTGTGCCCTTTTTAGATGGCATGTCGCCTGTCAATTGACCATTGTTAATGGTAAGGGACAATTCGCCAGTGCAAATTACATAATTAAAGTCACAATTGCAATTCCAATCACAATGGATAAGTTGCAAATTTTGAACAAAAAATTGCATAAATTGTTTTGTTTTGATTTCGAATTTACATGCGATTTTGTTCACTTTCTTTGTATTTCAAAATTTCTTGCAAACTTAAGTCTGTGTAACGTGACCCTATCGAGACGTAATACTCCCATGTACATTCCAATGCAATTTTTATTCATTTAGGCGTGGCAGCTAGAAAGGAAATTCTAATAAGCGAGGAACTAACGACACCTGAAGATTAACTACCAATACTTTATATGCTAATAGGTGGTGTATAACTAATTTTAATTACTAGTAATTGTAATTCGAAAATCTATTAAAATTGCATATGAAAAAAATATATAATTGGATAAATAGAATAATAGAAAATATAGATAACTCTGCTTGGTAGAAAGTTGATATGAAAGTTCCTCAATGCCTGATAATATATTATTATCTATAGTCCTAAAAAAGGTGAGTGGGCGCTCTTAGATAAGTTTCAATATCAATTTATACAGTACGATGAACAAAGTTCGCAATCAAATTGAATGAAATTCTTCGTGTTGCAGACGATTACAAATTAAGCTATGTAAATCGAACTAGTTTACATTTCTTGATGTTTCGAAAAGTAAGATTATAAGTTGGACCTTTAGACAGACATTTTTTTTACCACCAACAATTTTCTGTACCTTTAAAACACAGATCTGAATTTTTTTTTGTTAAATAACTTAAAAATTAATTAAATAAAGCAAACAAACCAATATTCTTATTATAAATAGCTTAAGTTCTTATTGGAAAAGCAAGCTGCCAGAAAATTAATATTTGTACTCATACTTCTCATTCAGACAAATCAATATTTTCGTTGATTTCCCCACGTAGAGGGGAAAATCTGGCGAGGGGCTCCCCTATAAGAAAAAAAAAAAAAAAATAAAAAACACACGGCACGCGCGCCAAATTGTTTTCATAAGACATCACTGGAGCGGGTTCAGGGTCTCGGGTCTTAACTGTTTTTGTTGCCACAGAGACAGACAGACTTTGGACCAATGTCACAAGCCGTTAACAATAAAAGAGAGAAAGAGTGTGTGAGAGGGAGGGGAGAGTTGAAAAGTGAGCGAATGCGAAATTATGCAATGCATGCAAAATTCACAATTAGCTACAGTAAAAGGTCTCTCAACGAACAGCTAAATGAAATGAATGTTGCCCTAACTGTAAGTACAGTAAAAGCCTTTATTAAAGGTTACTTCTGTACAGTCTTTTTACTAGTTCACACTTTTATTAAACCTTTTCACAATCGTTTGTGACAGTTTTAGTTACAGTGAAACCCCGATTGGACGGTTGCCAACTTTGTAAATACAGTGAACATTTCTATTATGGGTGAGTTATTCGCTCTTTTCTTTCAGTTTCCACGTTACCCTTAAGTTTTTTAAACTCAGTCATACTCTATTTTGATTATTAAGTTTTGTCACCGTTTTAGCTACAGTGAAACCTTTCAAGTTCTAACTTTTTTCTTTTACTTTAAACACACTTTTATACGAAAATCTGGATTAGTGTACACTCAACTGAGTGCTTACTGTTTGTGCATGTAAAAACTTACCTCGGCCGATTTTGCATAAAGTGCTGACCACCGAATATAACAAGCATATAGATGCCACAATAGTAGAACACCCAGGTCCAGTTCTCCAGCATCCATTTGCGTGTGCGCTGGTGTATGAAATCGTTCTCGAAATCGAAGATATAGGAATAGTTGGGGGTTACGCTAATGTCCATGTTGATCATTGTGCTGGTTGTGTATGGAATTTAGTGGGTGTGTGTGTGAGTGTGTTTCTATAGGAAAACAAAAATATAGTAAATGTATTATAAAGACTGCTGGTCGTATGCTTATCAGAAATCACAAGCATGCACAATTTGAATTTTTTTTATATTAACTTTTATTTATTTATTTTTTTGGTTTATAATTTCGTGGTATTTTTAATTCTTAAACTTTGACCCGCATTAAGCAAATAGAAAGCGCGCGTTTTGTCGCATAAATTTCTTGAAATTGGGAGAGTGACCTTCCAGTTGGTCCATTGATTTTGCATAAACATAACAAGAGAGGCAGAGAGAGATTGAGAGAGGTGAGCACGGCTGCTGCTCTCTCAACACACATACACACACACGCGCGCACGCAAATGCAACTCATTCATGAATAGCGGCTTCTTCTTCTCTTTTGTCTTCCGCATTTCACACCTTCTTCATGCACTTGTCGCATTAGTGTTAAAAGCGGCGCAGGAGCTAAAAAGAAGGAGGAAGAAGAGCAATTGGAGGAGACTGAGGTAAAGCGCGCGCCAGTCTGGCGGCTGCGTTCGGCTAATTCATTCATTCTCTCAATCTTCTAATCGACGCGTATGTCTCGTGCGGACGCAAAAAGCTTTGAGCACAGGCCGACAAAAAAAAAAATGAAGATAAAAAAATGATGTGTAACAAAACGAACTGCGAAAAATATATAAAAAGTGCCAGCGGTGCTGCTGGCAGGTGCCGGCAGCGGTTGGCGGTGGTTGCAAGGGAACAAAAAACAAAAACTAAATAACATGGATATACATATGCATACAAATACATACATACATACATATGCATGCACGTATTTGAATGCTAATTGCATGCCAGACACGCGACAATTCGACTACGCACACAACACACACACATACACTAATGTCGCTACACTCAGGTAATTTTTTCATTTCATTTCGTTTCATTTGAAAGCTTAGCTTTAGAGTATCATATCCGGTTTTTTTTTCGCGGCCGAACGCTTTCAAAATTTCTAGTGAAATTTTTGCCGCAAAGGTTTTCACATATAAATGCACACAGAAATGCATGTATGTATGTGAGTGCGTGAGTATATGTATGCGTATGCGTATGCGTGTGTGTATGTTTTATGTTGTCACACCACCGTTTGCCGCCCTGGCAAAAAACTAAAAGACAAAACACCCGTTTCGCTACACATTCATCTTCTCGCCCATTTCTGTGTGTGTGTTGGGGCTTTCATCTTCTCTCATTTTATGCTGAGCGCGCCGACGTAATCGATAAAGTACACAAATACGATAAAAATACATGTGGCAAAAAAGCAGGAAAAATTTCCTGTTCGCCGCCAGAAAGTCACAGTTAATCACACTCAACACTTAACACTATCTCATTTATTCGATTAAATAGAGCACATTTATTTCAGTTTTTAATACAATTAAGCTAAGTGCATTTACTTTTTTATATTGTGTTTGTTGTTGCTGTTGGTTTTGAATTATGTGCTGGCCAGCCTCCTTTAAACGCACGCGCTACACCTTTTGATTTTGTCCGCTAATAGGGCACTCTCTCTTTGAGCAGCCGGCGTACCACTGAGCGCAATCGTCTCGCTGCTTGTGTATTTAAGTTTTTATTTAAACAATTTAAGCGAGCGAGCACCACTACCAGCGCGTGCGGCCGACTCGTTCAGTGGTTATTTTATTTCTGTTAAGCTTAACATTGTTGTTATTTTAACAGTTATGCTAAATTTGGCGTATGTTAATATAAATGATAGTTTTCATCGATAGTTCAACTTGTTATCGATGAGCATGTTAGAAGCAGCTGGATTAATGTTTCAGTTAATGCAGCCCTCGCCAGTCAGCTGATTGAAAGGCTAAATTGGCGGTACATTTAAAAACATTTAAATTGTACATTCTTGTATCTGATTATTGGCTCGTTATAAACTTAAAATGCTGTTCAGTTATTTTTTTTTATAGATTTTATTTATTACACAAATTACAAACAGTACATAGCAAACAAAAATGCATAATTCGTTGTATAAACCTAGCTACTTAATTGTTAAATATTACACCACATATATTTTTATATATTTTTTGTTGACATATACAGACATACATACATATTAATTGTTGTATCAAATACGTTTATATATTTCGCTATAGCTATTGTTAATTTTATTGTTGTTGTTGTTTTTATACTAAATAAACACTGGCAGCTGTTGAAAGATTATGCAAAAAAGTCAACACTCGAAAATAAAACAAACAAAACAACACATTAATATTTAATCCCATTTGCAACATATTCGGGATTTCGTCTGTGGTAGCAAATGCAGCTGCCACACATCTAAATATGAAGAAAAAACAGATTTAAGGGTTGCCACGGGTGTGATTGACTGCTTTATACCCTGCTTACAGCTTAAAATAGTGTGGAAGTCGAAAATATATTTTTGTTTTAGCTGATGACTCTTCAACTGTAAGCATGAAACAATTGCTCTCAAACGGTAACACATGAAAAACAAAGTTTTTGCCTATGCATGTGAAGGTGAAAAGTTCTCGTATTAATTCTTAACTCAAATTTAGTGAGCATCAATACTCCACTTTTCACTATAAACAGTGTAAAAAATGTGAAAAATAATTACGTAGGTCTTTTGAATTTTTGCTTCATATTAAATTCATATTGCATATTTTTTATCATTTTGGTTTTGTTTGTTTTCTGTGTGTCCATATAACTGGCCTTCACACCCCTTTACGCCCACTTTCATTATCAATTTTCACGAAAAATGTAAATAAATGTTATACTCTTTGACAGCTTTTAAGGGGTATATTGGTTTCGGCTTATAACTTATTTCACGAATTTTGAAAATGTATATTACATTTTGTATTATATATTAATAATAAATGAAGTTATGTTTGATTAGAGTATGTTTATGAAGGGCAAAAAATATCCTTTTAACTGCTCAGCTTGTAGAGTATACCTGACATATCTTTCTATTGAACTGAAACAGAGTATCATGTAGTCAGTTATGCAATCTTCCTACTTGTAGATATTAATGAACTTTACTTATTATGCAAAGATATTCTTGCCTTTTTTTGTAGAGTATAATACAATTATCTTTCTTTTGAACTGAAACAGAGTATTATGCAGTCAGCTATATTGAAATTTGATTTGTTTTTCTGGTGTTATTTTTGAGTTTTGTCTTTTTTGTTTTGGATGAATTTTTTGGGTTTGGTCGCCACGTCAACCGCCAGCACAGCCAATTAAGCAAATTAAACAGATTGTTATCCTGTCCAGACAGAGAGCGAGAGAGAGAGCAGGAGGGTGAGAAAGAGAGATCCAGACAGGGGGAATCGAGCGCTTAATTCAATCAAATGTGACATTAATTACTTAATTAATTAGTTGCTGGTCACACATTCAAGTCGGCCATCATTTTGCGAAAATCATTCAGAGATCCGTACATCTCGAAGTCTCCGGCTCCTCCATTGCTGCCATGGCCGTAGCTCTGGGTGTGGGCGCGTATGTGTGGTGGGCGCGGCAGGGTGAGGGGCACAGGTAAAAGCTCCGGCATTACGGAATGATGCGTGATCAGAGCTCGCAACGAGCTGAACTCCTTGGTGAATCCCTTTAATGGGATAAAGCGAGCAAATTTGTATTCATTAATCGGATAAAGCATGTCATGTAGTCCGACCTACCTTAATCTTGTAACCCCGCTGTGTGCGTAGTATCAAATAGTGAGCCACACGTGGCGAGGGCGGCGGCACGCGCAGCGAGAGTGCGAAGCAACCCGGCTTGGTGCTGCTCTGACGCACGAGAAAGGCGCCAGGACTCTGGCGGGACAGGACCTCCAGTGAGATCTCCCTGGGTATGCCCGCCTGATACCAGGCGGCGCCCTTCAGTTCCTGCTGCTCGGCCAGGCTCAGGTTGTCCAATCGCAAAGGTGAGCTGGCGGCGAAGAGCTTCGGACTGGAGTTGGCTGTGGCAAGGATAACAAGGATACGTGTTATGAAGAACTGTCATAAACAGATTTTTGTCCTGTAATCAATTTAAATTATGCTTTCCATATATTTTTCATATATGAAATTACAAATTCAATAGATTGCAAAAAAATTTTTTTTTACACTTATAACACTTATATAATGATTTCCATATCATTTCTTCAATGGAAGTGAATTTTGACTTTAAAACTTTAAAACCCAATTTTATAAGTTTTTTCTATTTCTAGTTGAAAATCCAACTTTTCACCCCCATTTCACTCTTATGTGTAGATCCTAATTAACACATTTTAATTTTTATTAAAAGTTTTCTTAATATATTTTATTTAAGAATGACGTAACACGAAATTTTCCACAGTTTTCCATCCCTTTAAGTTATATTCATCATATAATTCTATTATGCTATCAATTTGACTTTTATCAAATTAAACCCATATTTCACATTAATATACAAACTCGTATATTATAAATTTAATTTATCTAACAATATTTCGATTTTCTTAGGTTTAGTTTTGCATAATTTTGACTCATTTTCTTAGGAAATTAACAGTAAAAGCAAGCTTCCACCCATTTTCCACCTGTACGAGTGAAAACTGAAAGACATTTCAAATGCAATGCTTACCGCTGCAAGTTTCTCTCAAATACTTCTTGTTGTTGGGTAGTTCCGACTGCAGACGCTGTGTGGCGCTCTCCAGGGCTGTCAGCGACTGTCGGCAGGAGTCACCGAATTTGCTGGCCACATATTTGTCCGGCTCGCAGATGGCTTCGTTCACATAGCCGTCGGAAATGGTCTGCGAGGAGCCGGAGTTGAGGCTCGAGGAGCAGGTGTTGTGCACCAGTGGGCGGCTATCCTCGGTGCCACGCAGCAGGCCGATGCCCATGGTGAGACGTTTTACCTGAAAGTGAATTAAGGTATTGGTTACCGTTACATTTGCATGACTCCCATTCGTGTTGCCTGCCAATTTGGCCAGCAAAAAGTTTTCGACGCAACGCAATAATTGCAATTTGTGAATCCATTTTATAAACGTAATTGTTGTTGTTGTTGTAGCAGCTTTGGGCCTGGCCACAAAGCCAGCTAACAACGAAATCACTTTAGTTGAGTAGTAAAACAAAGCGGGTGGATGGTTGAGATTAGCAAGCAATGGCATACCCTGTAGTGATGAAAGGCTGACAAGGAGTTTCTATTCCCAGCTCACTTTTAATAATTTTAGTCTTTTATAACTTTTTTTATCTTTAGAACCTGGACTCTATAATATGTATATTTATATATTGTTATTTATTACAATATTGTATATTAAGAATTAATCTGATCTTCGATATTTATCGATATGTTATTTAATTAACCATCGATTTATTTTATATCAACATGTTTTACTACAAACTATAATTATACCAAACAGGAACAAAATCTAATAATCGATATTTATCGATATGTTATTTATATTTCAGCCGTTTCAAAGTTTACATAGTTTCTTCATCGATAGCTTTATTTTTGTACAAACATCAACTAATTTATTGCTTCAATATACCCTAACATTTATTGTTTACAGGGTATAAGAACAACGCCTTAAAAATCGATGTGCAACATTTTTGGTTACCAATAAAATGTGAACTATGTAGTCAGTACACCCCATTGTAAGCCCCACCCCTATCAAATTTTCCCACTTCTAGAAGTTGTTTTGGTTGCGGGCTGTGGTAAATTACTTTGAAATGAGTTAAAGCAAAAAGTTTTTCCTGCTTTTCCGGGCGGCGTTTAAAGCGTTTCCAATTAGCAGACATTTTCTTTCTGCTCAAGTGTTGGCTTTGGGGAGACGGAAAGCTCTCCCACCCACTGATTAATAAGTTATTTACCTAATTTGTTATAATTATGTTGATTTTATGTAGTTGCCTAAATTCCCTTTTGATGTGGCTTTCAGCCTGTTGCCAGCCAAGAGTCCATCTTATTAGGCTTATAAATAGGCTTGTTGTAAACGAATTTCAGAAGACTTTTGTAGGAGCATTCAGCCTGTTTTGTATGCATATTATCTATAGTTGACTTAACTAAAATAAATATGGTTTATCTTCTAAAGTATTTCTATGTCAACCTTTTATACCCACTTTCATCCTTTTTCTGTTATATTAATATAAATATATTTAAGATAGGGTATAAAAGGTTGACATAGAAACAATTTAGAAGGTAAACCATATAGAAAATATTATGCCTTACAAACATTTATTCAGACTTAAGAGAAATATCCAGCAAATATATATTTCTCAGGTGTTGTTCAGCTTAATTGGTATTGGGATTGGTATCTCAGAGATAAAATATAAATATTTCTTGCTTAAGTTCAGATACTTTAATATAAAAGATACATATAGATACAATATACTTAAATATGAAAGATACTTAAAGATACTAGAATATGAAATAAACCAATACATATAAGATAGTCAAATATACATTTAATACAAGAGACATACAAGTTACTTAAACATATATAAACATACAATATACCTAAAATTAAAAAATACTAGATATTAGATACTTAAAGATGAAAGATACGTTTGTAGGTAAAGCGTTCAGATTCAGATTAAACAGTTTGTTTTTTTCAAGCCAGCTGTGAATCATTTTGCAATTGCAGCTAATTGAATTGGCAGTCGGCACTTCTTGAACGTTAAGCATGCAATCAGTGCCAAGAGGGTAAGTGAGGGGGTGAGGGTTGGGGGTTGGGGGTTGGATGGCAACCTAATGGCCCCATTATGCTAATGACATTGGAAAAGACTCTCGCAATATGCAAAATGCTGAACGAGACAATGCGACCAAGTGGCACTCGGCAGGCGATGCTCGACAAATCCGGCTGACAACTGCTGCAAAAGGCGTAAATAAAAAAAAAGGAATGCAATGCAATGGAGAATTGACAAGAAGGAGAAGAAGAAGCACAAGAAGAGCAGCAGAAGAAGAGCTAGCAAAAGGTAGGCATAATGCGAACAATGGAATAATTGGGCAGGGGGCGTGTCCCAAGTTGAAAGCATTTGTAAGGCACTTCTTTAGAATACCCTGTAAGCAGTGAGTGACTGATGGGGTATATTGAAATCTGTCTATAATTTAAATAACTGTATTTATGCATTTTTATTTGCATTAAATTTTAGTTTCTTATTGTAGTTCTGCATCTCACTTGTTTATTCAATTCAAATGCAGGATATTTTTAATAATTCTACTATTTACAGTTATACATTCTTATAGACTATATATTTTAATTGCGATATTTCCTTTTGTCATATTTTTATCTCTGCATCACACTTGTTTAATTAATTTGAATACAGGGTATTCTTCCGCCGACTAATTTAAAAATTTGCATTGCAAGTTGTTTCTGCTGGCATTTGATTTGCTGCTTTCTCTCCACCTTTTGTCTGTCGCTTAGCTGGCAGAAAAGTTTTGCACGTCGCCTAGATTCAGTTTGCCTACAGCTGTAGGCCTATAGATATGCATGCACACAAGTATGCATGTGTGTGTGTGTGTGTGTGTGTGGAATACAGGACACGTAATGGCAGCGACAGGATTTTGTCGGCATTGTTGCAGCGATTTATGTGTCATAAAGTCACTAAGTTAACGGCATTTGGCTGCCATGTCTGCTGCAAGTTTTTCATCTCCCACACACAAACACACACTCTCTCATTTCCCCTCCCACTCTTAGGCTAGTGTGTGTGTGAGTAAGAGAATGCACTAGAAAATGGCGCGTTGCACTTCAGCTTTCCAGTTGTTGTTCTTGTTGTTGTTGTTGTTATTGCTGCTGGAATTGCTGTCGGCGCGTGCCAAAGTGCCGTTAGCTGCAAATTTGCATTTTTGCAAATTAATTTAATGAACGCTTTTTGGTCTTGTTTAGTGGCAAACATTTTCAAGCTGTTGCAAGTGCTTTGCTAAATTGCATTTGATTTTCGAGTGATGGCAATCTGTTAGCCTTTCTTTTCTATTTGGTTCTTTTTAGGTTACATTTTTTTAATTCAAGTAATAGCTGCTCTTTTTGTGCCTTCACTTGACTTTAATAGAAGCGGCTTTAAATGAATGGGAGCTAACAAAAGTGTGAGCTTGATGAAGAGAATTTTAGATTAGAAGTTGAATTTTTTTGTATTTTTGTTATAATTTAACTTTATTTGTAATTTGTATATATTTAATGGTATTACAATAACTTAAATTATATTTGATTTACCCATCATAATTTTCACAACTTCTTTCACCTTTTAGTCCATATCTTTTCTTTAATATTTCACAACTCAGCTGAAAATCTTTTTGCTGCTCTCTGTAACCATTTGCCTAGAGGCCAATATTAATAATAATTCTCAAAAACTTTCATACTTTCTGCCAACTTTTGCTGCCCTTTGCAACAGTCAAAAACTCCTGAAAGTATGCAACAAAAAATTCTTTTTCTCATTTTTGTGCCAATTTTGATGCCAATTTCGTTGCAGTTTATTTGAGTTGGCAGCTGCATTGGCATTCAACTTGCATCGATTTCTGCACACAATCCGCGGAAATCATCAGCGTAAGCAGATTTATGCATTGGGGCGGGACTAATACAAGTTACACAAAGGACATGATTGCAAGGACAATGCCGAACAATGAGTCCGCATTGCAAAGTTTAATACTGTGAACAAAGGACAGATGATATCTTTGAATTGATGAAGTTTTAATACACTTGTTAATTGGTATTGTATACGATTTATTTACAATTTCATTTATATTTTATGGATTATTTGAAATGCATTTTTTTAATAATTACTGAAAATAAATTTCAGTTCATTTGGATGAAGAATTTAATAAGGATTTCGTTTATTTCCAATTAACGTCTTCAGTGAGCTGCAAATTCTAGGTTTATAACTCTTAAAGCACAAACTGTGCCATGACCATCAGTCAGTTCGAGAGTCATTCAATCAGTCAATCAAAATACAGTTGGGATGCCATTTGTCTCCCTCCAGTATAACAAGAATAGAAGGGTATACGGATTTAGTTGGACTCACCAGGGGCGGTTTATCAACCAAACGACGGCAATTATTCATTTCAGTTGGGGAATTGTCCTCCTCGGAGCTGGGGGAGCGCGGCAGCTGCGGCTCCTGCTCCTGCTCCTGGCCATTGTGGCTGTGTGCGTGATGGCTGTGCAGCAGGTGCAACTGCTCCACCTGATGTCGAGGTGTGGCTCGCGGCTGCACAGGATGCAAATGTTGATGATGTTGATGCTGATGCTGATGCTGATGCTGATGTTGATGTTGATGTTGGTAATAATGCTGCTGTGTGACTGCGCTGCTCGCTGTGGATGGGCTGTGGGAGTTGGTAAGGCAGATGAGGCTAACAACTTGTGGCTTACTTGCAGGCCCTCTCAGCTTACCTGAAACTTAGCTCGGGCAGCAGGTGGGCCAGCGGTCGAGCTGTGGGCGAGCCTGTTGCTGAGCCTGTCCTTTCGCCACTCTCAATCAGCGTTGTCTCCGCGTCGGCCACGCTCGAGTTGGAGGATGTGGCTGGACCAGCCAAAGCTCCTGCTGCTGGCAAGTTGGAGAACGCGGCTGTATTATGTTGCGGCTCGAGACGTAGTCGTATATCCTGCATGGCCGTGGGTTTATGTGCAGCCACTGTCCATCTACAGCATCTGAAAAGAAGAGTTAAAAGCCAAGTTAAGAGCCGTGCTAAAAGCCAAGTTGAGCGCCAAGTTGAAAGATTGTTAAAGGCTAGTTGGCCCCAAAAACTTTTCACCACGTCGGTCAGTTTGGGTTTATGCTAATGCATATGATTTCTTGCCTTTTTAACTTTCTCTAACATATTTTCGTCCTTTGCGGTGTTTTCTGTCTTGTTCAACTTTTGCTTTAAGAGCCCTCAAGTTGTGGGCTTAAAGGCTGCCAGCGGCTGAAAACTTTTACCCCAACAACTTTTGGCTTATTGAATTTTCACGCACACCCACCCATCTACACACACTCGCACACATACACACATACACACATGTTTACAGTTTGTAAAAGTTTTTAATGCAATTTTAAGCCTTTGCCTATTAGTTGCAAATCGTTTCCAGATTTTCAGCTTATTAATTTTAAAGCTAGCGCAACGTCTCGACTCGATTCTGCCTCTTGTTTTGCCTCTGCTTCTGCCTCTGCATCTGCTTTTGTGGCACCAAAAAGTGTTTTTTAATTGCAAGCGAAGCTGTTGCAAATTGGGTTAAGGTTGTGGCACAACCGCAGCTGCCAACTTTTCCACTGAACAGAACTTCGCATTTTCATCTCTTTTTCTATATTTTCTTGGCCACATCTTGTGCTCACCTACATAAAGGCCAGGCAAGCAACAAAGCTGTGGCACAAAAGGCTGCCAGCTGTGGATAACAAAGCAATTGCAACATTCCAAAAAGGATAAGCCGTGACGGCCCTGAGGGAGGATACGAGGGGATATTTAAGAACCGGTCGACTTAAGTGTGCGCCATAGATTGGCTTTTAATAAAGCAAACACAACTTGTTTATATAAAACTTTTATTTAAAGCAGAATAAGCTGTAAGGCTTAGTTGTGTGCTTGAGAATCGCAGAGAGAGGCATTGACTAAAAATACTTTGTTAACAAAAGAGTACAGAAATCTTTCTGCTTATTTGTTTGTAGAGCACAAATATGCATAGTGTGAATTACTAATTATTTTAATATATATTTAAAAGAGAGTAATACCTATAATGAGCTTAAAATAGGGTATTAATATTGCTCGCTTACTATCTGTTAATCTTAATAAAAGTGAAAGTTATAAGCTTAACAGAAATTCCTTAAATAATACTTGCTATCAAAAAAAACTAGCTATGAGGCATATTTTTGTTTTTTGAGAATCACAAAGAGAGGCTTAGCTGTAAATATCTTTTAACTGGACAGTAAAAATAATTTTATGTAATTGGAAAACGTGAGGTGCAAGTAAGTCAACCTTAATGTATGTCAACATAACTTAACAGGGTATTTCAAAAATCAGTCACCGCATCAAGCAGTCAACTGTCCGTAAAACTTAATGAAAATCTGTGGAAAAGCTGCAGTTGAGGTCTGCATTAAAGAAAACTGCAAGTCATGTTGAGTTTAAGCTATGCAAATGCAACTCAATGCTGCTGCTGTGGATGTTGCTGCTGTGAATGTTGCTGCTGTGGATGTTGATCTGCTCTGCATTTAACAAGTATACGCCATGTTGGTCATGTTGAATTAATTTAACAAACGATGTCGACAATGAGACACAAATGTGCTGACATTTGGCACTTGATGTAAAAGTTGCATTTGCATAAGTTTGCAAAATGTCAGCAGTGACAACGGATGCAACAACAACAGCAAGTACAACAACAACAGCAATAACATTTAGTAACTGGCTTATCTGGCATTATGGTTGTCTTAGCAATTTCTTACAGCTCGGACACGCCCAACATTTTAATTTAACATGTCATACACGACTGCATTGAAGTGTTCGCTCTGCACTTACAACAACAACAACAACAACAACAACAATAGCAACAGCAATTTTGTTGGGTGACAAATTTCATAGCACGCTTTTCTGCGTCTTTTGTGCCCTGTCAAAACTTTATGTGGAAAAGAAACCTGCAAAAATGTTTGCCTTGTTTGCTTGTTTGCCCTCAAATCAAGTTTAAGTTTATTTCGATAAAATGTTTTTCGACAAAAATAAACTTCTTTTTATTGCTGTTCTTGTTCTTGGGAACAACAAAAGTTTTTATCTTCACTGCCTAAAAAAGGCAACAACAAACTTTAAGAACTGCAACTGCAACTGCGACTGCAACTGCAACTGCAATTGCAACTGCGACTTCAAAATGTGAAGGAAGTTGCAACCAATTTGTTGCGTTTTACTTAATGTATTTTTTAATCCTAAGTGCAATTCTCTAAAAGTAGATTTTGGTGCATTATTAATCTATATATGATATTTTATTATAGGAATGATATAAATTGATGCGAATTGCCAAGAAATACGAGTAGACGTTAGGTGATAAATGTTATCATAGGCTCTGATCGAAAGAGTAGCAACTGTGCAGCTTACTTCAATTTATGAGAATTGCAAAGAAAGGTATTAAATGAATACGTTGCTCAATAAATAAGTAAATGGTAAAAATTAAATAGAACACATTATAAATTTACTTTTACCTTTGAGCTTCTCACTATTTGCTTACCTAATTGACCGAAAAACTTCTCTTGTACACCTAATTTACTTAAATTTGTGCTCCACTTTATTGTTTCTCTTTTTATCTGCTCCTTTTTCCTTTTTTTATTGTCTTTCGCTGCATTTTTGTGTCTCATTTCATAAAATTGAAATTTACCTTTATGTGCTGTCTGCTGCAGCTTTTTCTTTCCCAAACCCAGCTTGCGCAGACTTTATATATATATATATATATAAAAGTGCTCAACTATATGCTACTATATGCCAGATATAAGTTCCTTTTTATGCACACACATCTACTTGTTAGTTTATTGAAATTGATATCATGCGAGTTGCTGCCGTTCAGCTAACTCTATAAAGACGGTCGGTCCGTTTGTCTGTCTGTCCGCGTTTGTCTCTCCGTATTTGACTTCTGCGGACACTTTTATTTCTATTTTTCATAGAGATTTTGTTACGAAATTCATTGTTAAATCGCTTGGAAATATTTTGGATAGAGTTAAGACGCTGCTGTCTCTGCCTGATTGCCATATGAGAGTGTCTTGTGTCTCATGTCTGCCGTTCGTTTCGTCTTCTTATTGTCTCTCCTTTCTATGCATTATACCCATTAGCAGAGTTGGAAGAAAGGTATATACATGCATATTAGTTATGAACTGTTTTTTTTATACTTTATAACAAGTTTTTCTTTTTTTTATTCTGCTTTGCTTAATAATATTTTCTTGCATGCCTTTGTTTGCAATTCTCAACATTTAAAGATTTAATTTGTATTCAATTAAATGTTTTTTTTTAATATGTTCACTTATACTTTTCTTAAGTCTTAGCCTTTCTATGCGCTTCTCATGAGCTGAAATACAACATGCTTAGGTTAGGTTCTTAAATTTGATTCATTTTGTCTGTAAGTTTTTTTTTACAGGGTATATTGAAGACCAGCACTCTCACCTACTAGGGTCTTATTTATTTTCTGTATTCGTTGAGTTCATATTTTCCTTTGACTTTTATGCATTTACTGTGAAACTCAATCGGCAATTGGACACATGGTGCCCTATGCGACTCTGTTAAAGCGCCTTAAATCAATCGGCTGTTGCATGTGGCACAAACAAAACAGCGGCACAAACAAAATGTCAACAGTCTTTGAACTTTGGGCCTCGGATTGCCGACTGGGTGGCCCCAGCTACACTGTAATAAAATACGCCGAACAACAGGCATTGCCTGGGCGATAACTAACGGTTCAGTCGACCATTGGCCGTGGTCTATGTGGGAATCGGGATTGCCTGGCTGCCATGTAGCCTGCCTCATAGCCTTCTGCCTCATAGGCTGCCTGTTACGTGACAATCCGCAGCCCAGTTTCATGTGCCGACATGTGGCATGTAGTACGTATCGCAAAAGTAGGCGCGCCCTGGCCCCAAGCTCCAATCCCCAACATCCAACAGCAGCAACAACAACAACAACAACAACAACAACAATGGTCACAATGACTCTTTAAATGTGCACCGCATTTGGCTTGACATCAGCGACGAACAGCGACAAGAATAAAGCGAACAGGACTGAGCACAACAATGAGACAACAACAACAACAACAACAACAATAAGTACAACAACTACAACAAAATGTGAGGCTCAGTCTTTGGCTACTTATATTTTCAACTTTAATTTATGAACTCCAATGGGGAATTACTTTATTTGAAATCATTTTCATGTGCAACATTGACATCAAACTTTAGGGAACCGGTTTAAAATTGGAGTTCGAATTGTCGTTTATCTTAAACCAAACTGAAAACTTGATTAGAAAATTCGAAAGTATTCAAAATGTGCTTGCTTAAGCTAACTATAAGTGTATATGGCTCTTAACATGTATAGGAAGTGCTTGAAAAACTACAATCCATTATCGATAAAAAGCAATGGGAAGAAGTTATCGATTTTTCGAGAAAAATTGAATCTTCGCAAGATATAAGAGTGCTCTATATATGCAATTATAAGTCTCTAGCTTTTATAGATCTTGAGATAAACGCGTTCGTACATATGTACGTAGGATACCGATCAAAGATATATGTATATATGCTTAACCTCATATTATATAAATCAAATGAGTATAATAATTTAATTTATATTAAATAAGTAGAACAATTTCATTTATGTGGATGGTATTCAAATTCAAGAGTTATTAGTATAACATTGATATGAAAATTCGTAAATTAATTTTCAATTCAAAAACCATTTTCTCTCATATTTCAACTAGTTTTTTTTTATCCCTTGTATCGGTCATGTTCATTACAACATTCCAATTAATTTTGCTGTCCGTATTGTAAGCCGAAAGGGACATTCATCAATCTCAATGTCAGCTTCTGGCTAAAAGCAATGTTAAAATTTATGTAGCCTTCAGTTCAAGCCGCGATTGCAATTCAATTATGAATTATGTCAACAATTTGGCTTGACATGTTTTGCTGTTGGTGCATGCAACAGCAACCGCGGCTGCTCCCCTATCGTCTCCCCCCTTTGTGCTCACCTCTTTCTGCTATTAGTGTTGCAGCCACTAATTAAATGCAATGCTGTTCGCTCGATTTGTTGTGCTAGTGCTGCGTAATTACGGAATGCGGCAAAGGGACGGAGCGACGGACACGCCGGCAACATTGACGGCGGCAACATTCCGAGACGTTACTCATACGTCGCGTGTGTCAATAGAACGGCGAGAAATGCCTTTGAAATCTGCTGCGTCGTGCAGCAGTTGCAAGTAGCTGCGAGGAAGTGGCAGTGGAAGCTGCAGTAGGTGGAGCAGCTGGAAGGGGGCGTCGAGGAGGAGGAGGTGCACATTCACAGGCGGCTGCTTGGCGACATCTCCACATTTGGCATGCCACAACTACAGCAGCAACAACAACAACAACAACAGCAACAATTGCTTCTTTGTTTTGCCAGCGCCTTGTTGCTGCAGTTATTGTTGTTGCCTTTGTTCTTGTTACTGTTGTTGTTGCTGCAATTGTACATTGACACCTCATGGTTGCTGCGAACCTCTTTTTATAACACCCAATGCCCATTAAAAATGTCCTGAACAGGGTATATTGCAGTAGTGCAGACTTACTGCAAGTGTTGCAAAAATTATCGGAGATATTTTTTAGATCATTTTTAAATGCTCAGCTATTCTACCTATCTATTCTATTCCTCTATTTAACAGTTTTAATATCTCAATTAAATATACTATAAGAGTTATGGATGAAGCTTTACTTAATATAGTGATCAATAAATATCGATTTACAAATATTTTTATTTTATGGAAAACTGAAATATTGAAGGTGCTACAAATAGAAAATCTTGGCAAAGAAACACAAATTTCGATCTATGGAGAAAAACACTCTGTATAATTTTGATTTATGGTATGTGTATGGAAATATTATTTTGAATACTTAAAAATTTCAGAATTATCTTATTGTTCAATCCCGAATTATTGAAGAAGGAATGTGAGAGTAAAAGAACAATGAAACAAAGAATAGAAGAAGTTGCTTATAGATTACAGATCCTACATTAACTTTCAAGTGAGTACAGGGTAGCTTTTAGTCCGTCACACTCCACTAGAGCACTTTGGCTAGCTTTTTCTTATGCCTTGCGTCGCTTTGTTGGCCATGTACATGAAATTTATGTCGCCTAAAGTGCAACGTTGACAATGTGCGCTTGTAATTTGTTGTTGTTGTTGTTGTTGGTGTTGTTGTTGGTGTTGTTGTTGGTGTGGTTGTTGGTGTGGTTGTTGCTGTCAGCAGTTGGCCATGGCTATTTAATGATTGTGTCGTGCAAATGCCAAAGCAAAGAGCTGCTGGAAAACAACTTCGCTGCGATTTGGTGAAAGAAACGCGCAACATTATTTTTCACGCCCTCGGGAAAAGCGTCAGCTGTTGCGCAAGTTCAAAGGCGGGACTCAAGAGGGGCGGTCATGGTTAAGGGGGGGTGGGGTGGGATGGGGCAGGTGGGGGTGTAATGTCTGGTTGCTCTATGCAAATGTCACATGCAATCATAAATGCATATCGCTGCGGTTCAATGGAGGGAGTCGAGGCCAAATAGTCAAAACACACCCCGAGGCGCCGCGACGCATGCAACTGTAATAATTTATACAAATGTCTGCGGCTTTTGACTTGCCACTTGTCACCTCTGCCACAAGACTCCTTAGACATACCTCCACCTCCTGCTCCATCGGCGACAGTTCAATAAAAGTTATGCGACAAACGGCGTCTGATGACACACTTTGTGGAGCGAAACGCCTTTTGGATTCGAAGTGTGGAGCGTGGATCGTGGGGATTGTGCAGATTGTGGGGATTGTGGGGATTGTGGGGACTGTGGCGAAAGGATGCTGAAGCCGCCAGGTGGGTGGCCAGGTGCAGATGCGTCTCTGGGAGATTGAAAAACTTTTGCCTCGTTGATGCTGAAAATGAAATATGTTACAGCGTTTCGTTTGAAATACCCTGTAGCTATAACAAAAGATAGAAAATATGCTGAGTTTGTATGCAGCTTATGTAACTGGCAAAACAAAAATGTATCTTAAGTAAATTATAAACCTTCTTTGAAATGGATAAGTATTGGTTTCAGATCTTTACCTTTTATATAATTTCTACACTATATGATGTAGAAGCATGAAACTCGGTTTCTTAGCTCTTTTATAGAATGCACAGATCTATGATATATATTTTGTAATCTTTTTTTGATTTTTAAAAGAAAAAAAAAAAGAAGGAATAAGTACGTTATCATGGCTTGACAACAGGCATACCCGTTTGTTAAATATACCACCAAATATAAAAACAATTAAATAAATATTGAATTAAATAAATAATTAATTAAATAAATAATGAATATTCACCACACAGAAATAAATAAGGAGCAAAGTCGTAGTATATATTATACCATATATGAAACACAGGGCATCTGGTAGTCAAGCATTACCTATTGGCCTGGCTTTGGTTAAGCAGGAGTGCTAAAATCGAACAATGATAGATGCAAAGTGCAGCGCAGGCATGCAACGTAAAGGTGTGCCACAGCTGACTGCCGCATCCTACTTCTTCTTCTTCTTCTTCTTCTTCGTTCAACTTCTTCTCTTTGAACATCGGGGGTATCGATAAGCACCTCGGAGACAGCTGAAACGCTTGAGAAATGCAGCTACACTCAGGCACATGACTTGGTTGCGGGATCTTAAGTTACTTTTGCTGTCAACCGATGATGCGAGCTGTTGTAACACTGAAACACACACACTGACACACACGCACACATTAACACACACTTAAGAGTTGTATCTCATGAAAAGTTTTCAGTTTTCAGTTTTACTGGAAAAGCAAACCAAGTTATAAACAATTCGGGTGGAGGAAATTTCCGTATGTCGCGACGTCGTCTTCAAAAGCGAGTTTCACAGATTTTCGAATAAATTTTTCGTAATTTGTTTAAGTTTGAAGAATTTTGTAGCCAAAACGTATTAGCAAAAGTTTTATTGCTCGAAAAGATTTCTTCTTAGTTTCGAATAAAACTTTTGCAACTTTGTTAAGATCTATTTTGATAGATATCATTGACAATCGTTGTTATCGTTTTATTAACCGCTTGTTATGAAGACTCAAAGAACATTTAATTTTCTATTTTGTAAGTGTATAATATATTATTTATCTAGAAATATTTCTAGTTGAGTATTGCTTGAAGGATGAGGTTAAGAGTTCAATGACAGATAGTATGGATAGCATTTAAATATTTTATATACAACATACTTTTTGATAATTCTGAAGTTAAGGAATACTTCTATTAGGATACCGCAAATAATTTGATTGTCAATAATTTCTTAAATATTGCTTTTAATTTACATCGAGAATACTTATAGGAAAATTTCTTACTGTAATCCTTTCGATAAACTCAAGGAATTTTTTTTGGGTATTTAAAAAAAAAACCTTTTTCCTGCTGCGTTTTAGGATTAAGCAACAACTTTGATTATCTTTTATAATAAAAATAAAAGAATTGATTATAATTACATTTTGAACATTTGTGATGACTTCGAATGATATAAAACTGGCATTTAATTTCCATTTTAATGCTGCGCCTCGAATTAGACTGGCCGCTGGGTCTCAGGTAATCTGCCCTGTTGAAACCTTGGGGCGCTAATCTTACAAGGCAATGCCTGGCCACGCCACATGCCACATGCCGCATGCCGCATGCCGCATGCCGCATGCCGCTTGCATTCCATTAATTAACAATTAGTGCCATCAAAGGCGCGGCCGCAGCAACAAATCGAGTCGAAGATGCAACGCAGTCGAATTGTGGCTGCTGCACTGAGAGAAAATGTGTGAAGTATCTAAAGGAAATAAAATAAAAATCTTGACATGGGAAAAAGTTGAAGTTTTGTAATTGAGAAATGCCTGTAAGCATACCCTAAATAAAAATTAGTTACCAATACAAATTATCATTGAAATTTGATAAGTACACTGGGAGAAACTATATGGGAATCTAATTAAAGTCTTTAACTGAGAATAATTTAAAGATAAGTCACAAAATAAAAGTAGCTTATGTTAAAGTAGAACTTAGAAAAGATACTGATTATTTTTTGTTTAATGATGTTAAATTCTAAATATTAGGAAATTTGTTGGAATTAATAAAAAGTTCTTATTTAAGGCACATAAATAAATCGAATAGTACAAAGGCCATCGACAAGCAACAAGAGATTTATCTATATAAGAGGAATTATATGCTCTGTCTTTTCTCTCAGTGTAGTCAGTGGTAGCTGCGAGGCAAGCAACATAAGTTTTTGATGTGCGGCGTCACTTTCCGGTGCATCAAATTGTGTTGAGTTGGCGACAGGATACGGTAGCCGTCTATATATGTGTATATATTTATATATATATAGAAGCTGTACAATCGGTTGATAATGATGCGGCAACGCCTGTCTGAATTTGGAAGCAGCAACAGCCGTTAAGGGGGCAAAGATCAGAGAGTGAGAGATGGATGGAGATGGAGATGGAGATGGAGATGGAGATGGAGGTGGGGCGGCAAATGGGAAGAGATCTGTGAGCGATGTCAAAAGATGACAGCGATGAGGATGACGATGCGGCCCGCTGATGACTTGTGTAATAAGTGGAAAGAATCTTGTCTAGAAACAATAACTCGTTGCCTTTCGTTGAACTTGAATTGCAGTTGCATGTTGCATGCAGCCGGCAACAAGCAACAAGCAACATCCAACAAGCAACAACAACAACAGCAACAACATTGAGTTAATGATGGTCTCTCGACTTGGCTAGTAGATCGCTCTTCGCGGCTGGCTGGTTAAGCTAGCTTTAAGGCCAACTGCACGATTTGCCTGCCTGTCTTGGCTGTGCGCCTGTTAACTTGGCCATGAAACATTCGATGCTCGGGCAAATTTCACAACCGGCATCGGGAAATTGTGAAAAAGTGAGTTGAAAAACACACACAGAAAGAGATAGAGATTGGGGAAGAGAGAGAGAGAGAGGGTAAGCTATTGCCGGCTACGTGTTTTTCTTGTTTTCTTTTTCAGCGCATCTACGCGATCTTGAGCTCAATTCTTCACTCTGAACGTACTACAATCCCATACACTCTATAAGTATTCACTGTTCTCTTCATCTGGAACTTGTTTTCTGACCATATTTGTGCGTCGGCGTCGGCGTCGGCGTCTCCGTCGGCATCTTAACCGCAAATCCTTTCGGATATGAATTGAATTCATATATTATTTATGATCTGTTTATTTTTATTGTGCATGCCATATCATCATGATGATCATCATTATGATGATAGTGATGATGATGATGTTGTTGATGTTGCTGCTGGAAATTGTTTGCCGGCTTTTGGCTTTTGGCATGGTGAATGTTCTGCCTGTCAGAAATGAGAAAACTTCTAATTGGAATTGCTAATCAAGTTGCGAGCAATTTTGGCTGATTCGGCCTCGAGGAACTGTTCGCCAAGGCAAGCCTCATGGATGCTTGAAAAACGGGGTAAGAGAGCCAGATAGAGCACGTGAGAGAGAAAAAGAGAGAGTAGTGTACTTTACTGTTATTGTATTATAGAATAAAAGAGTTCGACTAAGCGATATAAATGGGAAACAACAATTAAATAAATAATCAGTATTTGAACTAAAAGAGTTTAACTAAAGGAGATGATGTGTAAAAATGTAGAACTAGAAAAATTTTCTTTTATCTGGCAACCTTTTATTTAACTCAATGTAATCAATAGCCGGTATTAATGTTGATAGATATTTGACAATAATTGCGTTTAACCCAACTTATAACTATCTTGTTACTATATTTTGTATGGGTCACATTGTATTTCTTATTTATATGCCCGTTTATATAGCCACAAGCAATCTAGTGCCTTGCATATCAGCTACAAAAATCTGGCAGCACTGGTCTTAAGAAAAACATTGACTTCGAGTCAATTTCCGACACTTTCGATTAATGTACAACTTTAACAAATAATTCTATGAACTATATTTTAAAATTCTTAACCAAAATAAGCATCTATGTCATTTGGCTGATGTCAAGAGACAGTAGTCTGGCAACTCTGGTTAAAAATCTTAATCTATTTACAATAGTTTTTGTAAATGTTTCGACGCTTCTTCCATTATTCTTCTATCAACCCCATCTTGTAGGCTAGTGCCAAGTTAGAGCAATCTGGCAACCCTGTCTGCCACTGCCAGCTGTCCTTCGCGTAGCATTGTTCGCTTTGCCGCGTCTAGCTCTATTCTTAGCGGCCAATATCCAGTTCATCCGCCAACAGCCACGACTGTTGCGACTGCAGACGGGTCGCCCCACACGACGATTCACAAACTGAATCATTGTCAGTGTGAGAGAGAGGGAGATACGAAAAAGAGAGAGAGAAAGAGAGAGAGAGAGGGAGAGGGAGGCAGATTCGTGTGCGCCTTGATTGCCCCACCGCGTTGCCTGTCAAGCAACCGCCTTCAACCCGCTGAACCTGCTCGGCGCCTGCCTCATCCTGCTCCTGGGTACTCCTCCTTCTCCTAACTTTTCCTCCTGCAGGTATATTTTCTATAAAAGCTATAGCTGGGGCACCTTCTCCACCATCACCGAACTGTTCCTGCTGCTTTATCTGGAATAGAAGCACATGGCCTCCTTCTCCACCAGCTCCTAACTCTTCCTGCTCCACATGGCCTTAATAGTTTGATATGTACTATGCATTTCACATACTAACCGGGATACCGGGTTATTACGATTACGATTACGATTATTATTGTTGTTGACAGCGGACAATTTAGTGGCTTTTCGCGTTTCCTGCTTGTCTTCCATAGACATGTTATTCCCACAATGGGAACCAGCTCCAAGCGCCTACTTAGCCCAATCCCCAAGCCCAAACGTTGCGGTTCAAGTGGCTGCCAATCCACGACAGCTGACTGGCAGTCAAAATTCAAAGCAATTAGACCGCCAACTGATCGCATGGCACATCTTGAATCGAATCCCGCATCGCATCATATCTTCGAACTCTTCGAACTGTTCTAACATCTGCCAGCATCTTAAGTCATCTTATCCCAAGTGTAAACGGAGGCACACACTTGTCTCTGACGTTGCATTTGGCTGGTGTTTGGGGCAATTGGAAAACTGCTTTCTAATGGCGCTACAAGTGCTTAAGAGTTAAGAGCTTTTCCGGCTCAATTCGTAAATGCAAGTCAAGTCCAAGTCGAAGTCCAAGCAGCATCAATTTAGCTGCTTCACATTTTTTGACAGACAGTCGCAACAGAAATCTAGTACTCGATTTTTCTTTAGTTTATTTGATTACTTTATGAGAATCGCAAAGAAGGGCATGTTTATAAATATATTCATAATTTGCTGTAAAGAGATCTGAAGCTAATCAATTTTTCGCTAATTTAAAGTTTTTTTTGTAGAAAATCTTAACTTTTTTTATACACGTTTCAAATATAAATACAAATATATTAGAATCTTGTCAAAATATATTCTGAAACTCTCTTATATAATCAACAGTATTTTCTCAGTGATGAATTTATTTTTAAAAAAAATGTATTAACTCATATTTTGATTTCATGAGAATCGCAAAGAAGAGCTGTACTGACTAACATTTGTTTTCAGAACGGGAATTTCTCTTTAGCCTCTGTCATAGTGAAGCATAATTTAGCAAATCATAATTGCAATTTTGACAGGCTAACTTCATTATCTCATATCAGAAATGTCAAAAATTCGCATTCATATAATTTGGTCCTTTACATTTATTAATATTTAAACAGCGTGTAAAAAATATTTATTTTTTGGGCTTGCCAAAAATATTTCATTATGAAACGAAGCTCGTTTTGAAAAACAAATGCGAACAAAGTCTGTTGTGTGTGTATGTAAGAGTGTGTTTGTATGTATTTTGTGGAATGCAATTAAAATGCGCGCTGGGTTGGATAATGCTGCTATATACTTATATGTGCTTATACTATCTGGCACATGCGAGCAGCTTAGTATGCAAAAGCGGGGAACAGAAGCAGAAAAATAAAATCAGAACGGAAGCTGAAACAATTTACTGATCTACTGGAGCTGACGCGACTAGTAGATGCCCTGTAACATATTTTTCTTGAGCATACACTTAATAAAATACCTATCGCTATCAATTTTCTATAAATAAACCGAGTAGTAAATCGATATTTATCGATTATTAGTTTATAGGCTAATCTAAAGTCTTATCTTATTAGCATTAACAACAATTATTTGTGAGAAAAAAGCCATGCAATAAATCGATATTTATCGATTATGAGCAAAGAGACTGAACGATTAAAATAATGACATGTTTAATGTTTGCTTAACATAAGTTTTAAAAGTGATTATTGATGCCTACTCAATCCTGTTACATAAATGCTCCAAAGATCAATATACCCTTCTCGCCATTTACAGGGTATGTAAAAGAGTTAAACAGTTTAGCGGCGCTTGCAGCGCGCAGCTTTAATGATAATGAAGATTATGCCGCTGCATTGGAGCGCCAGGATGAGAACGAGGATATGCGGATGCGAAAGCGAATGCGGATGCGGATGCTGATGCTGATGATGTGTTGGTTGCAGTTGTTGTTATTGTAGTTGTTGTTGTTGTTGCTGCATGTAGAATAAAATTGAAGCAGAAGCTGCGTTGTTTTGGCTGTGGCAAAGTTGCTTGCGGCTCTGGGATCTGAAACTGGGACTTGCGACTTGGTCCGGGACTGTGTTGCACAACTCTCCCCTTCCCCCTCGCCATGCAGCTGCCCCTGCCACATTTTGTGCTCATGTGCTGGCTGCGAGTGCAACTTCAACTTCGAGTGGCTCTTAACGGGAACCGTTTCGCATTGCATGCTGGCTTTTTAGCATATTGCAGCAGCAGTAAAAAATGATGTAAACCAAATTTCAAAGAAAACAATTTGGATAATTACATTATTTTGATGAAGAGCTACAGTTGCCTGTACATAAATAAGCCGACGAGTGATCGGAGTGGGGGCAGAGGCAAGTTTAATCACTTTGCTGTGTGGTCGTCCAAGACAGATAATTCAAAGTGTGACATGCTAGTTAACATATTGTATGGGTTATTAAATTGCCGAGCTGGAATACCCTAACAAACAGGACAGACATCGACGTGGTAGTTAACCTTGCATGCAACAATGCAAGGAAAACTGGAATACCGTATTAAATAAGTTAGCGGCAGACAATTTATGATATTGAAGTTAACATTTTGTAGGAATGATTAAATTTAGGAGTGCGGTTTATAAACAGAACTGGAATACCCTAACAAATAAGTCAGCTCTATAAACTGATTCTTTAAGTTGCGATATGTTTAAAGTGTGACACATTATAGCAATGATTTTAGTGCCTAGTTATCTATATAAATAGAACTGGAATATTAACTTGAATAATATTTCATTCAACGATTTCCTCTTTTAGTTCTTGAGCAAAGGTTGTAGATAAGTTGGCTTGAAATACCGAGTTTTCAAGGAATTATTGATCGGTAGTCTATGGGCCTATAGGAACAATTTTTATATCAGCTTGCTAAAGGAAATATTCATGCATTCATTACTAATCTCATTCAATTCTGGTTAAAAGTTAACCTTACCAAATAAGTAATACATCAACAGCTGTTAAACAGACAACGGGAATATGAGGTAAATAAGAAAAAAAAAAAAAAACAAATAAATAAAATTAAATTTAAATTTTTCCTTTTAAAATAATTTGGTTTTCCGCAATCTGTTTTTTTTTTTTCCTTTCCCAAACCTGGCCCTAAGACTGAAAATTGATTTGAATCATAAACCAATCTAGTGATAAATTTATTAATGATCTTAGAGTTTAGGTTCACGGGTAAGAAATTGATTTGAACCATAAACAAAACCACTGACAACTTATTTTATGGTTTTTCAGACCCCGTTTTGTGACCCTTAACTCATTTAAAAAACTCAGCAGATTTTATGGTTTGGCTACTTCTAACAATTTTTTTAGAAACTTCGAGTTATAATCTAATTTTTTGATTGTATACAGATTTTTCCTTCACTTCTAAATCACCTAAAAATAATAATAATTATATTTAAATATGTGGTATACGAAGTAAATAAAGTAATGTCTAGTTTATTTATATTTTATTTTATGTTTCTTAAAGAGAGCTGATTACAGGGCATCTGCTAGTCGTGGAATTATAAAAATTTCACGCTTCGTTATTTTCGTTTATTCTTGGCACCTTTTAGATACAATCAACACGAATAACCGAATTACCCACAATTTTTGCATGCTTCTTCTTTGTTGTTTAAGCTTTTTGGCTAAGAACTGACTCCAACTGCTGCTGGCAGTAGCCTAGCCCCACATTAAAAGCAACAACAATAACAACAACAAAAACAGAAATAGAAATTGCGGTATAAAGCATTTGATTATGCAGCCCATTTCCATTTGGCCAACTTTTTGCTCCTCCTTTGCGTTTGCCTTAGCTTTCGCCATTGGCTGGGATGTTGCTGCTGCTGCTGCTGCTTCTGCTGTTGTTTTTGATGTTGCTGCTGTTGCTGATTGTTGCTGTTGCTTTTTCTACTGATATTCCTGCTTCTGCTGTGGCTTCTTCTGCTGATATTGTTGCCGCTGCAGGTTGCACAATCCAATTGCAAAAAAAAAAAACGTCAAAATATTGCTGGCGGCCGCCAACCTATTCAATTATTGTTATAAGCCTTCACTGCGCCGGCGGGCTGTTGCTGGCTGCCACGCCCCTTTTGGCCGCAACCAACTTTGCAGGAGGCGAAATTGATTTGGCAAATTGCAAAGCAACCGCGCGAATGGCCACAAACAATTTTCCAGCATTTACATAATTTTCTTTTGTTGGAAAAACGTTTTGGTAATGTAAACTGACTTATTTTTAGCCTTCTTCAATGAATATCGTTAGCATTTCATTAAGGGGCGTGGCAACAGCCCCCAACTCTTCTGTCAGAGCTCGGGTAAATATTTATAAATGTATTCGGCTCATAAACAAGCCAATTGGTTTATGTATAAAACTTTTTTTGGAGCAGGTTTCATGGAGCTCCAGCTGCGACTCATCTCCATCTCCATCTCCATTTCCATTTCCATTGACTGGGATCCGATGGCAGCTGCAGCTTTGCTCTTCCTCTTGCTGCTGCTTTTGGTTTTGCTTTTGATTGTCTTTTAATTAAGCGCAAAATACAATAAAAATTGTGTTTAAACTGGTTTCTCGGATTCTCTACCTGCGATTGCATTGAAATTTCCCCACAATTGTCGTTTTCCTGGCCACTAATTCAGTTCCCATTTTGACATTATTTCTACCTGTTTGTCAGGTGGTTCGCCTTACCTTTGCTTTATGCCTGTCAAATTTAGCCGCTTATCAGCGTTTCATTTATCTACCTGTCGTTCAGGTCTGTCAACCGAGTAGTCTATAACTCAACGATGGTTCACGAAGGGCTCCTCCAACTGCAGCTAAAGTACTTATCTGAACTTATCTCGAATGTGCACCTAATTGGCTGCTGACGTTTGATAAACCTGATAACAGTTGATAAAACACTAAATTCTCGACTACTATTGAGTTGTTGAACTCAAGAAATAGGTTAAATTTACAGCTTATCAAATAGTGCTGTTATAAAATATCTTAAAGTTTCGAATTGTCTGGGCAAGAAGTGAACATTGAGCATGTGAAATCGAATTGAGTTTCGCGAAGAGTTATAAACCGAACTAATGGAGACTTAAAGATAAAAAAGTAGCACAAGCAATTTTCTAGAAATTTGTTGTACTTATATCTCATCTATCAATAGATGATCTTTTAATTAATAATCAAGTATTGTATATATTTTAAATATTATAATAAATGTTTTGATTTAGAGGAAATTAGGTATAAATAAAATTGTTTATACTATATTTTATTTTTATTTTGTATATATATATATATATATATATATATATATGTAAAAAAAATGTAGTAAAGAATTATTTAAATTAAGTACAAAATTATTTATGATTTTTTGCAATATGTTTTCTACAATCCATAGTCTAACTGTATTTATTCGGGCTTGAATCCTAGTTTGGGATTTTGAAGTATTTTGGTTTATATTTTATATACCCACATAGTCGAACATTTCATTGCTTTTATGCTCAAGTTTCTTTATAGTTTTCAAAGTAATAGCAAATAGCTAAATAAATTTTATTTCATTAGCTAAAAGGAAGACGACTAAAAAGGTTTTAACCCCGCCAGCTCAAGTTTCCCAAAGGTTCTGCTGCAAAAGGCATGCATGAATTTCTCATAGCCCAGCTCATGTCTTCTTCATGCCACACACACTCACACACACACACACACACACACACACACACACACACACACACACACACACACACACACACACACACACTCACACACACATACTCACACACACTTCTAGTCACGCTGTTGACATAACTTCAGCTCATTTCTGTGACACGACAAGTTTACAACTCTGGCTGTGTACTTGGAGTCATTTGGCTTAATTCGTCTGTCCAAATTGCTATTTATATGCATCGCCCTCGCTTTTAATTTGTGCTGCAAATCACGAGTCGCCATTTGGCCCAAGACTTGGCCAAGAGGCTGGCAGGTTGGCTGGCTGTTTGGCTAGCTGGGCCGAGTCTGTTGCCAATCTGCAAACAAAATCAACAGGTGGCGCGCATATTTCAACATGAAGCTTGCCTGCAAAACCGACCGAAATATCAATAAAAATGCCATTTGTTGCGATTGCGTCGTGCCACAAAAAAAAAAAATAAAAAAAAACGAAAACAAAAAACAAAATAAAAGGAATGAGAGCCGAGAACTGAGCACTGAGAACTGCCGGCCACATAGATAATTTTCAAGCAAGGCTTGCACACATTGCTTGCAACTCCACTAAGGTACTCACCACATATACCCTAACCGAGGGATCAATCCACTTTTATCTAGAGTTTGTTCAAGCATTATCTAGAGTTTGTTTGCAGTGGCAGGTCTTTTGTATAAACTCTATTGATGTTATATATAATATTATCTATATAAATTAAGTGTGAATATCATAAAGCTCCATTGATTTCTGCATTATTTATTTACAGTCTTTTTATCAAAGATTGTAGTCCGATATATTCAAGTTTATTTACTGCACTTTTAAAACAATTTTAAAGAGACCTCCCTTTTAGCCAGCCTGTAGGGTATAACAAATTCGTTCTGTCTGCAGCAATAATATTTGTTTATTTTTTATTAGTCGATTTTGTGCGCTGCTTGCATTGCACTTAATTTATTGGCAACACTTTGCTCGGCTGCTGCATTTAAACGACAAGTGTTGCAAATAAAAAGGCAAAATTAAAGCGGTGCAAATTAGAGAGAAAAAAAATAAATAAATAAAGTCGAGGGCGACCAGCGGGGACGTCAACACCAAAAGGGGGCTCAAAGTGCCAGCAGTTGGGCCCAAAGAGAAAAAAACTCGTTTGCAGCTAAAAAACTATTAAAAAATCTCGCAGGCCACGCTTTGTTGTTGCTGTTGTTATTGCTCTTGCTGCTGCTGCTGCTGCTGCTTGAAGCAAGTGACTTTGGCCTGGCCGACGCTTAATAAAGGCAGCGGGCAGTGGGGTTAGCCACAACGCCAAAGGCCAAAAGTGTTGGCAACACAAACAAATAAAAAGCGTTGCTCTTGCTGCTGCTTCTGTTACTGTTGCTCGTGCACACCAGCAACATGTGTAGCAAAAAGCCCAAAATGAAGACATGAGCCGCAGCAGCAGCAGCAACAACTGCAACAACGTTGACGACCTTCTTTTGTAAACGCGCGCTACATAATTGCAACATCCAAAGCAGCAAAGCTAACGAGTTCGCTGCTGCGGCCTTTTGTTGCTGCCTGTGTGTTGCATTTGCCTCTTTGCCACTGACAGTTGAGAAATTAGAACGGTTTTTGTTGCTCTCCCGAATCACATGCACGTGCGTTCGGATTCTATGTGTAATTGGCAGCTGTTGCAGGTGTGTAAAGCGAGTGTTGCTGCTGTTGCTGTTGCTGCTGCTGTTGCTGCTTTTGTTGCTGTTGTCTAAGGTCAACGGCAGCTGCAATCAGTTGGCCATACTGACAAGCCAAGGCAATCATTGAGCCCTGTCAAGGTGTGTTTAATCAATGTTGCATTTACCTTTTTATTGCCGTACCCCTTTGCTCTCCCCTCCCCCTTCCCCATTGCCCCTTGCCAACTACCTTTGTGCCTATCGCTCAGATGTTGCTCATGTCGCAAACATTAATGTCGGCCCATTTGCACAAATCGTTGTCGTCGTCGTTGCTGTCATGTTGGTTGCTGCGGCTCTTGGCCAGGTCTGAAAGTCTCGTCTTTGTTTCTTGGACTGCGTAGGCGGACATGTTGTTGTTTTTATTGTTGTTGCTGTTGCCCTGCGTGCCAGCCGCATTGTTGTTGCTGCAGCTGCCATTGATTATTGCCTCTCGTCCGACGCGTATAAATCGCAACGCTTAAATCTCAGCTTAAACTTGTAAATTAAAACCTTAATGAGTCTTGGGTTGCTTTTTTTTGCCTGCTCCGGAGTCCGGAGTCTCTGGAGTCTCTGGAGTCTCTGGAGTCTCTGGAGTCTCTGGACCATGCTGTGCGGAGCAACACGCATTGCTCGACGGCAATTTATGCTCTTCTCTCTCTCGGCGGACTTTTTCAATTTTATTTTCGAAATTGAAAATGGCTGAGAATTGCCTGACTTGGCCAAGAAGTGTGCGCAAAATGGTAATAAATTGATGAAAACGATTCAATATTTAAATTCATTTAATGCAACGGATTTCAGAAATTTTCAGTCAAAAAACTTTTTAAACAAATCAATTTTAATCAATCAAACGTTGCATTAGGAATATTTTTGGAGAATTCTATAATTCATAAATCTTGTTCTAGAATGTAATTAATAATTTGTAATTCAAGCTCCATCACAGCTTTTAGTGTCAACATTTAACAATTTTTTAACTGATGTTGGAACATAGTTAGACACTCAAGCAAATTATTTATTTGAATATATTAAACAAATAAATTATGTAATTAAGTACTTAATTTAAGAACAATTTGGAGAAGTCTAGCAGACTACACTGCACAAAAATGTTGCATGCAAATGCTTCTAATTATAAAAGCAGTTGAAGTTGCAATTTAACAATTATGGAGCCCAGTTAGTGGAATTTTGCAGTTGCTGTTGCTGCTGTCAGAGGCAAGCGCAGCAGCAACTGTTGCAGCTGCATTTAAAGAAGGAGCCAATGGCGTGTCAGCTGACACGTTTTTAATTTTCAAGCAATTAGTTTTTTTCTCTGCTATTCAATTCCAATCAGAGGCCACTAACGTAACACACATGAGACAAAAGAGTAATGGCTAAGGGAGTAGAAGGGAGCGGAAGGGGTTGGGGGGTATGGGGAGGGGTATATTGGGTATTAGCCTACCCGCATTGTCGATTACCTTCAAATGATTTCTTTTGCTAATTAATGCGCTGTGAATTTTCTCACGCTTCGCAAGGGGGCAATAAAAAACTTGTTCTTCATCTTCGCAACCGCAACCGTGCAGCAAAGTGTAACAAAGCGTATTCTTTGTTAGTTCTTTTCTTTAACTTCCTCAATAACATTTGCATAGTTAGTTAGTCAGTCAGTTAGTTAGTCGCATGTCCGCTTGATTAATTTAAATAGCTTGTTCTTTGGTCGAACACACGCGATTAGATGATTACAAAAATTACACAATGTTTTAATTATTAGCATATTGTTAGGCATACCATACCTTATAGATTGGAATTGGCTTTATGTCGCTGCTATATCCGTTTCGAAAGTGTCAACAGCTGCAGCAACAGGTTTGCCAAGAGTTCGAGTTTGACTGCGGCTGTGGCAATGTAAATTCCAAATGTTAATTAGCTTAGGTTTAGTTTGAGTTATTCGATTGGAAGCTTTCAGTTATGGGCTGATATGTATTTATTTATTATTTTTTTCTTTAAATTTATCGATTTATGTTTATATTTGTTTAATGATACTGCACTTTTGTACACTTTGCACCAAACTTTAATTGCATTTCGAAATTAACTTTGCTGGCCTCGCAGCTGCACCTTCATCTAAGCACATCTGAACACTGCACAACAAAGATGATGAGCACACACACTCGCACACGCACACGCACTCACACATACACACAATATACGGCTTTAACCGATTCCGATTTTGATTCGCACTGCGACTGCGACTGCGACTGCGATTGCGACGTTCGCTTCCGCTGGCTAAGCGTAAACGACTAAAAGCGGCCACATAAATTTCAATAGGCCAGGCAGTCAGCCAGGCAGGCAGTCAGGCTGGCAGGCAGGCAGGCAGCGGCTGTTCGGCTGCTCGCTGTCATAGCAGCAGCAGCAGCAGCAGTTGACGTCGACTTCGCACAGTGGTTGAATAGCGATGTCTCATTGACTGTTAGAGACTTGTCATTTATGCAATGATAATATGATTCTTATTGTTTTATTTTGATTCATTTTATTTACAATTTATTATCATTATCATTATCATTATCGTTATCATTATCATTATCATTATCATTATCAATTGCATTATCATTATCATTATCATTATCATTATCATTATCATTGTCATTATCATTATCATTATCATTATCATTATCATTACCATTATCATTATCATTATCATTATCATTATCATTATCATTATCATTATCATTATCATTATCATTATCATTATCATTATCATTATCATCATCATTATCATTATCAATATCAATATCAATATCAATATCAATATCATTATCATTATCATTATCATTATCATTATCATTATCATTATCATTATCATTATCATTATCATTATCATTATCATTATCATTATCATTATCATTATCATTATCATTATCATTATCATTATCATTTTCATTATCATAATCATTATCATTTTCATTATCATAATAACTATCATTATCATAACCATTATCTTTATCTAAATACATTATACATGTTTAACAAAAAATATTATTTCATCCCATGCAAATTGCAGTTTTACCACTGTGCAACTGACAACCAGTTTCCTTCCATTCACATGGACATTGTTTGTGGAACCTAAGTAAAACCGTCGCTCACTGTTGTTCGCGGGAGTTTCGTATTTGTATGGGTCTCTGCTTCTATATGTATATGTGTGTGTTTGTGTGTGTGTGTGGCAGTGTGTGAGGATCCCATGAAGGGGCATGGCAAACAAAGTGGGTATTCCAGCATCCACAAACTCATTCAAAGTCCACGCCTGCCACTGTGCCACAGTGCCACAGTATGAGTGGAGAGCTTCCTTATCTGTTTTTCCTTCTTTTTGTTTTTTTTTTTTTTAATGATAACAAGTTATTTTACGATATCAAGCGACAGAGTTTCATAAATTTTTAGTGGCACTTGTTGAGCAAAGCCGAAGAGCTTCTAATTGATAATTTCTCTTGCTCTTTAAATGTTTATTTCCGTTTTAATTAATTGATGGTTTCTATTTGTGTGGTTAGTTCTAGTTAGAGGTGTGCTTAATGGAGCTGGACGATTGCCGCTTATCGTAAATTGTTGATGTTTGGGATCGGGTACCATTTTATGACTGGGACTTAAAGTTCGAGCTTAGTTTCCAAGTAGTTGGGTTGCCCACAAGGAAGGTGGTTTACTTAATGAAAGATTATGGAAATTTTATAGAAATGTTAAAGGCTAAAGGAATTCTCTTTAATGGGTTTAAAGTTGTTTGTTTGGTATATAGGAAATGTGGCATGCTATTGGAATGTGATTGGGATATACAAATATAATGTATTATATAATATAATACAGAAATATACAATTCATATATAAAGATTAAGATTATAAATCGAATACGAATACTAATGGCAACTCTTATCCTAATCAAACCAACTCTTTTATTTAATAATGGTTATATATAAGAGTCTATGCTTTCCATCTATAAAGCCTAAAACCCTGCTACGAAATCCTTGCAATTAACTGAAAGTTTGCAGATTCAAGCAAATAACAATTAGTTGTGTTCATAGTTGTTAAAAACTAGATTTATAAACCGAGCTTCTTCTTCTTCGTACTTGGAGATAGACTAAAAACTAACATTTAATGCTGCTGTCTTATATAATCACACACGCTCAACAGCTTAATGCAGCAGAAAGTTTTTGGTTTGCGCCGAAAAATTAATTAAAAGTGCATTAAAAATGTTTGTGCCACACACCCAAAGCTGTGCCCCTCCCTCCCACCTCAATCTGAAGGCAACGCAGCCAGCCCAGAGATGCGCACTGTAAATTCTCTGGCAAATACCAAATAGCAACAACAACAACAACAACAACAATAACAATAAAAGCAACTTAAACAGCTGCGACAGCAAATCTTTTTCCACTTTTGCACAACTCGAAAGTATTTACAAGCATCGTTCGCAGTCGCATCTAAAAATGTTTGGCATTTGGCAACACGCACCAATGAATAAATAGCAGGAACACTCCAGAGGAGGAGGAGGCTGACTGGAGGGGAGGGCGTGGCAGTAACTGAAGGCTAGAAGGCTGCTAAAATGTTTGGATTTCAAACGAGCTCATTTTTTGCGTGCGTGGCTGCATTTTAAAATGATTTGCAATGCAGCTGGATGGATGAAACGGAGGACGGAATGGTAAATGGTGAATGGTGAATGGAGAATGGAGAATGAGGGGGGGGCAAACTTAATGCCAAGGTGGTGCAGCGGTGCAGTGGGTGGGTGGGCAGTGCGATTCGGGTGCCAGGAAATGGAAGGCGAGTTTTGGTTAACTCTGCCCCGCTGTTAGCTGAACTCGAGCAGGCAAGCGGAACATGTCGAGACCGCAGACGGCGTGACTCGGATGAGGGATGAGTTTTAGAGGCGACCACGCGTGAATCCAAATCGGGATGTGAGTGCTCACTGTGTGTGTGTGTGTGTGTGTGGTGTGTGTGGGTGTGCGCTGCATAAAGCTGAAAGCTGCAACATTGCTCATAATTTATGACAAGACGCTAAAGCGTTGACTGATAAGCAGTGCTGCAACTCATAGTCGAGCCCCAATGCAATTCGCCAAAAACCTTTTTCTTGCCACATTTCCCAGCTGCAACATTATCAACAGCAGCAGCAACAGCAACAGCAGCAGCAACAGCAGCAGCAGCAGCAACATCTTCAGCTCAAGCATATTCACGAAGTGCAGACAGAAACCGAACTTGCTACGAAGCGTTGTTGTTGCTGTTGTTGCCGTTGCCACGCGGTTTTGCGTGCCACACGTTGCCAGTTGTCCATTGCTGTTGCTTGCCTGCTTGCTGCCGCTGTTGCCTTCGCTGACATCCACGTGCAACGCGTTGCTGTGCGCCGCATCACTCGGCAGCGTGTTTTTTGTCGCCGCGTCGACGCCAGCAGCAGCGGGCGACATGGCAACATCGAAGATGTTCGCGCTTGCCCCACAACTGGAATGTTGTCGTCGGTGGCAAATGTTACCAGCCTGTCACACAGCGCTACTAAAACGAGAGATTCTGATCTGGAAAGAGGGAGAGAGCGAGACAGAAAGAGAGAGAGAGTAGCAAAGAGGCAATTGTCATTGTGAACTAGTTGTGAATTATAATTAAAATGTGTTCGTAAAGAGAAATGCAGACAGTGATGAATCTAAGCAAATGCTTGATTTATTTATTTTATGTATGTGTGTAGATAATTATTTTGCTTAAGTTGTGGTTACGATTTATCATTAAATATTGCTGGAAACTATCAATCGATAAAGGCAATTGTATGTAATACTCTAGTCTGAGATTCGATCTCTGTTATTCAGTTGAATAATCGATTATCAATGTTAATGAGCTTCTTAAACAAACCATCTTCTTATGACACCAATTTGTATTATATTGCTTACTCATCTGATGAAACATTTTCAATATTTAAAGCTATTTATAACTGATATAATTAGCTGGAGTACTGTTATAAATGTAAGAAAAATATTATTGGAAAGATATGCTCGATGTTTATGGAGTATAAAGGAATATATCCTTGGCTTGCTATTTAATAGTTTATTATTAAGGACTATTAAGGAATTCTTTAAGGCAATCTTTATCAATATAATATAACATATATAACAACTTTATATATGCCTTACATCATATTCATATTCTTCGAATCCATAGGAATTTGATATTGATAGATGTAACATTTATCTGCTATATGTTTGGATAAGTACTCTGTATATAGATTAATTTATATACGGATCTAATAGATCTTGCATGATTATGTCTCCATTGCTAATTTGTCTTTGTCAAGCTAGTAATATTTGTCTGCTTAACTGCTATTCTTTAATATACATTCATTTTATTCACTTATTAAAGACTATAAGATCATTTAATATTTGATAAATCCTATAACGATCTTCATTATTATTAGGGAATCTTCTTCATCATATTCATCTACTAATCATAATATGCTTAGTTTGCATTTCAGCCATATGTTTGCATCAGTATATAATATTCGCCATCCATTCATCCACATATATCACTTAGCCTTTGTTCTTTAACGTATTCATCCTCGAATTCATCCGTCAAAACACGTTCTTAACTGAAGTCCGTGCCATTTGCCAAAATTAATGATTCCGCACTAATGAATCCCGTTTGACAGACTCGAGAAATCATTTTATGAGAGTTGCAACTCGAAATGTTGATAGACACACACACACACACAAATACGTAAGGGTCATTCAAGTTGCGGCTCTCTGGAGTTGCCTCAAGTGGCTTTTGTGTTGCAATTAGCATGTGTAATTGGCATTCTTGCCACATGGCGAATCATTAGGGTGCAACACACTCTTGGCCAACGGCTAATTGTTTGCTGCCTGTGTGTGTGTGTGTGTGTGTGAATAACGGCAAACAGAAAGGGGGCTGGGCCGAAAGGGGCGTGCCGCATGCAGCTTAAAAGCGACAACAAATGCGGCCCTTAAATGCCACTTGCAACATGTTTGGGGCGTGCGCTTCATTTGGAGGCGGGCATCCATTAAAGTGCCACAAAATAAATGCAGATCAGGGCGCAAGGCAAAAAAGTGAAATTTCAATTAATCAATGCGAGGCAAGAAGAGCAGCCAAAGTGTGGGGCAGGCAACATGGGGCAGGGGTTGGGGACAGTGGCAGCTGCGGCAAGGCTCAGTTAACACTTTTGCCCGCCTCCTCGCGATAAGATCAAAGATCAGGCTGCAAGTTCAACATTTGGCAACGGTGTCTCACAATTCGTGTTCCATTGTTTGTTGTCGTTGTTGCTGTTGTTGTTGTTGTTGTTGTTGTTGTCGTTGCTGGAGCTGTGGCACGCGCTCTGCGCCGGCGCAGGTCAAAAGCGTGCAGTCCGCAAACGGTAGCCAGCAGGAGTTGCAGCATGCAACATGCGGCATGATAAATGTTCGCCCATAGAATCTCTGAATGGTTTTGTTTTGTTGGCAATGCTGCTGCGGTTGCCGCAATGTCAAGTGTTGTTGCTACTGCCCCAGCCTCTGCCACAGCCTCTGCCACAGCCTCTGCCTCAGCCTCTGCCAGAGCTTTCAACTTAATGTTGACAATTTAGCACAACATTTGTTTGCCATGTTATTAAAAATTTGCAACGCTTTCATGCAACATTTGCCTGCGCAATTAGTTGCATTTATAATTGGGGTACGTGCAACCAAAAGGCTGTGCCCTCTCTTCATTTTTTGCGGCACCAATTTTTTTAGTTCCTTTTTTTTTTATTACTTTTTTGGTAGTCCGCTACATGTTCGAACGCTATAAATCAATTTGGCGGAAGAGCCGTCCAAAAGGGAGGCATGCAAAAATATTTCAAGGCAGTTCGGCTATAAGGAAATTTAAGTGCGCTACAGTTGAGGCGAGATACTTTTAATAGAGCAGAAAAATCATTAAGGAAAAAACTAAAAGAAAAATTGTAATTTAAGTAAACAATAAAACTTAATGTTTTACTTCTATATTTCGTCAAAGACTACCAAAATAATTTAGAATCGAATAATTCAAATTAATACAAGTTGCTAAATACATAAAAATCCTTTTAATGTAAATATATGTAATATGTGTTTTAAATATAAATATTTCGCTTAAACTACAAATAAATGAAAAAATGTAATAAAATATGTGAAAAGCAAATCTTTATTTGCATAAAATAAATTGCCTTCCAGTATTAATATTTATTAATGAGAATATTTTCCATAAATTTATTCAAATAAATTGTGTACATTTTTTGAAAAAATCTGTTTTTAAATTAGAGTATTTTTAAGTTAAGTATTTTTACATTTTTTATATGTTCATTTGTATATACATATAAACCCAAAATATGACACATTGGAATAAATTATAGGCAAATAATATTCAAAAAATGACAAGCAAAATATTGTTGGGAAAACATTTTAATAAATATAATAATTCATTTAAATAATAATAATTTATTTAAAAAGGACCAATAAATTTGTTTATAGCGAAACAAATATTATAAAAAACTTTAACATAGAATGAATATTTGATAAAATTTCAATTTGTGCAGCTATAGAAAGATAATGCACTTTCGCTGTTGGCCAAAAGTCGCGTAAAACTACGGCCAAAAAGTTGGACTACAAAAAAAAAAAAAAAAGAGTTGGCAATGCGAATTAAAATTTTATCGACAACAATGTTGCGGTCGGAAAGCAATAAAAATTGTTACGCTGATGAACGACATGACACCAACAGCAGCGGCAGCAACAGCAACAGCAACAGCAACAGCATCAGCAACAGTAACAGTAACAACAGCAACATGCAACAACAGCAACCGATCGACCGCAGCAACAAGCAGCAAATACAACAGCAACAACAACAAAAGTTTGTCGTTGTTGCCAGTGAACCGCATCGCGAAATTCTTTCTTTCCAGCTCTTTTTTCTTTTGTTTTTTTGATTTGTTACCCTTTTTTTTGGGAGGATTTTGCTGGCTGCTAAACTTAAAATGAGAAATTGCTGCCGCTGGTGCAATTTTCATGGTTGACCTCATTTTGGTTGCCCATGTTGTTGTTGTTGTTGTTGTCGTTGTTGACTTTGTGGAATATTCTGTGGCAGCAGCAACAGAATCTGCAGCCCAGTTGCACACATCACTCAACCAGTCAAGCAGCCAGTCAGTCAGTCAGTCAGTCTGTCAGTCAGTCAGTCAACAAAAGCCGGTCACGTCAGCGCCTGTGACAATTTGTCGCTAAACAATTTTGTCGACCGACAAAATTGTATGTTGCTGTTGCCGCCGTGTATGTTGCCGGCGTGCATGTTGCTGCTGTGCGTATGTTGTTGCTGCCTGCATGAAAATTCAATAAATAAAATGTAATTACATGTTGAGCGGCTGCAGCGACAATTTGATGGTTGAGCTGAGCCTGTAAAAAAACCGTTGGCTAAACTACAAAAGCCAAAACCGTCCACAATGTGTGTGTGTGTGCGTGTGTACGTGCGTGCGTGTTAACAATGGCTTGAACAAGCCGCTGGGCTATTTGAATGGCTGTTAATGTGCTGTGTCAATATTTGTTAACGCTTCAATTTCAAAGGAATATGTTGCTGGTTGTTATCCTGCTGCCATTTGCCACCTTGCAACAACAACAACAACAACAACAACAACAACAACAATAACGATACCTGCAACAAAATCTCGCACTACGCAATTTGCCTGGTAAATGCTTTTATATATACATAACAACCTCTAGACCTCTTTCTGTGAAAAAGCAAAAGGAAAACTGTGTTAGAAAAGTGAGAGCATGCAGTGATAGAGAAAGGGTGTTTGACTCTGAGATACCCTGTATAGAACTTTATATATACATTTGTATTATATTATTATACTTAATTTCTGAATAGTTTAATTAAATGTATTTTTTTATCGATAGTTATTAATTTTTTGAATCTTCTTATCTTATCGATAACTATGATAGCTTAATGATATTTTTATCAAAGCTTACATATATGCCAACATAGAAATAAAGCTAATTAGACACGGATATATGTAATACATATATACATATATTTTTTCTTGGCCATGTAAAAATATACATTTACCCTCTACACAATTTTTATGTTATGAGATCTTAACGATTTATCATAAATAGCCAGACAAAACTATCTCAACTTAGTAAAATATAAAATGTTTTAGGGTGCGTACAAACACAAAATACCCTTTCTTTTAGCAATTTTTGAAAGTAAGCTTAACATAAATTGTGATATCAACTCTACACATTCCTATATAAATATTATACTTAATGTATAATGTATTATACCCAGTTTCATATTTACCCATGTGCACAGGGTATGCGAAAAGAAGGAAGAAATAACAGGTGCGGCAGAGAACAGTCCACAGATCTGCCGGACATGGTACAAAGTAGCATTCATTTGTGGCAATGGTTGCCAGTGGAGAAAATGTTGCACACTCTCTAAACGCTTTTGTTTACATGCGCCGGACAGTCGTTGCAAGGAGGTGCAAGGAGTGAATGGAGTATATGGTATATCGGTATATCCTCTCGGTCTCTGCGAGTACGTGTTTTCCAATGCCTTTCATACATTTGCAGCATGTTTAGTGATGCGATCTTTGTTTGTGTCTCGTGCTTTGCTTTTCCAGCAGCAACAATTGCAGGCGAGAGTCGCGTCGATGACAACAGCAACAGCAACAGCAACAGCAATTGCAGTAGCAATAGCAATAGCAACAGCAACTATAACAACAGCAACAGTTGTTGTAACAACAATAACAACAACAACAACAACAACATGTGGCACATAGCTCACTCACTTTCCCGCTGCGCTGGTAAATGCTTGGAAAATGTGCACAATTTTCACATCCGGTGTCACATTCGATTCAATTGAGATTTACCTGAACGTGACTAAAATACGCAAATTAAAAACGCTTTTCTCGTCTACAACACTCGACATTTGCCTGTATGAATGTGTGTGTTTTATGGCTGTGCGTGTGTGTGTGTGTGTGTTTTATAACTGTGCGTGTATCTGGGCTTCTATCTTTCACGGGTTTGTTAGCCAAGTTCTTTCACATTCGACCCTCATTTTCAGCTTGTTTTCCATTTGGTTTAGTTCTGCAATGCTTAAATCTCTGTATCAAGTCGAGCATATGATATAATAATATATGTTAAATATATGCTAAGGAGTACGTAATGTAATTTTGGTTGGGGTTAGTTTATGTATGAATGTGTTTTATATGATTTAACACTTGCCTGAGTTTTTGATAGGCGTACCGATTTTTATCTTTGACGGCATTCTTGTTATGGTTTTATAAATAGATTGGTTCTTCTTCCTTTCTTGTTGTTTGTTGTAATGAAAAATTAGTTTAAGTTAAGGCATATTAAAATATTAAACAAAAGTAGTTTGTATTACTAATCCAATAATAAACACAAATAAATATTTTATAGTTAATATAAAGAATTAGTCTGCTCTGCCTCACTCTTAAAATATACAAAACTCCCAAATTTAGTAAAAAAAAAACATATTTTTTAAATTTAAATTTAAGCCTAAATTTTGCACTCTAATTAAATTGCATTTAAATTGCAACATTTATATTAAGCCCCGACTTCCTTTAATAGTTTATTAGCCAGTTAAGTGAAAAAAAAAAATATATATACTAAATTAGTAGTTGGCAAAAAGCTGACAATATAATTAAAAGAACTAATTGAATTTGCTGTGCACGAAATACAATTAAAGGCTGCTAACATTATTTTAACTGCACATTAAAATTGAAATTAAATAGTTATTAAATAATTCGGAGTGCTTAAAACGAAAATTTAACGGAGCGAAACGTATCGGAAAAGTCAATGCTGGCGGACATCATAAATCGATTTAACAATTAATGTCCAAATTGTTATGTAAATACACTGCTGAACAAGGTAGCAGCCAGTTATTAAACGGACAACACTGTCCAACAATATTGAATATAATATTTTACATTTATTTTTTATTGTTTATACATTTTATTTGGTTTTGCTTATTATGAACGAACAACACTGTGCAACAAGAAATTGTGCGCTAAGCTAACAAAAAATATGAGAGTATGAACAATAATATTTTATATTTATTTTTTATCATATACACATTTTACTGCGCTTTAAATATTTAAAATTCAGCAATCAAACTTTTGTAGGACAGTGTTTGGGGTCAGTCGGGGCAAATGTATTTTTGTTGTAGCTATTTTAAACTCGATTCTGGCGGTTTTTGCCTTTTGTTTGGCAGCCTGTGGGGATTCAACGACGCGTCGTGTTTGGAATCAATGCAAAAGCGCATAATAAATCAGTGGATATATAAATAACTATATATGTATGTACATGTATATACATATATATAAAGTCATAAAATTAACGCTGTGGCTGTGCAGACTAATTTAATGGCGCCGACTTCAAAGTGACAATAATTTGGCCATTAAGAAGTTGGCTCTCTAAAATGTCCAAGTTCGTCTTCTTCTTCGTCTGCTTTCTGGCCATTAAATGGATTGTCGTTTAATTGTTCTCGCAGCGCCAACTTTTTGAATGTCTCTGTTGGACAGCTTCTTCTTCTTCTTCTTCTTCAGTTTGTGGCTCCTATATTGGTGCATTGCCAATTGTCATAATGGCCAAGACGTTGCTCGACTATGCGGCCAATTATGAGTTAAGAGGAATCACTCCTCGACCAGATCGACCATTAAAACCGACGCATACTAAGTTCTGCGTTCATAAAATTAGTTCTGGCCCGAAAAGCGCATTTGGCTTGCCTCAGGGTTGAGGCTCAAATGAAGGGGATGGGAGAAGTGGGTAGGGCAGAGGGGGGGGGGGGGGGGGGGGGAAGAATTGCTGCACATCGTAAACGTTCGAGTGGAGCAACTGCAGCAATGGGCCATTGACACGCCCACTGGAGGGGGAAGGAGTATTGGGGGTAACCCCCTTCAATGGCTCGCTGTGTGGCGAGTGGATGAAATGGTTTTAAGTGCCACTCTAAAAGGCTCGCAGGTCTGTGCTAAATGATGATGGCCATATGTCAGGCCTTTAACTGGACCATCAGCTACTGCCACAAGATGTAAAAGAGCAAAACGGTTGGGAAAATGCAATCAAAGTATAAATTAGGGTTAAGCTACATGGGAGTAGTTGCAATTGAGGCATTTCTCTAAGACTAGACTAGACTAGACATAAAAATATAAAAATAAAAATATAGTTAAGCTGAGAGTTATAAATCATACTTTTAATAAACACACACACACACACACACACACACACACACACACAATTAACAGATAACATGTATATTTAAAACTTTTTTTCGGTTGATTAATAACATATATTAATATTTAGAACGTAATATCGAAGTAAAATATATAAAACTTACTTATGATAAATGTTTGAATGTTTGAATTAAATTTTTCTTGGTTAAACAAAAAAAAAATCTAGCTTTGTTATCATCATTCAATATCTAGTTAAAAGCTTGGAATAAATAAGAATACGACTTGAGACAGTTAAGAGCTCCGAAGCATAACCTACAAATAAATATGGATGCAGATTAGATGAAAACTGTGCTGTTTAATTATATTGAGAGAGAAGTCAGAAAGTATAGTATTAAATTATTATTCAAATATAACTTTTTTATTGGGAAAAACAGAAGTGATAAACATATTCCCAAGGGAAACTTAATTAAAAGTTTTATTGATTGATTAGAAAGAGATGATGGAGATGGAGTCTAAAAAGAGAAGAGAAAACATGCCATCAAATTAAATGCATACATTTCTTTTATTATCTCGAAAAACAGAAACGAATCTCACATTCATATTTATTCATATGATAAAGCTAATGCAATTCAAATGTTTTTGTATTCGGCTCACAAAGGTTGTAAAATAAAACCTTGTGTGCAACATTTTGACAACTGAAATTCATGTATTTTTGCAACTTTGAATATTTTATTATTCCGTTTAGAATTCCACATTTGACTCGCTGCAGCTTAATTGAATTGTCGGAGCTCAACTTTTAGGGTATAGAAGTCAAGTTAAGCACCGCCCCAGTTTAACTTTTAGGGCATAACCCAAGCAGCTCCCTATACGAAAATTTCCATATTCAGTTCATTTCAATTTGATTTTCGAGTGTGTTTGACTTTTCGGAAAAGCGAAATGTTTTCCCAGCCAAAAATTATTGGCTGTCGTTTTCTCTCTCTTTGTGTATGCGCTTATGTGTATGTGTGTGTGTGTGTGTGTGTGTGTGTGTGTGTGTGTGTTGGCCAGCAAAATTTGCATATTTCGACGCCTCGGCATATTTTGCATATTGCATTTTGTTGGATGGCCAAAAACTTTGTGACTTTTCGGTGTCGAGTTTAGAGATTCGAGTGTTGCTTCCGACCATGAAACATGACAGTTTTTGTCCAGGTCTTATGTGCCTGGCATACCGTATGAATGGAGCAGCCTTCGAGCGTTTTGTGGCTTCGTCCTGGCCCGCAGGACATTCTGACTGACTGACTGACTGACTGACTGACGTGTTGTGCATATGCATTTTGCATATGGCACAAGCTGCAGATCAAATTTTGCTTGTTTGTGACAACGGACCATCTGCTCTTTCAATCATTGTTAGACGCAAAATCATATTTCAATTAAAAGCCAGCCAGGCCGACAGGACAACAGGACAACGGGCAGCGTGTAATAATCAACAGGAATTGGAGCCAACCTTTATTGTTGCCATGGCAGATCGGGAAGGGAGAAGGGTGAAGGGGAAGAGGACTCATAACATGTTCTCTGTTGGATTGTTGCAAATTTGTTTGCATATTTTGCTGTAATTGTTGCCAAACTACAAATTTGCCAGCAAAGGACGAAGGATCCAGCAATTGAATTGCTTGCCAAATGAAAATGTTTCGTGTTAGTTTCCATTTGTGTTTCCCAGTTCAATTTTAGCTGCGTTTAATCCGTGTGCAGCTGAAGCCCATGCTCCCAATCCCCAAAGATTGTGCTATCCATTTCGCTAGCTCCGTCCCTCATCCCTATCCCTATCCCTATCCGTGTCTCTTTCGCTCTCGCTCTCGCTCTCTTGTTGGCTTTCGCTCTTTCCACTGAAATCACAAATATCAATCTATTGACATAATGACAAACCAAACATATTGAAACAAGTACGAATCGCTCTGATCGAACTTGTCCGACTTGTAAATATCCTGTATTTGATGATATTTAAGCTATGCTATGCTATGTTATAAGTTCTGCTTCTTCTTCGTTATAAATTATAGAACATCTTTTGCTGCTCTTAACTTTTCATTTTTTAGTTTAAGGTTCGACTGTTCTTAACTTTTCAAGCATTAGGATTAACATTCAAGGCTATCTTAATAACAAACATTAAAATTTTTAAAATTTTAGAGACATGCTTCATATGCTGTATACCACATACCCTGTGAAATACATTTTTCAGTGGGTATATATTAATATATATATATATACTGCCAACCAGCCAAATACATACATAAGTAAATATATATAGATATGTTATATACATATATTCGCTGTAAAAATGTTTTGCATTTCATTTTGCTTCGTTTTTTGCAAACGTGTCCCGTCATGTTTGTCAAAGGGCGCCACCTGTGGACCGCGACCGCCACCTATCGTCCAAAACCACTCTCGCTCTCTTTTTCTCTCCGTCTCTCTTGCTCTTTCTCGCTGTCGCGTGTCACAGGTTAATTTCGCATGCAAATAATGTCACGTTGTCGTTGTCGCCGTTGAATGAACTTGATTAAAATTCAATGCGACGTTAATTAAATTCTGCCAATGCAATTTACAGGCCTTTATTCATGTTATTTTTTCTGCCTGTTTATTTTTTTTTTTTTCTGCAATCATTTGCTACAAACTCAGCCCGAGCTGAGGACCAGCTTAAAGCTGTCGCTGTGGCAGGTGTAAATAATGACAGATTTACAATCGCCAGTCGGCGTGCATTCATGCTTCATTTATTTTTGGTAATCCTCCATCAGCAATCAGAAACTAATCAGCAGATTAGTAGAAATTGCAGTTAAAGCTTCAATGTGGAGAGTTTAATAGAAATTAAATGATATAGACAATCTAAGAAGCAAATAGTTCAAAGCAATGCTTATAATGTATTCACTGAATATATTCTTATTTAGAAATTCTATGCAATACAAAATATATCGAGTTTATATTATATGTATATTAATATAAGAGTATTAGATTTGCGTACCTGTGCATACCTCTATATCCTATTTTTTTTTCAAACATTAATATGATACCTGGGTTCAGGGTATTTCCTAGTCAGGCACTCCCGATTAGAGCTTTCTTACTTGCTATATCTTTACTTATATGTTACATCTTACTTGCTGCACAGTTACTACTATTTATTTGCACTACTTCTACCTTAAACTTGTAGTATAGTGTTTGTATACTTGGTCTTCAAATAATGTCACGTGGTTTTCGAGATGTTTAGCCTAAGTCATCCTTTAATCTCATCACAAACAAACAAACAAACAAACATTCATTAGAATAAGGACTGAGATATTACAAATTTCAGACGAAAGTCTACTTATATGAAAACAAATGCAACTCCATTATAAATGAGATATACTTATTATTACATTATGCAGCAGAGATACCAGAGATATGAGAGATATTCAAATAAGTATCTTGACACCCACTAAAAGATAATACACACACACACACACACATATATAACTGCAGTTGCAGGTGCAACTTTTGGCAACTTTCAGCTCGCTAAGCGGCATTTAAGAGTCTTTAAGCGACTCGAGTGGCACACGTGGCGTATGAGCAATCAGCACATAAATTACCAAACAAACATTTTGTTGGGTTTCAGTTTCTGCTTCTGCTTCTGCTTCTGCTTCTGTGGCGTCGCGGAATTCCGGTGCATTGTGCCCGCCGTGAAGTCTAGACAATGCGATCATAAATAATTTCTGCATAAAGACGTAATAATTTGCCTGCTTCAGTCCTCTAACTGGGTCCTTGGCTCCTCTTCAGCGCCAAAGTTGGGGCTGTCCAAATATTTTGTTATTAAATGAAATTGCAATGTTTGCTGCTGACCGGCACCACAAACACGAGACCCAGCTTCAACTTCAACTCCAACTCCATCTCCAACTCCAACTCCGACTCCATTTCCAACTCCGACTCCAACTCCAACTCCAACTTTTGCTCCCTCATTATGAATGGAGTTGAGGTCCTGGCGTCCTGTGCTTCTGTTTGTCTGGGAATTTCATGTCGGGGCTTCCTTTGGTCAGTTTGTCGATTCTCGGGGGGAAGTTGGTCAAAAGGGGGAGGGGGTTGGGGTAGGTATTTTACATTTTGCATGTTTTTAAACGTTTTTATGAATTTCTGTGTGGTTATTGCAGTTGTTGTTATTGCTACTGTTGTTGTTGTTGTTGTTGCTGTTGTTGCTGTTGTTGCTTGCGGTTGCCACTTGTTGGTGAAACTGCAAAGTTTTGAAATACTTGTTGTTATACTCCGGCGTAGATGGGAACTTACGTAACTCCCTCGATGATGTTTGTCGAAATATTAATTAAGGGCTATAAATTTGCGCATATGCAGAAATTGATAGGATACAAAAGGTGTGGATAATTAAGGAGATGTGAGAAGAGGCGTAGCTAAAGAACATTGATTTGGGAATACATTTAGATTTGTGAAGGATATCGATATTGATGTAAGCATGAAGAGATTTATTGATGTGGAAGAATTAATATATGAAGATATATAGTACAGTAATTGATGATAAGTGTAAATTGTATGTATGATGTGTGGCGCATGATGTATGATGTGTGATGTATGGTGCATGATGTATTATGAATGTTGTTTGATGTATGATGTATGATGTGTGATGTGTGATATATGATGTGTGATATATGATGTGTGATGTATGATGTGTGATGCATGATGTATGATGTATGATGTACCATGTTGAAGTATGATGTATAATGTGTGATGCATGATGTATGATGATTGATGTATGATGTGTGATGTTTGATGTATTTTGTATAATGTATAAAGTATACTGAATGGTAAATGATGAATACAGTATACTGATCGATGTATAATGTCTATATACATATAATACCGGCTAGTAATTGATTGATGATGTAGGATATGTGAGGCATGCTCTCTAGCATTGGATGTATTCGAGATTGATGCATAAATAAAAGTCAAAACATTCAATATGTAACCATTGACATATTTATGATGTAAGATATATGAAAGGTTTACAATAAAGAATATATATAGATAAAGAAACAAGTCGATACATGGTATATAATAAAAAATTGAATGCAAATATCAGAGGTAGATGTTTGCAAACTCAACTGTAAATTATGCACAACAGTGTATTGAAGTACCGTTACATAGGTAACTATTTTTCACTCCATTCAAAGCATAAGCCACAGATTCATTATGTATGAACAGTTCATGTGGTTAACACTTTATCTAAAAGTTATTTGAAGCCACATTCCCAACTCTCTCGAGTAACAAGCTAAATTTATCATTAGCCCTGATTCAGGTTTGGGTTAGTTAGCATTTTTTTTTTTCCACTTCTGGTCAGTTTGCTGCGAACTAATGAAATTTTCAACATTTTTGTGCTGTTATAATGAAATAGTTATATGGCTTGTTCTCCGCCCTAAAAGGAACAGAAACTGTGCAACAGGACTTGGCGGCGGGATGAAAGCTGATACTGAAGGTGGGGAAAACCAGCTCGTTGCAGGCGCAACGTTGCGTATGATTGTGAAGTTGCAGCAACTGGAATTTTTTGTTGTTTTGTTTTTTTTTTATTTTTTTTTATTTGCTTGCAACACGGTAAGCAGCTTGCAACTTTTTGCGTTGCATTTGATGTAAAACGGGACGACAAAATTGCTTGCGACGAGGTGCAAACATTTTACTCACTACGCAGTCGGCAACTCGTTAAAAGTTGCTCAAGCCAAAGTAACCAGCCAGACAGTGCCTGCCACGCCCACTATGTCTGCCACGCCCATCAATCGGTAAAGTGTTGCTAAAAGTTTGCCATAAATAATGCGCGTCTCAATATTAACAAGCGAAAACTTTGGCGCACTCCTCAATGAAACGAAGTGCCAGCAGCATCGCTTCCTCCTAACCCCACCTTTCACCGCCCCCTGCCACGCCCACCTTGTTAGAGTGTTTTGGCTGCTGCTTTCAAGTTGTCAACAGCTCATTGAAGTTGGCTTCTTGAAGCATTCGCGCTATAATCACAAATATTTTGCGGCCAAGCCAAATGTCAAAATAATTTCCAACTGCAAAAGCCTCGAAGTTCTTTTTGTTGTTGCTTGTGGTTGTTGTTGTTATTGTGGTTGTTGTTGTTGTTGTTTTCATTGTTGTTTATTATGTTTTGAAAGCCATGTCATGGCTGTGCCTCGCCGCAGGCACTCATCGGAGTCTTTCATATCCGTTTTTCTGCTTCCGGGCAACGGGGGAAATTGATTTGCTGTAGCTGAGGAACTTTCCCTGGGCTCCACCTGTCGTATACGCAATGTTAATTAAAAGCTAGTTTAAAGGTTGGGCGGTGTGTGAAATTAGCTACGCAAATGTATTATTTAGCTGGCAGCTCATTAAATTTCTAAAAGGCAGGCTCAAGGACGAGCTCCACTAACCCCAATTGCCACTCAGTGGGGGATTTTATATATGTGTGATATGATATGCGACTGAAAGACGAGCCACTTCATTAACTGGGTGTGTTAACTGGGCAAACACCACAAACCCCTCCCCAGTTTTTATGCCAGATGAAAGCCGACAAAATGTGTCATAATGAAGTGCATAAATATGCAGAGCCTTTCTATGGCAAGCCTTCTGCTTAATGAGGCAGCATCAGATAGCAGATGGCTCTATGCTCTATGAGGTGGGGGTGTCGCATCCTATCTCACGCTCACACACATTCTCATATTACAGCTAGCGATGACAGTCTGTAGCGATAAGTTTGACGTACAATGATAATAATTTGATGCACAATGACAATAATGATCTAGTATCAATCAAGCTTTAATTTTAGGCTAAAGTACATTTGATGAAATGATTATTAACTTTAAATTAATTAACAACTAAAATCGTTAAGCTATCATATAAATCATTATCATCAAAAACAATTATATCACTTTCGTGTCACGACATTTGCTCATCTCCAATTATGAGTGTTCAATATGGGGATGCTTTAAAGTTTTACCCAAAGTTTAAGCTTGATTATCTTCGTGTTGTTGTTTTGGCTTACACTCACGTATTTGTAGTTGTTGTTGTTGTTGTTGTTGTAGTGGTTCTACCCTCCAAATCGAAGCTATAAAAGTAATTAAGATAACGACTTTTGTGCTGTTCGCATTCTTGTTTTTCTTTCCTTTTCCATTTTGCGCTCCGTTTTTCCCTGCCCACATCCATTGTCGATATGTATCGTGTGTATTTACTTTATAGCCCAGAGTTTTACAAAATTTTCTCTCAGCTTTATTTTTTTTACTCTCGACTTCCTGTTGTTTGTGCAATTTTCTTGAAATTTCATTTCTTAACTTTTGCCAAAGGCCTTTGAGAGACGTCGCTTTGTGTATTGCAAACTGTAAATCATATGTGTGGGGTGTGGGGCATGTGGCAGGGAGCCAGAGCGTCATGTGTGGCAGTTGCCATACTTGTTGTTGTTGTTGTTGTTCTTGTTGTTATTGTTGCTGTGGGGCAAGTCGGTTGCTATTGTTGCCGCCTAGTTTTGGGGCGGGGGGGAAAACTTGACGGCTGCTGCAACGTTTTTCTAATTGCTTGTCTGGCTGCGAGTTCTTTGGCCATTTTCAGCTGTAAAAGTGTACAGAATGTATATCGATTAATTAACGGTATTAAAAGCTAAAAGCTAAAAGCTTTAAGGGAAGACCCTCGAACCAAATCGCATGTGAGGCCCGACTTTTGATTTATTCGCTTGTTTTTGTGAGCCCAGGAAACGGATAATTAATATGCAAAAGTCTTCTTCTTTTTTTTTCTTAATTCAGCCGAAATTTGAGTGTTTTTCGTGGAGAAGTTGGATATAAAAAATATGTACGTGTTTTTACACAAAGAACAACGAGACAGGAAGTTGAAATTTTATGTGCAGGGGTTTGTTTTTTTATGCAGAGAAATGATTTTTTTTTTATTTATTTTTGTTTTCACAAAATATATGGAAAGGCACCATTATAAAAGGCAGGAAATGCCAAATTAAAATAAAAGATGAACTCATGAAGTTGAAATATTGCAGACTGGAAAATGTAGGATGATAATGGTAGTTCGATTTCATATTTAATGATAAAAGCAAATATTGAAGACATCTTGATAGTTCAAATATACTAGACTTAGATTTATTTTGAATATTAGAAAAATGTGTAAATGGTAAAACATTAAAATATTTTTTTGTGGATTAACAATCCATAGTAGTGAATGACCTTATTAAGCTTAGTAAAATAAATTTTCGTCATATTTGGCAATATTGAAAACATGATATTTACGTATTATTTAAACGAAATAGATAACAATTTTAGGAATTCGGAAAAGGTACAGTACTTTTAAAGTTAGATTTTTAGTTCTTAACAGCAAGACTTACATTTTCAAAAAAGAAATTCTTTCGAAGTCGATTCACCTTTGGCAAAAGTCGAAAAGCTCGCAGGTTAATCGCAGCTTAAGAAAGGATTATCAGATCTTCTCTAATAAGAAAAAAAGAATGACAAATGCAATAAAAATCCCTTTAACAGATTTATGTCCCACATATAAGCTACGACTCTGCTGCAAATGAAAGCAAATGAAAAGTTTTCATTTTGTGGTCATGGCAGAGAAAAGCGATTTGTTTGCTCGATTTAATTGGATAATATTTTGTAGCTGCTGCTTAAAATAAATGAAGCTTTTAAGCCGCTTCTGGCTGGCGGGTAAAGCTTTACAAATTCCGACTGCATTTAACTGACTTTCATCAATTGGATTTTAGCAGCGGACTCGTTCATGCCGCAACTGTTGCCGGCTTCCTTCCTGGTGACCCACTTGGTAAGGATGTACTGCATTTAATATGCAATCTGGCTAAATGCCAAACGGATTCGCTCTTTTTAAATCCCCATATATATAGATGCATATATATATATATATATATAAAGCAATGCCTTGTGCTGAAAACAATTGAGTGCAGTTTTCAATGAAGCTTGTTGCATACTTTCAGGCGCTGCCTTCCGTGCATTCGTGCTCAACCGCTGAGGTCAAAACACGTTGCAAAAGGATAAAAGATTGAGCGAGTGAGTGAGTCATTCAGTCAGTCACTCAGTCAATCAGTCAGTCGGTCGGTCGGTCGGTTATGTTTGTGCGTGCGCTGTTGATCAGCTTAATAAGTTGGCAGCTGCAGCGGGCGTTGCAGCTGACACAATTTCTTGCAACTTGCCACTTGCCAGTTGCCACTTGCCACATAAATCCTGCGGCTGTGGCACTTTCTTGGCGAGTCTTGCTTCACGCCTCGTTGGACATTCGAGTGCCGCACATCATTTCCGTTTGTCTTCATCCTTTTTCAGATTGCATTAGCCTCCTTCTCTCATTCATTGATAGAATTGACTGCACGTGCCACAATGTGTTACAGCTTTAAGCGCATTGAAACGCAAAAACGCATTTGTGGCTTATGCTTCTAATTATGCACTGCAGATAATCGAGTGCATGCGAACTGCGCGCTAATTAAAAGGCACAACATTTATGCAATTGCAATCGCAATCGCAATCGCAATCGCAACTGCAACTGCAACTGCAACATGAAGCAGCTGCAAGAGGCACGCATAAAGCCAACGTCGGCTGTCATGGCAACCAGCTCCAACTCTCTTTCTCGCACTCCCTGGTGAATATAAATCGCATATAAACAGCAGATAATCCCAGCATCAGCATTGCAAACGTCATTCATACCTTTGGTCCTTGCTCCTCTCTCCTGCTCCTCCATCCGCTTTGTTTGGCTGCTACAGGTGAATACCTGCCCGTTACCTGGTTGCCATTTATCGATTTTACTTCATTTAGGGGCGTGGCTGCACCTGCAACTTTGTGTGTGTTCGTGTGTGTGTGTGTGGACTCTTTTTGGAGTGCATTCAATTAGAAAAACTGTTTTTCTAATTAGACCAAAATCGAAAACTCGGTTCAATTGCATTCAAACTGTGCAGTGGACAGCACTGAATTAAAACTGTCAAGAGTTTGGTGAAATGCACAGATTTTTTTTAAGTGTAGCTCCATCAATTTTGTGTTCGTTCACAAATTTTCGTATTTCAATTATAAAGAATTTTCTATATTTCTTAAAGTTGATTGCTTTTAAATAAGTTTTCCGATTCTAGAGTTTAGATACAAGGGTATATATGTATACGGAAATATCTTAAATGTATAACAAATTTTCTCGTTCCACTAAGTAAAATGTTAAGTTTGGAATATTTAATCCTATAATATGCAAAATTATCGAATCTTAATTAAGCTTTAAGCTTAGACTTAAAGAAATGATTGAAGCTTAGCGAAGACTTAAGCTGGTAAATCAAAAATTAATGAAGCTCGCAATTAATTTTGAACATGTTTACAAAATTCAAAGCCCTTTGCATTTATAATATGGGCTTTGAATTATATATTTAGCGGCCGCTTGAAATTGAGCCTCAATTTGAGTTTGCAATTAAAATGTGCTTCATTTCATAATTAGTGAGCAGCGATAAATGGAAGTGGAAATGAAAATGAAAATGAAAATGTGAAAATGTGAAAATGAGAGCGTCCTTGCGGCAACGCATTCACTGAATAAATGCAATGTCCACATTCACATTTTCACGCTTTCCAGCTGCAAAAGTGTCTCAGCTGAAAAGCTTAACAAATGCAAAGTATGAAAAGTGAAAAAGCAGGTCTTTTTGAATGATTCGAATGTGTGTTTATTTATTCAATTCATTCATTTAACTTTTTCCCCTATTACGCAAATATTTCATTTTGCATTACACGAACTAAATATTTAATTATGGCCAAAAGTCCGTTGCATAAGTATTTTTTTTTAGCTGGCATTTAGCTAATGAGCTGTGATAGAGAAGTAAATAATAAAGAATAACCCATAAAAGTGGGAGCAGCTAAGCTGGACTTCGGCTCTAAGAAGGGTCCACTGTAGATAACGTTTTTTATTGTATGATCTTCATCGGGCTTCTCATATTTAGAGTTATCATATTCCCAAACAACGCGCTCATTATTAACGTACTTGAATCCTTCGTTGTCACCATTTCTGGGCTGGATCTCTTCATCAGCTTGTGAGAGGGTCTAATTAGCAGACAGAATATTTTCTTAATTTGAATAAATGTTGCCAGATATGAATCTTACCCAAAGGCCAATTACATAAATAACGAAAAGTACACTGTTATTGATTTTCATTTCATCGTAAGTAATCGAATGCAGACCGTGGTAACTGTGAAGTGAAATAAGGGCCAACTTAAAAAATTCCCACGAAGGATTTGGCCAAAAAACTTGTTCAATTTTTGGGAAACAAATAATTTTAAATTTGTCATTTTTCCAATCGAACGGATGGCCGAAAATAAATAGCTAACTGTATACTACTCAGATTTTGTTCTATGCTTGACATATTTGCTGATTTGATTTTTTAATTGCGTTCATCTCATTTATTAATAATGTTCCACAATTAATGTTGTCATCATATTTATTTGTGTGTAATTTATTCTTTTTGCACTTTATTTGTTATTAAAATAAACATTTTTTGTGTATATTTGTAATTGAAATTGATTCATTTAAATTGATTGTATTTGCTTATAATTGACATTTGGTTTCATTTCATTGCTAAATGGGAAAAATGCTGCATACTTTGAGGCTGCACGGAATTTTGTTTGCACATAATATATTTTAAGTATGTGTAGCTTACTTTTGTGCGCAACTATTTAATAAACTTCTAAAGTATCGAAAATGCACATTTGAGTACACATCAATTTAAACAGAAAATTTAATGAATATTGTTGCCATTCAAATGGAAATTTTTAGAGATAACACAACTGGTTGTATTTTACATATTGCAAATGTAAATATCATACAATATTAAGTTTGCTTTCTTACAAATATTTGGAATACTTTTGAGCTGCGCCTTAATTACATTTTATCTGATCTTTATTTTATTCAATATTATATTATATTCAATATTTATTATATTCAATATTTAATGAATACAAATATTAAAGTTTGGTAAGCCAAGTTCGAAATGTTGCAGCTTTTCGTTGTCAGCATGTTGCTAAGAATGTTTGTCAGCATGCTGCTAAGCGCGTTGAACTAGAGTGCGCTCTGAACCGCAATTGAAAAATTAATGAGTGGCCCTCGAAGCGCTAATCACATGTAAGTGAGGCGCAATGCTGGCCAGGCTTACCCTCCAGGACGCAAACAAGAGCGGCAGCAATTCCAATGGGCGGGGCAGAGGGCGCGGTTTTGGTTGGGTTGGTAAAAGAAGATGCGTTGAGGGTTGCAATTGCATTGTTTCATTTTTATTTGTATTCGATAAGTCGCACAATTTACTGCACAATATAAAACTTAAGAGTAAAGACAATTGGTTTTGGTTGGCTTTAATATACACAGACTTAAGAGCTAAAACCTGGTCGCATTTATCGTAAACTATATCACAAGGACTACTATATACACAACTCCTAACTTAGCATTAATTTTCACCTATCGTTTCCCTTGCAGTTCGATATATATGTAACTGACATCCCCCTCAACAAATCTTAACTACGCCTATGCCTCAAAGTTCTTGGCTTGCAGGCTCTTCAGTATGTCCAGCAGCTGGAGCGACTCCAGAGGTTCGAAGTCGTCCGCATAGCGCACTGCGGAAGTCTTCGCCAAGTCCCGCTCCCTCGGCATGTCCAGCGTGAGAGGCAGCTGCTCCGCCATCACCGAGTGATGGGTGATCAGGGCCTTCAGTGTGCTGAACTGCTTCCTGGCTCCTTTCAGGCTGTACATCTCATTGCGGCCCGACTGGATCGCATAGCATTTGACCTTGTGCTCCAAGCGGAGGCACAGCTCGAAGCTGCGCGGCGTGCTGCGGCGCAGCAGAAAGGTGCCGGGCGGGGCCGACTGGAGATGCGCTTGCGCCGCCTTGGCTGAGATGCGCGGCTGATACCAGGCGCACTGGAGGAGCTCCGGCTCCTCGTCGGTATCCTCCTCGTCGTCGGTGTTACTGTTGCAACGTGGGGTGGCACGCTTTCGTGGCGTGCTGCGTCGCCTGGTTGTGTTGCCGCTGCTGTTGCTGTTGCTATTGCTGTTGCTCTCGTTGAGCAGCTGACAGCAGTCGGAGATGCCCGCATCGGAGTCCTCCTCCGCATCGGGCGAGTCGCTGGGCTGGCTGCTCTGCCAGCAGTTGAGCGACAGCAGCGACTTCTGCGGCGACTTGTTGACCCGCTTCGGCGTGCTGCTCGAGCTGCAGCTGCAATTGGCCAGCAGCTCCTCCTCCTCGTCTGTCTCCGCGTCCGCCTGGTACGAGGAGTCGAGTAGGTCCTGCTGCAAGATTGAAAGAAATTAGATTAGATGAAACATTATTAAAACAAAGAGGGAGTCTTGACTTACCTCATCGTAGTCGCTGGTCGGCTCCTCGCATTGCACACGCGAGGGTTGCGCGAACAGTTTGCGCTGCAAAAAGTTCTTCATGCTGTCGTAAACTTTGTGCGTGCGACTCTGCGCGGGTTCTTCGCTTGTGGCAGCTGCTATTGCAATTGGCGGTTGCAGCTTGTCGCTCCATTGTTGACACTTACTGAAGGCCAAGTCCAGATTCTTGCCGGCATTTGTGCCATAGATATCCGAGTAGCCAGGACAATTGATGGCATTGCGTAACTGTTGAGGAGAGGAACAAAAGTCAGCGATTAGTTGTGGTCAAGTAGGACAAAATGTGTGTGTGTGAGTGTGTGTAAGGCATTGTCTTTACTGCTGCTACCTGTGCCCGAGTCCTTTATCAAACAATGTCCCAGCTCCTATTTCACACGAATTGTGCGCGGTTATGTAAGAGTCCCTCACAAAAGGACCTTCGCTCCTTTATGCATCTCTCTTTTTGCCCTGATAACACACATTAAGCGCATTTTATTTCACAGTCCACGCTTTGTTCTCCATTGTTCCAACCGGTCCAGAATCTGTGCTAATGTCCTGTCTACCCCCCACCCCTCACCCCTCACCGCTCACCTCCGCTTGCTTGCTTGTAATGCTGTGATGTGCTTGTAATGCGCTTGTTTCATTCGCTCATTGTGCTGTAATTTGCCTGGTTTGTAGGTTGTTTTATTTGCTTTTCATTTGCCTGATAAAATATTCATATGCTTAAGGGGTCGGTCGACTCTTTGAGGGCTTTGCCTACCGTTTGTTCATTATCAAAATTGATTGTTGTTTGCTTTGACTCATAAATCCTTTCGCAGCATGCCAGAGAGAGAGAGAGAGAGAGAGAAGTAGAGCTTATGGCTGTAAATTACAAGCAGCTCATATCCTGCAGCTAAGACTTACAAGGCACTCAGCTCATTTGACAATTGTTGTTGTGCTGCGAAGTGTGTGTGTTGCGTACCTTACAACACTTCTTCCCACACACACACACACACACACACGCATCCAGACACACCCTTTTTTTAGCACTTGGCAAACAAAGCGAATCATTTGATTCATTCACCTTTGCAAAAGTATTCAATAAATACTCTAAAAGTGCGTTCGAGTGTGTTGCACTCAAGTGTGAAGGAGAGTGAGAGAGGGAGAAGGGGAGGGGAGGCAGCACACACAATGACACTTCAGCACGCACACACACTCTCTCGCACACGCACACACTCTCGAGTGTGTATTATTGAATGGCAAAATAATGAGCATTCAATCGAGTGGCATGCCACAGGACAAAAGCCTCATCCAGGTAGTTGCCACACAAAAAAAAAAATTGAATTTATTGAAATTGAATTTCAATTGAATTGAGAAATGGAAAATGTTGCCGTTGGACAGAGCAGAGGGTAACGTAAATTTTCTTCCGCTTGAAGTTTGAGGAAATGCAATGTTTAAATTTCCGGTGCATGCAACAATTTGCATGCACAATTGAATCGCTGCCTGTTGCCTGCTGTGTTGCATGCAACATTAATTGTGCGCCAACGAGCCACAAACGGCTTGAACTGTCTTGGCCCCATAATCATAAAAAAAAAAAAAATAAATAAATCTGTTGAAAGCTGCGGCGTGTAAAAAGCGTTAAAGTGTTTTCCATTTATCGGCTTAAATCAAACGCACAATGGAAAAGCGAACGGAAAAGCGAGGCGTTTAATGCCACGAAAATTCCAAATACATGATTTTTAATTTATGCCAGAGAACACCAGGGCCACAAAAATGGTCAAAATGCTAATGGAACATGGCCTACAGTAGTGGCCAAAAGGTGTTCTTTGGGACTACCTTTAATAATAGGGTCGAGTTGATCCTGGCCTGCGGAAAGGTAACTCTAATTGATGATGAAGCATGGCCCATTGTTTGGCCAGCTCGAGGTGTTAGCATATTTTTCTAATCAAATTGTGTTACACATATATACATGAATAGTCGCAGCCAGGTAAGAAGAAAGGTGCGTTAGCCTCTACCTTTGGGCCAGCTGACAGCACGAATAACAACAATAACAAAAGATCTTTCGCTACGCGGGGCAACTTCTATGAAAAACAGTTGTTAGTTTTACATTTATTGTGCATTTAAAAAAGGAGAGCGGGAGAGATGGAGAGAGGGAGGGGAAATGGTATGGGAAAGGGAGGGATGGAGGTAGGGGAGATCTAGAAATAAGTTGAAGTGGATGAGTTGCGCCTTTCAGAGCTCTTCTTCATCTCCGTTGATGAATTTATTGAAATGTTGCCCTTTGTGCAACACAGTTGCCTTTTTCTTGTTGCACGATAGCAAAAACCGTGGCATATGCACAAAATTTCATGCTGGAAAATCAAACAGCTGCTCAAGTGGCTCAGCGAAATGTTTTCCAAATCCAAAACAAAAAACTAGAAGAAGAAGAAAAACTACCCCTAGGTGCAACCCACACGAAAGGCCAATCAGTAGCTAAATTAATCAAAAACCGCAAAACCAATTCCAAAGAATGTTTTTTAAAAGAGTTGGGAGGTACTTTTTTGTTCCTGGATACCTGTTTATATATATCCCATATTCTCTTTTATATATCATGCTTTTGTTCTTTAAAATTGAAGTAGAATTTCATTTAATTAGGTATAATTATAATTACAATAAATATCATGATTGTATTACAATTTTTATCCCATAAAATAAATTGAAATATAAAATTTACTTTCAAATAGAGCAGAATTCTATTAATAAGTGCTTTATTAAAGTAGCAAATTTCTCAAACTTAGTTTTCAAGCAATTTCTTCATTAAAAATATTTTCAAATTTAAATTTCTTGCTTTATTTCATATTTAATAGTTTAATAAACCGCCACCCTTTTTCTTCGAGTGCATGGCCTTAAGTTAAAAGATATATGTGTAGCTGTTGTATCTGTGGCATGTCAGCAATGTTCAGATACAGCTGTAAATTAGTAATATGCAACAAACTTGGCTATTAGGGAATATTTGAATGGCGTTTCATTTCGTTTCGTTTCGTGTGCTTCGAAGCTAATTTGACAGTTTTATGCCACACCGAAAGTTTTTGTTGTGCGTGTATCTGTGTGTGTATTAGTGTGTGTGTGTGTGTGTGTGTGAGCCTGGGGGCTTTCAAAATGTCAGAGCGAGCGATATACATGGAACTGCGTCTAGTTTATGACATTTTGGAACACGCGTCTCTTTTGCCCCGCGGCGTATTTGAAAATTTATGAACTCGATTCTTATTTTTTTTTTTTTTTTTTGGAGCTACTTACCAGCTGCCCAGCTATACCTATACCTATACCTGTATATATACTATATATATATGTGTGTGTGTGTGTGTGAGTGTGCCCCAAATATCGTAAAATGATTTTAACATTTTCGTTGCCACTAAATTTCGTTGTAAAATGTTTATAGTTTATAGTTTATAGTTGCGTCTCTTCCTCTTGCCCCTTTATCGGCGGCTGCAATTAGCGTCGCATTCGCTTGAAAATCCTTTGTTTGGACACATGTGGCATGTGGCATGTGGCATGCGGCAGTGTGGCATTGTGGCATTGTGCGTTCTTTATAGCCGGTTCAACACGTTCTGCCTTTTATATTTGTTTTAATATGCTTTCTGCTTCGCTTTTTTATAGGTGTAAAAAATGGGGTCAATTCAAATGCTCAACGAATTGAGCTGTTTCTTATTTTTCTCTCTCCTTTTTTTATGGGAATTTAAAAAACACACATTTTTGATGAGTTTATTAAATGCAAATTAAAATTGTTAAAATTGTATTTGGTTGCTTTTTTTTGTTGTTGTTGTTGTTGCTTTTGGTTTTCTTGGTTATTTTAATTGTATTTTATGGTCGCTTTTTATGTGGGCAGCAGCCATGGGAATATTTATATTTATGCTTGGGAAGTTCATGTTCTCGAGTGCCAGATGGAGCTTCAAAGATATACACACACACATACAAATATATAGAGTGGATATATGGTAGATATATGCAGTTGGTGCATTGAACTCGGACACTGCTTCGATTACAATGCTTGAGCTTCTAGTAGAGGAACATTTTATTCATACAATTTACAATTTACAATTTTATTTGCAACTTAAAAATGGAATTTTTATTATTTAACTGAAGTAATTTTAATGAAACTCTCGTTTTTTAGTTCTGCAATCGAACAATTTTTGCAGTTAGTCTTGAAGTTTTTGCGCATTTTAAAGGTTCTTCAGTTTAGTTTGTTGTGTAATATTCTAGCAACGGATGCACTTGTTTTTTAGACTCAATATGTAACCCTTGGATGATGAGATGAATATTTGAGCATATAGTATTCAACTTAATAACTAACTTGAACTTTTTCTTCTATAATTAGACAACCAAACCGTTTACAAATCAAATTGTTTTTAAATTGAAACCAAAACTCGAATGAAACCATATTGCTGCTAAAGAAGACTTGGTTTTAAGTGAGGAAAATCTCAAGCTACAAGCATGACTCAACATAATAATATATAATGAAGTCCTCAAGGCAAGGAGTTGGCTGAAAATGTAAGCCACATCATAGACAGTTTTTATTGGATTGGACCATAAAAAACCATATCGCAGAGCCCCGTAAGTGAGTTGTCTAAATGGCTCCGTCGAGTCAGGCAGGTAAGTGAGCACGGGTTCGAATCCCATATAGTAATATGATCATTATGTTGTTGCCAGTGCTTGATAAAGAGAACGACAGTTTTACAACTAAGTTTCATTCATTCATTTATGTAAATAAATAAATAATAACACTTAATTGTAATTATGCAGTTACAAAGTGAGCCATTAAACGCGTATGACATCTAGTTATAGAAATATATTCACAGGGTATTCGGACCTTCAGTTATCCGCAGATAATTCCACTTTCTAGTGTTTGTTTTCATCTCTCTTCCGTCTAATGCACACAAATCCTTGTGTGGAAGCCATGTGAATGCCACATGAGGAGTCGATGATAACGATGTTGCACGTTCCTCGTTGTTGTCGTTGTTGTTTCTGTTCTTGCAACAATTGTTGCTGTTGTTGTGACGTTGATGGCTAGACGAAAGCGAACTATTTGCTGGCTAGTCAAACGGGAGTTTTGCTGATTAGGAAGGGGGTTGAAAGTCCGTTGTTGCATATTTGCATTACATTTGGCTGCCGTGGCATGTGGCAATCACCACAACAACAACAACAACAGCAACGAATTGCAGCAACAAAAAAAGTGCCTGGCGAAAATTTTTATTGAGTCGAGCGTAAAAATAACAATGCAAACGTTCAGACGGCATGAAAATAAGTGAAATTCTTGTTTACTCAAAACGACGGGGCAAGTCGCAACTCTGTGTGGCACGAACAAAAGGGTGTGGCAACAGGGGGGGGGGGGGCTGGGCTGCAATATGGAGCATAAATAACAACAATGCATGCAATGCGCCGCCGCCAATGTGGCCGTCGCCAGCCATTTAATTATGCTCATCAATTTGCAGTCAAAGCCAAAGCCAAAGCCTGCCCCACTTGCCGCACCCCACCCCCTCCGTTCGGTTGCAGTTGCACTTGCCCATAAATCTTAACGAGGCGCGCACTTCACTTGCGTTTTGCCTTTATGGAAATTGTAAATTAAATGCACTTAAAAGCCGAGCAATTAATTTCAACTTTCCCAAGCAGCTTGCTTAGAAATCAAAACTCAAATCTCGAATTATATATAAACTATATACAAACATAAATATATATATATATATATATATTAATGCACAGCTATTAATCAATGCCCTTGGTGCGGCATTTAAATGCTTTGCTCATTGCTGCTAATCGTTTGATTTAAATTTAGAAACAACTTATAGAAAATTATGATCATCGCATTTTTAAAAGGGGCCGCCACTTAGGAGGATCGCAGAGGAAATTAAAGTGAACAAGCGGCTAGTGTAGAGGATGCTATGCCAGGAGATACCCTTTAAAAACTGACTGTGTATCAGATGAGACAATCTGAATTTAACATTTGCTTACTAAGGCATAGCAAAAGTTGAAATCGATATTTATCGAGATTTATTTGATGATACATAAGACTCTAAATATCAGCCTTGGAATACCTTTAGTGAAGATATGCTGAATATGTACGCGCTTCTCTCTTTCTAACTGAGAGAGAAGATTAGCAAGGATTGAATCAGATAGTCCTGTAGTAATCAAGACTGATTTACCTTATTTAAGGCAAAGTAATATTCCACATTTCTGAACTTCAGCTTGAGTTCTCGCAACTATCTCTTCTTTTTTCTTCTTACTTAAATCGATAATTATGGTGATAAACTAAATAATACGCATTCCTATATCTTTCTCAGGAATCAGCATACCCCATTTGCCGCCATCATCTTATTTGTACAGGGTATACACAAGAAGAAAACCCCATTAGCCGCACTTACAGTCGCATCTCTTGGTCTGTTTGTCAATTTCATTTGCCGTTTCGCTGGCAAATTTAATTTTCACAGCATAAACAAAAAAAAAGAAGGAAAAAGCATCTTCAATAGGAGGGCCCTATGAGACTGTATCCGACAAAAAGATAGCCTTAAACTACGCGAAAAGTATAGCCAACAGATGGGTACATATTTTTCTATAAGTGACTTATTTAACAATAAAGCCTCATTCGTCATAATTATTTCGAAAACAATTTGGCGATAAGCATTCAAAACAATTTTATATGGAAGCAAATATATACACACATGTATGTATATATATAAATATATATATATATATATATATAGTATATATATTTATATGCTCGTGGATTGCCAACTGCGCAGTTTATATGGCATAAATTTTAAAAATTGAAGCATTCAACATTTACTTAGCGTTATAAAGAAAAATATGTTTTACGTATGTTATGTATGTTATATTAAAAGAATATCGAAATATTCAACTCTCTAACTTTTGTACTTTCCGAGATGGAGGGATTCTTACAATCAGTTGGGCCAAGAGACAGATGCACCGTTTCGATCGAGTTGGAGTCCTTGGAGTTGTCAAGAATCTAGAATACATATTTCTACCATACTTAGCCACGCCTCCTGCTACTTGTCACACAATCAATATGGCCGTTTAGACCATTGGCAAAGGGTATAAAACGCAGAAAAAGTATTTCTCATTCGCTTAATTGTTTTAGATTTTAATCTGGCAATATGGTCGGGACATATGTTTGAGTTTTGGGTTCCCAGTTGCTAACATTTGCTTGACAACTTTATTAGTTTTGTTTCAAGTGTGTGTGTGTGTGTGTGTGTGTGTGTGTGCACTTTGTCTGCAGTTTGTTGCCTTATCGTTTTGACCCGCGATGCGCGTCGCCTTTTTGCTTCAAGTGAAACTCGTCGAAAACTAATTGAAAACGTTTGTCAGCGACTGTAAACAAAAATTCTAGACAACTCTCTCGCCATCTCTTTCTCTTCCCCTATTTCTCTCTCTGTCTTGCCAATAAATGTTTTTTTTTTGTCTGGCATTTTCGGCGCATTCGCTTTTTGATAACGGATGCGACGGCGACGGCGACGACGCCACAGTTTGTGGCATGTGGCAATCAGAGCCTGAGGTGTCGAACGATTTATGCCGCATAGGCGTGCCTTTATACCAAAATTGCGGCTGGGGGCTTTTCATTAGATCAACGGGATTTTGAAATAAGTCAGAGGAAGCGGCTAAAAATAGACTTCGATTTGGTTTAAATGACACAGCAAATAGATAAAGGAATACAGCTAGAAAAGAGCGAGAGAGAAGGTATTGCGTATATACTAAAGTAGATAAGGAGTCTGTAATATCCGAAAACTAAATAGGCAACATATTTGCCTTCTAGTTAAATGAGATATTACTTAAGTTCATTAGTTTATCTTATCTTAAAGGCGAAAATATTAACATAAGCAATAGATTTAGAAATAGGAAAAAAAACTTAATAGAATTGAGTTGCTAGAAATTAGAATTTAGAATCTGAAATCTAGATTTAGATCTTAATTTAATAATCTGTATTCTATAATCCCCTTTTACTTTTGTATTATTCGTATTATTATAAACAATGTTTATTAAATAAAAACAAAATTATAACAATACCCTATTTTATCATAGATTCCTAAAACATATAATTATATTTCAAGCCTACAGTACACTTAAGATTGCAAAAATAAATCAGGGAAGGAGATTCTTGATTTTCATAGATCTTCTTTTGATCACGACTTTTGATTTATTCAGCACTCAAATAAATTTATGATATAAAAGATTCTTAACTATTCTATTAGTTGAAATTTTTTTAAGAATGCAAAATTTTATTGCAAGCAATAGAGAAAAACATATTCAAGAATTCTTCGAATAATCTTCTATTTTTTCTGCTACTCTCAGCACATTCACTTGAGATCTTATGAAATAGGAGAATTATATTGTTAAATATTTCTCGCCTAGCGGTTCCACTTAAACTGAATTCCCGCAGCGCGACTGCGAAAAGAAGAAGCGGACACACCCACAGACTTTTCGACAATCCTTTTCAGGGAGGAGCTCGAATAACACCTACAACACAAATATTTTCATAGATCAAAAGAGGAAAAGTCAGGGAGACCACAAAGACCAGAAGATAAACTGACTCCGAAGACCAGAGACGGGTGTCAATTCCCGTGAAAAATGACAAGAGCAGCGGAAAACAATGTGATGGAAATTGTGGATGGAAAACATGATGATGGAAATGCTGTGGAAAATGCTGATGATAAATGCACAGCCAAAAGAAGCACAAGACATAAAGCAAAACGCAAACTGTCATTCAGTTTGAAATTACAAACTCCAAGTATAGATTAGAGACACAGTCCCTAAACCTCTCTATGGAGAGGGAGATCAGAGATATAACCCAACTCCATCGTTCTCTCTCTCTCTTAAGTATTAGGTGGGAAATACAGGTAGCTGAGGCTGGGGCTTAATTAAGGCATTTGACTAATCAGCTTTGGCATCGCCTTCGTTGACGTGGGCGCAGTTAATAGTCTGCTTTATATATATATATACGATATATATATTTATAATATTTGATGGGTTAACGGCACCCAGACGACGCCTCTTTAAACCAATAAAGCCTAGTTAGCGCTTATCTCCAGATCAAATACATGTAAGCCGAATACAAATAACACATGTGTACAAATATGTCCAAAATTCCATTTAGTCTGATCAATCATTATCTTTATGACTCAGTCAGTCACACAGTTCCACAGATGTTTGCTCGGACCTTATCTATAGGGAAATTTCGACTCATTTTCGCTTTGATTTATACGATTTGTCGAAATCTGTGCAGAGCTCTGCTAATCGATTTACCCTCTCTTTCTATCTCTCTCTCTCTCTCTGTAAGAATGTTGGGTTATGTTTGTTGTCTCTGCGATTAGCTTTCGGTTCTCGATTCTGTTTTTATGCAAATCATATTTATTTGATTATTTGTGATTTAGTGTTCGGTCTGATTTACGCCGACAGTCGGGTTTATTATGTCTCCTATCTCTGACACTAAATCATTTTAATTGTTGTCGTTCGTGTTTTGAATTTTCGTTGCAGTTCCCCAATTTCTCCTCCCTCTCCCGCACCCTCTCCCTCTTTTACAACTGCTCCATGTGTGGGGCTTCCAGTTTGGGAGTGCGTGTTGTTTTTTTGGTACGTGGGATTTGTAGAGATTACTAAAGTGTGTGTGTGTCTGTGTGTGTGAGTGTGTTGTGGGTGGAATTAGTGGAGTCTATTACTTTGCATATGAAAAGCTCGTTATCTGTATAAAAAGGTTTTGTAGGTGTTTGCTTCTTATTTACTCATCAGCTTTATTGTGAATAAATATATACAGTTACATGGGAAACTCTATAAAACAGCGTTTAGGATTCAAATAACAGTAGAATCTCTTTACCAAGATGATCGTATATATTATCATTATTATAATGTAATTATATCTATATAATAATCTCATTCAATAGATCTTTAGTTATCAGAATATAATCCTTCACTTTTAAACCTTTATCACTTCTGGCTGTATAATCACATTATCCCTAAAAAAAAATCAACCTTATACTGATATTTTCACCCAATAATTCTCATAAGGTTTCTACTCCCATTTCATACTCTAATATTTCAACAAAGTTCATAATCCCCTTTGTCTCATTTGCCCTTCATCAAATTTCATAGTCTGTTAATCTTCACTCAGCTTCCATTTCCCCCCACTTACCATCTTTGCCTTATCGTGCGTTTTCTTTGGTGTATCCTTTTTACGTTTATTAACACTTTCCGTGGCGCCAAAGCGATTGTATTGGAACAGACGACCCATTTTCGCGCTCTTCTGTTTACAGTTTGAATAAACAAAGTCTGTGAAATTGTTGTTGGTTTGGCTTTTCTTTTTCCTTTTTTTCACAATATCGCGGCACAGAGTGGGCAAAAGTTTTGAAAAATACACGCCTGCTCGTAATATCGTAAAACTTATTGCGATGTGTCGACAGCGAGCGAACAAAATAACTGTGCTTCAAGTGTTTAATAACGAGACGAGTTGAAACGGAATCAAATTCGAAAACGAAACGAAACGAAACGAAATCGAATGCCGAGCAACAAGAATAAACGGTAGCGATCAGCGCGACGTGCGCAGAGGGAATGATGGGCCACAACTGAATGCATTCGAAAAAATACAACGGAAAATGAGCACGACTGAGGAGACCGTGACAGAGGCAGAGGCTGAGGCAGAGCCAGCGGCAGAATCAGGAGCAGAGGCAGACGTAAAGGCAGAGGCAAAGCAACAACAAGAAAACAGCTGAAGCGCAGCGCAGCGCAGCGGCGGCAGAGATACAAATTTCATAGCATGGGCAGCGGCAGACCCAATAGCAGTGGCAGCAGCGGCAGCAGAGGCCGGCGGCGGCGACGGCGACAGCGACGTCAATGAACGTCGCACCGGCGTTGTTCATGCAAGGCTGCCGCTGTCGCTGCCGCAGCATTTACCGCTAGTTCACTTTGTCTCTGTTTTGAGTGCACACACACACACTTACACAAGTACTCACAGTTGCCGGCTAGAGCTAGAACTAAAGAAAACGCTAGCTGACACACACACACACACACACATAGAGACAAAGTCACTCACAGAGTTAGAAAGAGGGGAGCAGGAAAGCAGAAAAACCACTCAACAAAAAGCGAAATGAGAAAAAAAATTTACTACGTAGAATATGTACACTGAAAAAAGTGCCGGCCAGGTTCTGTTTTGGGCAGCAAATGAATGGAAATGAGAGGCCTCAAGGGTCGCAGTCCGCAGTCCGCAGTCCGCACTTCGTACTTCGTATTCCGGACTGCGGACTGCGGACTGCAAACTGTGACTGTGATTGTGATTCTGAGTAACTGCACAGCTGAAGGGTAGTTGAGCGGACTCGTCAGATAGTTGAGTGGGCGGGCGGGCGCATTCGTCAGCCGGCGGCTCATTCAACTTCGAATACGGCGTTGAGTCCCGTTCTATACGGTTTGCATTCATTTGACCAAGCGGCTGTTTCTGACTTTACATTTTCGGTACGAGTTACGAGAGTTACGACTATTGACGCCTGTTTACACGTCTGCCTCTTTACCGCTAGCTCTATTTCCCACTCTCTCCATCCCCCCCCCCCCCCCTCTCTCTCTCCCCCTCTCGCTCTGGCTTTTTCGTCCTGTCTCTGTCTGTGCATGTGCTCCACATTTTGCGCTTCTTCATTTGCCTGCTGCACATTTCATTTCGCCTTTTGCCTATTTGCTTAACGTACTCACATGTTGCTGTTGTTGTTGTTGTTGTTGTTGCTGTTGCTGCTGCTGTTGTGCTCCAGTTGTTGTTGCTGCTTGCTTCCCGCCTCCACTTCCTCTACAAACCACATGCAAGCGCTGCATCAGCTTCTTTTTTTATGTAGTTTTCCGAAAGTTTTCCCTTTTTTTTGTACTCTCTGCCGGCGCATAAAATAAACACAAAAACTTTGCAGTCTCATTCAGAAGCTAGGATGCTTTTTGGACCCCTCCCCCGCCCCCTCTCTCTACCTCTTTCCCTCTCTCTTTCCAGCTTGTTCATTCGCTTTGCGTCTGCCAACTTCAGCGTTTCATTTGCAGCAAGCGCCCACCTTATTGCCACGCCCCTGTCCGTAATTATCATTTGCCCCGTGCCGCTTGCCCCTTGCCACATGCCCCTCGCTTTGCTTTGCTCTTTTATGCGGCCAACTATGCCACTTTAATTGAAGTCAATTTTTTCTACTTTGCGGCCAGCTTCGCCGTGGCTGCCTCATTTTGTTGCAAGTACACTTTCTTTTTTTTTTTATGTTATTGAAAATTATTTGTGCAACTTATTAGCACCTCCGCAAATTATGAGCTTCGGTGTGGCATTCAAGTTTTTGTGGCTTGTTTACGAGCCTTGCCACATTTTTAATTGAGTTGCCGTCCTGACTCGAGGCTGTGGCACGTTGCAGCTCGCTGGCGCCTTTGTTGCCTAATTAGCTCGCCCAAATGGAGCAGGACATGGGGCAGCACTTTGAATGCCACTCGCCTTGGGGCAGCATTGAAAACCTTGCAGCAGCAGGAGCAGCAGTAGCAGCAGCGGATTTCCTTAATGGAAACTGTTTGCCACAATTTGCATTTGTTTGGCAACAAAGCGAGAAGCACGACTTGTAAATTAAAGGGTATTTAACTAGCGGGATTATTTGAATATTGTTTATATAAACGGGATTTCCAATCTATTTATAAATGTGCGAATATTGAGTGGGTAGAATGTAACTGTACATAAAGTGGAAAATACGAACTAGACTGGAATCTGCAGTAGTTAGTGGCGGAAAAATTAAGGCTAGGGACTGGACTGAAACTGTTAACTGGATTGCTATTGGACTGATAGTCCTGTGAAGAATACATATATCTTCAGATTTTCAGTACACACTGTATGGTATTATTTTAAATTCTTAGTTATATTTGATTCGTTATTGATAATAAATAGCTAGATTTCATATGTGCATTTCTTTAAATATTTATAATATCTTAACTAAGACTTTAGGAAGGTACAAAAGTTATTTCAGTTCGTTAAGGAACATTGTTTAATACATATATGATAGTATAGTCAAAATATTATGTTATGTATATGACGTTACGTTATCTTTGCAATTATCTCTGTTAACTATTTCTAATAGATCTCTAATCCTAACTGCAATATATCACTTAAGTATAAACCAGGTTCCATTTCACTCTCTCTCTTTCTCTCTCTCTTCTCTCTCTTTCTCTCTTTCTCTCTTTCTCTCTCTCTCTCTCTCTCTCTCTTTCTCTCTCTCTCTCTCTTTCTCTCTCTTCGTTAAGGTACATTGTTTAATACATATATGATAGTATAGTCAGAATATTATGTTATGTATATGACGTTACGTTATCTTTGCAATTATCTCTGTAAACTATCTCTAATAGATCTCTAATCCTAGCTGCAATATATCACTTAAGTATAAACCATGTTCCATTTCACTCTCTCTCTTTCTCTCTCTCTTCTCTCTCTTTCTCTCTTTCTCTCTCTCTCTCTCTCTCTCTCTCTTTCTCTCTCTCTCTCTCTTTCTCTCTCTTCGTTAAGGTACATTGTTTAATACATATATGATAGTATAGTCAGAATATTATGTTATGTATATGACGTTACGTTATCTTTGCAATTATATCTGTTAACTATCTCTAATAGATCTCTAATCCTAACTGCAATATATCACTTAAGTATAAACCAGGTTCCATTTCACTCTCTCTCTTTCTCTCTCTCTTCTCTCTCTTTCTCTCTTTCTCTCTTTCTCTCTCTCTCTCTCTCTCTCTCTTTCTCTCTCTCTCTCTCTCTTTCTCTCTCTTCGTTAAGGTACATTGTTTAATACATATATGATAGTATAGTCAGAATATTATGTTATGTATATGACGTTACGTTATCTTTGCAATTATCTCTGTAAACTATCTCTAATAGATCTCTAATCCTAACTGCAATATATCACTTAAGTATAAACTATGTTCCATTTCACTCTCTCTCTCTCTTTCTCTCTCTCTCTCTCTCTCTCTCTCTCTCTCTCTCTCTCTCTCTCTCTTCATGCATCTGTTGCAATAAAAAAATCCCACTCTGAGCTTAAGGTATTCCTGTTCTATTTCGTAGTTCCCTAACTCCTTCGGCTTAATGTTAATCCATTATTTTGAAGCCTTCAGCTGTTGCTAGTGTAACAAAGAAACAATAAAAAAACGTACAAATTGAGGGGTAAGTATTTATTAAAGAGCCAAAATATTATTGCACAAATTTGCGCACCCTCTACAATTTTTTGTTTATAGTTCGTAATCCCTGCGACCCACAAACGTAGGAATTAATAGAAGGCAACTCCCATTTAGTGGAAATATGGCACCAGATCGTAGCGCTAAATCTCTGCTTATAATTAGATTATGACATTAATAAGTCGCTTTAACAAATGTTCAGAATTTGCCACCCCCAAGAGGAAAAGTTGGATTTTCCGTTTCTATTTTTCGTTTTCCACGTCTCTTTGTTTGTTTGGCAGCAGTTGCGAAAATTGAATTTCTGCAGCGTTTAATATATTGCAGCAATCAATGGGAAAAGCATTTGGACGACACTCGAGTGCTTGATTCATAAATCAAGTTGCAACCCCTTGTGGCAAGCACTTGGTTGCACTTACCTCATGTGCCACCAAATTCAATTTCATTATATAAAAAGCTTTTCTTTAACCACTTTTCTTTCCTGTGCAGACAATTGCATGCAATTTATTTCGCATGCGATTTTTGATCTCTCCGGACAGCTGTCCACACACTAACACACCCACACACACACCCACACACACACACACACACACACACACACACACACACACCCACACCCACACACACACACACACACACACACTCACAGTTGGGCCCGCCCACAGTTCAGCAGCCCCGCCCCCTTTTAATGTTTGTCAATTATTTGCAGTAATTTGCAATATTTCTAAACGCTTTCCATTTGAGAAAAACTACCCTAAATTGTTTTTAATGGCCATTTGCACTTACACAAAACTCAGCTAACTGCAGTTTTCCCTCCCCCTTCCCCTCAGCATTCACCATTCCCCTTCTCTATTTTGCTCCTAATGGCTTCATCATCTAACATTTTCCACTACAAGAAATGGCCTACAAGCACTTTCCATGTATTTTCATTCTTCTTCTTGCTTTGCTTTTCATTTAATTTATGGCCTGAAATAAATGTTATTTATTGACAACAACTAAACAAAATAGCAGGTTAGTCAAGATCTCGGAACCGGCATCGGGGAGATGGAAACTGGGGGACAATTCGTAACTCCAATGTTGGGAAATTAATTTTCCCATAGTTGAGATTTTCATTTGTTGCTCGCTGGGGGTGCCGCAAGTGTTAAAAACGCAGTTAAATCGATTCTCTAACAACAAATTTGTTTGTTTGAAAATCCATAAAACTAGCCACAGGCAATGCACAAAATTCGAACTTGATACGTTCAATGAGTAGTGATCGAAGAGTGGATACCCTTTAAAATATATATGTGTGAAGCGTAAATTTGTTCTTCTATTTATATAAGATCTAATTTCTATAACTCGATTCTTATCAAAATATACTTTTTTTTTATGTAGTTTTATGTGTTTTTAAACTATGTAGTATATATGCTGCTTGTTTACTATATATGTGTAACAAGCTCTTAGTTTAAATAGTTAACATTGAACAAGAAAGATTGCTTATGATGTTGATATTTCCTATTTTATAAAATTTTCTATTCATAAATATTTTGTGTAATAATAAGAAAAAATCTGGAAAGAAATAATATAGTATCGACATATAAAAATCTGCCCTACGCGATATATATTTTCACATACCCTCTACTACTGTTTCTTTGAATAATCGTAAACTCCTGCATATACGTAAGCCCCATCAACTCTTCTGATACTCTTGCTTTGTTTTCATTCAAAGCATTTCCCGCGGTGTTTTTGTTTGGAGTTGTTTTTCAATTTTTCTTTTATCAACCAAAATGTGCCTCAAGTGACTTTTCAGCAATTATGTTTATAAATGATTTGTTGGGGTGGTCTGCTCTATTCCCTCTCTCTTTCTCTCCTCTCTCCCTGCATCCCTTTCTCGATCTTCTGCTGGTAATCCTTCATTTCGTATGCATTCAAAAAGGGGTCACAAATAGACGAAAAATCATGTGTGAAACGATTAAAATTTACTTTAATTTCTGTCAAAGCCTTTGGGGCAATAAAACCGCAGACTTTTATAATATATTTACAGGCTTATAGCCCATATATGGCTACTATAAATATCTGTATATATATATGTGTATTTGGCCTGCAGAGATTTTGGCTTTTTATTTGGTATTTTTGTTTATGACTGTCGGCGAGATTCAACAGATTTTTAATTGCTATGTTGCGTTTTTTTCTGTTTTCGGTTTTCGGTTTTCTGTTTTCTTTTTTGTTTATGTTTTTCAATGGGTTTTCCAATGTTTTTCCTTTGGGGCGGCACCGCCTTGCACCATAAATCATTTTCATTTTAAACGGAACGATCGGAGTTATGTTTATGCATAAATGGGCGTACATAATTTAAACTGATTTTCAACGTTTTGCTTTGATTTATATTTCCATTTGTTTATGTTTTACAAACAACTTGTTGGTTTTTCCAATTAAAAATTAGATGAAAACTCATTTTCGTTTTCATAGTTCAATGTACTTATCTATCGCGGCATTAACTTGTCCGTTCGTAATTCCCATTGATTTCCAACAGAATTTCCATCAAACTGAAGACTTTCACAATGCATTTTTTTTTATTCACTATCTAAAAGTCATTTATCAATTGGAGACAGCGACTTAAGCAACAAGCTTTAGTTAACACACACATTTTCCATTTTCCGTGAGAGTGCAGGTGGGAAAGGGAGTGGGGAAAGTGGGTGGGGAAACTGGGCGGTAACCGCCCTATTTGTGGTTGCATTTGGATTTCTCACACGTTGTGCCACACATCAAATATTTCTACTCCCCCATAGTTAACGTTCTCTATTCTCTCAGTCTTCTTCTTGTTCTTGATAACGCCCACATTAACAAGAACTTTCGATTCGAACTGTGCAGCAACAACAAACAGAAGAGAAAAAAAAAAACGATTTTCCAGCAGCAGAATAAGAAACAATTAAACGACGCATAAATTAGACTCAGCCAAGAGCTGAATAACTAATTTCCTGCTCGGCAATTACTAAAAAAAAAGAGAACTACGCAACTAACTACCCGAGCTACACGCATGGAAATTAGATGGGCAGCGGCTCGTAGCATTCTATACCCTAGCAGCGGGTACGTGGATTATGTCAGAGCAGACGAAGTCTCTAAATTTGAGTTTTAAGTTAGTTAAATGGAGGAAACATTGAAGAGCTTAAGAATCATTGACTAGACAAGCTTATAAGCTTTAATATCACGGCAACTGATATAAAGAGTATATCTAGTAAATATCTAGAAACCAGACTTAAGAATTGGAACGTGGCTACGGAACTTGTGGAGTGAACAATTAGTGCTTAATTACTATACAATCTTAAAATCTCATCATGTTGCTCATCATGAGCCCATGAAAAACTGATTAATGGAGTTATAGGAATTGTTGATGACTCACAATATGAATGATAATTAATAATGTATTAGCTTATCAATAATTTACTTTTATTTGTCTTTATATAAAAAAACCTTCTTTGCTTTTAAAATATCTTAAACCAAACATTCACAAAAAAAAACATTTCAAATGTGTTTAACTTCCACACTTTATAGAAAGCGTATTCACGCGTCGGCTTGCCTTGTTCCCAAGTTCTTCCGTGTTTCTATTTAATTCGAGGCAGACGCTGAATGCACTGCAAATGAGTTTTGGTTTCTGTTAATGCCCGTGCATGATACATTTAAACGCTGGAAAAATGGAAAAGCCTCCATAAAAAAGGAAAACGTGACAAAATGCGAGCGATAGTCGAAGTGTGACTAGAGTGAGAGAAAACCACAAAAGCGGGTCGAGCTGCTCGATAAGGCTGCAGATCGTTGCAGGGTTTAATTTTTTTTTTTTTTTTTGGAGGGGCGGAGGGATGGAGGGTATATATATCTCGATTTTTTATTACATATTTACATTCGTACTTCAGAAAACACAAATAAATCGTAATTGGCGTGCGAGGGGTTTATTTTATTTGGATATTATGTGCGATAGAGCGCCGCATCGTATTTTAGTTTTTACTTTTTCATGCTCATTAAATGAAAAGCCGAAAAACCGAAAAACCTAGAAACCGAATAGAGAAATAGAGAAAACCCTAAAGCATAGCGTGAAAAACTCAGGCAGCGGAAAAACAACTCTCGCTGTGGTTGATTTTCCTTTTTATGTTTTCGTATTTTGTTTTGCCTGCCGAACCCAAAACCGGAAACCCATTGGGTTATCGCCACCGGAAAAATCTGTAGATAGCGCCGATCCGATAAGGTCTCTTGGCTGCTGAAGGTGCAGTCGATGCGATCTGCAGTGCCAACAGCTGCCAAAAGTCTCTCGAGGGTTCGAACCCTGACGAATTTTGCCAGTGTAGAGTCTAAAACAATTCCAAGCAGATCTTATGATGATAAATGATATGCTTAGTAACAAGTCCACACATGTATATGAATATATATATATATATATATATATATATATAAATATATAAAGACAGAGAGGGAGAGAGAGAGAGAGAGTATATGTCAAAGAAGCTGCGGGCATTATCTTACAAACTCGAGAGCTCTTCGCATAGCCTTCACATCTTTCACACTCGAGCAGCTCATTAGCGAGAGACTTGAAAGAATGGAGGACTAAAACGCCTTGGTGACCCATTTTCCGAGCCGGAGCAGTGGGAAAAACCCTCAAGATTAATGAACTACAAAACATGCGCACAAATCATATGTAATAGCTGCCAGGACGAGAGCCTTTTGGCGTCTGCAACAAATGTGTGACAATTTCTCAAAAAAAAAAAAAAATGTAACAAAAAGGATGCGAGTCCTGCGACACTTCTGCTAGGTGTCAGGGCCAAGTGAGAATGTCACACTTACTATACACATAAGAAGAGGAAGAGACGTCTGATACGGGCTTCGAAGTCTCCTGTTGCCGCATCCTTTCAAGGTGCAGCGGCGCCGAAGACTTGTCTGTGTGTCTGTGTCTGTGTGTATGTGTGTGTGGCAGGCACATACTCGTATATAATCAGAATGAAGACATGTGCATTGAGACCTCCGCTCTGCAGGCTCGTTATCCTTTACTCAACAGCCATTTGGCTTGTCTTTGGAATTAATGGGCAAAGGGCGCGACCAGCTGCCGGCGAGCTGCATTTAAATATTTTCATGAAAATTCGGGAAATTTGATATTTTCTTGCAGAGAACAGACAACAGACAACAGAGGCGGCCTCTTAAAGCCGGAAAGGAAGTCATTTTTGTATATAAGATCTTATTTGTTTGGAATTAATGAAATTTAGACATACAAATAGCGTTTGGCATGTCCTGTTTGGATGCTCCTCATAAGGGTAATCAGCGGAAATTGAGTTAGCCTGTAAGGACATTACGGCATATGCCATTAGGGGCTCAACTTTGAGCCGGGCAGGACTGTATGTGTGTGTGTTTGTGTAACATGAACTTCGCTTTAAGTTTAACATTTTCATTGTGATTTGTGTGTTTGCATATGAATCGAAGCAGTTGACAAAGTAAAATCGAGTAAACGATGTCCTTTTGAGCAGAGAGGGGACAGTGCATCCCTTTGCAGGGCACATGTGCTCTTTATGGATACGCCTCTGTTGATCTAATACCCTGCAACAGAAGTATCCCTAATGCCATAAGCCAACTACGCCCGCATCCTTAATCGCATTGCGAAGGTCCTTCGACATCTGATGGATGAAGATGCGGCCAAACAAAGGCGCGAAAGAGCACAAACTGCAAAATCCGGTTAATGCGATTTTGAAGTGGAAACCAATGTGCAATGTCCTTGTTGAATGTACCTTCACAGGAGCCTATATGGATTGCTTTTCCAATTTTCAAGGCTGCAAGAAAATGATGGGAAACAATGCCAAAAACTGGCACAAAGAAAAGAGGACCGTAAAAAAGATGATGAATGTTGAAATGGGAAAACAAAGCCAAGTGCCTGACTGTCTGGACGGGCTGCCATTGTCTCCTGTGAAGTGTCCTGGCATGAGGCGCAGACCTCGACCCAGACCCAGACCCAGTATCCAGACCCAGACCCAGACCTAGACACGGATCCTTTTGGCAATGTTCTGAAATTTTTTATAGTGCAGCGCGGAGTTAATGACGTTGCAATTGAAAACAAACGAGAAATAATGAGTTTCTTTCTTCCTGTTGTTTGTTGCCTGAAGAAGCGTTGCCAAAGGACACGCCATGTCGTCTATCAACCGCAACATGCAGCAGGCAGGACGAATCAAAGTCGGACCAAGTCAATTTCGATCAGCCAGCTGCTCGTCTACCTGTGTCCTTCGAGTCCTGCACAATGGCCAATTTAAATGCTGCTGTCAGCAGGCAGTCGTCCTACAATAGAGCAAGCAAATTAAAAGAAAATATAAATTTCATTTCATAAACTGGAATCGATGTCTAATGAAGTCGCCTCACAATAAATATACTCTGTATACTATGCGACAAGAGAGCGTATTGGTTTTGCTCTCTGCAAATTGAAAGGCAATATACATTCCAATCATTAAGTCGAATGTCTCGTAACAATAATTATACACTGTTTAGTGCAATAAAGAAAGTTGATTGGTTTTAATCATAAGACTTGTCAATAAGTGAAAGTCATGTTAATGGTTTGAGTGTTGCTTTTAAGAAAGATCTATAGAGATTAAGCAGTCCCCAAACACCATCTAACTTAAACAGTGTATTAATTGGTCGCTACCACCCCTAGAGATTATTCCACGCCCACCACCTGCTTAATTAGCTTCACAACTGAAGTCTTTCCCTCTTATAAATAAATCATGTGCTTCCAGTTTTAGCTACTATTGCACTTCGAACAGGGTATAGCTCAGTCGTTACCTTTTTTAAAAATTAGCCTACTTCCACAACAATATCAGAACTTAAGCTCAAAAATCAATAGGAGTCAACTTCAACACCTCAATGCTAGTATAACACTTGGAACAGGGTATGGCTGAGTCGATAACCACCCACAGCAACATTCCTCACATCATTTCAGTTTATTTTTGGAAACACAACAAAACTTTTAGCCAAACCGACAGCTGTCATAAGCAGTGAGCGACAGAGTTGTCAGCTAGTATGTGTGTGCATGTGTGTTTGTGTGTGTGTGTTGTGTGGCGCATCTTTCAGATACAAAGCAGACCAATTAAGACCCCAACCCCGAATGCCGCACACCCTTTACCGCTTGACTGGCAGCAGAGTATTTTGGTATTTGTGTTTATTTTGGTAATTCAACGCATCAATTTAACCCTTTTTCGCGTTGATGTCTTTTAAATGTGAGCGCTGCTTATGTAAATATTTTCCTTTGCCTGTCGCTCACTCCGACTCAGACTCAGACCCAGCCAAATGTATCTGTAAATGTATCTGTATTCTGTATTCTGTATTCTGTATGTGTAAATGTATTTGCATAACTGCAGCCCACATCTAAACGAAACCCTTTGTCCAACCCCGTTTTGTTGAGCACTTTTCCTTCTGTTTGTTTAGCTCGGCGCCAGTCTCAATTACTTTATTGATATTCCTTCTCAATATAATTGTCATTTTCCTTTTTTTCAGTTTCCTATTTCAATTGGCGAATTGTAGCAAGAATTTTCCATCTTTCATATGCGGCAGCCAAGTGGCTGCATTTTGCATTTGATTTTGCTTTGCCTGGCAGCTCGGTTTAAGCCTGATTGATGGCTTGCAATTCAATTCTGATTCTCAATTGTCAGCGCGGAAAACTTAATCAAATTGTCTTATGTAAACAATTGCAATTGAACATTTTTCGAATATCAATTGAAAAGAGATGAGTTGAAATGTCAAGTGGAAAATGATTTATGAGCAAATGCAAAAGGCCACAATGCAATTAAAGCCTAAACTTTTTGTATTTCTTAATCGTTAGAACCACATCCAAAGACATTCAAAGCCATTCAAAGATCGAAACGCAGCTAAATACAAACAAGAGAAAACATAAATCAAAGCAAAGGAAAAACCAGCTGAGAGGGAAAACATAAAGCGTTGCCAGCATTTGGTATATAAATTATGATTAGGACTATTATCAAAGCATCGGCCAAGTTACAAAAGCCAATGGCAAAGAGACAAGGAGAGGGGGTGGGGGTGCCAAGTGGGGAGAACAACATGAAAAATTGTCATTAGGCAAGCGACAAAAGGCAGCCAGAAAGTAGCCATAACCAAAAGAAGTTAAGGCCAAGTTAGCTGCGGCTTTTCATGCAGACCGCAAAAATGTTGTGGCTAAAAGCAAAAAAAAAAAGAAAATGGCAATACATATGAATGTGTATGTGTTTGTGTGTGTGTGTGTGAGCGCGTGGGTGCCAAGGCGCGCACATAAATCATATCCTAGTATGTCGACTACGCACTCGGCGGAAGGACAAATGTTGATGATGACAAAGCGCCATTAAAGGCACATTTACACAGTTCCCGCAAGCGAGTTTTTTGGCCGGGAATTTGAGTATGGGCCTTGCTTTAGGCCATGTACTGCTGGCACCTACTTCAAAAGGCGTCCACTGACATAAATCAAACGCGACATTTTGCTTATTATTTGCCGATTTGCCCCGATAAACTTTCCAATTGTGTGCCTGTGTGTGCCTGTGTGTGTGTGTGGGTGTGTAGCAAATCAAGATTTGTGGCGCTAAGCAAAAAGTTCGACAATGCCAATTGATTGGAAAAGTCGAAATGGCCAAAGATTTAAATGTTGGTGAAATAGAAATATTTTAGACGGGTGTGTTCGACTGAAAGATACTCTGAATTGTTTTTCGAATTTAAATGTTTGTATGTCTTCTCTTTTAAGTGAACATTTGAGGATTCTATTAAGGAACTGAGTCAATTAATATTAAAATATATTAAATGTTATATTAATTAATTGATCTTAACTTTTCACAAGTTTCATTTCCACTCGTTATAATGAAAACTACACCATCTATTGAACTGTTGACGACTGTTTAATTCGACAATCCTCACAAATAGTTCTTCATATAATTCTTAATAATTTGTCCTTTCATATCTAACATGATCCTCCTTTCTTGTGTAATAATTTGTAATAGGCTAAATTCCTAATAATGTGTGTGGGTTCTGGCTAGGAAAAATGTTTTGTGTGGCCATCAAAGCAACCGCTGGGTACTGGGAAAAGCGACCAATTAGGAATGCTATTAGCGGCCAACGCCCCCATTTAGAGTACGTCCACACCTGCAGGTAGGAAAATCGAGGGGTTTTTACTTTAATTTTCTAAATGAGCGAATTGCGCGCGTTGCTCGGCCCAAGCGATTTTCTTCTCTTTCTTTTTTTTCTCCTCTTTGTCGGTGTTTTCCGTACACTTCAATTACGTTTTTCATAATTTCCCACGTCGTAAAATTTATTGGTTCTGATGTCTGCCCGTTTTTAGCTAAGTATCATGGACTTCCGCTCCATTGGCTCAGCTGCCCGGCTAAGTCGAGGTCCTGAAGTCCTGGCCAAGTCCTGCTGTGTTTTGGCCGCTTAGATGGGGGTCTGTGCGGCCGGCCTTTAATTGAACGGCATTTAGACTGAATTATTAAATTGATTTTTATACATTTTTAATGCTTTCCAGCGACAGCCAGCTGACAGTTTTTCCTCTTTGCCTTTGACTTTGACTTTAATGGCTTTTCATTTAAAGCTTAGGTTTTTAAGCTCCCCAAGGACTAAAGTTTTTGTGTCTAAGCCGTCAGGCCTTGGCAGCTGCTACTAAGCTTCTCCATTAGCCAGCTGACATTTTAAACAGATATATATATATGTATGTGTGGGTGTATGTGTGTGTATGTGTGGCATATGTCGGATGAGTCATCAATCAGATCCATTAGATAGCCAAAAATAACTTTAACGGTCGGTCTGTTGCATGCAACCCTTACGCATGTCCTTGGCCAGCGACTCCTTGTTGCATTATTCTGCAATTTTGTGCTTGGCCACACACACATACACATCGAAATTGTATCTGTATGCACGCACAACAATAACAATTCCACGCTGCTTACTGTTAGTTGCGCCTTCGCATGACAGGGCAACATTTTACAAAGGTCCTGCGGCTCGTCCTCGTCCTCGTCTCAGCTGCAACACTGCAAATTAAACTTAACATAAACCTAATTTCTCAGCACTTAAAACCAAATGGAATTATGATTGTGAAAACGCAGCAGAAATGCGACCCGCGGCAAGTTTCACACCGTAAACCGTAAAACGAAACCGTGGTCCAACCCCGAGGGTAAAGTTCCGGGTCCGGGCTTCGATGGCGGGGGCGGACGCGTGCCGAAATGAAAATGTCATGTTTTCGAATGAAACTTTTGAATTATGATGTTTGAATGCGGCGTGTGACGTCATCTGTGTCCTCATCTGCAGCAAGGATGAGGCATTAAATTAATTCAAAACGCTGCCAGGACACGCGCGACAAACCTTTTGTCTGATTGCCAAAATATGAGAAAAGCAACGAAAATTGATGAAAGCCCAATATCTAGATATTGTGTAAAGGTAACACAAAAGGAGAAAAAAAAGGAGCAGACAAGAAAAACCCGCAGAGCTAAAAGCAGCTGACGACATGTTGCCAAAGTCCTTTGGGATCCTTGCGGCTTACGCCGTGCGTCACGGGGTGGCGGATACTTACTTGCTTCCCTCTCATGTATTTTCACTTGCTTTCAATGTCGTATTTATTATTATTATTATTATTACTATTATTGGCGATATCCTGTAAGCGAGTTGCAGTGTGGGGTATATCGAGACTTTTTTGTGTTGGTGATAAAGAATTTATCAAAGTGTATGCTAAATTTTGTTATAGCTTATTTGATTACTTATGTAATTTATATACTTAAATAAAGTTAAGATAGATTTAAAAAGTTTTTTCTTAAAGTTTTTTTTTATTTTCTAAAGTCTTTGTAAGTGCTAAATTATCTTAACGAACTATTCTCAAGAAACCAAGTTGAAATACTTTTTCAACATAATCTATTAGTAGTTGTAATATTATGATCTTTAAAATGTTATTAACCTATCCTAACTTTAAAGATCTCTTTTATATCACTAGATCTAGGAATTCGTAATAGGAAATAAAAATTAATGTTTTACACTGAATTAAGGGCTTACTCAGAAAGTACAGTTCATAAGTATTACAGATTTTAAGATTTATATAATTTAAATATCTCTTTTATATCACTAGATCTAGGAATTCGTAATAGGAAATAAAAATTAATGTTTTACACTGAATTAAGGGCTCACTCAGAAAGTTCAGTTCATAAGTATTACAGATTTTAAGATTTATATATTTTAAAAATAATCAATTTTTAAGTAAGATCTCAATAGGAAAGGGTCTGAAGTATCCGTAAATATCTTGCCTCCTATAAATACGTTTTAAGGGGTATTTCTCAAGCATATCATTGACTCTACAGCCAGCTACTTATTTTAAATACTATTTGGTTTGCCTGGCGCTTTAATGGCAGTCAAATAAGCGTGTCCCTCTTCTCCTTACACGCTCCCCTCTTCCCCACCCAACCCCCTTTCTCCCTCACTCCACCCACCAGACATTTTATGCCGCCCACCCCGTGGTGCATTTGTCGTTTACAAATTGGTTTTCGTGTTCAACACACATCTATTTTGCCTGGCTGCATAATCACAGGACACACTGTACAGTGAAGCCAAGGCGGGAGGCAGGGGCACTCGAGGTGGTCTATTTTTGTGTAGCATGTCCAAAGTCCGTCGTCGGTCCGTCGCTTGTTTACTTTGGCCGATAAGGCACGTGGCCTCATTTATCAAGCGCGTCTCGCGACTAGTTGCAACAAGCGGCATGCAACTAAGTATAGATTCCCAATGCCAAATTGCTGCCAAGCATCGAAGTACCTAGCCCAAAGGGGTTGATTTTACTAGCTTTGTTGCTTTGTTTCGTTTTTTTTTTTTCGGGGGGTTTCTCCCTGCACTTTCATTCATAGGAAATACGTAAGTTTTCCCCTGCTTCGGCCTCTGCGTGGCACGTAATTACAGTTATTATAATTTGTGTTGAGTGCTGGCCTATGCAATTTGCCTTGCACTACCTAGACAGACTATAGATGGCCTTTCCCTTGACTCTCTGCTCTAGCCTCCTCCGCCCCCTCTGATCCCTCTCCAGCTTGACGCGCGGCTGTTCACGTGTGTGTCTGCTTCTTTTCTCAGTTGAGTGATTCGCAACCCTATGGCCAGGTTGCCATAGCTCACAAATCTTCCAAGAGCTTGTTATAAAAATGAAAACGATACCTTGGCGATGTTTATCTCACGGCTTTAATACACTGTTTGGTAAGGGAAATAGAGTATATTGGCTTGCATCTTTGCTCGGCAATCTTTTGAAAATTAAAAAGAAGCCCAAGTTACAGCTAACTAAGCTGCGAAAATAGGGTTTTTAAGTGGATTTTTAATGATATTAAGAAAATGGCAAAATCTATTTAAAAACCATTACTTGTCTATTCTGCGCCTGTTATTTAAGAATAATTCTTCAAAATTTCAAGTCGTTAGCTGTTATATTTCTCGAGATCGACGTGTTTATACAACCCGACGGCAGATTGATCGAGGTTATTTATCAACTTTAAACTACTATAACTCGGGTAAATTAAGTCCGATTTTGAAAAATTATGTCATTTTGAACTCAGCTAACTTAGTAGAATGAAATGGAATCATCATAACAAAACAAAGCCCATTTTGACAAAATTTTTAAGGGGTACCCCTACATTTTTACATCTTTTCAAAAATCCGAAAATTTTAGATTTTCATATTTTGAATACCAATCGGTAGTGCTGATTAATACGAGCTCAAAGACATGTTGCTTTTGAAAATCAAACAACAATTGCGCAAGTTACAGCTAACTAAGGTGCGAAAATAGGGTATTTACGGGGGTTTTTGGTGATATAAAGAATATGGAATAATCTATTTAAAAACTATGAGTTGTATCCTCTGCGCTTGATATTTTAGAACAATTGTTCAATATTTCAAGTCCGTAGCTGTTATACCTTTCGAGAGCGACGCGTTTATACAACCCGACGGCAGACGGATCGAGGTTATTTATCAACTTTAAACTACTATAACTCGGGTAAATTAGGTCCGATTTTGGAAAATTATGTCATTTTGAACTCAGCTAACTTATTGGAATGAAATGGAATCATCATATATCGATTTCAGAACAAAGCCCATTTTGACAAAATTTGTAAGGGGTACCCCTTGACATTTTTTCAAAAATCCAAAAATTTTAGATTTTCATATTTGGAATACCAATCGATAGTGCTGATTGATACGAGCTCAAAGACATGTTTCTCTTGAAAATCAAACAACATTTGCGCAAGTTACAGTTAACTAAGGTGCTAAAAAAGGATATTATTTATCAATTTTAAACTGCTATAATTCGGTTAAAGTACATGTATGTACATGTCTTATCGTCAACTACTAACTTCTTGATAACTCCATTCTAAATCATCGAGAAGACTTTGTTCAATTTCCGATAGCTCAAACAGAGTATGGTGCAGTCAGTTGCGGGCGACTCCAATGTTTTTCAAAGCTAATTCAGCTTCAATCAAAGATTATGTCATTGTCCATGGACCCCGAAGAACTGTCCAATTTGCCCAGCTTAGTTTGCCTCAATTGCTGATCAGCTTTCGTGCCACGCCCCCCAGCAACCGCCCCCGTTGAAAGTTGAACGTTGGACTCTGTGTCAAGCACTTGAATTGCACGTAATTAATCATCATCCAGCAGTTAGAATCAAATGCGACCCCCCAAACGGGCTCCACAATTGTAACCGAGCCTCTGGGCAAACAAATTGTGTTTAAGCGCACTTGAAAAGATGCTTAAATAAATTCACAATTTGTCTCAAGTGAGTTTTTGTCATTTTCATGCCGCTGTCGAGAGGCGAGAGTCGACAGTCGACAGTCGAGAGTCGAGAGAGTCAGACTTGGCTGCCAGACAGACAGTCAGACAGTCAGACAATGGAGCATAAAGACATTGGAATGCAGCACTTATCCACAATGGAATCAGCGGTCTTGATTGCACTCCGGATGGGCTGCGGAGGCGGGTTTCCCAGTCAGTGGGAGGTCGTTCGGTCAGCTCAGCCAGAGAGTGGAAGGGAGGGAGAGATGAAGTGAGGGAGAGGGAATACCCCTACCTACATTGAATTGAATGTTCCCCTATTTCAATTGCACTTTTCGTCATTCTCAATATGCTCGCTGATTGATAAGATGAACAACACACATGCGTTTCGTTCATTTTGCATAATTTTGAACCCGGTTCGCAGGCTGCTGGAAAAACGGTTCCATTTGGTTGCTTCGCTAATCCTCTGCGCCTGTCATAAACATTGACATTGATGTTGATGTTGATGTCGATGTTTGCTACTGCTGCTGCTACTGCTGCCTTTGTCTGCCAGTTGACAAGTGGGCGTGCCGGCCAACTACCCGACTAACCCCGATGGCTGGCAGCGTTAGCGTTACGCTCCACAAAACCCGACGTACTCATTCCGGCGTATGCCCTTTAACGAGTGTATTCGTCATTCGAGCAGACAGTTGACATTCATTTGAAGCCCGCTACCCCTCAACCCTTACCCTAACCCACGCAGAGTCCCTTTTTTCTCTCTCTCTCTCCTCCTCTCCGTCTCTGCCTCTGCCTCCGCCACCGCCTCTGTGTGTGGGTCCGCTGAGTCGCAACCACAGCAGCAACTGCGGCGCATGTCAATCATTAAACTGTCATTTTCAGTCGATTTAACTAGCATTAAAAATCGTACAATTGCCACGATTTATGCGATGTGCTGGAACTGTCATAAATTTTGCAGAGTGCTCCCAGTTGGGCTTCTGCTTACTGACAATCGCAAACACAAGCGCAGTCACTGCCACGCCCACAGCCGGCGTACGGCCCGCCTTAAGCTGGCCTAATTTTTTATGGCCTGCAAACTAATTTTTATTAATTCGCTTCGCTTTGCTCCCAGCTAAGTCGCCGACTAAGCGCGCAAATTTATTTTAATTCACGGACCACACAAAATTATTTCTCAACTAAGCGTCGAGCTGTGCAGCAGCTGCGTAAACGATTTCAAAAACCGCAGCTTAGATACCCTTTAAGCTTGGTAAATGGGGCTTATGGGGCTGCTTATATATGAAATATATTTGCTTGGGAAAAGTAAAGAAATTTCAGGACTTGCTTGGCTTTCTATTCTTTTTATTTGGCTTCAAACTTAACCAAAGGGTATATATGGAGCTTATGCAGATATACATATGTACTATAGAGAATTCTTTTGGAGTTCCATAAGGCATCTCTATCCTAAGCTTATTTTATTTAGACATAGCCGTGAATTTATTCGTCTTAAATATATGTAGATACTCCCCAGCCCAGTTTAAGTTGATTTTCATGAACCGATAAATTTGAAGCTTAAGTTGTCGATAAGAATCGATTAAAGTTTCTCAAATTTCCTCAGCTAAACTCTACAAGTTTGGTATTCAGATTCTTATCTCTCTTTCCGTTTAAATAAATTTAACTGTCTGGCCAGCTCATCCAGTTTCCAAATTTGTAATCGATAGCAAGTACTCGATATCAGTATGAAACAGGTATAAGAATGTTGCAAGCCCATGAAAAAATATGCCTGCCATTTGGACCGGCAATCTTTAATTTTCATCTTTGGCAAGGCAATCTCAGCTTCCCCTTTGGAGCACGCATTCAAAATGATTGCAGGAAGAGACGGAAATACCGCTGACAGGGTCGAAATGTTTCTCCAGGATTCCTTGCGGGGCCGTAAGGATGTTTTTTTTGGTTTTTTTTTTGGTCCTGCGCCTAGTTCCGGTTTTCGGCTCCAGGCTGTGCTTTATTTGCCTTGCAGGCATTTTTTCTTTTCTGTGCCACTGCCCAAAAATTATGGAAATTTATTAATCACATAAATTTAAAGCGTAATGTCCTGGCTAGGCCGCGGGTCGTTAGTCCACCCCCTAGCCCCCACCTACCCTCCCATTCCCCCACTCTTCCAGCACTTGGCGCTAATGTGTCCCATGCTGAAATTGTCCTCGACGTGGAGAATGCATAAAAATTGCGTTAGGGGCAAAAGTTTATTTTCACGTTTATATCCAGAGAACAGGAGAGCAAGAGGAAGAGTCGGGACAGGAGGGATGGGGAAGAGGCGACCGGAACTGTTGCCTTAAATAAACTTTGCGGTCCTTTTGATTTTTACAAGCAGAAACAATTTTTCGACACTGTTGACGCGTAGACAAATATTTTTGTTCAAATTGTTTGAAAGTGATTTTTCTTTTTCGACTGGGGGGAGGGAGGCGAAACAAACAGGACGAAGGATGTATACAAATTCATTAACAGGTGCCAGGTAGAGGGACAAGCTAAATTGTTATAATTTTTTTTGTTATCTTTGCCGCAGTTGGAGGGTAAAAGTAAGTGGATTGTACTTAGTTTTATATATGTAAAAATCAACGACTTCTAAAAGGGAAACTATGAGAAGTTTAGTTTTAAAGTTGGACTTGAATTTTAACTATGCTTTTATAAAGTAAATGAACTAGTTTGTTAAAAGAAAAATAAGCCCAGAGTGCGACTCAAATCTGTTTTTCCTAGAAAGGATGTGAGGGAAACTTTGCTATAAGAATAAACTTCATATGTATATGGCTTAAACTATATAACCATAATTCATGGAATTCCAAGCCTGACTTTTTGTTCGCGCAACAGATTGTAAAAATAAGAAATTTTGATAAGAGTTACGCAGGTTAAGCCAAGTTTTTGGCTCGCTTTGAAGATATTTTCGCAACCCTGAAGGGCAAAAAATGAAGCGCTTAAAAGAAGCGCTAAATTCGTCGCATGTGCAACAAAATCCCAACAAAGTGCCAACATGTGTTGCACTTAACCAAATGGGGCAGCAGCAAGGGCCAAGTGGCGAGTGGAAAGTTGGCAGCTGGCATGGGGCAAGTGGCAAACCGCTGCAGCTTCTCGCATAATGCAGCAAACACGCGATGGTTAAGCCTTTCGACAAGACGCGTCGGAGCAAGAGCAAAGGGGCATGCCACAACGAAAAAATTTGCACGTGCTAGGGTGAGGGGAAGGCAGAGCGTGGTTGGGGGTGCGGGGTGGGGTAGCTGCCAGCGTGCTGACATTTAAAGTAGCTGCCAGCAGTTGAAGTGACAAAACTAAAGATAAGACTCAATCACGTGTAGCTGCCACTGACAATCACTGACGGGGAAAAAATGGGGGGAAAATGGGGGAAAAGAAGAGGAATCCACACGGCAAAATAGAAAATCAATTTCCACGTTTTTCACACTGTGCACAGTGTGGGGGTAAAAGACATGCAAGCAGTTGCTTTGAATTTCATATGACGACGACAACATTACGAGCAGAGCGTTAGGAAGGGGGATCAGTGGAAGGGGGGTTGGGGGAGGGGGCGCCACAGTGAATGAAGAGTGACAGGCAGACGGGCGGACGGGCAGACGGACGGACAAAACATGGGGACAAAGAAGGTGTCACTAACAGGATAAATGTGGAAAACAGCGACAGGAAAAAGAGCTGCCAGGCCAAAATAGAAAACCTGGAAGAGGAAGCACGAGGAGGCAGGCATTAGCGCAAAGCTCTCCATCTGCCCCTCAATCCCTTACCCCCACACGTGCCACGCTTTGTGGCAAGGATTCAGCGATGTGTGTGGGGCTTTGTTGAGCTTGTTTATCGTGTCACAGGATTGGCAGCATAAAGCAGCAGCCTTGTCATTTGTACAGCAGAATAAATAAGCAACAGCGGCGGCGGCAGCAACTATTGCCACAGCGGCAGCAACTGTTGCAACTGAGCTGTTATCAAGATAATACAAAGTAAAACTCCCGTTGCTCTGGCAACTTGCTACAGCACTTAACGACTCTATTTGCTCAACTTGTGCATAGGTAAACGCAGCAGCCGCTTGCCTGCCTCTGTCAGACGGACAGGCGGACAGGCGGACAGGCGGACAGACGGACAGGCGGACAGGCGGACAGCTAAGCAGACAGACGGACAGAGAGAGAGACAAATAAACAAACATACACACGACCAAAAACCAACTTAAAAACAAACCAAAACACAAGCAACATATTGTTAACGACTGCGCCATACTCTGTACAAAGTTTCTCAGAGAGTTCCGAAGAGTTTTCTTAGATTTATGATATTATATTTATTTATTTATTTATATATTATATTATATTTATAATTGAGATTTTAGTGCAGCTACTAAAATCATTTTTTAGTAGGTTTACTTTCCAGAAAAAGTCGATGTAGCGGGACTTTAGGTTTATAAAATACAATATTTTATATATGGTAAAGGATTTTTGTCTTTTTAAGTGAAGCTTTTCTCTCTTTTTATAACCAGATCTTGAAAAATTAATTTTTGATAAAATGTCCATGAAAAAAAATAATAAATAATACATATAGATATATATATATATGTAAAATATAATAATAGTTCGCCGAGCTTAAGTTTGCTTTTGCTACTTCACAAGATATTTCCTTACAGTCTACACAGGCTATTTTCTCGGCTTTACAGATCCAATAGCTAGCATTCTTAATAGATCCAAGCCTTTTCTCCACAGGCTATACCTATGTTCAACTTCAACTTCAAGTGTATTCAAGACAATATCTAGGCATACCCTGTAGACAAACCAATATACCCCTTAGCATCCCTCGTACAGCGTATAGCCTACTGAAAGCAACCACAAAAAGATCTTAGAATTTGAAGCGATAAGCGCCAAGCACGAGCTTCGAGTCGGCAGCTGCAGCTGATGGCAAACATCACGTGTAGCCCCTGAGCGTGTGTGTTTGTGTGTGTGCAGGTGTAACTGTGTCTATGTTGTCACTGCAAAAACAATGCCATACTTAACAACAACAACAGCAACAACAACAGCAACAGCAACTGAAAGAGAAGCAAAAGCAGCATCAACATGCATAAAATACATTTTCAGTCGCATTTTGTTTGTTTTAAGCTGCGAGTTTACACAAAAGTCAACAAAGCAACTCACATGTGTGTGTGTGTGTGTGTGTGTGTGTGTGTGCGTGTCAGCCGGATATGACCACGGTTATCGAAAGTTTTTTGCTGGTAGTCAACATCCTGCCCGCACTGCCAGAGCAAAGTCATAAAACTGAAATTGTTCTCAAAATGACAGCAGCTGGAAATTAAGTTCTTGACTTTTATGTGCACCGCACTTCCGAATTATTGATATGAGTTTCGTCCTGGAATTGAATTGGATTGCCATCAGGACTTGTTTGTTGTCTCTCTTGTCTTTTGATTGTGTGTGTGTGTGTGGGTGTGTGTGTGCAACAAGGTGAAAGTGTGGCAGGTAATATGAGAATTTAACAAGGTGCAACTCGAATCTCTTTCAATTTCAATCCTTAAATTAAATTAGGATATTTCTGTTCTTCAGTTCGAGTGACACAAATGGCTGGAATTACAAATAGCTGAGAAGAACTTGAAATTGATAGCTAAAAAAAACAATTAAGAGCTCTTAGAGAAAGTGTTAGATAGAAACCTGAAGAGTCAAACCTCTGAAGAGAGGCATACGACTGTATGAGGTCTACAATATCCTTAATATTTGTTTATATTATCATAAGGCATATAGTATAAGTATATATTCCATGTAAATATTAACTATTGAGATGATATACTGGAGTTCTTCAGTTGAGCAATTACTAATACTTATAGATCTTAGATCAATGAATAACCTAAAACAATCTATTCTATCAAAGCACCTCTTGGTCATAACAATCACAGGCTATAAAACAGGGTATTCAGTATACAGCATGGTTTCCTCTTCAGCATGTTAATTCATTGAAATTATATCACTTCCCCCTCTAGCAAATCTCCAACCACTTTACAACACTGTCACAACTCCATCAACAGCTTTGGCATCTAATTGACCTGCATCCGCTTTCAGTTTGCACCACATTTTGGTGGTTCGCTCTTCAGAACGGTTTTGTAATCTGTCCCACTGGTCGTCGAAGCAAGCGTCGCATCCGAAATGAGTTTTGACTGTTAGGTCGAACAGTCGAATTCGTTCGTAATCATATTTGGAATAATGTCACACTTCAATTACTGTCAGCGAGCGTATTTTGTTATTAATTTTAAACCATTTGCTCTCTCTCTCCCTCCCTCCCTCTCTATCTCTGTCTTTGTCTTGCTGTGAGAGACAGCTGCCAGACACATGGGAACGTGTGTGCAAGTGTCTGACATCGACAGCTTCTGCTGCTGCCGCTGCCACGCCCACTTCTGTTGCCTCTGGCACGCCCACTTTAAACACCACACGTTTTGCATTAGAAATGCGTTCGTTTCGAATCCTCTGGAGTGGGAAATAGAGAAAAGTCAGCATGTGGTTTGCGTCACTGCGTCTGCCATGGAAATCCAAGTGGAAAAGTCTCAAGCTGCGCGCCTGCGCACACACACACACATATATATATATATATATATATTTATAAAAATATATATGTATATAGTTAATTCATCTGGCGAGTTATGCGACACATATGGCTTCACCTGGCCAGCGGGTGGCAAACGCCTTTTGGCTTGAAGTTCTGGCTTGAATTCTGGCGTGAATTCTGGTTAATTACGCTGCCTTTGGAGTTGCCTTTGAAGTGTTTGGCACCCGCAGAGCGTGTTTGTATTGCTTTTCAATTGCAGCTCGATTGCGAAACAATACGCACAACAGCTACAACAAAGAATAACCAATACACACACACACACACACACACATTCACAATACCCACTCGAGTTTCTTTGTCTCTGTTCTAGTTGCCTTCCGAGAAGCAATAACTAAATGGTTTTCATTCCCGCTGCGAGTTTTTCACCTTGCAGACTTTTAGTCTGGTTTTTTTTATCTCACTCTTCTTAGGGCCAGCATCTGCGGACTGCCTACAGTTAATCAAATTGCCACGCCCCCACATTGCAGCATATTCTACAACAATGCGGGCTTATAAAATTCATAAGCTGGAAAGAATATCAACATTTTAGCGCTACAATCCAAAATTTGCTACGCTTGAGTAGCGGCAAAAGATAATTGATAGCTAGATATAGATAGAGATATAGAAATATATACATATGTGTATGTGTGTGTGTGTGCGTGTGTTTTTATAGCTTGTGGTAACAACTCAATTGAGTTGCCTCTCGAAAAACTTAATTAAATGCTTAATTGTACAAACAGCAGGCCAAACCCCACCCCCAAATGGGAAGGAGTAGGGGTAGTCTGTAAAGGAGGGGTGTCTTGCGCCCCTATATGCTGTCAGCCTTCAATTTAGGCCGCGTTTGATCCCGGCTAGCATATGCCAGCCAATTGATAAGCAATTTTCCAATTCGCCAGCAATTTACATTTTAATGGAAAAGAAAATCTACACAAAAGAAGAGCAAAATGTTAAAATAGAAAAGTGCAAAAAAAAAAGAAAATATATATTGGGTGGGAAAATATGAAAAGCCGCTCATGTAACGCCCGCAAAAAATTCAATATAAAAATTCAAATCATTCAATTATCTGCGGCTCAACTCAAGGGGCGGGACAATAGGGGCGTGGCGTGCGAAAAGGCAGGCAAAGTTCGAATCAATTTGGCAATTGAATTTTACAACAAAGTGGGCGGGGAAGAGGAGATGGGGATATGGAAGGACCCAGGAAATATGCGACTTAAATAAGTAAAATAAATTCCCGTTTATCAGAAAACAAATCAAATTTCCGTTTGCAACTGAGAAACGAAGGAATTTCAAATTGTTTCGCTTGATAAAGAAATTTGTTATTTGTCTCTTAGTTGAAATTGGGAAACTTGGGGATGAGGAATGGAAAGCTGGAAAAGTTGCCTTTGAGAGGTATTCATTAGTATCCATCGAACTAAAACAGAAATAAATATAAATCGAAGTGTTTATTCTTTATCTCAGACTCTGTCATAAAAATTGGTAATATACTTAAATGTTTGCTTTTAGGAAGTCTCCTTCAATATTTTACACACATTTCCCCATCGAAATGGGCAACAAAATTGGATGTCAACTTCAGCAGGCAGATTCCATCAAAATTGTCATTTCGCAACTTTTTCAAAAACATTTTTTCGCAATTTTCGCCTGCGAAAAATCCCAATTTCAATTTACAGCCATTAAATCAGAGCACGAGCTCCAACAATATAAAACACAAAATAAAGAAAAAAAAAAACGTTGGCCTTTAAACAATGCGCTAAATAAACAATAAAATGTATTGCAAATAAAAAGAAAATTGCACGCGACAGTGGAAAATAAAAACGGGCATGAATAAAAATATGAACCGAATATGAAATACCCTTTAGATAGGTGGCTATTATAGAGGGATATTAAAATAGCGTAGAATTGTATAGAAGATCCATTTGTTATAGTATCTGACATATGTTTGAAATATATTGAAGTATGGTTTTTGTTAAATGCATATTGTAAAAATATATTAATTTCAACTTTTAATCTCTATATATGTAAAAGCTATAGTATTACTATATTCTTAAGATTTAGTATGTATGTCTAGAGATCTTTATCTAAAATTTGCTCAATATATCTTGAAAGTTGTAGAGCTTCTAGATTGACCCATTCTATATTTTATATTCGCCATGCTTCTAAATTATATAATGATAGGACATACATATGTGATCATGAAGATAGTTCCAAAAATGACTAGACAAATATTTTTTCTATGTTTGACCTAAATCATATCAGTTCTTCATACAGAACAATGCTCAACATATACTTTATATTGAAAGATACAACTCCATCTGTGTATAACATATTGTATGACATTATTATAGTATCCACTGCTGGGGCGAACACAAATCAGTAAAGCATCTAGAGCCGAGTTTTATTAGCTTTCTACATGTGCGCACGTACGCGTTTGTATCTTTGTATCTATGAGATACGATATCAATTTGGCTAGCTGCGCATCGAGTTACACATGACTGACAGGTAAACGCGAGGCAGGCAGCTATTGTGTTATGCTACCTCTCCCTCTCACCCTCTCACCCTCTCTCCATCTACCTCTCCCGTTCACTCTTTCTCTTGTTCAGTGTGCGTAATGAGCTACTCGTGTGGCAATCAAAGCCGCCGCCGTCGCCTCGTTGCATCTACGCATCTCTTAGATGTATCTTGTGCGTATTTAGCGCTTGGCTGACTCCATTTCGTCTCGGTTACAGTTGCCGGCCAGCTGGCCTTTAAGATGCTGCCGCGCCTACCATAACAACAGCTCTCGAAAGGGGCGTATCTGGTGCGGTTTTGTTCTATCCATTAATGCACTAAGCAGCCAAGCAGTCGAGCAGACCGCAACACGCAGCAACAGGCAAAGTCCTGAGAATCCTGTGGGTGTGAAGAGGGTGCGGCTGTCGAGCTATTCTATCTATGCAACTATACATCTATGTATCTATGTATCTCTGTATCTGTGTATCTGCATAACAGAGCCGGCGACTGAGTCCCTGCTTAATGCGCTTGCATAAACAATGCGCAACGTAACTGTAATTGTAACAGCAACTGTGGCTGTAGTTGTAGTTGTATCTGTATCTGTATCTGCATCTGTATCTACATCATCCAATGTATCAGTATCTGCAACTTTGTGTCACTAAGCGGATTTACTGTAATGTCATTCGGTCCGGGTCACGGCTCTACCGTTCAGCTGAAAAGTATGCAATGCTTTGCTTCGCTTTGCTTTGCTAAACTCCAACATAATTAGATAAATGCTCAAGCATTGAGTTTCCATCTAAATAGTTCAAAGGTTGCCGCTGGCAGCTGCAAATCAAAATACAATTTCATTAAGTTTAAAGCAATTTGAAATGAAAACCTCTGGGGTCGAGCCAAATTACAAAGAAATCAAGTTGTCACGACAACGTCAACGTTTGCCCCCCTCCCCACCCCTCCCCGCACTCTTCTCATCACCCACGCCGTTGTCAGGACCCAAACTGAAAGCCGTCACATATGGCTACCCATGGGAACAAGAGGCAGCAGGTCCTTGCTGCCTTGCTGCCTGTTGTTGGCGACCACCAGTTGCATATGGCCAAGTAAACAAAAGCCAGCCTGGAAGTCCTCGCATCCAGCGCATGCGTCCTGGTGGATGCCAAGTTTCCCCGTTGCCAAGTTTCCCCGCTGCCAAGTTTCGTTTCATAGCCATCGAATGCCAGCACACAAAAGTCGCCAGCGAACAGTTCCTTGCGCGCTTTCAACTGCAACGGTTGGCCAGGCCCCCAGTACAAAGTATCTCATTGAAAAGTATCTCAAGATACTTACGTATCTTTGGCGCGACAAAGTGTCCGAAATCAAACGCAAACTAAACCGAAAAAGCGAAAAACCGAAAGCAAATTAAAACTAAAGACAACAACTTTGTTTGGTTTTTAGGCCAACAATTTGGCGCTTAACTTTTAATGTGTCTGAGGGCTAATTTTATGGTCAGGGACCGACTGATAAGGGCGATAAGAAATGTTGGCCAAATCAAATGCCGCTCGTAAAAATCTCGCGCGCCAAGTGTTGAAATTTATGCGCCATTCGCATTCACAATCACAATCGCAATCGTAATTGAATTTTATGTCCAAAGTTGGCGGCTTTTTTGCACCGTTATCCAAGAACAAGGAAAAAGAAACGTTTGCATTTTGTGGCCCCGATAACGCTCAACACTTACGAGCAAAGCCGGGTAACTGGCCACCACATAAATAAAACAGCAAGTGCGAAAAATCTGAAGTTTATTACAGGTAAATTTGTGCCAGCGATTTGTATGAAGTTTGGTTTGGGTTCTCTTGGAAGAAACTCTTTATATTATATTTTATTATTATATTATTATAAGTAGTTTAATTCATAGTGTTAAGTTTTTCTTGAAAATATTACTTATTTATAGTGTTAAAGTTTCGTAAAATTCTTCTTTTATTTAGGCTAAAGGTTAGCCTGGAAATCCCCTATTGACATTTTTCTTTATAAGCTTTACTTAGGATCTTGGCCTGGAAATCCCTTATTGTCATTTCCCTTCATAAGCTTTACCTAAGATCTTGGCAGTCTTTGCTGTAAGAAAGTTTTTGGATGATTTCTTTGTCTTATTTAAACTACTGACTTAACTAATGTTTTTTTTTATGTGAAATAAATTAATGGGCTTATACAATTTTTAACAGTTTTTTTTCTACAGATTTCGAGTATATCTAATAGAAATGTTAAAAATAGTTGAAATAAATAAAAAGCATGGATTCGTATAAATAACCACTAATTAAACATATTTATAACAGATATTTATTTAAATATGTTCCCTTTAAAATTTGCAATAAATTAATGAGATCTTTAAATTCTATTAAAACTTTCTTAAAAAACTTCGGCAATTCCTATCAAACCTCTAAAGTTCATTCTTAATCTCCTAATAATATATAAATTTCCAAATGCGGAAAATGTTCTTAACTATAATATAATATAAGAAATTTATTGGAGCATTCCTTATGGACTGACCAAGAATTGATGTTTTGGAGATTTAGAGAGATCTTAACTTTCCTGGTCAAATTGAAATTTTGCCCTTAACGTCATTTATTTGAGAAATGAGCTAATGCAAATCTACAGATAAATAAAGACTTTATTCAGTAGATTCTAATATATCATGCATATTTTCATATATCTACAATTTACACATATTTTTTCGTACATTTATGTTCCTTAAATTGAGAAAAAATTTCAAGAATTTTAGAGACATACAATAATTTCAATTAAAATGTTTAAGCCATATGCAAGCCTTGTGAAAATGAGCCTAACGTCTGCTTTAATTTTTACCGAATTAAAAAAACTACTATGTGCATTTTCATTTAATTTTGTACTATTTTTGTGCTTAATCCTTTTTCGCACTCGTAACTGACACAAAAAGTTCACTGACCTTGACTTTGCGCCGCTCTCCTCTCGAAAGATCCTTCAAAGCCTGTTTATGCAACATCTCATTATGCAAACATGCCAACTCAGCTGCAGTTGCAACATTTCCTCCGACAAAAAAAGCCAAACCCCAACCACCAACCACCACCCCCACCCCCGCGCAAGAGTCGCTGTCAACTGCCTTGTCGTCACCTTGGCTGACACTTTGGTTGACATTTAGCGCTGAGCTTGCCGCATATTAAAACGCATCGAAATGCAACGCAAAGTTTGCAACTGTGAGGAAAACTCGGGAAAACTGTTCCAGTTGTTGCTTAAAGTTTACATCAGCCACTTCGGAGATCCCCCAGCAAGGGGTAAAAAGGGTAGATGGGGAGCTGGTAAAGAGTCCTTGTTAAGCTGTCAACATGTTTTGAGTCAACTGTTACAGTTTGTCAGGGAGTTAAATATTTGTGCCTTGTTTTATATGCAGCTGGCATTGTGGCAAGTCTCGACTCTCAAAGTTGAGAACTGAGTGAAGTGCCAGCTGCAGCAAAATTAACTAATTTTCCACCCTCGAAATTTATAATTCATACACATCCGTGAAATTTGGGCGCATAGCTGAAAGCCTAAAGCTTAAAGTGTGCCATTGAATAGTAAAACAATGTATTACAAATATCCATTATAAATTGATATTAAGTAACAAGCAGAGCAAGGCTTATTATAAATATCCATGTTTGGTATTCGATTAAGCTAAATACGAAATGCTGCAGAAGAAGAAGAAGAAGAAAATATTTCGGTTAACAAGCAAATACATTTGTGAATGTAATTTTGTTTCTAAATAAGCTGCCACATAACTAACCATATAACATATAATATACATATATGTATGTATGTAAGCTGCTAACCAAACTTTATTTAACAAACATGAGAAACTGTGAATAACCTAAATAAGCTAGAGACATACCCTAGACTGGGAATCGAATCTGAAAATGGGTTTTCAGCTGCTTCCACTAATAATATTGTCAAATCAAAGTCAAGAATTACCAGATATAAAATATAATTCCAGTTAAGAGACTGCATATAATATAATCCCCAGAACCTAAGGACTTACTTGACAGTTATATTTGACAAACGAATTGATAGTTTTACATTTTTAAAAACTTTATCGACTTAATAGAAAAACTGCTCAAAAGGAAATCTGGCAATCAAATAAATAAAATATTTTATAAAAATATCTAAATAAATTTTTTATAATTTTTAATGAGAATTTCGATTGCCCTAATTATACGATCTAGAATATCTACTTTATTTATGGCTAGTCCTTGAACTCCTGCCACGTCTTCTGCACTCATTTACGAATTCTCTCAGGATTAAGGATATCCGTTACATTCTTTATGACTACTTGCTGCCCCAGTTGCCAACTAAATTTCTGCTTCTTCTAGCATAAGCCTTGAAGATTGCTTCCACTTAAAATCAGTTCAAATCAATTTACCGCCAACGATTTCCATATACCTCCGCTTTACGTATAGAGATGTCATCCATCTATAGTTGACTTGGCCAAAATGCAAGTTGCAGTTGCTATTTGAAGACAGGAGGCAACCGCAGGGCGCAAGGCACAGGGCGTGAGGCGTGGCAGGGGGCATGCAACCGAGCTGGGTGGAACCGTCGTCAAGGCGAAATGTCAGCGGTTGAGCAGAAGGAAATGTCAGCGCGGTTTTTGGCAGCCGCAGCTAAAGAGCGGGGAGGCCAGACAGGTGCGACAGGTGTTGCCTGTCAGCTGCATTAAAAAGCCAGCATACTTTGCGGCTCGCATTCCCCCAGGAACAGCCAACCCCTCCTTTTGGCCAACCCCTCTTGCCAAATGGTGTCAAGTTAATCAGCGCGCGACAGTTTGTGTGTTTCTGTTTTCCTTTTTTTTTTTGTTTTGCATGCGGTTTGTGCAGCTTTTTAGCACGAGTTTTCACGCCTGCTACACTGCCAATCCTCGCCATAGAAACCGTTAATAAAAAAGTACGCTTAATAAAAATGGCGGCTGTTTGTTTAGCTCCAAACGCTCAACACTTTTTATTTGGCAATGTTTTTGCCGCTGCTCTTGGCCATGACTCAGCCTTGAGTAACCAACAACAACAAAAGGAACAACAACAACAGCCACAATAGCGACAACAACATCAATAACAGAAGCAGCTGAAATATTTTTTTTACTTTTTGCAGCTGGAATTGAAAATCTCGAATGAAGCCTTTAAGTAAGAGGCTTCACACACACACACACACACACATACACAAGTACAGAGGCAATAATTCACACACTGCTGTTGTGTGTGTGTATGGCATTGGCAACAGGGAAACGCTTTTAAACGTTACCTCCTTTTATTTTTTATTTTTTATATTTTTCTTTGCCGCCCACCTGCTGCGTGGCGTCCACCGAAGGATTTGCTGTTGCGACTCCTTCGCCGTTGACATTTTCATTCATCGTCTTGGCAACCGTAATTAAAATCGCTTTAATTTACTCTTGCCTCGCAAACACACGCACCCACACATGTGCAGGCACAACACACACTCGCTGAAGCCGCTGGCAAGTGTAGCATACTTATCTGGGCCCTTCCGCTGCGACTCGCTTTCCGCCTGGCTTTATGTTTATCGACTTTTGTTAGTCGTCGTTGTTGCTGCTGTTGTTTTTGTTGTTGTTGTTGTTATTATTTTAGTCCCGCCTGCCTTCACTTATTATGTGGGCGTGCAAATTGCTGCATATTCATTTACCGTTATCTCGCAGTCGTCAAGTGAAACATATACAATGTGCCCCAGCAACAACAACAGCTGCTGCTCGCCCCCCGGCAACACAGCCACGCCCACAACGCCCCACCTGCGCCTCTTTAATAACATAAACTTCTTTGCTCGTCCTCAAGCGCTTCCAAGTTGAGTTAATGAAGAATTTCCATGACGATGTCGCACGAGAAGGATCCGGAGACCGAGTTCTATGCTAAGCATCCTTTTTGATAAGACGGCTGCCCACCTGCCCGGACTACAGCTCATTATGTTCCTCTTATTCTCGCTCCTGTTTGTTGTTGCTCTTGATGTTGTTGTTGTTATTGTTGTTGTTGTTGTTGCTGGGGCAACGCTCAAGTGCGCATCAAATGATTGCCGATAAGATTTGATCTTTGTTTGCTGGCCCGCTTCGACTGCTTCTCGAGTGGCAAATACGAGTAGAGTGGAAGCTGGCTGCTCATTCGCCGGCAGCCAAAAGGATTTACTTTGCGGATTCACCTCTGGCATTTTAATGAAAATTTCAACTCAACCTGCGCCGCTAAGCAGCTTAAAACTGCCAACAGTTTGTCTGTCCCACCGCCCAGCTGTCTGTCCGTCTGCCACATAGGTAAGGTATCTGAATCGACGGCTGAAACTTTAGTATGTGCAGTTCAACATTCATCAAAATGCGTAGGCAACAGTAATTGCTCAACATGTTGCTGGCAGCATTTGCTTGTTCCAGCATCATTTGAATTTGCAGGTCCAAACTTCATTAGCAACACATCTTTGCAATATGTTGCTCAAATCCTATCAAAATTCGTTAGAAACATGTTGCTGCCAGCACATAGTTCTAAATCTAATCTTCAATACACATGTTTGTAGCGCAACACACATTCAAAATCACCAGCAACATAGTTGCGCAACATGTTGCTCACGGCACTTGTGCCTTACAATCAGCCTTCAAACTGCAGCATGTTGCCGACAGCATCTGAGTGTAACATACAGCCTTCAAATTGCACGCACACACACGCATATGTGTGCACGGGCTGTGTCCGTGTGCGTTACACCCACACACGTAAAATAATTCGCACCAGGCTCGCAGCAAACGCAGGCGACAAACTGCGCGTAACACAAACAAAACGTACCACGCACTGTAAACACACACTCGCACACACACACACACACACACCAACAGAGAAGGACACACTCGCGCACACAGCAGCACATGAGCATACACACACTCTAGCACACACACACACACACATGTATACAGCGAGAAACAGGCACCCAAAATCGTGCTGCAAGCGACCCAAAAAAGATGCCGAAACAAAATATTTTTTCGGCTGCTCTCGCACAATGCCAAACAGAGAAAGCAACAACAAAAACGAGATAAACAAGGTGAAGCACAAATACAAACACACACACACACAACACACAGCAACACACACCAAACACACATACACTCACACACACATACACACACGCATTCAGAAGCAGCATCAAGCAAAGGGAGAACATTGAAACTGTTTTGCTTTTGGTTTTCAGCTTTTGTTGCTTTCACGCTGCCTGCAGTTGCGGCAGAAGAAGAAGCATATGAAGAGGCAGAGGTTGGGTCTGTTATTAGGGGAGTTGTCTGTTAATTTTGCAACTTTTTGGCGCGCATAATAAAGTTGATATGGCGAGACACTTTGAATATTTTTGTGTGTTATGCCAAAAAAAGACCGAAAAGTAGGCAACGACTTTTCTTTGGCAGCAGCGCAATTATGTTGTGCGAGTGTGTGTGTGTGTGTGCTGATAAATAGGTGTATGGGTGTGCGAGTGTGTCATTCAGATGCCAACAACAACAACAGCAACAAGAACGGAGGCAGCAGCAAACAATGTAATGAATGCGGCAGCAGCAAGAAGTAGTCTGGCCTTTTTTTTTTTTTTTTCAGCTTGAAAAGCGTGTCAAATAAGTAGAGCAGGGGAGCGTTCAAAAGAGGGTTGCAGGCGTTTAGGCGAAGGGGCAGGGCAGGGGCAGGGGGTTGGGTGGGGCAGTTGTGGTTGGCAGCACGCATATGTCTGCCTAAGCGCTGTCATAAAACAAATGAGCTTTCAACATGAGTTTGTCATTTGTTGCCCGCCGCTGGCCTAAAATTAAATTTTTAAAGCAGCAATTTGTAAAATCAACGAGTGGAGCGAAAACCTCAGCGATAGAGCGAAAAGGAAAGGAAAGGTTTTAGTATTTTATATAACTTAAATTAATACAGAATGTGAAAAAGATAAGGAAAATCAAAGGGAGGGAGTGTGAGGGAACGAATGACAAAGTAAGCTTCTAATATTGAAGCGAATGCAACAAATGAAAATTATCCAATGAGCGTAAGAAGAAACGTTATGGAAAATAATCGAATAGAAAATTAGGAAAAATGCAATATGAACAACAATAAATGCAACGCATAAAAGTCGAGCAATTTTATTAAGTACTAGAGAAAACCTCAATAAACGAATGAAAAGCAACGAATGCCAAAGTCCGCGAGTGAAGCATTAAATAACGAATTCTTAAACGAATATTAAAAAACTTACGAGAGTGAAAAGAAACGCTAATGAAAATATTAGAGAAACAATAATCGATAACAAATAATCAATGTTTAAGAGCTGAAGTTCAATTATACTAACGAGTAGCGAATGCCACTAACGAGAGTAAAAGGTCGCTTATAACAAATTAAAAAAAAATAAAAAAAATAAATTTAAAAAAATAGGAAAATCGAGAACTAAAGTGAAGTGAGTGGCATCAACTTCGATTTCAATTTCAACGATTAGAAATAGAAAAGCAAGCTTCATTAAAGTAACGAGTAGAGAAAAGCCCAACGAGAGCGAAAGGTAACGAGTAAAGAGAATTCATTCGAAGATTCAAACTATGCAGCAAATTTCGTTGATTACAATGGGAACAATGCAAATAGAAGACAAGAGAACAAAAACAGTTCGAAAGAGTGAGAGAGAGAGAGAGATAGAGAGAAGGAGAGAGTGGGCAGCAGTAGGCGAGAACAATAGTCGACGAGCATAAAATGCAAAATGTTATACAAAGTAAAAGGTCTAAGGATCTGCGCTGCAATGCAATTCGCACGTTTGTTGGCCAGGCCAGGACCGAGACGCTTTTTATGGTCGAAGTAATTAATGCATACCTCAAGGCTATTAAGGACGAGTCTGCACAGGACGGAAAAATAAAAAATCAAAATAGAGACAATAAAACCAGCAGCCGGCGACAATATAGATAAAATGCACAACGAACTCAAGCCAAAAGTGACAGAGAAAGAGAGAGAGAAAGAGAGAGAGAGTGAGATATAGATAGTGAGTGGGAGAAACAACTCCTTTATGTAGACGCAAATCAAAGTGACGTAAAGTTAGCAGAGTGTAAAATTCAAGGGTTTATCCAGTAGGCAAAGGACAGCCTCTCAAAGGGTTCAACTGCAACATCACAAAAATGTTTCAATTCATGCAACTTAAAGTGTGTTTCATACGAAAGTTTATGCATTTGTTTTAAGCACTTTTGCATACGAGCAAATAAATTGCCTTTTATTTCTTCAGTGGGGAGCTGCCAAAAAGTCAACTCGGTCTTAAGGTCTTATGGCCCCCGATCCTCTCAACCAAAGCCCGTTGGACTGACAAACAAGTTTTGGACTGTTTGTGTTTCGTATTGCCTCACGGACTGACTTATGCACTTTGAATGCAGTTGAGTTGCCAACTATGTATCTCTGCAGCGCTCCCCCCCACACACTTCCCTACGCCCCCCTCCCGCCCTCACTCTCACTCACTCTCTAACCAGCACTCTGCATGCCTTTTGGGGGCACCAAGCAAGAAAAAACAAAAACAAGTGTAACAACAAATTTAAGTCACATTTTTGTTGTGGCCCGTCTCTGACATGCGAGAGGCAGTATGCTATAGTTTTTCAATACTGCGTAGCACGAAGGCGCAAAGGGGTATATGAGCTATGCAGTTAAGCTTGGCAGCTGTTTTATTTTTTTGTTATTTATATACATATCAGATATTAAGCTGTCTTTCCCTTACCCTTTCTTCTGCTTTTTAAAATTTCATTATCTAATAATCTTATTTAGTTATAGTTGTATGAATTGGGATTGTTTTTATTATGAGATAATCTTACCTCATACCTGTACCTGTACCTGTACCTGTACCTTCTTCCTCTTCCAATCATTAAATTAGAATCTCTACTTATTTTTACTCTTTACGCTTCTCTTTATTTTTACTCACAATAATTGAAAGCCCTCCCCTAGAGTATCTCTATAGGGTATCTGCCACTTTTAACCTTTCAACTGTAAAATTCTTAACCATTATTTTTCACTCTTCGCTCGTCCTGTTTTTTTTTTGTTGTCCTTCACGCCTCACTGCGTCGGCCTAAACTTTTGCTACAACTGAGACACAGTTCCGCACAGTTCTTGTTTTACAGTTGTTCTTCAATGTGGTATGTGTGCGGGTGACGAATGTATGTGTCTGTGTGAGTGTGTGCGAGTGTATGTTTGTTGCCTTTTTACCCCACTTTCACACTTAAGCTCAACCACAGCTTGTTGGCCGCAGTGTAAAGTTCCTCATAATACTCTCTAATGCATGAGCATTAATCTAAGGTCCAAGTTTGACATGCACACACACTCTCATACACACATACACACCTGAACACATACGCATTCACCTGATGGCCTTCGTTTTTTATTTGATTGCCGTTTCACTCACTCGGTTTGGCATTTCATGCGGCTCGTCGCGCTCGCCACTTATGTAATTTCCACTTGCCAAACAGCACAAATACAGATGCAGATGCACACCCACACCCACACCCACACCCACGCACACACACACACGCATAGCAAATGTCAAAGTAGTTGTTAACATTTCCACTTTTTTCCGTTTTTCTCTTTTTGTATTTTTGCACAGCTTTTCCCGCAGCTCGTTTGTTGCGGGTGCAACAAATGAAAAACTTTGCCCTGCCAAATTGTAAGCCACAACTGCAGTTGCAGTTGCAGTCGCAGTCGCTGTCGCTGTCGCCGTGGCAATTGCAGTGAAGCAGAGCTGGCTAAAAGTTGCTTTACCAACACGCTCGACACTTTTAAATTACCAACTTAATTAGAAAACATGAAAGAAGTTCAAGTTCTTTCCCTAGTTTCCCGCCAGTAATTTACATAAATAACTTGGCTGTTGACTCTGGAAGTTTACAAATCGTCGCAGTCATAAAGCAGCTTAAATGCCATTTAAGCGCTTGACTTCAGCTCAAATACAGCAAGAAAAGCGGGTCAAATGTTGCCAGCTCCTTTCAAGCCACAAACTGTGCAACTGCCAATTGTTAGCACAGACATTGGCTTTAATTGTGCGAATCCCGCTTTTAACTCAACTTCAAATCTGTTGCTTAACTCATTTTTTTCTAGTATTTTTTGTTTTTTTTTTTTTTTGACTAGCTGTCAGTGCTTGTTGACAAGTGCAACAGCCGCTGGCTAACATGGCCCCGCCTTCGTTTTCCTGCATTGCGGTTGCCATATTGGTGTCAACACACACACACACACACACACAGTTACTCTCACTCACTCATTTCACATTTACAAGGTCCACAGGCATTCTGACTTCTGAGCTTCTTGATGCATCTGCCAACTGTTTGCCCTATGTGCAGCCGACATTTTTCAACATTCTTCCCATTCCATTTGCAAAAATCCATCTACAGCAGCTACACTGCACGAAATAGGGTTATGCTTACAAATATAAGCATTGTATAAATTTTCTCACAGATATTCTAATTAAGATGGAGCTTACTTAAGTTAGTAATTTATTCCTGCTTAGACTTATCTTAATTGTTTGTTAGACATTTTGTGAGACTTAGCTCTAAATTTTAATATTTTTAACAATTTTCCAAAATTTCCTAAATCTTAAACTCATTGAGAATTATAACGCATACAATAAATATTAATGTCCAAAGACAAAGCTAAGTTTCATAGTCGAAACATTCTATATTTCTGATAATAATTATATAATATAATAATTTTTAGTATAGCACATAAAATATATATATATATATATATCTTCTGTGATCTGTTTACGTTCTTATACATTACAGTTATCTGATTTACAACTTCAAAAATGAGCACAATAACAATTAACTACAATATCTTAGTTATAACAAGTTCAGTCAATTTTTCTCAGTGTATGGCAACTACTGTCTGTCACTTGCAGCTAAACGCGGCCACAACATTGACTCTGGCTTCCTTTCCAGTTCATATTTGAGCTGCGCGTTTCGTCAGGATTCGTATCCTGCGTATTCTCATATCTTAACTAACTGGCCAATGGAATGCTTCAGACTTAGTCGAAGGGCCCGCAGCTCTTAACACTTTTGCATAACTTTGAAGCAAGTTTCACAGCTCGAACAGCTGTTAACATAATTTGTTTAAGAAGAATAAGTAGAAGAAAAAAGTAAGGGACAAGCGTTTAAAATATTTGCTCTAGTGAAGCATATTTAATGTGTTTATAAATATGTTGGTCCACCCTAAATGTTTATTAACTTGTCGCTTCGCTCTTGGCTTTCAACTATTTTTATCCCGAATGTATGGCCCGTTGAGCAAATTGACCCTTTGGCCAGGCTCTAACTGTGTGTGTGTGTGTGTGTTGGTATATATATATATGTGTGTGTGTGTGTGTGAGGATTTGTTCTGGGCTGCTGGACTTTGTGGCTGCTCAATTTGCCGCCTCTTTTGCAGCGGCTCCATCAACAAACGCCACGCCATGCCACGCCCACTCAACTCAGCCGAAAGTGAATATTAATGCAGAATATCCTGAAGCGGTTTTCATATTGAAATTAGTGTGTGTGTGGGTGTGTGGGTGTGGGGCAGTATGTGTGCTGGCCTAAGATAAGGCGTGTCTGTGTTGCCTCTAATGAAATCCTTCAAGTCCTTTCGACTCGGGCATATTTACATAAACGATTTGCGAGTGCAAAGTGTCAATGACAAATATTTGAGTTAGGAGACATAATTGTTATTTGATGGATGTGTTATGCAGAAGGGTTGTTTTGTAACGGTAACTAAGACACTTTATTGACAAGTCTAAAAGTTTTTTTTTTCTTGTTGGGTTAATTTTTTTGCGCGTTTAATGTCAGATAATGCCCTTTCAGAGCCATCCAAAGGCAGCTCATCAACATCAACATCGCTGTTGGCCACATCCAATCAGCATAACAGGCCACCCCAAATAGCTAACCAAAGCAACCCCCTTTAACCCCAACCCCAACCCCCAAGAACAGAAAAAGCTTACAAGGGGGCGCATTTTCAATTTCATGCCTAACCCAAGCTTATGCGAAGGACCGTTCGATATTAGTTAGCTTTGTCATTTTATTGAAGCAACAAAAATGATAATTTCGTCAATACAATGTCCTGCAGGCAGCCATATCCTGCACACATATATATATAGATATATATATATGTATGTATATATATGCAGGCTCGATAACAATGGGCAGAAACCACAAAAATTCATTGAATGCGCATGAATTTCAATTTGGACTGCTGACAGGATTTGCACTCGCTACCAGTTAATGATCAAACGTCTAGTCTGGCAAGGATTTCGGATTTTCGGGCAGAACGCCACACAATGTAAATATGAGCCTGCGGCTTTAACAAGTCCTTTTTTTGCACCCCTGCTCCAATTGATACTTGCTGATTGCCTTTGGTTATTTAACTTTAGCGTTAGACATGTGATATCCTTTTAGCCGAGCAGCTCCTGTTTCCTTTCTCTTCCTCTTTCATTTCGTTTCATTTCTTTTTTTTCCCCCGCTCGTTGTTGTCCATTAGCGCCGAAGCGGCTGTGTGGCAGTGTTTGGGGGCGCAGCCACGCCCACATGCTGCTTGTTTGCCATTGTTGAGTAATTGGATTAGATTACTTCTACTGCTGCTGCTGCTGCTGCTGCTACCTGTCGAGTCCTGCGGCCTTCTCTGCAGTTCCGCTTGGTTGATGAATTTTCGTGCCTGCCACGCCCACCGCCCACACGCGCGCCTGTCATGCGTGATTGATGACGGCTTGTCAATATGTTTGCGTCTCGGTTTTTTTTTTTTGACATTCCCAAAGTTTGCCAATTTTTTTTTTTATTAAATTTACTTTTAATGGCCACGGCCAAAAGTATCAAAATTCGGTAGCTGCGAGCTGTCCCGCTGCTTCTTCTTCTCCCTTCCCTCCTTCTTCCCCAATTGTAAGTCATCATAATTTTTCTGCATCGCATCTGCAGGGCTATTAAATTCACATAAAAATCGTGTTGTATGGCATACATTTTCCCACGCAATACCCCAACTGCAGCCACGCCCCTCTCGCCCGAATTTTCAACTGGGCTGCAAGCAATGGGAAATCATAAAAATTTATGACTGCAATAATCTGGCTTCGGAGGAGGTAGCTGCTCGAACGGCAGCAGCCATTAAATTGAGGTTCGAGTTATGAGTTGAAAGCGCGTTGAACTCGAATATTTGACAGAGCGAACAACGAAGAACACGGCGTATACGCAACATTTGGCAGCTGAGGCAACGTTTTAATGATGCCGCACTTGAGCTGATTGACAAGCCGGCAGATAGGCGCGAATTGGCCAAAATGATTATGAGAAAATCGATATAGGCAGGGTACAGTGAAACAAATGGCAAGCGACAGCAACACAAGCAACACATAAAAAACTGATGAGAGATTTGGCCAGGCTTTGTTCTAACCCTCGACTATCTAGACGGTCCGATCTGTGGCCACATTATCAGCGAGCCAAAATTTAGTTGGCCACAAAGGCAACAAGAAAAACAATGCTTTTCGCATTGGCCCAGTGCCAGGACGAAGCGTAAGTAGTTCTCGTTTTGCATGGCCATTTATCTGCTCCAATGACAGTGCCTGTCTTAGTGTGTGTGCGTGTGTCTGGCATCATAATGAGAGCTTTACACGCCATGTGCCCGCAGAGCTTCAACTTTCATTCAACGCCTGGCGCCTCGCCTGCGTCGAGCGCATAAATTTCAAGGACGCGCTTCTGCACAGCTGGCAGGACCTTTTTGCCTGGTGCCATGCGGTGACTGGAGCCGAGCGCATGAGAAGCGACCAGAGCATCAACATAAACAAACACAACGGCAACGGCAACGGCGAAACAAAACAGAACAGCGGGCGAAATGTGCCAAGCGCGAGAAATAAATTGACAGCCTGAAGGTATGCAACGCTTTTTTTCATTTTTTTTTTTTCTGTGCTACGCCAAGTTTGACCTACATGTGAAATGTTGTTGTGGGCGTTTGTGGGCGCGGCTGCGCTTGCAGCAGCCATAACATCGCAAACACAGTTTGTTAACGAGCCTTTGTGAAGTGTTGAAGCAGCTGCTAAATGACGCAGAGTGGGCTTTAAAACAACTGACTTGTTAAACATCCAAAGTTGCCAGTCCTTAACTTCAAGCTATCGAAACTCTCCCCAAATTGAACCGATTTGTCTGATATAAGGCAATTTTTTTATTTCTTAGTTTATTTTCTGAACAAAGAATCTTTAAATTGTACTTTCATCAATTATGCAACCATAATTGAGCCTGCATAAATATCCTATAAAACATAAATAATATATATATTCGTTACTGTGGTCTTCCTTAAATTTTGTTCTCAGGCTCAATTTCGCTTCATTTAAACAAATTTATTGTCAAGAAAACAATAATGTTTTTCGACGTGCTTGTTATCCAATTAGATGTTAGATAGTATTGATGTAGATGTTGATGTATTGATGTTAAGTATTCATAATTATATTCATAAGCAATTCATAAGCTATCAATAAGAGCAATATTCATAAGTATATTTGGTAAGAAATTCTCTTCGATTTGAACATATTTAAATTTCTATAAAAACACTTTGCTTGCGATCAAAACAAAGTTTAACAAAATCTGTTTGTGTGTGTTTACTAAACATGCAAACTATTGATTAAAACTTGTGCAATTTTATGGTCACATAAAATTTGTCTCAGCCAAAAATGGAGCAAGCCAAAGAGCTGCCCAGACCCACAATATGGAAGCCAGAGCTCCGATAGATTTCTTGGCTGGCAAATTTAAAACGACGGCGCACAAAGTAAAACTATTTTATATGCGACGACAGCAACAAAATAATGTGACTACCTTTTTCCAAGGGGAGACTCGAACTTGGCCAGCAAGGGGCCAGAAAGGTATTGCGGGCAGACGGAATTGGGTCCAATGTCTGGGCAGCCGTGTCTCCCATGCCGGTTGGCATTACCCCAAGCAATAAATGTTCAAAATCAATTGAAGCGTTTTGCCAAAGCCTCACACCTCGCCACCTTGCCACATAAATCGAATGCACGAATAAGTAGATTCCTGGCCAGCGTAAGGCTCCGATTTGCTATGCCCAAAATCGATAAGGGATGCGATAACCAACACACAAAACGAAGAAGAAGAAGAAGAAGAAAAAGTAGTAGGAAACGAAGGAAAGAAACCATTGGAAAATGTCAACTAATTTTGAATGTCGAACAACTGCAGCCAACGAGCTGACAAGTAAGAAGAAGCATGCCAGTCAGCCATTCAGTCATTCAGTCAGTTAGCCCGAGAGTCTGTCAGAGTCGTTGCTCATACGCAGCGTGGGCCTCGCAGCGATGCGGCTTGTCCCACATTTGGGCAACTAGAAATCGAGCAGTAGCAATAAAACGCAATTCGGTCATAAAAATAGTCGAATAAGAGTTTAGGCAGAGAAATACAGAGAGAGTGAGAGAGGAAACAACTGCCGCTGGGCTGTCGTCCTGTGCCATCGACTTCGTCCTGTGGCCCACCGTCTGGCATGGCAAATTGCGAATTTTGCATATTGCCAGCAGCCTATTCCCCTGCAGCACTTTTGGCTTGCTTTAGTTCCCCTCCCAGCTTCGCCCTCTAGCTCCCTTCCTGTACAGCTACCCCTCGGCCCGTGGCCCATTAGTCTTTTGGGCAGGCCAGAACGCTTTGGCGTGTCGCCACTTTGCAGGATGAATGACCCCGCCACAGTTGTTGCTCTGATCCCCTGCCTTTGCAAAATAACTGCGACTGAGGCAACTTTCCGCAACGGAAATTGCGCACACGTCGCTGCCCAACAACTATTTTCATAAAGGTCTTTGGTATCACAGTCTACAAATCATATGAGCTAACGTTTAAATGCAGTGAATTAACAGATTTAAGTGTGCTTAAACAGATTATAATACAATCTTACAAGGTATTACAACATTTGTCATAAAATACTTTTGATAGCCCTTGCGGTAGAATTGTGGTCTACTTTTAAAGGTTAAGAATTTAGCAAAGAATAAAACTATATATTCAAGATTATAAAATATAAGCAACTGACAAATCTTTTTAAATAGACTACTAGTTATCTGACTTAATTAATAGGTATTCAGGCAAATCAACTCTACAGATGACCTAAAATCTGAGTTAATGTTTGTTTCATTAAAGAATATTCTCTGCTTCGGACTCCACAACTGGAATACCGTACTCTTTCTCCAGACTTATTTATAATGTATTTATTTGTAATATTCATTAAGTACTCAAAGACAAGTATGCATTAAAGAATCAATATTACACACACACACATTTATCATTTATCTTACGTTTTTACATATTTATAAGTACATTTAAGTAGCCCTTTTTGTCCGTTTACTTTATGCCACAACGAATAATTTCCACAACCTTTCACTTTGTCAGTTTTTGAGTTTAAAATAATTATTAATTTTAATGCCACGAAGCATTAACAAAATGTTTATCCAAGCGAATGCGTTGCCTTGTAAAATATAATTTTAAATAAATACAAAAAGTGAAAAGATAAATATTTTTTAATAAAAAGTAGCTCGTATTGTTGTTGTTGCGTATTTTATGCATTTCACGTTTAATTGATTTTTGCATTCGAGTGCATCAAAAATTCATGAATGCGCATTTAATGACATTTGCGAAATGCGAATTGTGCAAAGTGCAAAATGATATATGAAAGATTTCTGATAAATTAACATTAATTATTAACGCAAATTGAAGAACAATTGTAGTATATATATGTATGTGTATATTTATATACGGTTTTCCAATATTAATAACAACTTAATTGAGTTACAATTACAGCTTTTGATATGCTAAAGAGGTCTTATTTCAAATTATCCCAACATAAATTACGAATAAAATCCCGGTAAAGTAAATAAAGTTATTTATAGGTAATTTTTTATAAATAGATAGTTTGTTGATATTGGATAGATGTTGCAAGAATTGTGATTCCATTCCATTTGCTTAATAAAACGATAACCGAGTCAATAAATTAAAGCCAAAAATTATGCATACTTCTTCTTCTTCCGCCTCACTTACTATTCCTTTTATATATCATTAAAGTTAAATATAAACCCAGCCGTTTGTCTTACTTAAATTTTACTTTTCCTGGCTACAAATAATTGTTTTGTTTATTATTGGCAAACAGCAAACGTGGCAAACTTTTGCATAATTAAACAAAGTGAAACGAAACACAATAAAAAAAATGAAAAAAAAAAACAAACTAATTAAAATTCTTTTGTTACAAAATGTTGCTTGACGTTTGCTTTGGGCCACATAACAAATGCGCATATTTAAAACATTTAAAACAACAGCTCGCAATTTTTTGTAATTTTGCTCGACACCTTTTTTTTTTCGCTGTGAGGGTGGAAAAAACTGCAGAAATAAAAAAAATAACAAAAGTAAAAAGGAAAATAAGGAATCACCCTCCGTCTTAACTTCGACGTGTTGGCATTTTGTGTTGCCTTTTGCCCTTCAGCCAAACAATTTACAAAAATAAAAACAGAAACAGAAAACTTCACATAATGAACTCAAAAATAGGAAGTGTGAGAAATTCGAAAGGACGAAGTGTTGGCTTTGACGATAAGAACTCAAACAGAGAACGAATTCAAATGCAGCTGTTAAAATGGCCTAAAAATCGCATGTTAAAAGGCACTTTTGTTGCCCACTAAGCGAAAATAATTATTTGCCGTGAGTAGTGCGCATTATTCATTCCAGACTGCGGTCCTGGCCAGGAGCCACAAGCAAGGACTTGCCACAAAAAAGGCGTAACTATAACAGCAACAACAACAACGACTTTGCAAAAGAAACATGTTAAATAACTGAGTAGAAGGCGCAGTCGAAAACGCGCTTGTAAAAGCAAAAGTGTTTTTTTCTATATACCCTGCTATTGAAAGTGAGTTGCCAAAGGGGTATATTGTTGCTGCGGATAAGCAATAGCGTGTAAATATACTAATGCATTAGGCAAACCTTGAAGGAATGTAAAGCTTCGATATACATACATGCAAAAATATAAAATCGGATGCTCTTTTAATTTGTTTTGAAAATTAAAAAAAAAATATTTAAGACATTTCATAATTATAGATATTTGTGTTTTGTTTCATATTAAAGTTTCCAGATAACAAACTCTTAAAATAATATAATTGATTGTAAAAATTATCTGGCAGTGTTTCCTATTTTCTTAATCTCTTGTATGGCCTATGGATGTCTTACTTATTGTTAAGGTCAGAAAATGCAGTTATAACATGCCTAAATCCCCAAGAGGAGCCTGAAAGGTACTCTAAGCTATTATTTGCACAGTACAGGGTATCTGCCTGGCGCTTACTCTCCGCACAATCTCTCACTTGCCTTTTCTTTGTTTTTTTTTTTGTAACATGTTTCAGGAAGTGCTGGCAGCTCCTTAATATATTCCAGCCTTTGCTTTTTAGTCTGCTCTTTTTATAATGTTTGTCATTTTGGAGTCGCTTTGTTTCCGTTGCTGTTGTTGTTGTTGTTGTTGTTTTTTTTTTGTGTTTTTTGCTGTTGGTGATTTAGCTGCGTGTCGCGTTCGTTTTGCATGTAAATTTGTTGCCTAATTTCGAGCGCTTTGCGATTTATGTGCCTCACCCACACTCGCTCGCTCTCTCTCTCTCTCCTCCTCTCTTTCTGTCCTTTTTTTCTATATTTAGCTCTTTCGCTGTAATTTATGAAATTGCTGGCATCATCAACATGCACTCACGTCTTCAGCTGGCACTGGCTTCTCCTCATTGACATTATGAATGTTTTTCAATTTTATTTATGACATAAATTGTTAATAAATGCAGCTGTCTTCTTTTCTATCTTCATCTCTTTCGCGTGCTCTTCCTCTCTCATTCTCTTTCTCTCTCTCTTTGGTACGTGACGCCTTTGGCTCGTCCTTGGCGTTTGATTAATGCTTGGCATAAATGAATTGCATTGTAAATAAATTATTACGCATACGCCGCGTTGTCGGCAGCTGCTAATGAAGCTGCTGGCTATTTGAGCGTCTGCTGCCTAAGACACACAAGCACACACACATACATTTAAAGAGTGAAAAAAGGGCTAAAAAACTTTTCACAGCTGGCGCTTAAAAGCCTGATCTGGCAAATGTGTGTGAAACAGTTTTTGGACTCGGTTTCGACTTGATTAAAATTTCATTAATAAAAAGTTGCGGCATATTTTAAAGCATGTGTGTATGTGTGAAATCTGCGGTGGCGCTGGTGTTCAGCTGTTCACACACGCATACACACATACACACACAGTCTCCGACACACTTGTGCTTTGGTACATAAAACGTTTTTGTACGCTTTTCTTCTCGCTTTTCCCCGTATTTTCGCTGCTCCTTTTTTTTTGCTCTGGCTTTTTGCGCTTGAACGCTTCGTTTGTTTGCCAACTGCCTGACGCCTGTTCAAGGACCTCTGTGCGTGTGTGTGTGTGTGTGTGGGCGTGTGTGTGAGTGCCTGTTAAATTGCTTGTTTATGTTTCGGCGCAAGTTTCACAGGCAGCCGCAGCAATCACTTGAGAAATGCTCATGTGATTTTGATTTGTTTTAATTTGGCTGGCAAAAAACAAACCCCCCACCCCCTAACCAACTACCCCCTGCATTTGTTTACTTTATCTGAAACAATAACAGCAAGAAGAAGAAAAAACAGTCTGTTTACTTTGCATGCAGGCAAATGTAATTTTTTTCTTTTTTGTTGTTTAGGTTCTTGATTTTATTACGCAAATGTTGTTTCCATTGCTCACTCACTTAGCCAAATGAGCATATTTAATATTTAATGAGCCCTTTTTACGAGCCACCCACGCATTATGCCAACTTGGCAAATAATTGTTGAATTTATGAGAAATGTATACGAGGAGCACATAAATGATATCTGAGATGGAGGCGGGCAAATCTGTCAGAGGAAGTTATATGGAAATCAAAAGAATGTGATATAAATGTTACGTATACCACCTGTTGAGTGGTATTTGAAAAGGATGTTGGGGGTTTTATAACATGAAATTCAATTCGAGGAAGTGCTGGACAGAATATGAAACCAGGATATGGTTTCTGGGAGTATTTAGTATATCTGTATACATATGAATAAATTATTAAGAAGATATGTATCTAGTATTTAACTGGATAGATTTATATTTCTGTATAAAGACACAAGAGCACAAAAAAATAAGAAAGAGACAGAGATAGCGTAAATTAAAGGAAAATACGGTAAATCAAGTCTTTTAATACAACTGGATCTGAACTCTGATATATGTATGTTTCCCGTGCTGTCTTCCTATATATTACAGATTCTTGACAAAATTATAATGAAATACAAAAGTATAACATTTCCTTTCCTGCTTTTTTCCCTTTGCTCGAAATAACGCAATTTTTTTAATTAAAAGTTTCAAGCAAAACGTATTACAAGGATAACTACGAAGTACCCACAGCTGCTGTTGACTCTGCAGCTTACCTTTTTTTCTCCTCAACCAGTTAAATATAATTGTTAACATTTTGATTCTTCTCTTCACTTTGGTTCTCCCACACCCTCGACTTATCAACCTGTCACGTACAGCGCTTGAATGCCGGCCAGGAATCGACTTAACTACATGCCATAATTATAATGCCAACATCAGCGTTAATTCAACCCAAACCCCAAATGGAATCCTCTCTCAGCTCTCATTTCTCATCTCTTTGCTTTCTGCTGCTAATCCTCTTCAGCCAGCGACTCATACCGAAAGGCATGTCAAGCATTTAATTACTGCCCATCAGAGGAGCTTAAAAATGCTGCCAACTCCTGCTTCGGGTCCTTCTGCTGTTGTCCTGGCAAATCCACTTCGTTAAAATAATATTAAGCCAGCTAAAGGATGCGGCATATTCATCAACATTTGCTGCCTTTTGCTCTTCGAAAATGTTACGCAAAATATTTTCATTAAAATGTCAAAAATATATCTGCAAATATTTTGCGCAGACACGCAAAAATACAAAATAAACAAAACAAAACAAAACAAAAAACAAAAAAAAAAAACCAAACAGCAAAAACAGAGAATGAGGAAAATGGGGGAAATGGCAAAAGGCAAATGGAAAAAGGTTTCTATTTGTTTAAGCGCTCGCCCAGAACGTTTTTGCACTGACCCAGCGAATCGTCGAGAGAGTCGTTAAATTGTTTTCATTATCCTTGTAAGCCTTGGCCGGCGAGTCCTGCGGCCTCTGTGGCTAGAGGAGAGCTTTCGGCTCGCTTCTGGGGTTGCCTGGCAATTAAAACCGCAATGCAAATGAGCTGTGCTTAATGCGTCTGTCTGTGTGTGTGTGTCTGTGTGTGTGTGTGTGTCTGTGTGTGTGAGTGTGAGTATGCGCTTATACTCTGTTCTAATAGTTTGCGGTGCTAGCATACAAAAATTTTAATTGCGCCGGAAAGCACTTATCTCTCTCTCACACTCTCTCTCTCTCTCTTTCTTACACTCTCTCTCCCAACTTTTATTTTTCTTTTTTGAAAAACGCTTAGACAGCCCATCAAGTGCGTGCCCAAAGCCAAATTATGCTTACATTCTACATGCTATATGCACACACACTCACACTCACACACACACACACACACACGTGTCTGATTCGTTTGCTGTGCCGTGTTTCCGTTTCATTTGTAATTAATTAAATTACTTCCGCTTAAAGTGCGCTCGCAACATGGCGCTGTGGTCCATGCTGAGACGCTCGTCGCCCAATCCCCAAATCCAATCCAATTCGCAGCCGGAGCCGGCGACTTCTCAATTACGTCGCTGCAGTCAATCCCCTCTCTCCCCCTTTCACTCCGTCTCTCTCTCTCTCGCTCACTCTCTCTAGCTCCCTTACTCGCCTTTGTCGGTCTGTTCATTGCGAAGTAATTAAGAAGACATTTCACCCGGGCATCCTTTAATCTGTGCGTTTTATTTGCGTCCTTTTGCCAGGGACTTGTTGTTTACTTCGTCGCACGAGTGCACCCGATCGCAATGTGTTTGAGGTCCTGGCTGTTCTTGTTGTTGCTGCTCCTTTCGTCCTGCGGCTGCCTCTTTAATCTGCGGCATTGGTTCTGGCGTCTACTGTGAGCCGAACTGGTTGTTATTCCTTGCCCAGCCACACGCTTGATTAGTCGCCTAATGAGGTGTTGACTATGGGCTTCTAATGATTGCAACACACACACATACACACATACACTCACACACATATACACTCACACACACAAACGCACGCATGCATTGCATTCTAGCCTAGCTCTACTTTAACTTCGTTTTTAATTAAATTTTTATAAGCAATTTTATCTCTATTTTTTGCAGCTACAAACGTGGCCCACTGACTGCTCAATGAAAAGTTTGGTTGCCAACGAAGCAACGTGAGTATACACACACATATACACATATAAACACATACAAACAAATTTAATGGCATGCATTCATTTGCATTTCACTTTCATTAGCTGCTTGCCCTAAAAAGTATGCTATGAAAAGTGTGCTGCAAAATAGCCAAGAGGCAAATACTTTTGCGCATTTGATTCGATTTCAATTGAAATGGAATTAAATAAGCAAGAGTTTAAATGAAAATCACATGCATATATACTATATATATATATATATATACTATGTATATAGCTGCAAACAAACAACTCTAAACAATTTTTCTCTTTTGCTTACTTTGCTTTTACATGAAAATTTGGACTGCAACACAATTAAAATTCAACTGAAAACTAAAATTGGCAAAAACGAAAAAAAAAAAAAAAAAAAAAACTGAATACAATCATCAACGAATTGGCAAACGAATTGTCTAAAAATGTTCAACTGTGAAATTGGCTAAAAATTTTGTGAAAATAAAAATAAAAATATGTATAAAAATACTTTAAACTTGACTTGAAAAAATACCAACTACTTACAACGAACAACCACTGTGAAATTGGCTGACCACAACTAAAAAAAATACTTAAAATATGCTTAAAAAAATACCACTTTGAAATTGGCTAACCACAACTCCAACAAAATACTAAAAACATACCAACAACAATACTGAAAATACTTTCCATTGCGCCCCTAAAACAACCACCCGCAAAATCATATTAACAATAAACAACAACAAACAACAAACAACAACAACAACAACCATCATGAACAACATCATCGTCATCGTCATATCCTGCAAAATCCTGCTATTTATGCGCTTTACGCTGTGACGTCACTTGCTGCGACCCCTGACCAATAAAATCGCTAACAACCCCTGGCTGCAAAAACCTCCATCCCCTCTTATTTGTTGTCGCCTGTATTTATGTGAATTTTTGTGGCTTTCCACCAACAAAATTTTCATATGCGTTCTCATTTTCGCTTTCTATTTGGCGAACCGTCCCCCGCTTTTTGTTTATGCTTCACGCTTTCGATTTTGGTTTTTGGTTTTTTTTTTGTTTTTCTTTTTGCTTTCGTTGCCAATTTCCGCTTGAATTAATTCTGTGTTTAAATCTGCGTCGTTGTCCTCGCACTCATCCTGCTGCTCCTCCCCTCTTCTCTCCTCCCCTCTCCATCACCCTCTGCAGTTAGCTGAAGGAGCACGCGACCCCTGTGGCTAGTGGCCCACTGTACAGAATTTAATAAAGGCCGCAGCTGCTCCACACTCCAATCTGCAGCTCCTTGCCCCCACTGCCGAGCAACTGCGTCCTTCGTCCTGGCGGGAATCACACGCAGTGCGACAAAAGCCACCCGCAGCGCTTTTTATATGCGCACATAATTCAAAAACACTGCTAAAGTTAATGCCCAGAAGCGACGCCACAGAATGATAACCAACAATAATTTGGATTATGAGAAGAGCTGCCTGGCCGTGGCAGCAACAACAACAGCAACAGACACAGCGGCAACAATTGCCAGCGGCAGCAGCAACAGCAACAGCAATGGCAGCGCCAGCAGCAGCAACAATTCATCGCCCACCGCTGACAATCGAAACTCAAATTCGAACTCAAACTCAAACTCAAACTCCAACTCGAACTCCAACTCGAACTCTAATTCGAGTTCGAATTCGAATTCGAATAGCAGCTCGTACTTTAATCGCTTTGATAATCGCATTGCCGCCAACTTGGCTGCAGTTATAACCGGCGCTCGCTTTCGCTCCTCCTCCTGCAACAGTCGCCAGCAACAGCAACAACAACAGCAGCAGCAGCAGCAGCAGCAGCAACAACAAACGCCGCAGTCGCCGCTGAACCAAACGGCACGCTCCTCCTACCACTATTTGAGCGCCACCCGTGGCAGATCCGCCTTGGGCACTGCCACGCCCACATCGCCCGCCAGCCTGGGCAGGCGGCGGCCATTGCAGCTGTTCAGCCAGGCGAATCTCAAGTGAGTAAATATTAGAGTTGCGTCTGATGGTTCGGAATAAGTTCAATTGAACGGCTGATGATTCAATTACTGAACTATTGAAAATGTTCAGCGAAAAGGCATGACCTAGTAAACGTTACAAGTCAGAAAAGATTCCAGGTCAGGTGAATGAACTACTGAGCTAGTTCTGTGAACAAGTTTAGATAAGTTCGACTAGATCATTCAGATTGCCCACTGAACTTGTTCAGTGAACGAAACAGCTGATTCGCTTACAACCGTTATTTTCTGAACAGGTTCAAATTTGTTCACAAATAATTCAGTTAATTGAACTGCTCATGAACCATACGATCTACAATACCTTTCAGCTGATCAATATGAATCATTGTCTCACTTATAAGCTAGTAAATAACTGAACTAGTTCATAGCTTGAAAATGAACAATTGAACTTATTCGTAAGATTGAACTAAAACTGACAACTCTGGTAAGCAAAAGTCTTAGCAGCAACTGCGATCCAAACCCAATCCAAAAGCTTAATCATGCTCATCGCACACACTAAGCCACTCGACACACACTTCACACTAATTGCACAAATCGTTCAGTTATGATATAGTTTGATATAGTCTGCATCCACTCAACAGCTGCAATGACAACGAGAAGGTGGCTCAAACTCCAAGTTCCGATGAGGATAACTCGCCCACAGAGCTAAACAATTGCAAGCGGCTGACGGACAAACCGCCACTGGTATGTAAAACACTGGTAAAACCCTTGAAAGTCAACCCAAGTAACCCGCTAAATGCACCCAAGTTACCCCTAACTAACCCCCAACTAAGCCACAAGAAACCGCAAGAAATGCCACACATGTCTGAATTACTAATGCCCTTTGTGAGGGTGTATACGAATTTTATCATTATATGTGTAAGAAGTATTTGAGACCATATAGTATATATATATTCTAGATATATGTGTATAAATTCTAGATTTGTATATTCTAGATATGTATAAATATATGTGTATATAATATAGACTATAGACCTCCAATTAAAAGTATTGTTAGGTAGAATCGATTGAAAACTAAATTTCAATATTAAAAACTTATCTATTTTTCAATGTATCTTAACCAAACTTAACAATGTACAGGCTAACCATACTAACAAATGTGTACACCTCTCTAAATAGATCTATTACAACGTGTAACCCTCTCTAAATAGATCTATTAAAACCCTCTCTAAATAGATCTATTAAAACGTCTATAAAGACTTTGGAAAGTAAGCCTCTCAAATAATATCCTAGTTTTATGTCCCATGTCTAGAAGAGAATTTAATTTGCGATATGCATTCTTCTTCTTATATTTTTTTTTTCTATTTTGACTACCGTTCGTCTTAAGTTTTCCAACAAAGTGCTCAAACAGCTCCCCCGCCTCCTTTTCTCTAGCCTCTTCCGGCAGCCATCAGCCCCGCCCACTTCGACTCGCCGCCCTCAATCATTGCATATTTGATATGTTTGTGTTTTGACTTTGATAAGGGTGCTTTCAACCCCACCCCTTCCCCCTTCCCTTGCATCTGCCATTTATTGGTTTTTCTCCCGGTTTTTTTTTGTCATACGCAATTTTTTGCGCAAATATTTTCAAAATTTATGAATTTTTCTCCACAATTTTTTTCGCTTTGCTGTTTTGCTTTGTTTATTCTGCTGCATTTGACGCTTTCTATGAATTATTGGCAGGAATAAGAAATAAAATAACGGGAATAAAATGTAGACCCAAAGGACATCAAAAGCTTTGGGCTAAGCGCAGCTAAACCTAAAGGTTTCGACGCTTTTGGCCAGCCCTTTAGGCCAACTTTTGGGCTGAGAAAAACTTGGGGCAACTTTTGAAGTGTTGCAAATGTAATGCTGGAAGGAAAACCCCCGACTAGAATGTCCTTTACACCAAACCCCAAGCAGATTTACAGACCATTTGATCCATTTGTATACACTTGCAAGAACTGTGGGGCATATAAACTTTTATGTAAGGTATGTTAAGGTAGAGTAATTCATATTTGTAGCTAAAGAACAAGATGTTAAGATCTAATGTGAAGACGTGATGTAAATATCTAATTGATAATAAAGTCATACATACTCTATTTATAGTATTTACTAAGGGTATTAAGATCTTGCCGTGCCATAAAAAAGAGCTCTACGTGTAGCCTATACAAAGGTAGAGTAATGGTTAACCAGATTTAAGCTAAGTCGAGCAGACCCTGTCGCACAACTTTGGAAAGGGTATTCAAACTTTGCTGTGCCAAAAGATAAGCGTTCTGTGTGATTGCGCTCCTAGAGCGCGTATTTCTTGGCTATTGTCATAACACGTAGAAAGAGAGGGAGAAGGTGAGACAAAGAGCGTTAGATTAGATGAGAAAGAGTGGGCAGAACTGTTGAACTGTTCCACATGTGCAATGTTTATCAAATGTTTTGTCATTTTTGTTGTCACGTGTTGCCCGAGCTAAGGATGTGGGAAGCCAAAAAACTTTGCATTGCACAAGTTTGGCCTTTAGTTAGATGCTTCGACTCCTTCGACGGCGACTCCTTCGACTTTCAGTTTGCGTTTGCGTTTGAGTTTGAGTTGAGTTGAGGCACGTTGTTTTCATAAATTTTGACGCCTTAAATATTCATAGCAGGATAGCTGCCACATAGTGAGGCAGCTGTGCGCAGTCGAGCGTAGTCTATGGGATAAGTACGTGCGAGTTTATTCATATGCGAAAGACTTTCACAAGAGACTCTCGTGTGCTTCGTGCACGCGGCGTATGCGTAATGTGTTTGTCTTATTTATGGCCCCGATTGCTAGTGGGGCGCATTATGTTGATTACGTTTTGAGCTAATGGCCCTTAAATGGAGCAAAAGTGCAGCCGGGCCAAGAATTTCCATCAGACACAAACTCAATTTCAAGGCCGTGTCACACACAGTAGAGAAAGCCCAATGGCAAGAAATTGAAATTCTGCAATGCGTCCAAATCGAAAGCGAAAACCAATCAGTTGGCTCTAATGGCAAGCCATAAATATTGTCAGCAATTCCCGAAAGCCAAATGCAAAACGCTCCTGCCTCAAGGACATCAACGAAAAACGGAAATACCAAACCAGAAAAACAAAACATAAAAAGAAAAACACATATGCCGAGCTATCTAAAAAAAAAGGGGTTCAGCACTTTGCTTTGGCATTTTTCATATTCGTTTTTATACACTGTTTCCAAACTGAAAAGTGGGGTATATTAGTTTTCTGTTATTTTTGAAGATCTTTATATTTAATAGAAGTAAACTTCTAGAAAGTTAACAATATTGAGAGAGAGACTGACTGAGGTTGAGAATCTATTGATAAGGTAAACTACTGTACAGAATAATAGCTAAATCATTTAACATACCATTGTAAAGATACATACTTTATATACAAGGTAAGATTTAATAGTTAACATCATTTCTTTAAGAACCAAATCATATATGAAGACAGAGTCTGGAAAACAGAGTATCAGTTTTTAATAGATTCAAATAGACTCCTTTTGGCCTGTTCCTACAGAGTATTGCTCTCATCCAAGCCAAGCCCCAGCAACCCTTATTCGAACCGCTCATATAGAGTATTCCTGATTCCTTAGGAACGGGGTATCTGTTTTTAATCCAATCAAGTCAAAACCGAATTCAAAAAAACGCCGTTTGACTTGTTTAAACAGAGTATTAAGTATCTTATCTCTCTCAAACAAGCCAAGCCCCAGCAAACCCTTTTCGACCCGCTCCTACAGTGTATAGCTAAGTCGTTAGGCTCTCGCTTATTGCGTTGGCTGGCGGTTGCTGTTTTGTCAATAAATCAATTTTGTTATAAATATAACACGCATACGCCACGTGGCGACCGCCTTTGCCCTTTGTTTCCCCCTGCCCCAGCCCCTCTTTCTGCTTTGCATAGTTTTTTTTTTATACAATATGCCTGCCTCCTCGGCAAGTCCTGTCAATAACATCATTTTGTGGCATGGAGCGGCTGCAGCGCGATAAGCAAATTAATTTTTGCAGTCCCCCACCAATATATACACACAGACACACACACACACCCATATAGTGGTGGTGGGGGTGGCGACCCTAATTGTGCCCGATGGCAAAGTTGGCATCGTCCTCCTCGTTCTCGTCCTCGTCCGTGTCCTCATCCTCATCTGCTTGGCTGCCTGATTCAATTTCAGATAAGCAAAATAAAGCAGCAGACAAGTTGCACATGCGACCAGCCAGCAGCAAAGACAAATGGACGACGGCACATTATGCACTTCACCCGCATAACAGCACCCACACACACACACACACACACACACACACTCACATGCACACACTCTTACTCTCTCTATTTGCCGGAAATGATGCGCTGTCTGTCGCCTGATTCTTGTTGCCCTCAGCATTTGCTGCTGCTGCTGCTGCTGCTACTGCTGCTGGCGTTGATGCATCGATGCTGTTGACTCGCTGCTGTTAAATGTTTGTTTAGCAACTGCAGCAACTGCTCCACAGTTGAGAGCTCCGAATATCTCGTTGGGAGTCGCTCTCCATTTGCTGAGTATCTGACATTGAGCGACAGACAGGCTGTCGGCTCTGCCACATGTGGCAAGCGGCACGTCACGCCCACTCGTGCCCAAAATAACTGCCATAAATAATATTTTGCGGACACGCCCACACAGGCCACAGCCTCATCCCCTCCTATCTGTTGCCCGATTTAAGTCAATTTTTGTAGAACTTTTCCCTTTCCTATTCAAACAGTTTATTAAATTTCCATAAATGCTCGAGTGGAAAGCTGCACGTGCCACATATTGGGGCAACAGCTGATGCCAATGTCCCTACTGCCAGTTCATTAAGCCCAACAGCATCTCAATTAGTCTGTCGCACACTTTCTTTATGGCCAGCAAATGGTAAATGGGAAATACAAAATGGGAAATACAAAATGGGAAAAACAAATCAAATTTAAATTTGGGCAGCAATTTTCGAAAGGCAAAGACCAAATTTAAAATGCTGCCCAGTAATAAACAAAAATCCCTCAAACGAATACAAAAAAAGTAATTTACAAATATTTTTGGTTTACGGCTGCTGCCTGACTGTGCGATACTCTGTACCTATATGCAACATCTACCGATATTTATTGATTTCTAAAATTAAAAAATCAACTTTAAAAAACTAGATATTATTTTTATTTCACAGCTCTGAGATGTTCGATACATATACAAATATATGTAAAAGCCTTTCGGCAGACTAAATATTTACTGAAAGCACAGTTCACTTGTTTGTGTGTGTTTGTAGTCTAGTGTAAATTGCGTTAAAATGAGCTTCACGCAAATGAAATCCGTGTGCAATGCGCCTTGAAATATGCAAAGAATGTTTGCTCAAGCAGCCTAAAAAAAATGCAGCGCTCGCGCCTGCTAAATTATGCAGCAACGAGCAAACAATTGCTGTCAGGTAAGGCAGACAGGTGAGGCGGAAAGGTGAGGCAACCACCGAATGAAAGCTGCACCACCGTCTCATTGTCAATGTCGCCTTAAATTATGCCACACACACACACACACACACAAACATAAAAAGAGAGAGAGAGAGAAGGAGAGAGAACGCGCACAACTGTTCTTTGGATTCAGAGGCAGGCATTGTGAACAGCCAGACAGACTTTTCAAAGCCACTGACCCCAAAAAGAAATATAAGTAAAAGGAAATACAGAAAGAACAGTTATGATTAGGAAAGTCTAACATTAAATACCCTGGCAGGGTGCATACATACTTAGTTTTGTAGCTAGATATACAGCTACTTATAGATAGAATGTGATACTAATGTACTAATATACAGATCTTAACTAGAGGTTAATATCATTTTCCAAATAAACTTATGTCTTAAGAACTTTATGGCAAGCATCTAATTTCTAGTCTACGTAATGGATATAGTAAGTCGAGTTCATTGACTGCTAGTAGATATTTCTAGGTTTAATATGACAATTATATGATACTCTTCATTATATACAGAAGACTTTTAAAAGAATTTTTAGCTAAGCACACATATAGAAGCATAGCAATTAGTATTACCTTATCTGCTGCTCCCACTTTCATGCGTTACATGCTAGATGTCAAAGTCAAGATACCCTGTACTCCATACAAAAGAAGTCGCTGCGAACATGATCTCAACATGCGCGCACAAGTGCAGCTAAATTATCGCCGCCTGTTCTCAGTTTCCTTTATGTCCACATACTTTTTTTTTGTGCCACCCTCTCTCTCGCTCTCTGCCTCTCTTCTTTTCTCTATTGCTACTGTTAGTCCTGCGGCACATTTCCGTTTAGCAGGCCACTTCCGCATCCGGCGCATTCGCTGGCTGGCTACATTTTTAGCGTCCTGCGAATGCAACCGCCAACGGCTTCGTTGTTGGCACCGCCTCGCTCTTGGCCTTCAATTTATGCGGCAGCCTTTTATGGCCAGCCCTTTTCTTTGGGACCACTTCTCGACTGGTAATTCCTCGTCCAAGCATCCGCTTCCTGTTTAAGTGCAGGCGCAAAAACTTCTTCTGCCAACCTTTTTTGTCTACTTGCGGTTTTTGGCAATAAATTTGAGCACTCTTCCTCTTCTTTTTTTCAACTTTTTTTTTTTTTTGTCTTGTCTGTGTCACGCCTCCCTTACGGCTTACAAGGTGTTTAAATTGTAGTTAATTTTGTCGAGCAGAACCTTTAAAGCGTCCCCCGTTCACAGGTTAAGCGCCTGACCATGGGTCTGTTGCGGCACAACGAGGAGTCACGCCCATTGGTGGCAAACGTAATGCCCCTCAGTGCAGCGGCACTGAAGCTCAGCTCGGAGGAGGGCCAACCCATCTACTCGAATGGTTACATTAACGAGGATTCGTATATCGATAGCAAATTCGGTGACTCCTGCCGCCAATCCTTGACAGCGATTCCGATGCTCGACAATGTGAATCTCAATAACGACAACAGCGAATTCAATTTAAAGAAGCGCTATTTGCGCGAAACCAGCAGCGGTAAGAAGAAGAAGCCAAGCAAGCAGCTAACCATTACAAATATATATATGTATTGTCTGCTCTTTTAGCCAACTCGAGTCCCAAGATCTTTGCCAATCGCCTGCGCTTGAACAATGCAGCTGCAACAGCGGCTGCTGCTGCCGCTAGCCTGGCAGCCAATCAGCGCAGCAGCAGCTTGGCCAATACCCACACTGGTCGAGAGGAGGAGGGGGAGGAGGAGGAGTCGGATACGGAGCTAAAGGCTGCCGGCTGGTACCAGGCGGGCATCTCTCGTGACATCGCCGTCGAGGTGCTTCAGAACAAGAGTCCTGGCGCCTTCCTCGTCCGCAAAAGCAGCTCCAAGCCCGGCTGCTATGCTTTGACACTGCGTGTACCCTCCCCACCCGGCCCCAAGATAGCCAACTATATCATACTACGCTCTCCACGCGGCTACAAGATCAAGGTAAGTCACAGGTGACGATGTAATCCGAACACTTGCTTTACCCATCGACACTTTTCAAGGGTTTCCGCAAGGAGTTCTCCAGCCTGAAGGCTCTGATAACCCATCATTCCGTAATGCCGGAGCTGCTGCCGGTGCCCCTGGCCATGCCCAGGCCCACAAATATGTCCTCCTCGCGGCGCAATCTGGACGACTTTGATACCTATGATTCGCTCCAGATGCTGCTCAAGTATCTGCGCGCCAAGAATCTAGAGACGGAACAGTAGAGAGTATCTCCAAGTCTAGCTGGAGCCTAAAAATTATATTCGATACCAACAAATGTGATACTCTATTAAAAAGAAAGCACACTCACACACACACACACATACACACACACACACACACACAAACACAAACACACACACACACACACATACACAATATATACACTATCCAACACACTTAACTGCAAATGAAACGCCTAGCTGATAAATGGTGAAAATAATTCTAGTTTAGTTCTGATTTTTCTTTTGGCAAAAGGAAAGGAAAAATGCAATGAAAATAAAAATAAAAATAAAAATAATTAAGGCTAGTCAGTGTGAAAATGTGAAAAGCGCTTCGAATTCTACATAAACCCAACCCCCTCCTAACTTTCCCATAACTACCCTAAAAACTTTGTACTTTGATTTCTTTCACCCTTTTCAATCCAATTAAATTTTATATCATTTTCCAATGCGCACAACCTAGCAAAAAAAAAAAGTATTTACTATTTATACATATAATAAACAATTAATTAATATTGAATATATATGTATTACAAATTATATGTTAAATGTTGTTGCTGCTTCAATTGTTAAGCATAAATAAATGTACTAAGCGAAAATTGCATATTTTAAATTTAAGACAAATAAATTGCGAAAAACAAAACCAAATAAACAAAACACTAAATATGTATATAATTCACTACCGTAACTTAATTGAACTAAATAAAGTTATTTAATTTATATATAAAAAAAAAATAAAAACGAATACAAAAACCTACTCGAATTTCATTAATAATAATAATAATAATCAATTTCTCATTATGCAAAATTTTGGACAGCAGCTGCAACCAAATAAATTTTCGCACGTTAATTATGGTTTTTACCTTTCAGATTTATATTTATATTGCTGTTTATATTTATAGCCCAGGTCGTGTGTTATGCAATTCCAAAAAAAATTTAAATTGTTGTGCGTTTCTATTTATTATCATTTTGAATATGGGTTATAATTAAAAGCACTTTCAATCATGGCCTTCAGTTAAAATAATTTAAATTAGATGCGCGTTCTCTTCTTCTCTATTGCTTCTTTATCATGCAATACTATAATAATTAGATATATACGAAACTATATTATAATGATTTATTTCAGCTTTTTCCAGTACTTAAAAATACATTTTTAAGATATATTTATATATTAATGCCAATCAATACCTAAGTTCCAGTTCTTAAGTAATAAACAAAATTCTTGCTAAGGTATTATTATTTTTTTTATAACTTCATTGAGAATTTGTTGTCATATTTAAAGAAACAGAAACGTAAAAAAACTTTCTATTATAAATTCCTGAACTCTCGCTCTTTTAAATAATAAACAAGCTTCCTTCTTCTTTCATTATTTCAATAAGAAATTTATTGCTCAGATTTAAATGAGAAAAGGCAAAGGAATTGCAACATCTGTCAACATTTGTGTTGGCCCTCTGTTGTTGGCCTAATCACCGTCATTATATAATTTTAATTTGCTCAACTTTTAATCGAAAAGCGCGTCCGGCTAAAAATCAAAGTCTAGAAATCCCTTCTTTCTTTTTTTGTTTGATACTCAAGAGTTGTGGCAAATCCTTTTGCTAAAAGTTTTTGGCCAACAGCGATTTCTTTCTTTTTTTCCCACCAATTTTATTCCGTTGGCATTGCTTTTTGTGTTTCCCTTTCTGCTATTCTTGGTGTCAAAGTGTTGGCGACTTTTTGTGCTTTTCTGGCTTTGCTTTCATCTTTGGCTAAAAGGAAAAACTTGCGCTTTGTTGCAATTAACGGGCTGGCTACACACGAATGCGTGCGTAAATAAAATAATCAAGAAAAAAAAATGGAAAATATCCTTAGAGCAAAGAAAACATTTAAATAATTGTCGAATTGACAGCTGGACGAGGAAAATTGGTCAACTAAGTGGGCGAAAATATTCATGAGCGCGACTTTTGGCCAAAGTTTTCAACTTTATTTGTCAATTGTTGCTGAAACAGAAAGTTGTTGTTGTTGTTGGTGTTGGTGTTGGAGGGTCCTGTCACTCAATGCGGCTGTCGCTGACAACTCGCCATTAAATATTTAATAAGCCAAAGTGGCACAAAAACAACAACAACAACAACAAGAGGAGCAAAGGAAGCAGTGAAGCAAATGCTGCAAATCAATTATGAGACAGCGTCTGCTTCTTATAGTTCGCAAGTGGTTTTCGCATGTCCCTCAATGCCCATGAAGAGGTTTTTTAATTGAACATTTTCCAATCGATTCAATAATGAGTGCTATTTGCTTACGGGCCCAAAGGACAATGGCAAAGAAAATAGCCAGAGCCCCGGCCATGGATGATTTTTCAGTCAGGCGTGGATGAGGTGGAAAACTGCTTGCGACTTCTTTTCATATTTGTATTATTTACCAACATTCTTTTGCATTTCAGTTTCCCTGTCTTTCTCTCTCCCTCTCTCTCTCTTTCCACTTTTATTGCATTTCTTTGTCAGCTGCTTAACGCTCGACGGTTTTCCGTCGCAGTTTTTCTCGTCGGCGGCGGGAACAATGGCGAAAATTATTGCTCGGTTATTTGCGCTGCGTTTTCCTCATTTGTCAGCAGCCGTTGCCTTTTGTTGAAAATTGCAAGATTTTTCCCAGCTTTTCATTTTTATTTTTGCTGCTTGCTTGCTTTACATTTGAACTTTTTCATTAGGCTAATTAAAAATGTTTGACTGTGGTATGGGCTGCTTTTTAACGCTGTCTTGAAAGTTTTTTGTCCCACCTTATTTTTTTTTTTTTTGTATTCTTTTTGTTTGTTTTTTGTTTTTGTTGGGTGTAACACATGGCGTATGCGCGATGAGTGTTTTATGACTGCGAGGTAAACGCGACGACAGACAAACAACTTTTTATAACTTTTTATTTAAATGGATTCAAATGCCGCCAGCAACGCTTTGTTAACCAAAATGAGAGACGAATCTGTGGGATATGGGAATGGAAATCGGAATTGTAAGTAATAAGGATTCAGTTACTCCCCACTCTTTGTCCAGCTTAAAGGTAGACAAAAGCTATTGTAGTCCAATAAGCCAGCCTTTTTACTGTTATTAAGAATTAAGCTGAACATAATTTGTAATATTTCACATGACAGCGAGTAAAAATTTAGCAAAAACATTTTAAATAAATCTATAATAGTATATAATATGAATTGAATCTTAAGTTTCAGTTAACGGTAACGGAAATCTAGATACAAAAACTTAAACTAAATGAAAACAAAAGTAAATAGTAAAGTTTTACATACTTAATAGTTATACAGAATTAAAATTAGAAACAAAGTTAGAATCATTAAGAAATTTAACTTAGCTTCGAGCAATAAATTAATTTATTTGAAGATTTTGGGCTCGCTTCTCATTCAGTCTAGAGGAAATTTAGTTCAATTTGATCAATAATTTTCATTTAACAGGCAGTTTATAAATGACTTGCATTATTCTATTCAATTTATGTTTCACTAAAACAAATCTGTAATTCATTTTTCTTCAACCGATTCAATCTCTAAATTTAAATAATTTATGTAGAGCTTAAAACTTAACTATTTAAGGCTAAACAAATAGCTAAATTTCAGAGTCTCCTTTGCGAAGTGCTACGTAAACCTATTTCCAACTCTTGCCATCTAAAACACTTTAAAAACTAATCTTTGTGAACCCGTCTGAACCAATCGGCGAATCTCTCCAGCTGAACTGTTTTTAAGCATTTCACAACTGTCGCAACTTCTTTGGGTGCATAACTTTTCGAATGCAACTGACGCGTTTTTCAGACTTCAATCCAGCTAAAAACCACAGAACTGTCGCAACATTTTCCGCTTAACTTTACAAAAAAAAAAAATAAAATACCAAAAAACTTTTGTCGAGCCCATCAAAAAAAAGAAACAAGTAAGAGAGAAGGAAAAAGTTGCATACTTTGAGGCGTCGCGACGCCTTTTGCCGAGATTAAGGCGACAATTTTGAGAGCTGCTCGGTTCGGAGGTTGTCATTAAAACTACAACAAAGTAGCTGCCAAAAAAAAAATAAAACAATAAAAAACAACAACCAGGAGTCCTTCGCTTCACTCTTCTTCTTCATTCTGTGCATGTTCACAGGAAGTTTTTTGGCAGGGATATGCTTAAGTGGCAGTAACAGTTTGCATGCAAACATTGTCTGGGGAAATGTTGGACTGTCAAAAGCGCCAAAGAAAATTAAAAAAAAAAACAAAACAGAGGAAATATAATGGAAAAACAGCGGAAAATGCTAATCTTGTCTGGCATTTTGTCAGTCGATGCTCACTTAAAGTGGCAAAGCATAAAATCGAGCAGTTAAAGCCAAATGTCCAACTAGGCAAATTGCTGGCCAAAACGCGGTTGGGCTTGGATTGCATTTTGTTGGCCAAACAGGACACCTCATTAATTTGCCAGGCTGCGGCAGTAACAATAACAGCTATTTGGCCAATTCGGCTCATTGACTGCCTGATTTTATGGCCAATGCGGCAGCCGGGTCTCATGTCCAAAATCAACATCAACATCAACATCAAAATTGAGCCAACTGCAACTGCAACTGCAACTGAAGTTCCAGTTGCCTGTGCGGCATTGCCAAATATGTTTTTCTGGCATTTTTGGCCAATTGGCAGAGTTTGGTCATTGCCCAGACTCGAGCCCGGAGGCAAATCGAATGCAGCAGACAAAGATGTAAACGTGGCTAGAACCTCGTCTGCTGATTATGGCGCAATGTTTGCCAGTTTTAAGCCGGCTGTTGACTTGTTTGCCTAACCCAAATTGCAACCTATTGACCAAAATTCAATATTTTCCAGCAAAGAGAAAGAGAGACAGAGTGCAAGAAAGCCAGAAAGCGAGAATGCGAAAGGGATCCCGAGTTGGCATTTTCCATCAACTTTTCCACATCGATGGCACTCGAAAGTTTTTCACTCTGCGCCAGCAACTGCTTCGATCAGCCATAAGCAAAGCCAAATAGAAAACCAGTTGAACTCAAAGGAAAACTGAAAAAATAAAAACAATGGACCTTTTGTCACTCGGTAGAGAGGCGGCGGCTGTTGCTGGGCGTGGCAGAAAGGAGCAAAAGTGCAACTAATTATTGTATGCACAATCAAAGCAGTTCGAATAAACAATTTCAAACGGCATAGAAAATAAATCTAGAAAATCTATAACATACCCTGTAACAAACTTGAAGAGCGAGTGAATATATTATACAATTTATTCACATAGATACATATATATATATATATATATTGGATGGAATCACCCACACATACTTTTGCCTAAGATTTTCACACAATCGCTATACCCTGTTTTCCCATCATCTCAATGGGTATAAAAAGAAGCTAAGCTATATTTTCATATTTCGCATACTCAAAGCTCAACACAGTCGCTCACAGCGTGCGGCATTAATGCACTGCGTTTGCTCTTGCAACAACAACAACAACTACAACAGCATAAACAACAATAAAAACTACAAAAGCAAAGCCGACAGAAACACAAAAAGGCGTTGAGGGGGCGTGGCGGGGATTAGAAGAAGGGCGGGGGGTGGAGAATGAGATGATGCAAACAAAAGCCAGTTAAAGCAACAGTAGCTGCCTTCTTAGCAGCCGTACACACACACACACAGACACACACAGCCACACACATATGCTGACACAGTCATATAGTAACAGTAACACAACACACACTCACACACACAAGCAAACTGGCATTCATTTTTGCCATTGTTGCAGCTGCTCTTGGCGTGGCCCATTGTTGCTAATGTCGCTGTTGTTTTTGTTCTTGTTGTGATATACACACACTTACACACACACACACACACATATATACACACACATTTGCATATAGCCATAGAAAGCTCGCCTGGCTTTTTGTTTAATTCGTTTTCCTATTGTTCACAGGCAAAGAACTTTAGTCAACGGCTTTACCAGTGTTGTTAAATGTGTTGCTATCTCCCTCTAGCTAGTGCTCACATACTCTATCCTTCTCTATTTCTGTAGCTACATCTCTTTCTTTGGCTTTGTAGAGATTTTGCATTTGCATGGCACAAAAGTTGAAAGCGAGGACATTATTGAATATGCGTTGCCGTTGTCCCATTGTGGCCACACTCACACAAACACACACTCACGCACTCACACTCATTTATGGTAGGTGTACAAAGGTGCAGCTTAGCGCACAATTTGACCATTGAAATTTATATGCCGCTAACACACAGAACTAAGCCACACATTAAAGCCAAATTGCCAAAGCGACGCAGTTACAAAAGGAAGAGAGTGGCTAAATGTGTGTGTGTGTGTGTGATAGAGCTCTGCCAACTTAGCTGAATTTCAAGAATGCCAACTGCTTCAGCAGCCATCGCTTATTTATGTTTTGCTGCCGTTTTGTTTGCCTCCCGGCCCAATAAATTAACAGCTTTACCTTTGACCCCCACAGCAAGCCAATCGCAATTTATCGCAGCGCCAAAGAAAAGCACGTACCAACTAGCCATAGGGTTAGCATGAGGCAGGGGGAGGGGGGGAGGAAGGGGGTGGCGGGCCTGTGAAATGTCCACACCTTATCGCCGTGGCTTAAGCGACACGCACATATCGAAACGGACCCAGAGTCAAGGATTTGGCAATAGTTGTCCTTCTGCTAACGCCGTTGACTAACGAGGAGACAATAAAAACGGACCTCGACAATTGCCACATTGCGGTGGCAAGTTAAAGGGATTTGCCATTTTAAATTATCCTATCATATGGCCAAAGCCAGTAAGACAGACAAAGAGAGCCACACAGAGAGAGAGAGAGAGAGAGATAGTAGAGACTTCACACATGTGCTGTGCAAAAAGTTCAATGTGAGCTTCAATTTAAGTTGAAAACTTGAAATAATGAAGAAAATATCTCAGTTTAATGGAGAATACGTAGATAGTAGTTAATAAAGTTTGTCTTATTTATACATAGCAAAAATTGACATATGTATGGAAAAATATTTATTTATGCATCAATATTAATAAACTTATACTCCCTTTTAACATTAAAACTCTTGATGCAATTTTTATTTTTAACAATTCTTCAGTTTGATTTGCAGCTAATTAGCTATCAAGAATTTATAAGTACCAAAGGTTTTGTTCTAGAGGTCTTAAGATTGTTTATCTCTGTTTTAAATATTAAGTGTAGAAATCTATCTATTAAAACATAAAACATACATATATATGTATATGATGAATGATATACACATACAATACAAATACAATTTTTATCTGAAAAATAGAATTCTTAAATACCATTTCACTAATTTGAATATTCTCCAGCATTATTTGTAAAATAGGTACAAAATCATGCAAATCACTTTTGAATACCTTTCAATAATTTAAATATTCTCAAGCAAAGCAAGTTTTAATTTCCCTTAACTAAATCGTATTTAAATTTATACAACTTTATTTAAGAGCCAGCGCTTAGGTTTAACTTTAAGTTTGCTAATTACGCTGCTAATGTCGGAGCCTACAGACCTACGATTTCGGCTCCCCAAACCCCATTTAAAATCAGCTTAAAATGCAGAAATTGAATAGAGAACAGGCAAAGGCTCCAGTTAAGGTGGAAGCAAACAAAGGATGTATTTCGCTGGCGTGCCGCTGGAGATTCTTGGAGCTTAGATTGCGGGCAACCGGAAACGCTGTCCAAGATTTATTGTGCGTCCATTACAAGCGGAAATGAAGCGCGGCAGGTCGCCAGGCGACGCGGCGAGGCGAGCGTGCGTGAAAGCGTTTTCCCCGTTATTCTGTTATTCCGCTATAGCCCCAACCCAAGGTGGGGAGTAGTCCAAATTCCAACTGGCCAAAGCAAAGCTATTGTTTCGCAACGGCCTCTCCTCGATTCCAGTCACGTGGCACGCAACGACAACTTGGGATTTGTTAAGTGGCGCCGCGTTTTGATGTGCGGCATGTTCAACACCAGCCACCCACACCACCACCCACAACTGCTCCACCTAGGTGTATAGTATATAAGTATATATGTATATACATACTTTCATTTTGCTTTCTATTGTTATACCCTGTAGTTATTGCAAAGGGTATCATAAGGCAGGCTTATAATCAGAAGTTATAAGTAATACAAAATTAATTAATATGATATAGTTGTATAATCAACTGATTGTACTTAAGGAACAGAAGCATAATGGGTATCAATTTAAAAAAAAAAATTTAAATAGAAAATGTATCAAAATGATCCGATTATCACACTAATACAGTTTATATATGTTATATATATTTTGCTCAGTGTATTTTTTTGATATTTCATCACATATTTCACACCGTTTACACTTCAGATTCTTTTCTTTTTTTTTTTACAGAGTATCTGCCAGTCTTGCCTCGATTGTAGTCTTGTCTCGATTTTGATTTCTTTGCTCGGTTGTCACGTGTTCCGGACATTTTGCACATAACTTGCTTTAACATTTATTGCCAACTTCCTTTTGCATGTTGCCTTCTTTTTGTTTTAGCCAACACCTTTTTGCGGTTAACGTCTTTTTTTTGAATTCCTGCCTTGGCCATTATAATGGAGAGGCGGAATCTAGAAGGGTGGTGGTGGTGGTGGGGGGGGGGGGGGCATCACTCAGTCGTGGCTGATTCGATTTGGTCGATGTGTACCTTTGCTTTTAGTGATTGAAATCGCACATTTTTAAGTGAAAAAGCGCACACAGAAGTGCACTCAATCACTCGTCACGTGATGCTTCCCGTTGCCCGTGACAGCTTCCCACCTACCCGCAAGCCGTGACTCTCTCGACTAGCACAACTGATGGCTGGCTAAGTGAGCAGGCGAAGCGGGATTTCTGCTTGGACAGCAGTGAGAAAAGTGTTGCCTGTGTTTATACAAAAGATTACGTCATTGTCGTCGACAGAGAAAGGGAGCGAGAAAGAGTGAGAGAGAGGGTGAGGGTAAGGGGGAGAGTGAGAGAGAGGTGGGGGGAAAACAAGAGCAGCATCCGCAATGGAAATGAAAACGCTTTCGGCTATCGTCCGGCTTTTGTAAGCGATGCGATAATCGCACGTAAATGTTGTGAATGGGAAATCAATAGGAAAACAGCTTTAAACAGTACAAAAAATAAATAAAAAATAAAAAAAAAATCAAGCATAAAATATAAAATGCAAACACTGTTGGCCATAAAAATTTAAAACCAATAGCGAAATAAGTTTGGGCCCGAAAAAAAAAACTTTTCTAATTTTCGCATTATGAAAATTATCTGAAAATTCCGACAAAAGGAAAATGCGTCCAAAAGTAATTTCAGGGGCTGGCCATTTGGGTTTTCTCGTCGAGCCTACGCGAGAGGCGACAAATGCCACAAGACGAAGAGAAAGAAGAGGAAGAAGAGAACGGAGAAAAAAAGGCCAAACAACGAAGTAAACCCGTGAAAACTTTTCCATTAAGAAAATTAACTGAGATTAAGTGTGGCGCATGTTTTAACTGAGTGAAAGTTCGTCTTTCTTTTTCGTCCCCTTTTTTCCTTCTTGTGGAAATTACAACAATTTCAAGGCATTTAAGCATTTGTCACACACACACACACACACACATATATAAAGACGGTTTGTGTGTAGGCCGCAGGCCGGAAGTGCCGCCCCTCAAACAAAGCGGATGTGGAAGCTCCAATTGGCTCCCACGCACACATGAGGGTGTCTGTATATGTGTATCTCTGTGTGTGTCTGTGTGTGTGTGTGTGTATGTGGGTGAGGGTTTATTTGTTGCCTGGCTGACTGCTTGACACACTTTGCTTGTTTGCTGCCGTCGATACTAATCTAATTTTATTGATATTGACACAATTTCTGCAGATTTCCGCATAAACATAAAAACAGAGGCGGGCGACTCAACAATAAGAAGAAGCACACAAGCTAAGCTTCAAGTAGCAACAGCAACAGCAACAAGAACAGCAACAGCAACAGCAACAGCAACAACAACAACAACAACAACAAGAACAACAAACAAAGCAATAAAATTGAATCTATCGAAAGAAGTTCATTGAAAGTCGCCAGCATTGCTTTTAAGTTAAACAATTTTCAAAAGTGCGATTTTCTTTTTGTTGAGCTTTTCAAAAAAAAAAAAAGAAAAGTTTAACGGAAAATACAAGTTGTTAAAAGTTATTTGAGGACATTTATGATTAGCAACGTGATGAAGGAAAAGCGATAGAAATTAAATAGATAGAAAGCTGCAAGCTTAGCAGAAATTTGTTTTAGTTTGATTCATGATTTAGAAGAAAATCTCGATATAGATTTATTTTCAAGAGTTGGTTTGAAGTTTTCTTAAGTACCCATTTCTATCTTTATATAGTATGGATTGTGCTTCCTGCTTAATTTTGCACAATTTTAGCCATAATTCTGAATGATTCGAGCATTACCCAATGCTTCCCGGAACCAAACCAATGTAAACATTCGAATGGCTCTTGAACCCCATTGATAAGACCGTTTCGATATTGTTCGTGGAATAAAAGCTTAAAAATAATCTAATGCGTTTATTATGTTCTAGTAATATGTGCAATTCGACGTAAATTAAATAAACAAAAACAAACAATACACAAAGAACATTGATAAGTGCTTCCGAAACCGCCCACCGAGGCAGGGGTTAAGGCATGCAATTCAAGAGCTGCCTCGATGAGTCGCAATGTAATTAAGGGGCAACTGCAGCCAAGACAACTTCGGCTGTTATTGAGGGTTGCGTAGTTGAAATACCCTGTAATCGGTGGGGAGTGGAGTGGATATGCAGCCAGTCAAAGAAAGATATATGTAAGAAAATTCATCGAGAAACTTTAAAACTAGGAGGCCGGAAGAATAAAGGGTATATATATCTTATTTTTATTGAACTATGTGGAAATACATATGTGTCGAATACAAATTTGATGGAATCTATTCTAGTTTTCCACCTTTAAATTTGATAGTCTTCTTTTTGAGATGGGTATCACAGGGTATCTTGTATCTAAATGAGAGATTTGTTAGTAAGTATTGAATTATATAAAATAGGGAATCAATCAAGCAATTAATGGTAAATATATATTATCTCTAGTATGACAGGGTATCTGCTAGTCATGCATCCTTAGCTTTGACCCTCACTTTTCTGGAGCTGTATTTAAAGACGAAAGCCTAAGCAGCTTAATCTGCAGAACGTGCGACTTGCAAATATGAATGGAAATAATTGTCGTAGGGTATCTCCTAGTCATCCACACTTAACTCTCGCTCGTCTGGAGCTGTAGTTAAAGACGAAGGCCTAAGCAACATAATCGCCGAAACGTGTGGCAATTACATGAAACTGGCTAAAATTGAATGCCAAACAGCTGCCGGTTTCTGTGTGTTGTAATTCCCATTGCCGGAGCCCAATTCAATTAACCGAAGGGTCGCAGACACGTGCCTCTCTATATGTATGTGTATGTTATATAAGAACAACTAACCACTCGACTGGAGTGCTCACTCAACAGCTGGGAGATGCGTTACCCATTCGCTGTGCTGCTCTGCCTGGGATTGGGTTGGACGCAGGCGTGGATCGCCGAGCACGAGGATCAGGAGGACCTCCAGTCGGCGCGCTGGCAACTGGCCTATGAGAGCTGGAAGAGTGATTGCCAGAAATACAATCAACCGGAGCAGGAGCAGGAGCTGGGAGTGAGCACACGGATTGCACGTGGAGAACTCGCCGAACCGGGAATGTTTCCGTATCAGGCGGCGCTTCTGCTGCAGCTGCGAGATGGAGACACCACACAATGTGGCGGCTCCCTCATTAGTCTTCACTTTGTGTTGACTGCCGCCCATTGCCTGAATGATGCGGAAAGTGGACAGATTTATCTGGGCAGCAATAGCTATGCGAATGCAGCAGCTGCCTCGTCGGTTTTTGAGGTGCATCCACGACATTTCCATGTCTATCCCGGCTACCTCGGCTTTGCCGGCTACCATGATCTGGCATTGATCCGCCTGCCCCATTCGGCCACGCCCAGTGCAAAGGTGCAGCCGATTGCATTGGCTCCGCATTTTTTGCAGCAGTCGCAGCTGGAAGGACAATTGGCAACCAGCTCTGGCTGGGGTGCAATGGGGGATTCAATGAATAGCACTCTCTCCATGGAGGAGACTCTGCTGTACTATGTGGATGTCCCCATATTGGAGCAGGAGCTATGTATTTGCTACTTTCTGCCCGGGCTGGTTAGCCGCCGACGGCACATTTGCACCGATGGGCGGAATGGGCGTGGCAGCTGTCCGGGCGACTCCGGTGGCCCGTTGGTCTATCATTGGAACAATGTCAGCTATTTGATTGGACTAACCGCATTTGGCAGTGCGACGGGCTGCGAACAGGGCGCTCCGACTGTCTACACCCGGATCACGGCCTATTTGGACTGGATTGTGGAGGAGACGGACGTGGAGGAATAGAGAAGGTGGAGTCCTACGGTCTGCTGTGGAATCCTCGATAGCAGTCAACAGTCAACAGTCAACTAAATGCAATTAACGCCCAATTGTTGGCCATTAATTGCTTAACAATATAGCCGAAGTCCCGGCATGTTCTGACAATAAAACCAATTAGTTTTAACACTAACAGCGATATCGAGTCCAGCTACCAGTTTTACTTTTAGCCCGGCCAACTTGCCTTGGGGTGCGGTTTAATGGCCTCTTTGCTTCCCAAATGGAAATTGCGGGCTATAAATAACAATAAACATTACAACAAACAATCAAATGGCAGCCAAATACTTGACAACTCGGCCATAAAAATAGCAGAAAACATAAAACAAGCAAAACTCACAGATCGAACATTTCGAATGAAGCGCAATTAAAGTTGTAATTGTTGCGGACTCTTCAATACCCTGTAGCTAATCAAAATGGGTTAAGGGAAGGGAGTTATTGTTGAGTGAATCGATTATTCACCATATACGTCGACGTACACATATCATAGAATAACTTTAGATCGTAAAATTCATATATATATATATATATTATATATATGTTCCATTCTTCCATTCGTCTGAACAGTACGAACTAGAGATTTATATTTTGGACTACATTCTATTATTTATATCTCCTATACAAAACGAGTTTATCATATACGAACATCTCAAACCATTTTATCTGATAAATAAAGATACATTTAGAATCTCTGACAAATCGATGGCATTCAAGCTAAGACAACTCGATATCCTATATTTTCATATATATATATATATATATATATATATTCCATTCTTCCATTCGTCCGTACAGTACGAACTAGAGATTTATATTTTGGACTACATTCTATTATTTATATCTCCTATACAAAACGAGTTTATCATATACGAACATCTCAAACCATTTTATCTGATAAATAAAGATACATTTAGAATCTCTGACAAATCGATGGCATTCAAGCTAAGACAACTCGATATCCTATATTTTATCATTGCTTAAGCAAACCAAACATATTTTATACCATCAAATCCTTACTTACCCACATTCGAGTACCTCGCCACACTCTACAGGGTAACTTCAAGTCGCACCCTTTCAACTCTTACCACTTTTTTGTGTGTGCACGTTTGCTAATCGCCTTTAATTGAGCATTTTGAATTGCCAATTAGCCGGAGTTCTGCGCACGTCTATTTGCAAATACAAACTCGTACCCCTATCCGGCCCCCCGAAAATCTCTTTGCAAAACACCCTACGAAAACCCACTTAAAACATCGGCGTACGCAATCACGCGGTTCACGAGTTGATAAATACAAATAGCCAAACAACTTTTGCGGTCAGCTTCGCGAAACTGTGTGGGTTTACTTTTTCCTACTCTTTTTTTTTATAAATAATATCAATTATGGACAGACAATCTTTTGATACCACTTAATATGATGAGAAATCCCGTAAATATAAAGTATATGCGGTCATCATCATCTTCTTTACTAGAATAAGGAAAACTCTATCTAATCCTAGACCACTACTTGATTATTGTAATGTCTTGGCTAGGTCATCAATAGATACATATGTGTGGATAATTTCACAATACTAAGAATAAAAAAAACCTTAGCGTAAGATTTTATCATGATCCTGAATCTTAGATTATTACAATAAATGCTCCAAGGAATAGTTCGAAATTTTACCTTTGGTATATACTAACAAAATATGTCTTCTTCTTTTCAAAAAATGCAAGCAAATTGACAAATTTTTAGTACATAATGTTATACAATCGATACGTGACAAGAGAAAACATTTGGAAAAAATTGATTTCCCAGTTCATAAATAAGCCGAAACACTCGAACAGTTAAAAGGCAGTTAAGACTATAAAAAAAATGCACATCTCATAAATTATACATATATATATATATATATTACAGATCTTAAAAGTTTAACTGTACCCAAACGGCGGAACCGCCAGCTCAATGACTTTACCCATAAGATCGACTGATAAGATAGATAGGGTATCAAAGCAAAGACCGTTTAATGCGAATCATTAAAAACTACAGTGAAAACTCGACAACAGAAACAGCTAATCAGATTAATTACCAAGTACATGTTTTTCTCTGAACCAGATCCAATCGGATTACAGCTACAATGAAAAAAAAACCCATTCGAAATAAAAACAAGCTTAATAAAATTTATAGATAAAACAATTGATTGATAGATTTAGGTTTAAGACAGCTGCGTGTTCAAAATTTTGGCACAAGTCAGAATTTCATATTTGCTGTTCAGATAAGAACCTTGAAGCTAGAACCAAACTTCGATTCGATTCGACTTGGACGTCGTGACCAGACGTGACGTGTGGCAAGGAAGGGATCTTATCTTATCGGAGCAGCACCTGAAGCAATGCCTAATCTTGGCCGGGGAATGTTTTGGCCTATTGGTATATAAGAGCCACTGGAATGGATAAACAATCAGTTCTGTTTTAACTAACATAACAACATGAAGTTCCTAATCATCCTTGCCTTGGCCGTGGCCGCTTCTGCTTTCCCCGAAAGCGAGCTCTTCCACCAGAGCCGTGTGATGCCCGTCCAGGCTAGCATTGAGGGTCGCATCACCAATGGCCAGAAGGCCCAGGTTGGCCAGTTCCCCTACCAGGTGGGTCTATCCCTCAAGGTGAACGCTGTCTCCTCCGCCTGGTGCGGTGGCTCTCTGATTGGCAGCTCCTGGGTATTGACCGCAGCTCACTGTACCGATGGGTAAGCCCCGATGAGGTCAACTGTAGATGCAGTTGCTCATTTTCGACTCGATTACAGCATTCAGTCCGTGACCGTCTTCCTGGGCGCCACCGTCCGTACCTCCCCCGAGGTTAGCCACACCGTTGCCAAGAGCCAGATCATCATCCACTCCGGCTGGAACAGCAGCAACCTGAAGAACGACATTTCCCTGATCCGCATCCCAAGTGTGTCCTACTCCAACAAGATCCAGATTGTCAAGCTGCCCGCCATCTCCAGCTCCTACTCCACCTACACCGGCGCCGCTGTCATCGCCTCCGGCTGGGGACGCACCAGTGACTCCTCCAACTCCGTTGCCACCGATCTGCAGTACGCCAACTTGCAGGTCATCTCAAACAGTGTCTGCGCCGCCACCTACGGCACCAGCATTGTCACCGCCTCCAACATCTGTGTGTCCACCCCCAACGGTGTCTCCACCTGCAACGGTGACTCTGGCGGCCCATTGGTCCTCGACAGCGACAAGGTCCAGGTTGGTCTCACCTCCTTCGGTGCCGCCGCTGGCTGCTCTCTGGGCTACCCAGCTGCCTTCACCCGTGTCACCAGCTACGTGGACTGGATCAAGTCCAACACTGGCATCGCCTACTAAAGGAACTTCCAACTTTTTCTTCCCTCTATAAAACAATAAAAAGCATCTTACGAAATTCCTTTCTTTCACTTATTTTGAATTCGCGCTCAATCATCAAAAGTTTAAATTGACATTAAAGGACAATTGCCAAATGGGGAGGCGCATAGCAAGTGGGCGTGGCAGCAGCTGTTAGGCGCACATAAGTTTTCATTAAAATTCATTAAATTTACGCGGCGACACAATAAAGGAAACAACAACAAGAAAAACTCGAGAAAAAAACTCGTGAAAAGCAACGACGCAAAACTTGTGCTCAAGTGAAAGTGGGCGTTTCTGATGTGTGGGCGTGCCACTCTGACAATATGTCAACATTTAAATTATTACAGCGCATTTAAATAATGGCAAAACTTTTCATTTATATATATATATATTTTTTTTTTTTGTTCCATTTTGTTTCCTCTTTTATGAATGTTTTATTTTTTTCGTAAAAAGTTTTTCCCATTGAGCTGGAAAATTGCCGAGCAAATTTGAGAAGTTTTCCGCTTTAAGAAGTGAAATTCATAAAAAATAAGTGCCAGTAGATATATTTATACGTCTATACATATATATTATATATATGTATATTTATATATTCAAATTTTGCAATCTCATGCATGTTCATAAAATCGCGCATGAATATGCAAAGAAAACACTGTCCAACAATGAAGTGGCCCAAACTAACGCACACACTCACACACCCACACACAGAGAGGGAGATAGAGGTCCGTACTTAAAAGTGGAAGCTGGGAAACGCATTTGCTGCGGTTTACATAGGAAGCACTCATTCAACGTTTTCCAAATTAGAGATGAGCGCAAGTCGTGTTTTCTTTTGTGTCTCGCGGAACAAGGTAAGCAACACTATTTAGTAGATATTTAACTATTGGTCAAAAATTGTAATCAATATAAATATTTATATTTTGGAATATACTTAATAAAAAAGACGAAAATAATCTAAAGCTTAGCATTAAGTTTTTACTCTTCGTGTCACGAACAAGTTAATATTCTCTAATGTATAATAATTGTCTGGTATGTCTAGTATATACTAAATTAAAATGCCACTGAAAGATAGTATTTTTCAACAGTTCTTAAAGCATGAACTAAAATCATACTAAATTAAAGTTAAATTGGTAATTATAGTAATAATAATAAGTAGCTTTCTAATATATACTAAAAAAATAAGATGACGTATATAAAGTATCTTTTTATTGTTTTCCTGCTTGACGAGAATAATACAAAAAAACTAATCAAAATTCTTATCTAAAGAATAATTGCTTTCTGCTTATCAATTGAGAGTATTATATTAGATTTTAGATTTTAGTCTAGTATGGTCACACTTTTTTTAAAATAAAGTCAATAACAGCAGTAAAGTAGATAAGGCGATATTCGTCAACTGTCGGTTTACATGCTAACTAAACACCCAACTTTAGACCGAATTTTGGTAGGAAATACGCTAACACGCTACCCAAACACTTCGCGTTCCCACCTGAAGGATTAATTTAACAGTTAACTCTCATTTGCCATTCTCTCTCTCCTGTAGAGTCGTGTCCACGTCTAAGCCAGTTCCATCTCTAATCCACAGCGAAGTCCGCACAGCGCGCTAAGCTTTGAGAGTGTGCGAATACTGGATGAAGCTCGTAGCGCTCGGGGACTGGAAACTCTCCCTATGTGAAAGGCAGCGAGTGCTTCCCATTTGGCTGCGTATCCAGTCGGGCTGATAAATGTTTGCATTGCGCAAATTTATGACAGCAGCAAAAAGTTGCAGCTCGTATTTTTGTGGCTTAGATATGACAAAATAGTTCACATATATACCACAATGTTACAAAATGCAAAGTAGAATTTTTTTGTATACATACGTATGTGTGTGTGTGCGTGTGTGCATGTGTGTGAAAAGTTAGTTAAAATGTCAAGGCAGAGCTGTTGCCGTGACATATTCTCAATTGGTTGCGCATACGCCGCGTGGGCGGCCAGCGTTTCCTTTTATTATTATTTGAAATTCCACTTCCCACAAAAGAAAGTTGTGAACTAGTTCAATTTGCATTTTCTTGTGACACTTTCTGTGGCTGTCGGTCAACCATATTTGACTTGCAATATATTTTTTATCCAGGCAATTCAATTTACTCGCTTGTTATGTTTGACACCTGTGGGACTCGGAGTTACGGTTCAGCACCTTTGACCCAAAAATCAAACCGTAAAATGTTTCAATTGCCAGGCCAATAAATTATTCAGCCAGCTCATAAAACCAATTTCGATTCGTCGCACAGCAAAATCAATTAACAAAGCGCCAGCTAATCAATTATGTCCACACACACACACATGTGTATGTGAGTGTGTGTGTGTGTGTGTTGAAAACTTTTTGACTCAAGAGTCAATGCAATGTTGGCTAATAAATCGCATACGATTCAAAGCAATCAAGTTAATTAACGATTTTTGGTTGGCCAACTCGTTGGCTACATAATTAATTAAGTCGTGCGAAATGCCAAAAAAAATAATGTTTGTGTGTGTGTGAGAGAGATGAAAGTTGCAAGGATATCACATTTGAACACACACACACAACACAGTCAACACACACTCGCAAAAAGTGAGTTACAAGCTTTCCTAATTGGACGCAGAGGCGTGTAGAAAAGGGGTTTAATTTAAGCGAATAACTTTTCTCATTAAAGATGTTTAGTTTGTGTCTCGAGACTTTCCAAGAAATTGGAATTAAACTGTGTAGTAGTATGTTTAATGGGCTAATATATATAGTAGTATAGTTACTAATGTGAAGTATAGTATAGTTCATTATATAGCTAAAGTCTTCATTCTTCACTCTTACGGTTTCAAATATAAAGTTTTAACAATGTTTGGTTTGTGTCTGGGACTTTCCAAGAAATTAGAATTAAATTGTGTAGTATGATGCTTAATTAGCTAATATATAAGTAGTATGGTATAGTATGTATAGTAGTATAGTTCATTATATAGCTTAAGTCTTATCTTCACTCTTACGGTATTAAAAGGAAAGCTTTTACAAGGCCAGTAATAGCTTTTGCTAGGATTACATCATATAGACTCTAAAGTGAAAATCATCCACTCAGTAAGTTATCAAACAATTGTGTATGTCAATGTTTAATCTGGAATTTGTGGAACATTTTTATCTGCCTGATCGATTCTTGAGTTAATCAAGCTATTTTTAGCTGCTAGCCTATTTGTTTTAGTTAATCAAGATAATATATGTACTACAGATAATCTTACTTTCTAGCTACATATCACTCTGCTTTTCGAAAATAAATCAAATCATTAACAGCCCCCTTCTAGCCACGCCTCTGCCCAGCCATTAGGCACAGCTCCTCGTCAGCCCAATCCAAACAGATTTTAATAATGTTTATGATAATGATATTAGCTCAGCATGAATGGCAACTTTAACTGTAGAAGTTGCTTATCATAAAGACCAACTGTTCGATGATTAATCAAGGACAATGACTGGACAAAAACTATCGAATGGAAACTACTTCTGAAGGAATGAGACTGAATATCTGCAGAGCTGCAATGACTTTTTGCTTGTGACACATTGAGTGATATTTGGGTAATTAACTACCACACAGAGCAGCGGCTAATAAAGAGACGCACTGTGAGTGTGTGTGTGTGCGTGAGGAAGGGAGGGAGAGGGCTAGAGACTCACTTAGCCAAGAGCACTTACCCTCAAGTTCTGTGTATATTTAACGCGCTGTCACTTGCGCTGACAGCCAACACAGAAAGTGTTTCTAACAAAGTCCTCACACACACACGCTCGCACACACACACATACTTAGAGTATCGCACACTTAATTCATTTAACTCAAACATTTTCATTTATTTATCGCATTATTCAGACTCGTAACCATTGCGCAGCGCTTTTCTTCTTTTATTTTTATTTTTTTTGGCTAATGACTTCCTGCTTTTGCCAACGCGCACAGCTTCCGGCTGCCACACACACACACATGGCACATGTGGCACACACATGACACCCACATGGATCAGACTCATTGAATGTTTTTGGCATGTTGCCCGGCTCGACACCATTATTTCTGGTAACAAGATAATTGTATAATGAAATCCAAACAACACTTTGGCTTGACTTGTCTGCGGCAGCCTTCCAGGCACAGTCAACATCCCTCTTACTCTCACTCTCTTTCTCTCTCTCTCTTACTCTCTCACTCTCTCTCATTCTCTGTCTCTGTCTTTGGCTTCATGTCCATGCTGAGGCACTTGAAGTTCTACAACAATGACTTGACGGCAAAGTTCGCTGCGTTTTTCCCCAACAGCTAGCACAAAGACAAAGACTTTTTGCTGCTGCTGCTGTTGTTGTTGTTGTTGTTGTTGTTGTTGCTTTGGTTTGTGTTGCTGCTGATTGAGTGGTAATACTTTTTGCTCTTTGTGGATAACTTGCCTTTGCTTTAATTCCCTACAGCAATTGCAGCTACGGCCGAAGCTAAAGAGAGGCGTGAGAGCAGAAAATTTGCACAAATTGCCTTCAAATTGCTGATGAGAAGCGCAAAGAAAGGCATGCAAATTATCAACAAAAAGAATGTATGTAATTGTAAAATGAGAATCGCAAAGAGCGGCAGCTTCACTTATTAAAATATCTTTTGATTGTGTTGTGAATGAAGAGTAATAAACAAAAATTGTTAATCGCAAAGAAAGGCTGTATTTTAAAAGATAATATTATCTGAATATTTATACGGCATAGAGCATTTCGTATTCTTTAGTATTATTATATTCTACAACTATTTCTACTCATTGTAATTTCCACTCTTTTTTTTTTTTGCTTTCTCCATCCAAAATGTCCTGTCATTCTCCTTTTGCTGCTTCCGTCTTTGTGTTTCGTGCTTTTTGTTTTGTTGGTTGTGACTGACAATTGATTGACAGCAAAAGTTAATGGCTTAAGTGCTCAGACACAGCACCACAGAGCAAATCTGTGCTTTATACTACTTGAATCTATATTAAATCCGTCCAAATTTGGACAATAATTGAAACATTTTTGTTGGCCATATTCAAAAGTTGCCACTTATCGAACAGAGTATCAAGTTAAGAGCACACAAACACACATGTGCATATGCAAAGCCGCTCAACGAGCACTTACTTACACACACACACACGCTCACACACATACACTTCACCATTACCCAGTCGAATGGCAGCCATCATTCAAGGAAAACAAAAACAAAAAAATCTACTGCAACAAACAGGAAAGCACCGTAGAGAGGTGCTTCCTGAGCTACGTCGAAGTTTAAATACCCTACTAATTACTGAATTTGTAAAAAAGATGGTCCGATATATTTCCTTAAAATGAAAGGCGGTAATCTCAAATTTTAAGTTGTTAAAAGGATGTCGATAGCTCTGAACCAAGCTTAAAAAGTTGTGCCTTTTTCACAAATCGGAATTTTTATAATAATATATCATAATAATTAAATGCTCAAGCACATAATATAATAAGTTATTACTTTTTACAGATTTTATTATATTTAACCAAGTAACAATTACAAATATTTCTAAATATAGAATGCAAAGTTTGATTTCTGTTTATCTTTTCTAACAAATTTATCACATCCCGCTCTTCCGATAGGGTATTCAAAATAATACATCTCCGCTCTTGACTTTTCTAGCATGGCACAAAATAAAGACATAAAGCAAACAAATGCCTTGCCAAGCAAAACTGGAGTTGATATTTGTAGGGTATGAGTGGGTGTGGACGGTATGCACGAATCGAGGGTATGTGAGGGGCAAGGTGGGGTTGGAGGTGGAGGGTATGCAAGGTACCGTTTGGTTGACTGGCATTCGAGTAGCTTTTAGTGCGTTCAAGCAGAAAAATATATAGAAAACAATAAACCGAAATTACAACAAAAGCAAACACACTCATACACACACACACTCGACTGGGAAGAAAAATATTGGCAAACAAAATGTTCATAAGCCATAAAGCATTTGCTTTGACGCAGATGCCGAAAGTAAAGAAGGGAAAGGAGAAGAGAAGAGTATGTTTATATATACATATCTCTTCATATCTGTGTGTGTGTGTATAAAAAATGAATATTTGCATGCTAAAATTTGATGAGTAGTTATATTTTATGTAACAAGCCAAGCAGTAAAATATTTCACAAAAAGATTTTTTACAACAATTTTGAATATGCATTACAAAAAATGCAGGCGCATTAATAAAGTCGTAACAAAGGGTTTTACTTTTCATATGCATCAATATAGATATACATATGTATGTATATGTACATGAAAAAAATTTGTGTTGAAAGCGTGGTGCAGTTCTTTGAAAATATTTAATATTAACTATTTGCACGAGCTGGCTGACAAAAAAAAAAAAAAAAAAAATACTGCACAAAAGAAAAAACTCAGACAAGGGACTAGAAGCATAAAAATATGCAATATTGATGCCTGGCCCAAAAAGAAAAGCTAGCAGAAAAATCAGCAAAAAAAAGAAGAAAAAATAGATAAAGTAAGGAAGGCACAATCGTAGCCATTGATACGCTCTGTCGCAATCATTTTGCATGCGCCAATAAGCCGTAGCAGTGTCTCAGGCCCGGACCCGGACACGTATTTGTCTCGCTATTCCGTCGCAATCGATGCCAAGCAAATCCCTCAATTTCTACTCCAATATCCAATTGTCGAGTAGACAAAAAAGAGCTTCGGCACAATAAGAGAAATACACAAAAAAAAAATATATATATAAATAAGAAACGAGTCAAAGCATTGCAAATGAACATTACTGACTGTACAATACTCGATCTAAATCACAATTGGGGTTTATCGTACATGAAAAAGATATATATATATTTTAAATTTATTTGTCACCATCTGCTCTGAAGTTGTTAATCAACTGCAATTTCAAATTGCAAGCATCTATTTTCACAGTTCCGAAATATAATAACTTTTACACAGAATTATATCTATGCATCAAATATAAACACTTTGTGAAATTTGCATATTATATCATTTAAAATTCTATACAACTAAATAAATTCATACTGTGAGTCAAGCAAAACTAATATACCCTCCTTTTTGCGTGTGAACGAGCATAAAAAGACAGCCAAAAGGCAAACCCATCGAAAGGGATTTGTTTGTGCGGCAGAAATTTTTATATATACATATATTTATATTTATACGACGAGAACTTTTTCATATGCAAAGAGTCAGATTATTGATACAAAATGGAAGAGGCCAAAAATAAAATGAAATAACTTTCAAATATTTGGCACTCACTGTGCCAAGGCGTGGCCACATGACATATATATATATTTATATTTGTGTATATATAGTTTGATCCCTGGCCATAAAATTTAATGCCAGCCACTTGTGTTTGTCAAAGGATTTGTGTCAAAATATTGGCAGCTATTCAGAAAGGCGCTTTATTGCCAAGCAGCGAGTGACAACGGGACGTATGTGTAATATGCAAGGGTTTCAATACCAGCGAGAAGCGTTAAAAGAAGTCTGGCGAAAAGCAGTGCAAATATTTGAACATTTTAAACTTAAGCTACTGCTTGAAAGGTGTTAAGAAAATATGGAAAAGTAAATAACTAGAAGCGCAAAGAGAAGCGCTGAGAAAAGCGAAACCAAAAAAAGAGATAAGGTAAGCAAATATAATATGAGAAGAAACTAGAAGAAAAGAAGGGACGAAAGATAAGGAAAATTAGTTTAAAAATTTGAGATCTTTCTAAAAACAGCATTTACTTTTTAAAATGAGTTTCACAAATGAACACATACAAGTATCTATATAAACGATTAACTTATTTGAATCAAAGATGTATCGACTTAACCCGTAATCCCAGTTAGGAGCATATATATTACTTTATGGTTCAGCAGCTCATGCTTCTACCTGTTACACACCACATATTTACTCACTTTAGACCCAAAATTCAAATTATACATAGTTCTCTACTCTTTAGATATACATTTTTATAGGTTTTTTCAATTTTATGCTATATTTAAGTATTTATAAATCTGATCTTCATACCCTTCCACACCAATAAAATTAAACATATTAACACTCGTAACAGAGCTTGAGTTTAAGCTGGACAGGGTTGCCATCACAATTTATGTGAAACTCTAGCTAATGAATATTGCGTTCAGGTATGCGCTTAAGAGTTCGAACAGCTGTGCCAATAAAACTTTTTCAATACTGGTGCGCATTAAAAAAGAAGTTCAAATTGCGACACAAACTTTGACCAAGCCAAGAGACATGTTTAACTATATACACAGATATATATATATATAGAGTGCATGTGTGTGGGTAAATCATGTCCGACAACAAATTGCTGTTGAAAAGTTGAAAAACTGCATTTGAGCCAAAAATGGAACATGATGAACATCTTGCAAGCTGCAAGTGGTTGCAACTAAAGGAGGCGACATTGACAAATGCATTACTCATACGACCCGTGGTACAGGCAATGATTAATGAAACGTGGCCTGGCGTTGACAGACGAACGTCTCCGAATTTTTGAATTATAGCCGGAAATGTGGGACTAGCTATTTAATGCCTGGCAATGTGATAAGTCATCAACGAAATGGCGGACAGGTCGAAATGCCGGTCCGGCTGCTGCAGCTGGCCGAGACAGTTGCCATTAATTTTCGGGCCAACAAGCAACGTTGACCACAAGGCAACGATTTCATGACAATTTAACGCAACTGTGCAAACTTTTCCATTTGCCAACAACAATGGGCCCGCCGGCCAAATAAATGTAATGAAAAAAAGGGAATCTACTCTGTCCGGGCAGCGTAATCGATGCGGCTCACATTAGACTTCTTCAGCTGCTGCTCCTTCGCCAGCTCCTCCTGCTGGGCAGAGGACCATCGTCCACCAGCAGAATTTCGAGTACGCCTTTGACTTGGTTTCGTAGTCTCCTTTTCTCTCTCTCTCTCTCTCTCTCTCTCACTCACTCTTTTTTATCGTGTGCTGCTTCGTTTATCATTTGTTGTTCACTTGTCGAAATTTTATTGCTGCAATCTTGTTTGTCGTCGTCAAAGGAGATGCTGAGGGACACTTCTTACATACATATATATATATATAAATATATATACAGAAATATATATCATGGCAAGGATACTTGAGCTGCGACTGGACATTGTTGTAAGAGCTGCCATTGCTGCAGGATATGCGTCTAATAAGCGTGTGTGTCTCCCTCTCCCTCTTTCTCTTTCTCTTTCACTCTGAGTGAGTGTGTGAGTAGTAAGCGCATTACGTATACGTAATATAGCAAATGCTGCCTGGCAATTTAAAGTGTTGCTGCTCAAATTGATGGCCCGACAACTCACTTTAAGCATCTAGCCATAATCAAGCCAAATATTTCAACTAAATGAGTTCTTTTGTTTCACAAGCGGAAGCTTGAGGGAAATAAAGCTGAAACGAAAGGTTTTTCAGCTGTCACAGAGGAGCGGAAGGGCCTAAGTAAATGCTTGGCCAATGCGATTGTTGATATGTGTATATGTTATATAATCCTTCTTTTTATTATTTATTATAAATATATTAAAGAGCTGATGTTCATGTGGTGAAAAATATTTGATAGTTATCAAAGAAAAAAAAAGCAGGTGTTCAATTTGTTTGCTTTGAAACTTATATGATATTGCGAACGAATTGATATTTAGGCATCTATATTATCTATAATTTATTATTTGCTATTTATATATTTGGGCCCATGATAGCCGAGTTGTCTCATGATAAGGTCTAAAGCAAACAAGAAGAAATGTTTATCTACGGAACGCCGAAAACAAAATACTAGAAGAAATAATAATAATAGTATACGAAAGCTCTTTTTCTAAACAATTCGTGCTTAAATAGGTCTTTAGATATATAAGTCCAATTTGCTATGCAGATAAGTTAAGTGCACTGTTAAGCCTGTAATTTCTTACTTAGGTCAAAATATCTTCAAAGACAGTAAAGTTTATTTTAATTACTAAGCTACTGTAGTAAGTAAGAAAGTAAGGTTATTTAATGAGTTTATATGAACGGAAGTTGGATTAACTTATTAAAACTAAGTGCGGTTAAGATAATTTTGACAACCAGAAGAGTTTTAAGCACACGAAATTTATGTTTGATCGATCGTTTCCTTGGCATATAATAAAGTGGATTACTCCAAGAGATTTCAACTAAAATTTTCCACAATAATGACAGAAATCGAATCTTACATAAAGCTTGAAGTTCGCTTGAAAAAAAAAACACTATTTAACAGAATCCTTCCCTACTTCCCGCCTATGCTACTTATAGACTTATAGTCCTCCAGCTACTTTATACTAAAGCATTTTTGAATGCCCACAAACGACAATTAAATTTCGAATAAGAAACACCAACAAATGTGCTAATAAGCCAACACACAATGGATGGCAGTTGGCTGAAAAGTTGGCTTTAAGCCCAAGACTGGGCCAAAATGTCGTCTGGTCAACTATTTGAATTTAGGCAACTCACGCACGCTTGGGACCGGCATTTATGACCCAGACGGATTCAATGACAACAACAACAGCAACAACAACATGTGTTAGCAATGAATTGTTTTTATGTGCTAATGCTTAGCTACACATTGGGCCCAGCTCAAGATGCCACGCCCCTTTTGCCAGCGACTCCTCAGTGTCTCGCTCCCAGTTGATTTGTTTGCATGCTTAGCACGTAAACCGATTTGATTTCAATTTTCCAGATTCAACTGCCCAGCGTCCAGGCGTCTACTTTTCTCCAATGACTCGGCAACATTTTGGGACAACGTTGCGTATGAGGAATATGTGCTTGAGACTCCTGCTCCGGCTACGGCTAATCGCTGGGAATATCCGACACACGACACTTGAATTTCTACGCGTTTAGGCATTGATAATAAAGTACGCAAACACAATCAATTATCGTTTAATCAAATGTTTTGATTTATTGCTGTAACGAATGTTAACAGCTTACCCTTTAAAGGTGAATGGAGGGGTAAGAATGTAGAAATCGTGTAGAAGCCATATATTTATTCTTTATCATAGATGATTGTCCGTGTTTCTGTCTCTGTGATAAGATAGCTAAGCCAAGAGTTCGTAAATACTTTGATGAACAAATGTTTACTTATCGATAACATATCGAATTCTACATATCCTAAAGTTATTGCTTGTGATTTTTGAGAAGCCATTTTGTAACTGCTTTCAGTTTATTATTATAATTTATCCACTTTCGTATCCCAAAGGCTAGAAAGTATTTCACATAGGAAAGTTAAGGTAATTTAAATGGGAACACTTCCACTTGCTTTATTTTTTTTTTAAGCACCTATATAATGGTATCACAGCTAAAAATATCTAATCAACTGGTAGCTCAAGTTCAAGTGATACGAAAATCTATTTGGGTTATTGGATTATGATGTTATTTTCATTTATCAAATGCGAAAACAATTTTGACCGAAACATAAGTAATGAAAATCGATAATAATACCTAAAATTTTTCAACATATAACGATAAAGTTTGGTCAGAGAATGAAGACAATAATAAGAGATAATAATAGCAAAGCATAGGATTTAAATATGATGTTATGGTTATATTTTGAACTGTGAACTGCTGAAAGGAAACCGCTTTGTATTTTCCACACTTCAGATTAGATTTCCATCTGTTAAAACCCCAAGATTATAAGATACCTACAGTTATATATAGCATATTTACAGATTTCAAACTGATATTAACTGATATATGATCGATAGCTCATCGTTTACCAATTGCCACCATAAATAGAAATCACTTTCAATCTCTCAAGTGTCGCAGTCGGTCGTCTGGCCAACATCTCGAGTGCCTCTCATTGATTGGACTAGTGGTTTATTATCTCAATAATTTAATCGATACGATAGGGCAGCACTTAAAGAGTTCCATTGATCGATGCTGCTTGAAATAAATATTATGGTAAAAGCTTCGGTCGATAATGAAAAACTTTTTCGGCCAACTGATAAGAATCGGCTATAAAATGCAAACAGTGGTCAGTTGAAAATCATTCGTTCATTCAGCAACGTTCAGGATGAAAGTATTTGTAGTTCTTGCTCTGGCTATTGCCACCGTCTCCGCCGGCGTCTTGCCACAGGATACACCCGTGCATCCCCGTGACTTGCCCGCCATTCCCTCGATCGAGGGTCGCATCACCAATGGAAGGACCGCCAGTGAGGGTCAATTCCCCTACCAGGTGGGACTAAGCTTCTCCAGCTCCGGCGGTGGATGGTGGTGCGGTGGCTCCATCATTGGCAACGAGTATGTGCTGACAGCTGCTCACTGCACCAGCGGGTAAGTGTTCCCAACCCAACCAACCCAATGAATAACCCCTAACTAAATGGAATCCTTTACTGTCTGCCTGCAGTGCCTCCTCTGTCACCGTCTACTTTGGTGCTCTCGTCCGCACCAGCGCCAAGCTCGTGCACACCATCTCCAGCTCCAACTTCAAGCAGCACACCAGCTACAACTCGAACACTCTGGCCAACGACATCTCTCTGATCAGGACCCCAGCTCTCTCGTTCTCCTCCTACATCAACAAGATTGCTCTGCCTGCCATTGCCAGCAGCTACTCGACCTACGCCGGCCAGAAGGCTACCGCCTCCGGCTGGGGCAAGACCTCCGATAGCGCTTCCGGTGTGACCAACGTTCTGCAGTACCAGACCTACGAAGTTGTCAGTGTTGCCACCTGCCAGTCCACCTATGGCTCAGCCGTTGCCTCCGCCAAGGTCATCTGCATTGCCACCCCCAACCAGTCATCCACCTGCCAGGGTGATTCCGGCGGCCCATTGGTCCTCGACAGCAACAAGCGCTTGATCGGTGTCACCTCCTTCGTGTCCGCCGCTGGCTGCCAGTCGGGCGCTCCATCTGGCTTCACCCGTGTGACCAGCTACTTGGACTGGATCAAGAGCAACTCCGGCATTTCCTACTAAATGTACTTTCAACGATATTTTGCAAAATAAATGAACTGAACTTCAAAAATATCTATCATTCCTTATTTCTAACAAGGTTTTTTTTACAAGATTTTTAGGAAGAGTATAACTAATACAAATCATTTGTTATTTAGTTATATATGGCTTATTGCACTTATTTTCTTTTTACTATTTTAGGCGAAAATAGAAGGAAATTTATTCTCTTTTTTTTCTGATAATCTCAGCCATGACAGGGAATAGACCTCGCCGTGTGGGTAGCTAGAAAAAAATGAACAATGTCAACTACACTTTCCTTTCTCCAATCCAAGTGTAAAGCTAACCTAAGCCTAGACAACCCTTTATGCGAAGAATTTTAAGGGTAGTAAATTTTTCGAAACAGTTTCTAGGGTGTCATTAATTCAACTGTTAATATTTAGCAGTCAAAATAATGGTCTTTGGTCTATGTAGTAAATGGAATTAAGACTATAATTTATAATGCATTAAAAAGGGTAAAACATGTCATCTCTAATATAGGGAAATTCAATCAAATACTTCGTTTAATGGTTATCATCCCAAACATTATCTACCTAAATATAGATAGGTAGATACTTTAAAAAGTTCAAAAAAGCTTTCATGCATAAACTGACCAAATTTCTGCTCCAAAAGTATGCAATATAAAATGCAACCCGACACATTAAACAATTATCATTTCGGGTAAACCCAAAAAGAAGGTATATCAATTTAAATAAGCCTCTTAAATATATGCTTTAATTTTAAACCAAGCAAAATTCGTATTTTCCACGTTATGAAAAAATTAAAGCATCCGCAAGGAATAATACTATTCATAGTACCTACGTTAAAAAAGATACGAGCCGTAAGCTTTAAAAGTCAAGTTTTATTCACGTTAATTGTTTAGTAAGAAATGCCAGTGTGGTCACGGATCCAGTCCAAGTGGTAGGTGACACGCTGGAATCCAGCTGGTCCACCAGATTGGCAACCAGCAGAAGGCACAAAGTTGGTAACACCGACCAGTTTGTTGTCGTCGTGTGTGACCAATGGGCCACCGGAGTCACCACCGCAAGTGCCCTTGCCATCGACAACGCGTATGCAGATGATCTTATCCTTGATCAAATCAGTTCCATAGTAATTCTGGCACTCGGAGTTGTGGATGATCTGAAGATCAGCACACTGGAGCCAGTCGGGGAGTGGGCTGCCATCGTAGGTACCGCCCCAGCCGCAGGCAACAGCCCAGCGTTCGTTGTAGTCGTTGTAGCGATCGTTGTAGCTGGGAAGCTCAACCTTGTTGACCATGTGCCAGAAGTCCACATGGGGAATGCGGATCAGAGCGATGTCCGAGTCGTGGTGGTTGATGAAGTCGTTGCGACCGACCCAGTGGGTGAACTGGGCGTTGGTGCGCCAGGTGGCACCGAAGTAGACGGTCACGGAGTCAGCACTTCCGGAGCAGTGCTCAGCAGTGAGGACCCAAGTGTGGCCAATGATGGAACCACCGCACCACCAACCAGCACCGTTGGCGCTGAACCCAAGACCGACGGTGTAGGGTGCCTTGCCCTCGTATGCGGGGTAACCGTTAGTAATGCGTCCCTCAATGCTTGTGGACCTAACCAAGTCCTTGGGATGGACAACACCCGAAGATGGAGCCGCTGAGGTGGCGGCTACAGCCAAAGCTAAAATAGTTATGAACACCTTCATGTTGCTTCTACAACTTGATTGACGTTCAGAAAGTTGCCTTATTTATACCCAAACCAGACCACACCTAATACGTTTTACTATCTATAAATATAAATGATTTATATGAAATATCTTTACAACGCACAAGTTTAATTGTAAATTAAAGCGAAATGCGAATCAATGATACATAAAAAGTCAAGAGACTTTTATCATTATATAAATATTCGTTTCAAAGATCATCTTGTCAGCTCTTTATTATTCTTCTTATAATTTTCCAATTTCTGCACCTTTCTCTTCCACTCTCAGACTCTTTATAGCTGTCATTCCTTCGGTACCTCTCACTGCCTCTTCATGTAAGTTTCTCTACCTCCTTCTCTTTTCCGATCGTACCCGCAAGGTTCACGACTAATTAAAACGCTTCTCACTTATCGCCCTACTTTGCGATTCTCATGAGTTCAAGTGGAACCAACAGCTTTTTATTATTTGCTTACAAGTATATCAAAAGGTTTTGTTGCCAATCAAATATATCACTGCTCATACCCTTACTCTTACTATCTTCCTCTCAAACCTATACAACACTTCTTCCTCCTTCTCCTATTTCAGCATTTGAAGTCCGACTTCCTCCTACTTATAACTTAAAGCAATTTAGACCTGTGCCTGAGTTATCTTCCTCGTTATCTCTTTAATATATTTTCCCATTCATATTACTGTAAATAATCAACAACAAACTTGCTTGCACAGTTTGACAGCAATTGGGTTACGGTAAGGCACATCGTAAAGGAGATTTTAAAAAACGCATTGGTTAAAATTTTCTCGTCATTTTTATTCTCAATTAAAATATACATGCTTAGTAGTAAGCAATGCCGGTTATATCGCGAATCCAGTCCAAGTGGTAGGTGACACGTTGGAATCCAGATGGATGTCCAGATTGGCAGCCCGAAGAAGATACCCAGTTGGTTACACCAATCAACTTCTTGCCTTCATGGACGACCAAAGGACCGCCAGAATCTCCGCTGCAAGTCGATTTTCCTTCGGGAGTACGCACACAGATAATGTTATCTCTTACGACTGAAGAACCGTAGGTCCGCTGGCACTCGGAGTTGGACATGACCTGCAGGTCGACGCACTGCATCCAATCGGGCAAGCCGCTGGTATCGTAAGTCTTACCCCACCCGCAGGCAAGGGACCATTTGCCATTGAAGTCGCTGTAGCGCTCGTTGTAGCTGGGAAGCTCAATCTTGTTAACCATGTGCCAGAAGTCCACATGGGGAATGCGGATCAGAGCGATGTCGTCATAATCGTGATTGATGATCTCACTGCGGCCAACCCAGTGGGTGAAGTGGGAGTTGGTGCGCCAGGTGGCACCAAAGTGAACTCCTATAGCCGTAGCGGTTCTCGTGCAGTGCTCGGCCGTTAGAACCCAGGTGTGTCCAATGATGGAGCCACCGCACCAGGTGGTGCCGCCGGGAATGTTAATGCTCAGACCAACCGTGTAGGGTGCTTGACCCTCATACGCAGCAACACCGTTGGTAATGCGACCCTGGATCTTGTTGGTCTTAGGCAGATCCATAGGATGGGTCACAGACTCCGTCGGAGCTGCCGCGACGGTAGCTACGACCAATGCCAGGAAAACTACGAACAGTTTCATGCTTCAAGCTGTATTTCGGTGAGGTTTCTTTTCGATCGAGCTTTTATATGCTTGCACTCTAATTGAAATCTAATAGCAAAGTATTAAGAAATTATTCTCTTGAGTTGCCTTGTAAATATTCACTGACAGTTCTATATATAAATTCATCGAAAGCGCACCGCAGGGGTAAGTCGTTTAGCTTTAAAGTGTTTTATGGCTATTTTTATCAACTGAAATCATCTTCCAATGAATTTTCACCATCAATACCAAATAAACCACTTCATTTAAGGCTTAAGGAACAGATGCAAATACTATAATAGAAAGAATGTATTAGTTGGACCCAAACTTGTAACACAATATGAGAAAAACAACGAGTCATTACGATGACCCAAAGAATCCTTTCAAACATGATATTTAAAGGTTGTCGCAGTTTTTCTATCAAAACAATAATAAGCCCTTTCCCCAAGTAAATATTTTTAAAATTAATGATTAATGCGTAAGCAAGCGATTCGTTTTGGTTTGATTCATATCAAAGCTCCATCGAATTATTTATTGATATAAATAGCAATATAAACACCCATACTAAAGTTACAAATAAAAGGCTGTGATAAGGATTAAAATATATTTGAGAACGTATTTGAATGGTTCCCTACACACAATTATCTGTGAGCGTTTTATGGAACTCAATGAATATTTATGAGCCCTTCGACATCAAGATAAGACAACCCAATCTCGTTTCCTCCAAGAAAGTACAAGTATAAAAGCAGCTCTAGGAACTTCAGGAATTACAAGTTGTGTCTACATCATGAAGGTGTTCCTAACTATTCTGGCTTTGGCTGTCGCCTCCGCCTCTGCGGCCGAGGAAATCATCCACCCCAAGGACCTTGCCAAGGTCAACAAGATCGAGGGTCGCATTACCAACGGCTACCCCGCATACGAGGGCAAGGCCCCCTACACCGTTGGTCTGGGCTTCAGCGGCGGCTGGTGGTGCGGTGGTTCCATCATTAGTAACACCTGGGTCCTGACTGCTGAGCACTGCTCCGGCAGCGCCGATGCTGTGACCGTCTACTTCGGTGCCACCTGGCGCACCAACGCCCAGTTCACCCACTGGGTCGGCCGCAACGACTTCATCAACCACCACAACGCCGATATCGCTCTGATCCGCATTCCCCATGTGGACTTCTGGCACATGGTCAACAAGGTTGAGCTTCCCAGCTACAACGATCGTTACAACGACTACAACGAACGCTGGGCTGTTGCCTGCGGCTGGGGCGGTACCTACGATGGCAGCCCACTCCCCGACTGGCTCCAGTGCGTCGACCTCCAGATCATCCACAACTCCGAGTGCCAGAGGACCTACGGCAACCTGGTTGGCGACAACATCCTCTGTGTGCGTACCCCCGACGGCAAGTCCACCTGCGGTGGTGACTCCGGTGGCCCATTGGTCACACACGACGGCAACAAACTGGTCGGTGTTACCAACTGGGTTTCTGCAGCTGGCTGCCAATCTGGACACCCATCTGGCTTCCAGCGTGTCACCTACCACTTGGACTGGATCCGTGACCACACTGGCATTGCTTACTACTAACTTAATTAATTCGAGTAAATAAATTGCATTGAAAGGAATCAGATGGTTGTTTATTTTATAAATAAGTTATATTCATTGAATATAAATAACAAGAGCGGGAAATACCAATGTTATTCATTTCAAGGAATAGTCGTGTATTTTTTGAATTCCTTATATATTTTGTGAAAATGAAGGTAAAGGGTAGATATATATACTTGATCAGAATCAATAGAAGAATGGATTTAGCCCTGTCCGTTTGTGTGATAGACGGTATGGACGTGTCAATCTATAAAGAGTGAGAGATTTAAAATTAGAACGTAAGTTGGTCTACAAGACCCGCGTATCGAGCTTGTTTGTAGCCATGTCCACGTTCCAAACATTTCTCTGACCGTATGTATGGACGCGTCGATCTCAGCAACCATTAGAGCCAGTGAACATTGATTATTGATTAAAAACTTCAAAGCTATACGCATTTAAGTGACATTAACATATACCAAAAGTTATATTAAGACCGCAGAATAAACAAAAAAGTTATAGCCTCGCACATTTTGGCAATGTTTTTAGGTTTGAAGACAGCGGCAGAGTATTTTTCTTCCTGGCGATGTGTACTGCCGAGTGGGCAGCGCTGAGTCAAGAATTTTGGCATACATGTGAATTAGTAAATTTTTTGTAAGCATGTAGGGTGTAAGCAAAATTAGTTAAACACTTGTGAGCTTTTAGTTTGTCTTTTATTTTCCATAAAAAACCCTTTTCTTTTCATAAAAGTGATGCACCGCAAGGTATTATTAGATTGCTTTCATTTAAACAAAATCAAAGCTTTTGAGTGCCCTCTTCAAATATTGATTGACAAATTCTCATGGAAGTAGAAAAGATAGTGGCCTAACTCACTTATATTAAGGTTTTCAAATTTATATATTCTGTTATCATAAAAGTCAATTTTTAATTGGTTTATCAAAAACTTCGATTAGCCTTAAGTATATACCAAGATATATTCCCGACTGAAAATGGTATAAAAAGGGAGAAGCGTCTATGGATTGGTATGAGTTGTTCAGTTAACATGAAGGCATTCATAGTACTCGCTTTGGCAGTTGCTGCCGTCGCCGCGGAGACCGTGGAGCAGGTCTATCCCAAGGATCTGCCCAGCTCTGCCAAGATCGATGGTCGTATTACCAACGGCTACGCAGCATACGAGGGTAAGGCACCCTACACCGTCGGCCTGAGCTTCAACGGCTGGTGGTGCGGTGGTTCCATCATTGCTCACGACTGGGTGCTGACTGCTGCTCACTGCACCAACGGAGCTAGCTCTGTGACCATCTACTACGGTGCCACCTGGCGCACCAACGCCCAGTTCACCCACCATGTTGGCAGCGGAGAGTTCAGACAGAACGGCAACTGGCCCCACCACAACGGCAATGACATCGCTCTGATCCACACTCCCCACGTGGACTTCTGGCACATGGTCAACAAGGTTGAGCTGCCCAGCTTCAACGACCGCTACAACATGTACGATGGCTCATGGGCTGTTGCCTGCGGCTGGGGCATTACCTCCGATGGCGGTTCCCAACCCGACTGGCTCCAGTGCGTCGACCTCCAGATCATCAGCAACAACCAGTGCTCCCAGACCTATGGACACCAGCCCGATGGCATCCTTTGCGTTGCCACCCCCGGCGGCAAGTCCACCTGCAGCGGTGACTCCGGTGGCCCATTGGTGCTCCACGACGGTGGCCGCTTGGTCGGTGTTACCTCCTGGGTTGCTGGTGCTGGCTGTACTGCTGGTCTGCCATCTGGCTTCACTCGTGTCACCAACCAGTTGGACTGGATCCGCGACAACTCCGGCGTTGCCTACTACTAAGCGGTTCTATGTACTGCATTCTAATACGAAATAAATTAATTGATCATCCTATTTGTGAATGAGTTTTTAATTGAGATAAGCTAATATTTTTGTTCGCTGTTAAATCAAACAAGATATACTCTTAGATGACATCTCCAGTTGAGCATCAGAAATTTTCAGACGCTATAAAACAAATTTATATCCACAGACCTGACTCCCAGTCTTGCCAGAACATCCAAAGCTTTGGGTAAAAAACGACATAAAAATCCGTTAGTAAAATCAAAAGTTTAGAAAGCTTAAAGGAGCAGGTTTCGTAACTTCTCAATCACAGTCATTGCAAGTAGCCTTCACGCTATCGGTAAATAATTTATTACAAGGAAAACAGAATTTTCCGGACCAATTGAAAATGTCTTCCGATACAACTTTCTAGATGATGACCTTAATGACTACAATCAATTCAAATTCGAAAATAATTCTAATTTGGTTTCATTCATATCACAAATCCCATAAAATATGTATTGATGTACTAGGTTTTTTATCACCACGTACTTGCATATTAGAATCACAAGTAAACGGCTGTGATAAGGATTAAAATATATTTGAGAACGTATTTGAATGGTTCCCTACATACAATTATCTGTGAGCGTTTTATGGAACTCAATGAATATTTATGATCCCTTCGACATCAAGATAAGACAACCCAATCTCGTTTCCTCCAAGAAAGTACAAGTATAAAAGCAGCTCTAGGAACTTCAGGAATTACAAGTTGTGTCTACATCATGAAGGTGTTCCTAACTATTCTGGCTTTGGCTGTCGCCTCCGCCTCTGCGGCCGAGGAAATCATCCACCCCAAGGACCTTGCCAAGGTCAACAAGATCGAGGGTCGCATTACCAACGGCTACCCAGCCTACGAGGGTAAGGCACCCTACACCGTTGGCCTCGGCTTCAGCGGCGGCTGGTGGTGCGGTGGTTCCATCATTAGTAACACCTGGGTCCTGACTGCTGAGCACTGCTCCGGCAGCGCCGATGCTGTGACCGTCTACTTCGGTGCCACCTGGCGCACCAACGCCCAGTTCACCCACTGGGTCGGCCGCAACGACTTCATCAACCACCACAACGCCGATATCGCTCTGATCCGCATTCCCCATGTGGACTTCTGGCACATGGTCAACAAGGTTGAGCTTCCCAGCTACAACGATCGCTACAACGACTACAACGAACGCTGGGCTGTTGCCTGCGGCTGGGGCGGTACCTACGATGGCAGCCCACTCCCCGACTGGCTCCAGTGCGTCGACCTCCAGATCATCCACAACTCCGAGTGCCAGAGGACCTACGGCAACCTGGTTGGCGACAACATCCTCTGTGTGCGTACACCCGACGGCAAGTCCACCTGCGGTGGTGACTCCGGTGGCCCATTGGTCACACACGACGGCAACAAACTGGTCGGTGTTACCAACTGGGTTTCTGCAGCTGGCTGCCAATCTGGACACCCATCTGGCTTCCAGCGTGTCACCTACCACTTGGACTGGATCCGTGACCACACTGGCATTGCTTACTACTAACTTAATTAATTCGAGTAAATAAAGTTCATTGCAAAGAATCAGATGGTTGCTTATTTGATAAATAAGTTATATTCATTGAATATAACAACAAGAATGGGGAATGACCAATTATTATAATATGTATTAGGAACCGTGCCTGACTAGACATTTTATAAGATGTAACATATGTTTTACACTATTCCACGAGATCATTTGCAATTCATGTATATTTTATACTGAATAAGAAACTCCCTCTCAAAGGTTACAACATAGAAAATGTTTTTATGTTCGGGAATTTCAGTTAACTGATGTGTCCTTTAAACAGTCAACAAAGTGTCCTTTAAAGGACACTGCCATTGACGATTAAAATTCCAACTTGGTAATATACAATTCAAGTTTGGGCTATACATATATATAAATCAAGCTTTTATGCTAAGACTTCAATTTTTTACTGCGGCTAATCATTGCAAACCTCAAATTTGTTTCGGTTGAAGACTAGTTTTATTTCTCTTCAGGTGTTCAGATTGAATAAGAAGATTACCCGCACATTGGTCACTAGTGCTGCTAAAACAGTCACGGTTTTTGAAGAGGCTTCTGATTAATCAGGTTGATAATTACATTTAAATTCTAAAATATATTTTAATTTTTAAAATTTCAAATAAATGCAAATTTTTATTAATTTTTGATATGCTTTATTTATTTGGATTAACTTAGTAGTAGGCAATGCCAGTGTGGTCACGGATCCAGTCCAAGTGGTAGGTGACACGCTGGAAGCCAGCTGGGTGACCAGATGTGCAGGAAGAAGTTCCAAAGTTGGTAACACCGACCAGTTTGTTGCCGTCGTGTGTGACCAATGGGCCACCGGAGTCACCACCGCAGGTGGACTTGCCGTCGGGTGTACGCACACAGAGGATGTTGTCCTTAACAGTGTTGGAACCATAGGTCCTCTGGCACTCGGAGTTGTGGATGATTTGGAGGTCGACGCACTGGAGCCAGTCGGGGAGTGGGCTTCCGTCGTAGGTACCGCCCCAGCCGCAGGCAACAGCCCAGCGTTCGTTGTAGTCGTTGTAGCGATCGTTGTAGCTGGGAAGCTCAACCTTGTTGACCATGTGCCAGAAGTCCACATGGGGAATGCGGATCAGAGCGATATCGGCGTTGTGGTGGTTGATGAAGTCGTTGCGTCCAACCCTGTGGGTGAACTGGGCGTTGGTGCGCCAGGTGGCACCGAAGTAGACGGTCACGGAGTCAGCGCTTCCGGAGCAGTGCTCAGCAGTGAGGACCCAGGTGTTGCTAATGATGGAACCACCGCACCACCAACCACCGCCGTTGCCGCTGAAGCCGAGGCCAACCGTGTAGGGTGCCTTGCCTTCGTAGGCTGGGTAGCCATTGGTAATACGTCCAGAAATATCCTTCATGTTGACTGCTTTCTCTGAAGCGCCGGGCAAGGCAGCGCCCGATGCGGAGGCAATGGCCAAGGCCAAAATAGTTACAAACACTTTCATATTGAATGTTTGAATTGAACATCCATGAACAATGCTTGCGCTTTTATAGGAAAGTTGAGTCCGGACATTATCTTAGATTAAATATATCGTAAATTATATAGATTCGTTCAAAAATTATAAATTATTCTAAATTATAGAGCCATATTTTATGCACAGTCTTTTAATATTACAAGCGGTTGATAACAGTTTGAAAACTTCCTATGCTGAACTGCAGATATAGCTAAATCGTGCACTTATTGGTATTCGATTTAAAAGCGTACAAAAATATTAGCTTATCACAATTAAAAACTCATTCACAAATAGGATGATCAATTAATTTATTTCGTATTAGAATGCAGTACATAGAACCGCTTAGTAGTAGGCAACGCCGGAGTTGTCGCGGATCCAGTCCAACTGGTTGGTGACACGAGTGAAGCCAGATGGCAGACCAGCAGTACAGCCAGCACCAGCAACCCAGGAGGTAACACCGACCAAGCGGCCACCGTCGTGGAGCACCAATGGGCCACCGGAGTCACCGCTGCAGGTGGACTTGCCGCCGGGGGTGGCAACGCAAAGGATGCCATCGGGTTGGTGTCCATAGGTCTGGGAGCACTGGTTGTTGCTGATGATCTGGAGGTCGACGCACTGGAGCCAGTCGGGTTGGGAACCGCCATCGGAGGTAATGCCCCAGCCGCAGGCAACAGCCCATGAGCCATCGTACATGTTGTAGCGGTCGTTGAAGCTGGGCAGCTCAACCTTGTTGACCATGTGCCAGAAGTCCACGTGGGGAGTGTGGATCAGAGCGATGTCATTGCCGTTGTGGTGGGGCCAGTTGCCGTTCTGTCTGAACTCTCCGCTGCCAACATGGTGGGTGAACTGGGCGTTGGTGCGCCAGGTGGCACCGTAGTAGATGGTCACAGAGCTAGCTCCGTTGGTGCAGTGAGCAGCAGTCAGCACCCAGTCGTGAGCAATGATGGAACCACCGCACCACCAGCCGTTGAAGCTCAGGCCGACGGTGTAGGGTGCCTTACCCTCGTATGCTGCGTAGCCGTTGGTAATACGACCATCGATCTTGGCAGAGCTGGGCAGATCCTTGGGATAGACCTGCTCCACGGTCTCCGCGGCGACGGCAGCAACTGCCAAAGCGAGTACTATGAATGCCTTCATGTTAACTGAACAACTCATACCAATCCATAGACGCTTCTCCCTTTTTATACCATTTTCAGTCGGGAATATATCTTGGTATATACTTAGGGCTAATCGAAGTTTTTGATAAACTTATTAAGAACAGACTTTTAAATTAAAAAGACTAAATATAAATGTGCTAGGCACCTATCTCTTCCACACCCATGATAATTCGTCAATCAACATTTGAAGAGGGCACTCAAAAAGTTTGATTTTGATTTCACTGAATATATATTATTCTCGTGGTTCAGGCTAACGGCAAAGCTTACACAAACTCATTTACAGCTTTAGGTAAGTACCTTACTTAGTACTTAACTAAAAAATAAATAAGCCTATTGATATAAAGGCTTCATATTAATATTTAGAAGCTAACATTATAAAAATCTTTTTCTTGAACTCACGTTCACCGAAGACTTTACACCCTTAAGGACAAAACAATTTGCGTATAAATATTTTAATTAGATAGACTAAAAAAAAAATTTGTGAAATGAAAAAAGGTTTTTTCCAAACAAAAACAAATTTATCACCAATTTTTTCCATAGAATTATTATCTGTGTGTCTGCTACTGATAGCCTTTTGATCACATCTAGGTAAAGTAATTTATTTAGTATTCCTGATTATGGATCTAAATACTAATTCATTCATGAATCTGGGACAATAAAAAGGTAATTTATACAAGAAATCTATTTGATACCTATGTTCCTCCAAATATTTGATATCAGTCTGAATGCTAAACATATCTATCTGTCTGCAACATAAAATAGTAATTTTATACAACAGGAAATGCTGAAAATAGATTTTGTTAAAGCGTGATAAGTAAAATGTCTTCGAGAAGCTTATCAATATTTATAACTTCCTTTCCCCTAGTCTCCTTTTATCTGATCCCAAGAATCTGCAAGTAATGTAGAAGTATGCAAATGATAAGAGCGACTAAAAGAACGAATCACAGTTACGCAACTATATTAGATGTTATATTGATATACACATATAAAAGTGAAATAAAGTTTGTTATTAGATCATTGATACACGTATCGCAGACGTGATTTGTAGAAGTCACTATCCGGCTTTGGCAAGAGTGGGTGTACTTTTTTGTAATCATTCACAGTTTTAGAGTAGCGTGTGGCACTTATTGGAATCACTCGAAAATACTTTAATTTATTTGCACAGATAACACGATTGTAAAAACTGAGGTAGGTGGAGGTACATTTCACTAAGATAAGATACGATTTGATTTGCATCAATTTCAATGTCCCAAAAAACCCAAACGCCATTTGAAGCAACACCGTTCAATAATAATACAATCAATAATATTTGCATCCGGTCGATCGAGATTGAACCTTTAAGTTCTATGTAACTGTAGTATCTTTAAGCTTAAGGGATGTTTGTTTGGGAGTTATCCAAAATCCGAAATATTCAGATTGTGCGTCATATTAAAATGAATATACATACTAGGTTTGACATCCGTAGCTCTTAAACTAGAACGCAGTATCGATTACAAGCAAATGGAGTGAGTTATCGAAACAAACTCGATCTTTAGGTAAACCTTCATAAAAAGTTTTAAGTCTTTGGCTATTATAGATTCTGAGATCGATGCGTTCATACACTTGGACCTGCGGAATATTTCGATTATCATAACATACTTGTTATTTAAAATATCGTATCTCAAGACTTGATTGATTGATTTATATATATTATAAGTATGGTCGTTAAATTATAAAACAATATTTTTATTTTGTTTACCTGTTTTTAAAACCCTCTTCACCATTCATGGTTTTGAGTATATAATATTTCATAAATACATTATTTATATTATAATCTGTATACAATATATAATCTGCGTAGAATATTATAACAGAATTTAGACTCTATTCTGTCTGCCTAATTGCAAGATTTACAATTCTAGGGCAAAGAACTTCCTAGTCAAAGGTTTCACAAGCTTACCTCGAGTGAAATTTTAAGTATTTTAATGGTTTGCTATACAGAGCAGATACCCTGTTAACTAACAAAGTTAAGCAAAAATTATAAATACAAGTTAACAAACCAATACTTTAATGCACGAAGCTTATGCTATACAAATGTAAAAGAGAATAAAAACCGATGTGGTTCTAACTAGAGTTCACAGACTCTACAGTTTTATGAATATTGAAAGGTTGCCTATTTAATTCCAATGTATCCTATATGAAAGCCATTTTACTACCTTTACTATCTTCTGTTCTAAGTCAATTCTGTAGCCAGGGTATATTTAAGTAGCGCAATTCAAGTGAATTTTACAATCAGACACAATTTAATCAACCCATGGGAGCAATATATTTTCAATATTTTCAAACATATATGTCCAGTGGACAAGCCCACTTCTAGGGGACTAACTTATCAGACCAGACAAGGACTTGACAAGTGTAAAATTTATAATCCTCGATTTCGTACAAGACTTTAGCTAGACTTTGATAACACTCTGTATAGACTATAAAAGCATGCGAAATACTTTGCAAAGGCCAGAGTAACAATTCAAGAATGAAGTTGTTTGTATTCCTGGTCTTTGCGGTAGCCGCTGCAAGCGCTGTCCCCACCAACAAGCCCTTGAGGGTGATGGACATGCCCGTCTCGGGCAACATTGAAGGTCGTATTACCAATGGGTACCCGGCTTACGAGGGTAAGGTGCCCTACATTGTGGGTCTGAGCTTCAATGGCGGCTGGTGGTGCGGTGGTTCAATCATTGGCCACAACTGGGTCCTGACTGCCGGTCACTGCATCAACGATGGCTCCGGCGTGACCATCTACTACGGTGCCAGCTTCCGTCATCAGGCTCAGTACACCCACTGGGTCAGCGGCAACGATCAGATCCGTCATCCCAACTACAACAACCAGCTGAACAATGACATTGCCTTGATCCGTACACCCCATGTCGACTTCTGGAGCCTGGTCAACAAGGTTGAGCTGCCCAGCTACAACGATCGCTACAACAACTACAACGGCTGGTGGGCTGTTGCCTCCGGCTGGGGTCGCACCCACAACGATGGCGGCGTTGCCGACTATCTGAACTGCGTCGATGTCCAGATCATCAGCAACGACGAATGCCGCAACGTTTATGGCGGTGGCTATGTGATCGATAACACCATCTGCATTAACACATCCGGCGGCAAGTCCACCTGCAACGGCGACTCCGGCGGTCCATTGGTCTTACACGAAGGCAACCGCATTGTCGGCATCACATCCTTTGGCCATTGGGACGGCTGCACAGCCGGTCAACCTGCTGGCTTAACCCGTGTCACTGCCTACTTGGACTGGATCCGCGACCACACTGGCATCTCCTACTAAAGGGAATACCTTTAATTTACACAAATAAAATATTGCACGAAAAACAAAATGCTGGGTGTTTTCTTTTCTCCAAAACACAACAACGGGGTGAGTGGGTAAAAAGTTACACATTACGTTAAGGTAGATATACTTTAACTTAAGAATTCTCCAACTTAGTGATATGGTACTTCCATTACAAGTCAATTTAGTTAAATTCCAAAGAAGAAAATCATACGATTCCAATGAAGAACACATTTGGACTTAAGAGGAAAATTATGGATAACAGGATTTCTTAATCATATGGAATAAAAATTTATTGAAATCTTCTTTAAGACATATTCATGATTGTTGTCAGTTAAAGGCATATTAATAGAACATTCGCTCATACAAAAATTTATTAGCTGATAAATTATACAAAATAAACACTTTATATAAGTACACGAGCACTTGAGGTTTCCGCCAAGTAGTTGCCTTATAAAAAAGCTTAAATTTCTGCACTTTCAATTTAAATTTTATGACTGCCTCTTGAATCGTATTAAAGGTTGTTTTCATAGCTGAAAATAACACTTGACAGTCCATTCATTATTAAAACCCTATATTAAGCTATAGCTAGTACAATCGAATTTCTTACCCTTAGCTAATGATGTTCATTGTTAGCCACTTTCCAATAATGATTGTGGATTAACTTTTGATGCTCTTTATAAAAATATCCACCACTTTATCTAGACTAAAAATGTTCATTTTCACTCATTTTCCACGAATTGATGTGGATTTATATCTATGCTTTTTACTAAGACTGCCTCCTGTTTTAATCTAATCGACTCAGATAGAACCATACTTAAAAGTTCAATTCTCTTGAGTCTATAATCTAATCTTTATTGACGGAAATTGTATTCAAATCTGACTGGCAAACTTTTGTCTATGTTGGGGGTATTTGCGATAGGGTTTATCGCCATCAAATTTTGGTTCTTACTCATTTCAAGCAAGAAATCCAACTCATTCATGAAAATAAATAGAAAAGTACAATTACTGATAGTGGACTACACCAAATATGCAGTCTGCATGTTCATGCCTAGAACTCTTAACTCTTTTTGTTAACCTGACAAGCAGACAGGCCCGCCACTTCTTATCTTATTTTCCCAGTGAGTAACTTATCAGAATCGAATGGCATGGATCATTTACACATATATTTATTTATCAAGATATCGACCTAGTAGTAGGCGACGCCGGAGTTGTCGCGGATCCAGTCCAACTGAGTGGTGACACGGGTGAAGCCAGAAGGATGACCAGATTGGCAACCTGCGCCAGAAACCCAGGAGGTAACACCGACCAAGCGGCCACCGTCGTGGAGCACCAATGGGCCACCGGAGTCACCACCGCAGGTGGATTTGCCGTCGGGAGTGGCAACGCAAAGGATACCATCGGGTTGGTGTCCATAAGTCTGGGAGCACTGGCTGTTGCTGATGATCTGGAGGTCGACGCACTGGAGCCAGTCGGGCAATGGGCTACCATCATAGGTGCCACCCCAGCCGCAGGCAACAGCCCATGAGCCATCGTACATGTTGTAGCGGTCGTTGAAGCTAGGCAGCTCAACCTTGTTGACCATGTGCCAGAAGTCCACGTGGGGAGTGTGGATCAGAGCGATGTCATTGCCGTTCTGGCTGGGCCAGTTGCCGTTCTGTCTGAACTCTCCATTTCCAACATAGTGGGTGAACTGGGCGTTGGTGCGCCAGGTGGCACCGTAGTAGATGGTCACACCGCTGGCACCGTTGGTGCAGTGAGCAGCAGTCAGGACCCAGTCGTGAGCAATGATGGAACCACCGCACCACCAGCCGTTGAAGCTCAGGCCGACGGTGTAGGGTGCCTTACCCTCGTATGCTGGGTAGCCGTTAGTGATGCGACCCTCGATCTTGTCAGACTTGGGCAGATCCTTGGGATGGACCTGATCAACGGTCTCCGCAGCGACGGCAGCGATGGCCAAAGCCAAAACTATGAAAGCCTTCATGTTCAATACACTATTTGCGCTTTTCCATTCCATTGGAGCGTCTTTTATAGGGTTTTCATATCATATCTTTAGCACTTTGCCAGATATCAGGCACTCATTAATATATATAGTATGTATATTAATCTATTTGAGCGGTTCGAAAACAAAGTAAGATAAGAATTTTCTTAATTGACAGAGGATTGGTTCCATGTCAAAATTTTGCAAGTTCATCAAATAATCAATCCCTTCCCCTTCAATACGCTCTTCATGAACTGAATAAAAAACAACCTTCACATATATAAAAATTTAATATATTCGAAAGCTTTATGTAATGAGCTGTTAGTTCTTATAGCAGTTAAATAGTATAGTAGTGCGATTTAAATATGCTTCTTTATATAGAAGGTTGTTAAGGTTGTAAATGTGAAATTTTTTCAAAATATTTTCAATCTAAGTTTATGTTTTCGAAATATATATCCTATAGAACTATTATACATACTAGCATTATAACGACAAGCTTGTGCTCTGAATAAATAGTACGCTAAGTATGGTAAGTAAGACTTGAAAATCCAAAAAAAGAATTAAATAAAAAGCTTTATGAGAATTTCAGTAAACAAAATGTTATACCATAAATAAATTCTTGTTTATTTTACCTTCAAAATAACGGCACACTAATTTTTGACCAAAAATACCCCACAAATTTTAAGATGATCATCAAGCTTTCAACAAGAAAAAACTAAACTCTGCAAGAATAATCACGTTTACACCTGGGTCCTATAAAATCTATAAGATATGGTAGTCCAACTGAACGACTTCCAACATATATACCGCCCATAATAAAAAGGATAAGCGGTTGCAAGGAATTTTTACAATATCGTTTTAAATGTGAAATCGGTTTCCTTAAGAACAGTAAAGCTGATGGAATAAAGAATATAAATAATTATGAAAAATATCACATTCTATGAGTAGCACAATTAACTAATTATTTATAACCCTGCAAGGGTGCATTTCTAATCCTCAAAAAAATGTCAGCCTTCGTAAAGTGCTTTCATCAATAGAAAATGCTTCTACCAGATTTAAATTAATTTTCAAAAATAAAAACTTTTTTGTTTTTGCACTTCGTATATCATTTATTAAAAAGCTTAGTAGTAAGCAACGCCGGAGTTGTCGCGGATCCAGTCCAACTGGTTGGTAACACGAGTGAAGCCAGCTGGGGCTCCAGATTGGCAACCAGCACTGCTACCGAAGGAGGTAACACCGACCAGGCGGCCACCGTCGTGGAGCACCAATGGGCCACCGGAGTCACCACCGCAGGTAGACTTGCCGTCGGGAGTGGCAACGCAAAGGATACCATCGGGTTGGTTTCCATAGGTCTGGGAGCACTGGCCGTTGCTGATGATCTGGAGGTCGACGCACTGGAGCCAGTCGGGCAATGGGCTACCATCATAGGTGCCACCCCAGCCGCAGGCAACAGCCCACCAGCCAGCGTACATGTTGTAGCGGTCGTTGAAGCTAGGCAGCTCAACCTTGTTAACCATGTGCCAGAAGTCCACGTGGGGAGTGTGGATCAGAGCGATGTCATTGCCGTTGTGGTGGGGCCAGTTGCCGTTCTGTCTGAACTCTCCGCTACCAACATGGTGGGTGAACTGGGCGTTGGTGCGCCAGGTGGCACCGTAATAGATTCTCACACCGCTGGCACCGTTGGTGCAGTGAGCAGCAGTCAGGACCCAGTCGTGAGCAATGATGGAACCACCGCACCACCAACCGCCGTCGAAGCCAAGGCCAACGGTATAAGGAGCCTTGCCCTCAGGTGCTGGGTAGCCGTTGGTGATGCGACCCTCGATCTTGGTAGACTTCTGGAAGTCCTTGGGATGTTCCTGCTCCAAGAACTCCGCAGAGACGGCGGCCAGCGCCAAAGCCAATACAATGAATACCTTCATGGTTAACGATGAACTCGTACTGATTCAATTGAAGAATGGGCTTTTTATAGAAATTGTTTACTGCGAATTTTACCCACTCGCACAAGTTTCAAATGGGTATGTATGTATACATATATAAAAAGATAAGCTAACGGCCATTGCAAAATCCCTATTTCAATTTTAAAGCTTATCTATATATTTTTACCCACTCAAAACGTATTTATAAAAAATCAGACAGTCGAATCGCACTTAATAATCAAGTAACGTTAATTTTGAATATGAAAGTCTAAAGTATTTAATTCACATTTTTTGTTGTACAAAATAAAATTGTTTATTCATTTATTATCTAATTTGAAATAGTTTGACCCAAATAAAAGTCTAATTAATTTAAATTTTCGGCTAATAATCTACATACATACATTTCCTTTTAAAGATATATTTTAAGTTATATATTTTAATGTATTATAAATATTTATATTGCTAATCAGCAACGTACTTTAACTTAAATTCAAAATTTGCCGCCATTTTAGAGCGCCATCTATAGGAAATTAGCAAAGCTGATGCTCATGAACACCTTAGCAAGTAATTATCGATATATGTATTTACACACATCGATAACCCATAATGTTAATAGTTTGAATGTCTGTTTATCATCTGTTACAGAAGTCAATTGAATTTGTGACAGATTTGTAAGTCCGAATAAAATGATGGAGCATATTTTAAAGAATTCCTTATTTATTTCATGTAGAAAAAAAATTGGTACAATTTAGAAATAATCAAATTATACCGCACTGTTAAAAACAGATATGCAAATGTTATTGACATTTTCGCTGTTATGTTAAACAACTTTTCTGTAATTCATTTTATGCTTCTTCTTCCACCGAGAAAAAAGTGTAAATAACAAAACAAAACGATAAAAAGTTTAATAAATTTACAAATATTACAGCATGTTATATTTTGAATAATGGAAAATATTGTTCACAAATTCGCAACGATTAGTTTTCAGCCAAAGGAGGTTGTTTTAACGGAAAATCGGTTAGTCAGTGAATGCAACGAAAACCGGAGCAAAACTTAATACCATTAAAAAAAAACAATCTTTTCAGCTCCGCACCAATATTTCCCGCCGTAAGTAAATTTAATTGGAATCTGAAACCAATGTCGGGCGCAAATGCATCCGACGAAATGCTAGACTCCGAAAGTGCGGACACGGACCAGTCGGACGAGATCGATTCACAGCAGAGTCGCAGCGAGGACAATGATGAGAGCGACAGCTACAGCAGCAGCTATCGCAACGGACGTCGCGGCGGAGTCGCTCGGCGTCGGATGCCCGCCCGTGCTTCCAAGGACAATTTCAATCGAGTCTGCAGCGCCATTATGCGAACCGAGGCAAAAAAGAAACGCAAGGAGCTGCAAACCAATGAACAAATGCTGCTCAGTATCGAGAAGATCTACACGAGCAAACGGTTGAAGAAGTTTACGCCTACAAGTCTGGAGACCATATTCGAGGAGCCCAGCGATGAGAATGCGGCTGATGTTGAGGATGACAGCGAGGAGTGCGCCATCACCAACCAAGTGCGCCTCGTCAAGTTTGGTTCACGCAAGCTACGCCGTTCGATATCCTTTAAAGATGGTCTCAATAAGAACAAGAATCTGATCAAGAAACGTCGCTTGAAGGTGAAGAAAACGTTTGGCAAGCGCTTCGCATTCAAGAAGATTTCAATGTCCGAGTTCCACGATCGCCTCAACAAGAGTCTAGACAGCGCTATGTTCGATGGAGAGGAGGATGCGGCTGGCGGCAGTATGGAGATCAAGCCATCGGTCACCGCATTCATGGATGATATGCAGCTGCCAACGCTGGTGCGGCATATGCCGGCATTCGAGTAGATGGCAAAAGCCTGAGGTCGAGACTGAAACCTGTTCGACAAAAAGTAAAGGAGGAGGAGTAGAAACTTTGTTGACCACATATGTCTGTCCCCCGGTTGGGCTTTTTGTTGTTTGGTGAATTGTACTGAAAGTTTTATATAAGATTTTTTTATTTAACTTAGATATAGGAAATGCCGTCGAGCGTGAAAGTAATTCAATCAATTTTTCGTTTAGAGCAGAATTTAATTTATGTTTTTTTTATGTATATTAATAGACAAGCTAAAATTAAGTATGAATACAATTCTTTTCTATAAATTGAATTGTATCAATTTGTAAATGTATTACCCTTTTTTAAGTTCAATATTAGCAACTAGGAACTGCGTGGATTTTTCAACGAATTTTCACTGCCGCATAAAAAAATGAATAAAGCAAAAAATAATTTAATTAAAAGGCAACAAGCGGCCATAAAGTTTATATTAAATGTAAAGAAATAGCCACCAATCACCAATACTAATCAGTTGGTAAATAGTGCGATCGTGGTGCTAAATTGAATAACGGCAAATGCATTAACAAGTGCAATAAAATAAAAGTATGTGCTTATTACTATTAATATGTACATGCATAAATACATATGTATGTATATATGTATTAATGTGTATGTATATAGACAACATGCAAGAGCGGTAATCATAATTCCCGATTATGCATTAAATATCGACGCACAGCACGAAATTCAAAACGAAAGAAACAAATCAAGAAATTTTAAATGCAACACATCAACTAAGAAATACCCTTACATTTATCATATTCTCAATGGAATGCCTGTAAATTACCAATACACAATTTTATGAAAAATATCCTTTTAAATCAACTGCAGAATAACATTTCCTATATAATAAATATTTGTAGACATATTTCAAAATAAAACAAGCAATAAAGTTTTATTTAAATAATAAATCAGCTCAAATGGAAATGGAAATGAAATATGTTCAATACCTCTCAAAAGCTAGCAAACATTGTAGTAAAATGTAAGGACTTGTTAGCTAAAGAGTATTAACTAAGTAAACAGCACAACAAGCAACAGCTAGCCGCAAAAGAAGGTGGCCAAAACGAGGGGTGCATAAGATTTGCATAATCGACACCACTGGCGACTGCTACTATTATTATTGTTGGTGTTGTTGGTGCTGCTGCAGTTGGCGCTGATTGTGTCTTGTTTTTGTAGTCTCATTACATTCGAACATATCACCGATCGCGAGACGATTTGATTTATTTGCTTCGCTAAGCAGGCAAAGTGAGCCACAGCAATTTCCTAAATCGACAAAAACAATAACGCCTAACCAAGAAATACTTTCAACACCAAATTAAAGTTATTTCAACGAATTAATTTAATTATAAATACATGCAACAAGTTAGCAGCATTTCGAAGGGGCGTTATACGGTTTAACTATTTTTGATTTCCTGCTGACAAAAATTCTTCAGATCGGTGCATGCGAGCAAATACAAAGCAATTGCAAAAATGCCGTTAATTTGCCTACGACTGTTTCGTGCCCTGGCAATAACCTTGGCAAATGGTAAACATGAAGAAGAGAAAACAAAATGGCAGATTTGGCTGCACAGTGGGAAACACATAGAGCAAAATATAAAGCTTGCTGTTACATTGAAATTGCAGCTACGCGCACAAAGCACTGCCCACTGTTTCGCTCGTAATATGCATGTAATCAGTGCTTGCGGTATGCATAGGGCAGAGGCACGGGGCAGAGTGGGATAAACAATGCAAAAGACAAATGTATCGTGTAATGTTTTTTGTTTCACTTACCATTGCCGTCAACAATAACAACAACTACACACGATATTTTTTTTCTGAATGAAAGCATTTTACCGCATGCTGCGCATTACACAGCTTACACACACACACACACAAACTTATACACACGCGTGATGTAATAGCACCAAAGCAAGTAGAGGATAAGTAACTAGAGTTACAGCTATGTATATTCACTTTTAAAAATTTAAATGGTAAAAACAACAACATAGTGGGCTGCGGATCAACGGACAGTGGGTTCCGACGACATTATTTTGCTTGTACACGCACGACGCGACAATCACACATTAATATAGAAGCAGGCGCCAAAGGGCAGAATCATTTTGGGTGAATGACAAATGTCAAATAAACAGCTACTAAAGCACAATGAAAGCGCAGGCGTAACAGGCAGAGACAGAGATATAAAAAGCAAGAGTGAGTGCACAAGAGAGTGAAGATGGGTGGCAGAAGAGCGCAAAGAGATTTCGCATACAAATTTGAAAAAGAGTCCAAAAGGCTTATTGAAATTAATGCAATTGACGGCGACGCCGCAGCCGCTGCCGCTGCCGCTGCTCCAGTCGACAGCGACGTCAAATTAATGCAGCAAAATAGACGAAATAATTAAAGTGGGCTTGCAAAGAAAAGTGTAGTAAAAAAGAGTTTATAAAAATGCTTGCAACATGCGCGCGCTGCCACAGTTGTAAGCGAGACGCTGACCGACAACGAGAGTCCAATACCAAAGAAAGCAAGGCAACCAGCAACAACAAATTTTACGCGCCCGCCGCAACGGTCGCCTTTGGCAGACGTAACGGCTTTTCAAAACGAAAACGGGAAACGAACTCCGTCGCGGCAACGCGATAAAAGAGGAAGCACCGTGTGCGTGTGTGTGAATGTGTGTGTGCGACTTAATTAAGTTTAAATTAAAAATTAAATGCGTGCGCAGGCAGCGAGCAACAACAAAAAGCAGTGCAAATGTTTTTACAATCGGCAAGTGTTTCAATTATTGCCACATTGAAAGCGCAACGGCTGCTGTTCGCCTGCATCGCCTGCTGCTGCATCCATGTTGGCTTCGTCGCTGCCGCCCTGGACTGGCAACAGGTTAAGCCCATGTATTTAGTGTCCATGTATCCGGGCCCGTTCGGCATGGCCCTGTCCCAGTCATCCACCACCTCGCTGTCGGCCGAACTGGACGCGGAAATGAGCGCCTCCAATGACGACAGCCGCATTAGCGACAGCTTGGACACAGCGGAGGCTGGTGCGGATCCAGAGCCATTGGTCTTGAATTTGGAAACAACGCCGTTGCTGGATAGCATGCTGCCGGAGGGTGCCATGGCCATGGATCGGATCTTTGGCGGTGATGTGGGCAATCCACATTGTTTTCCCTACCAGGTGGGCATGCTCCTGCAGCGACCAAAGGGTCTTTACTGGTGCGGCGGTTCGCTAATCTCCGATCAGCATGTCCTAACAGCTGCCCACTGCGTGGACATGTAGGCAAAGCATAAATAAAGCCCCAAACAATCAGATGCTAAAGATCTCTCTTGCAGGGCCAAACGCGCCTTGGTCTTTTTGGGTGCCAATGAGATCAAGAACGCCAAGGAATTGGGTCAGGTGCGTCTTATGGTGCCCAGCAGCAACTTTTACATCTATCCAACTTGGAATCCCAAGCGTCTGAAGGATGACATTGCACTCATACGTCTGCCACATGCCGTTAGCTTCAATGGTAAGGCTTAAACCCGTCTTCATATTGCAGCTCAGCAGCTAATCCTCGCTGTTTCCGGCAGAGCGCATCCATCCAATACAGCTGCCCAAGCGGCATTATGAATATCGGAGCTTTAAGAACAAACTGGGCATTGCCTCCGGCTGGGGTCGCTATGCCACAGGAGTTCATGCGATCAGCAATGTGCTGCGCTATGTACAATTGCAGATTATCGACGATCGCACCTGTAAGCGAAATTTTCCGTTGTCCTTTCGCGGCACAAACATCTGCACTAGCGGACGCAATGCCAAATCCACCTGTAACGGTGACTCGGGTGGGCCGCTCGTCCTTCAGCGACGTCATTCGAAGAAACGCGTCCTGGTGGGAATCACCTCATTCGGCAGTATCTATGGCTGCGATCGCGGTTATCCTGCTGCCTTCACTAAGGTGGCATCGTACCTCGACTGGATTAGCGATGAGACGGGCGTCCACTCGCACCAGGATACAACCGAAGCCATTTTCTTCGATCAGTATATCAAAAACTATGCCAAACAGCACCACAATCGTAAGCTGGTGGATGATGTGCCCGACGAACTGGACATACATCGTCCGGTGTCCGAGGAGGACTCGTCCGAGGATTACAACCTACGACCGCATTCCAAACACAAATCCGAACACGACTTTTATTTCTTGTAGCTTGCAAGCATGCAACAAAATAAACTTTTATTTTAAGGAAAAACCTTTAGTAACCCTTGTTCTCCCCGATTCAGTCCTGTCCCCCGCAGCTAGCAACCCATTGTGATGCCGAAGGAACAACCTTTAGTAACCCTTGTTGACCACTCCAGTGTTCTCCTCGATCCAATCCAAATAGGAGGTAATCCTAGTAAATACGCCTGGCCAGCCCAGTTCACAGCCTAGTGCAATGCCAAAGGAGGTAGCACCAATCAAGGTGTTGCTGCCATCGTCAACAACCAGAGGACCACCAGAGTCGCCGTTGCAAGTGGAGGTGCCGCCGGTGGTCTTGATGCAGATGACGTTTGGTGTCAGAATACCGAAATACCAAGGCGAGCAGCCGGAGTTGGTCATGACAGGAACTTTAATGTATTGCAGGATGTCGGTAGCACCGGCTGCATCTGTAAGACGGAAATACCGATTATTGGACAAACTTCAACTTCCAGGTCTTCCATTCAAGCCTTACCATCACTGATTTTACCCCAGCCGGAGGCAATTGCCTGGTCGCCAGCATAGGTGCTGTACTTGTCACCCTTTACGGGCAATTTGGCAGGCTGAACATACTCCGTGAACTCAATGGGAACGGGAAGTTTAATAACAGAAATGTCATTGGTGAGTGTCGCTGCATCCCAGTTCTCATGAACGGTCACGTATTTCGTCTCCACGAAGATGATCTGCTGTCCCTTCTCCTTCTTGTCTGTGCGATCCCAGGCACCAAGATAGACATCCACTCCGGTAGTCAAGCTGTCCGTGCAGTGAGCAGCCGTAATCACATGACGATTGCTGATCACAGTACCTCCGCACCAGGCAGCGCCTCCCTTAACGTACAGCATGAGTCCAGCCTGGTAGGGAAACTGATTCCTTCCAGCGGTTTCTCCCCTTGTAATGCGTCCAGTTGGCGCATTGTGACGACGGATCATTGGCACCTTGGGCTCAATTTCCAGTGATTTTAGGGACTGCCAGTCCACGGCAAGTGTGCCGATTACGGCGGAGAGGAGCAGAACCGATGCGTACGTGAATTTCATATTTTTTAACTGAAGCCACATGACCAGTAGGCCCAATCTTTTATAGCCAATCAAATAAACGGCAATCAAACCATGGCCTATAAACTGTAACTTATCAGCCCTGAAAACTAACTTGATTTACGATGATTGCTGATATTCCTATTAATCCATAAATAAGGCCACCTTGCGATAAAAATAGTTGCGACTTTATTAAAGAGAATCTTTATCTTGAACACTAAAAATATTCTTAGATAGATAACTGTAAAAAGATAGCTGCGTTACCTAAACAATATTATTGCAAATTTAATTCGAATACTAATTAAATTAAGTAGTATTACAGTTATCTTTGGGATTATCGTATTCCAAGAACGTTCACAAAGCAATAAGCGCTGCAAACATGGTCAAATTTTGTTATACGCAAATAGAATCCATTATTTTGAGATTGTCATGAAACAATATTTCGGAGTTTATAAACAATATTGATAAGTATCAATAGCAAAGTCCATTAAGTCCGACGCTCTTAAGGCTATGAACATAAATCTTAATATAGTGCTAACTGCCCGAAGACTCAGTCAATAAATTAGTTCTTGTATGAATCAGCTTTTGTTTTTGAATGGGAATTTGACGGTAAGAAAAGTCTGGCATTCTGTGTAGATAAGACTCATTAAGACTTATTTTTATTACAATATTTATTAATTTTTTTAGAATGAAAGTCCTTATTAATTGGACAACTATGGACATTCATTGCGGACCTATGCATAGGAAGACAACAGTATTCTTAAATACATCTGATGGTCTTTCCTTAGCTCATATTTTCAATTAGAAAACTTAAAACAACTTTAAGGTAATCGATAGCAAAGGTTTTATTAAAGCCCTTTAATGACATTTAGACGCCCTTGTTAACCACGCCGGAGTTAGCCTCGATCCAGTCCAAGTAGGAGGTGATGCGAGTGAAGACACCTGGCCAACCGACCTCACAGCCCAGAGCAATACCGAAAGAAGTGGCGCCAATCAAGGTGTCGCTGCCATCATCCAAGACCAAGGGACCACCAGAGTCACCGTTGCAGGTGGAAGTACCGCCGGTGGTCTTGATGCAGATGTTGGTGTCGGACACTGCGCCCGCAAACCATTTTGAGCAGCCCGAGTTGTTCATGATGGGAACTCCAATGAACTGCAAAATGTCATGAACAGCAGTCGCTTCTACAAAAAAAAAAAAGGATTACACGATTAGTTAGATTACTCCACAATTACCCATTTAGTACTTACTGTCGCTAGTCTTGCCCCAGCCGGAGGCAATAGCCTGCTCGCCAGCATAGGTGTTGTAGTTGTTACTCTTGACGGGGAGTTTGGCGGCACGAATGTGCTGGTTGAAAACAATTGGCTCCGGCAGCTTGATGATGGAAATATCGTTGGTGAGTGTGGCTGCATCCCAGTTTTCATGAACGATCACGTATTTGGTCTCCACAAAGATGATTTGCTGGCCCTCCTCCTTGTCGTTTGTACGATCCCAGGCGCCTAGGTAGACATCCACACCCTTGGTGAGGCTGTCCGTGCAGTGAGCAGCGGTAAGCACGTGGCGGTTGCTGATCACAGTGCCTCCGCACCAGGCAGCACCTCCTTCAACGTACAGCAGGAGTCCAGCCTGGTAGGGGAACTGATTGCGGTCAGCGTCTGAGCCCTTGGTAATGCGTCCAACGGGGGAATTGAAACGACGGATCAGGGGCACCTTAACCTCAATATCCATGGACTTTACGGACTGCCAGTCCACGGCGTTGGCGCCGAGTACGGCGGCCAGGAGCAAAACCGATGCGCAAACGAATTTCATGTTGATTACAACTGAAGCTAATTGGCCAAGTGGACAATCTTTTATAGGCTCAAAGCTCGAAGAGCTTACCATAAATATTCCCCAATCGCCAATTTCTTATCAGGCGCAAAAATTTTGGTTGATTTATGATCGAAAACTGATTGCATCTATTTCTAGGTCTGATCCATTAATAATTCCCCCGGCGCATGCCGCTCAATAAACAAAGCTCTGGGATTTTCCTTTGTAACAACTTTAATCTTAGCCAATTTGGCTGAGTACCTATAAATCCTTATCAATTGGTTTGAACTAAGAAAAGACTCAATGGATTTATAGCCTTAGGTCAAACAACTGGAAACATTTTTGTTTCACAGGGCTCTAATTAGTTTGGCGACATTTAAAGAACACATTTCAAAGTGCTAATTAAATGGATATTTCACAATCGATCGTAACAAATTATATTTAATTAAGTGCTTATCATTTCTCTCCAAATAATTTCCATTCACAAAGCAAACGTGTAGCATTTTTTGTTGTTCGTTGTTTGTAAAACATTTAAAAATCTTTTTTTAATCCATTCGAAGCATTCTTTTAATTAGCGCCTATCTATAGAGTTATTCTCGCATTTTATTAGGTTGTGCATTTACTTCCTTACACTTGAAATGAAATTCATATTTAATTAAACGCTTTTTCTTGGCTCGAACAACTGTTCAGCTTATTAAAAATTATAAAAACAAACATACATTGAATTATAAAAAAAATAATAAACTATGCAAAGCCAAGAATTAAAACGGAAATACTTTTAATGCAATATTATTTATTTGTTCAATTGAAGGTTACATTAAGCTAAGTACAATAAAATATAAGCGGGTGAGTCGGACAGAGCTGAAGACGACTATGGTATACTCTATAAAACAAAAGCTGAACTTAACACAATGTTTGTATATATTTGAATATGGAAAAATGGTTAAAAGCTGAAATAATTATGTAATAAAAGTATATGATGTAAAAACTTCTCCTTTGAATACCGCATCGTTTTTTTTAAATTTAAATAAGATAAACTCGAAATTTATTTGACTTGAAATATAATAAAACGTTGTTTTTGGACGCATAATTTGTAACATTTAACGAGACACGTACAAGGGATAAGGTGTCACATATTTAACCATTAATTAGCTCGATAATTACGAGCTCTGATGAAATGAGAGCGCATACAGGTACTTTCTAAATGCGATCAAAGCAAATCTCGGCAAATATGTATCAAATGACACCTGTCAAGATTTCAGCAGGTAAATAAAAAACCAAAATCAAATTAGCCAAACGATGTGATTTGTATCTCAATCACAATTTCAATCTCCATCTACAACTCAAGTTTATGCTCGGCTCTATTCAATATCGGGTGCTATGAACCCATTTACGATCGAGATCGAGATTGAGATCGACACCGAGATCGAGACTGTGGTACAAAGCAAAATGTTTCTGTCCTTGGGCCGCGCCGCAAACGGCGCTAATTAAAACATTAAATGCGTGTAGAACTAGCCAATTGTAACTGAAAAATATAAAAAATGGCTAAGTAAAAAACACAAAATTAAAAATAAAATACAAATTAAAGCTAAACTAAAACCCGCTTTAACTGGATTTTGCGTTGTGCGTTTAACAACTTTCGCAGTTGCAATCAGAACGCGCCACATGTAAAAGTGCGCTAGGCGGGTGTGCACGACTAGAAAATACCCTAGCAATATATCGAAACTGTTTATTAACTCTCACTTATAAGCAGAACGCGCTATGGTAAAAGTGCGCTGAGCTGCTGTGCAAGATTAGAAAATACCCTAGACATATTTGATATATTTAAATGAATATAATATTTTCTCAGGGAATTACGAATCAGGGATCTACAAATAAAGTAACAGAAGAATAGAGGGATAGACGAACTGGTATTATAAATAATTCCAAGAAACAAATTATTAATATGTATATAATATATCTTTTAAAATCGAAGATAATGCCTCACTTCCTCTTCCTGACCTTTAAATTTTAAATAATATATATTCTTTCAAAGCACTTACTCATATACTATATCAAATGATATATTTAGAAACTCCAAAGGATGTAATATTTGATATGTGAAAAATAGGCAGATGGATATTATTAGATGGACTTAACTCGTTTCCCCGACAGCCTATGGAAATAATTAGATAAAGTATTCTTCCAACTGAGAGAGTCGAACTTCCTGCCTTTCTCTTCCTTAGTTCCAGCTGTTACATACATATTGCAGCAATTATCATACCCCGTTTTGCCCATTTTGAGTGGATTCAATGCTTAAGAAAAACATGTTTGGAGCACTTCGAAGGTGACGCATAATAATTTACACAAATCACAGTTAGCAGATACCACTAATTATGCAAAGATATGCGAGATTTGGGCAACACAATTCTCAGAGTTGGGGGCAGGCGTACAAATAAAAAAAAATAAATGTTTGTATTCAACCCAAAATATGAATGACAATTAAGACTTTTTTTGGATGCTGGATGCTGGATGGTGAATGCTGTGAGTCAGTCCGATTATAGCACCTGTTGGGGGTTAATTCTCCCATCGTGTGTGAGAAATATGACGTTTTAGAGTGTGGTATCTTATGCAAATTTTTTGAGGATTTGATGGCATTGTTTATGGATGATTCAGGCCCACCTGGGGGTGCGTTCGATTATAAATTCGTCGATATATACTATATCTATATATATATATATATATATATAATATCAAAGCGGCACGAGTTTACATCAAGATCATATAACGCTTAGGCTCTTGGGGACCGGTTTAACAGCTGGACGAGAGGAACAGCTGTTTAACTTTCGCTGCCGGCTTTGACAATTGTTCTTGTTCGTAACGACAGGTGAGACGGCCTAACGAAGCTCGAAGCTCGAAGCTCGATGCTCGAAGCTGGAGCCTCGGCTTCGACTTGCATCGGCTACCGTTTCGGCTTGTTTTTGGCGGGTTTTTCAGCTAACGGCTGATATATAAAATAGCCATCCGGTGCGCGTGCTCCATTCAGTTGAAGAACATTAACGGAAACGCGCGCGTGCGCCGCAACAGCTCTCGAGTTCGTGTCTTTAGTTTTATTTGTTTATTACTTATCTGCCGATTAATTCGTAGTGAATTTTATTTGAGCTTTGTGCTGCACTTAAGCCTCACACACACACACACACACACACAAACAAACAAGTGACACAGTTATTGCGAAGGTCAGCGAACATGGAAGGTCAGGCCAAGCAAGCATACTTCGTCAATCAAGCATATAATCACGAAGAGCAGCCGCATGGAGCTGGAGGAGGCGGCGTAGGTGGTGGCGCCACAGATAATCTGCCGCGGCGTCGCAGCGGCGGCAACAACAAAGAGCTTCAATTGAATGTGGCCGAGAAAAAGGCCAAAGAGCAGGCAGCCGCTGCCACGCCCACCATCGATTTTGATGATCTTTTGCCATTGATCGGGGAATTTGGCCGATATCAGAAGATCCTCTTTCTCTGCATGATTCCGTTTTCATTCTTTGTGGCTTTCGTCTACTTCTCGCAAATCTTTCTCACACTCGTCCCGGAGCAGCATTGGTGCCATGTGCCCGAACTGGATGCACTGGATGTGGAGGCCAGGTGAGTTTCTCCATTAGCCAAGTTGGTTTCTTTTTTCTTTGGCTTGACTCATGCGCGGTTATTCCAAATATTTATTTGGCCAATTGCAGCTGTCTTTGGCTTTTCCGAGTTTCTCATGGCTTAGAGCAAAACTGGTTAACTGGTTATTAAATATAGTTAAGAGCTGCTACTAGACTTTTAGCACTTCACTCCATTCCAATTGGAATGTTGTTTGCATTCTAAATGCTCATAATTTTATGGATTTGATGTGATTTTTATTCCGATTTTTTTATGGCTGCGCTAATTAATGGCTTAATTATTGGAGAATCCGAAAAGGTGTTTAATTTATGGCGTTATAGATTAGCTCTTTAAGTGTAGTATTATACAATTACAAAATAGTATAAATATGTGGCACACGAATACGACCTTGAGTATATGCAGATAAGAGCTAAGACCCGGACATGATTCCGAGTTTCCTGTTTGTTTAACATTTAAATAGAACATTTTCGGGCAAATTGTTTCTGTTGTACTACAATAACCTTCACATATAATAATTTATGGGAATTAAATCAATTTATAAGCAAATTTGTAAGTATTTACAAATACATTCGATAAATCTTCGGAAAGAAAAACAAATTCCAATGCTGAGGGAAGAATTAAGTTCACTATTGTTTTGCATAGAATATCAAATGATATTTAAAAATGAAATATATGTGGACAATCTTTCTAGGTAGGTTTTCATTTCTTACAAAATGCACGACAAAAATTGTGTTATAATTATTTTTTGGTATTACCCAATTTAAATTTTGCTTTTCGCCGAAAATACACCTGCAGAAAAATAAATTGCTTCAATTAAAATGAACTATTACTTTCAAACAAATTACCCCTACGCCTCTCTATGCAATTCTCAATTGCCCGGAAGTAAGTTTGAGTTTTGAGGTATTTATTTTTTGAGCTATGCGGTTCCGCAAAACTTTCACAAAGTGAATTTTGATTGATCAGTGTGAAATCGATTGGATCGACAACGCCTTGAACCCAACAGGTTTGCCCCCAGAGTTTAGAATTTTGAATTAAATGTGATTTAGATTTTAATGTTTAATTTATGCCAACTTATAATAACTTGTTTGCAACGGTCGAAACGATTATCGAACTAAAATTTAAAACAACATCAAAACTCAAATTGAAATCGAAATCGAAACGAAACAATTTCGAGTACTCTGATCAAAGTCATTAACTTGGCTAAGTGCTGCGGCTTAGAATGACGCCTAACCTTGCGCCATGATTGAAGTCAGCCTTAAAATGGCTAAAAGAACCTTACTAGTGGATGCGGGGAAGCGGGTAAGTGGAACGGGAAGGGGGGGAAGGCAAATTCAAGCAGTGGCAGTGGCAGTGGCAGTTAGATAAGCAGCCAGTCAGCCGGCCAGTCAGCCAGTCAGGCCATAATTAGCAGCGCATGTTGCGACAGCGCAGTCGCAGCGCGGTCAACGCACAAGTGAAATAATCGTGGCAGCAACAAAACAGACAACAACAACAACAACAACAACATCAGCAACAGTAACTAACTAACCAACTGACTAACTAAATAACAAACTAACTAACTAACTAATGTTGTGTGTCGATGCCAAACACGAGCCAAACATTTCCATAAAGAGAGAAAAATGAACAAAAGCCAAAACCGAAATTGAAATACACTCGCTTCCACATAGAAAAGCAACGAAACCGGGTATATGCGACTGCATAATACTCGTTCATTGGTTAATTCTGACTTAAAACTTGTTATAAGGAATTTTAGAATGTTCCACTAAGAATAAAATAAAATAAAAATCAACTAAATTGGATATATGCGACTGCATAATGCTCGCATATTGCTTAAAACCTACTAGAAACTGGATTAAAGAAGAATTTGATACTTTATTGGGGAAAAACTCAAAAAAAGGCAAAAACCCAAACTAAAATTCAGTCGGTTTATCAATAGGAAACAATTTAGGCGGGTATAAACGACTGCCTAATACTCGCTCATTGTTTGGGAAAATATATTTCTTGTTATTATATATTTCCCTTTGTCTCTTTCGATTTGTAATTCTGAATAATAAAGAAATAAATAACGTATCTTATGTCTGAAGTCTATATATTCATACATCCGAACAGCAAAGCAAATAAACCCATTTTACTTAAGGAGCGAGTATCGAGAAAGAAAGTCGTTTAACTTAGTTAAGCTGTAAACTCTATTTTATATTTGTACTCTTAAATGTTTAAGCAGTACTTAAAGTTTTGATTAACGGCCCATTTACAATTTAATTATTACCAGTTCTATATGTATACCCATATATGTCAGACTCTAGACTTCTTAATTAAGAGATAAGATTAAAAAGTTTGGGCAAGGCAGACAAAAACTTGTTGACTATGTTTCGAACAAGCAATACGTAAATCTTTCAATTGTTATAGATCGCAAATTGAGTTAATATATACGTCATGAACGAAATACAATCCTAAATCTTAAGCAAATTAACTCGAACTCTAGAAACGTAGATTCCGAACTTTCCGTACAATCAAAGTATTTATATAAATAATAAAAAAAATGTGTTAAATGAATTGTTGACTCTTAAGGGGAAAAAAGTGTCAATAGTTTAGTATTATTAGGGTGTGATATTTACATATGTATATACAACTTAACTATATATTATATAGCTCTTGATAGTCAAGCTGTTCGGAATAGTGTTTAAAACTCTTTTTAGGCTAGGGTAAATCTATAAATTGAATTGTTGTGAAGTCGTAAAAATTGGCAATTAAACAATATGTGAACTACCCAATCTTCCCTCTCCCTCTCGCTCAATCCCCTTCCCTCTCCCGCATAGCCACTTCCACTCCCTTTCAGTCATTAATCTTGCATGGGTATAATTTTAGACATATGTACATAGTTGAGTACACGATTCAATCGCAGCGCATTTTTGTCAAGATCATGAGATAATTATTCAGTCAAAGCTCTTTGCGTCTGTCAGACAATGCGTCGCTGACCCTGATTGCGGAGTTCATAACCCTCGAACCCTCGAACTCTCTACCTCAGTCTAACACAATTGCAATGCCTTTCATATACATTTCAAGACTGGCCCTGTCCATACCCATGGTGAACGGGGAGTACAACAACTGCTACATGTACGATGTCAACTATACGGAAGTGCTGGCCCAGGGCACGATAATGGCGGATCCGGCATGGCCGCGTGTCAAGTGCCGCAACGGCTGGTCGTACAACTTTACGGAAATTCCCTATTCGACGATTGCCACGGAACAGAACTGGGTCTGCGATGATGCGGCACTGCCCACCTATGCCCAATCCATATTTTTCCTGGGCGCAATTGTGGGCGGTCTGCTCTTTGGCTGGGTAGCGGATCGCTTTGGCCGCATTCCGGCGCTGATCTGCTGCAATCTGATGGGTCTGGTGGCGGGTGTCGCAACGGCATTTGTTGGCAACTTTTGGCAGTTCGCCACGATGCGTTTCTTTGTGGGCTTCGCCTTCGACAATTGCTTCACCATGATGTACATACTGGGTAAGTGAACGCGGAGACTCACCTTGGAGCTGTTAATTGAATATGCAATATTTATGACCATTCCGCAGTGCTGGAGTATGTGGGTCCCAAATATCGCACGTTTGTGGCCAACATGTCCATTGCTCTGTTCTTCACCGGCGCCGCCTGCTTGCTGCCCTGGATTGCTTACTTTGTGGCCGACTGGAAGCTGCTGACCATAATAACCTCCGCTCCGCTGCTGCTGGTGGTGGTGACACCCATGATTGTGCCGGAGTCGGCGCGCTGGCTGGTCTCCCAGGGTAAGGTGGACACGGCCATCGCCATACTCAAGAAGCTGGAGCGACGCAATGGCCGTCAGGTTTCGGAGGAAACGTATCAGATCTTTGGGGAGAGCTGCCGACGCATGCGGGATCAAGAGCAGGAGCAGAACGCCAGCTACTCCGTGCTGGATCTGTTTAAGTCCCCGCGTCTTAGACGCACCACACTGCTGCTGATTGTCATCTGGATGGCCATATCTCTGGTCTTCGACGGACATGTCCGGAATGTGGGATCCCTGGGCCTGGACATCTTCTTCACCTTTACCGTGGCCAGTTTCACGGAGTTGCCGGCTGATACCTTGCTCACCGTTACGCTGGATCGGTTTGGCAGGCGTTGGTTAGCCTGCGGCTCGATGGTGGCCAGCGGAATCTTCAGCTTGTTGGCCACGGTGGTGCCGGTGGGCGTCTACTCGGCCACGTTGGCCATCATGGGCCGCTTCTTTGTGAACATCAGCTACAACATTGGCCTGCAGTACGCCGCCGAGATACTGCCCACCGTGGTGCGTGCCCAGGGCGTGGCCTTCATACACATCATGGGCTATGTGGCCAGCATAATAGCTCCGTTTGTGGTCTATTTGGCCAACATATCGCCGGCGCTGCCGCTCATCATTTTGGGACTGCTCGGCATTGTGGGTGGCTTGCTGGCGCTGCTGTTGCCGGAGACACTGCACCACGATCTGCCGCAGACCCTGACCGACGGCGAGGAGTTCGGACGTGGTCAGAGCATTTGGGATTTCCCCTGCCTAGCCAAGCAGCTAGACGACGAGGATAAATGCAATACGGATGTGGAGGAGGTGCGCTCCCAGGCCTTTGTGCGTGGCACTCAAACGGGCGCCTCGCTGAGCGCTTCCACCCGTGGAGAGTTGCGTTCAAGCATTTTACGACGTTCGACAAAATCGCGTAACTCCACAAAATTGTAAATATTCATTAATAATTAGTATTTAACAGCTATGCTTCTCATTCATGATTGTAGCCTTGCATTTTTCAATTAATTAATTAGTTCAATTAAACTAAGTTTATTGTTGTGATATTAATTATAAGAATTTTCGTTGCCATTAGGCCAAATAAAATAAATCTCAAACAATTATTTTTTGAATTTCAACTATCGATAATAACGGCAGTAGCAGCGCCATCTGTTGTAGCTACTGAGCGCATTCGCTTTGTTCACCGGTTAGCCGTTAATTGTAGTCCGAGGTTCAAACAATAGCTGGCGCCACTTTGTTTACTTTTGAAATTGAATTAAAATTTATAGTAGTTGGAAAATATAGATTATTGTTTAACAAACATTAAATGATGATTATTTATTTTTTTTATCATTAGCTCTTACCAAGAAATTCCAAAGCAAACATTCTATTAAACTACAAGTGGAAAACGCAAACATTTGGCTGCTATAAGAAGCAATTTGTTTCGATTCGGAAGCAGTAACAATGTCAACGGCGGCTTATCTGGTGCTCTTCCTCGGGCTAACTCTCCGAGGCGGGCATGGACTCCATACCAACAGCAACAATAGCAGACTACTGACTGCACTCAATGCTTCCGCTCCTGCCCTGGACGTGTTGCTCCACATCGATGTACTCTCAGGCGACAGGAGTCCAATCACCACTGAGGTTACTCCACTAAGTCTGGAGGCCATTATTCGCGCCGAGGTCAATGGCGACTGGGAGCGGGCCCGTTACGTGTTGCACCTGGCCAGTGACGCTCGCACCATGGAGCTGAAGCAAGCCATCTACGAGGCACTGTGGGAGGAGCTGCAGCAGACCAAGCAAATCTACGATCCAATCAAGGTGCTGGAGTTCCATGGCCAGCTCTCGCAGCTGTCAGATGTGCCAGCACCGCTGCTGGAGAAAGTATATCACACCTTTGTGAGCCGCAGCGCTCAACTGCTCGCCGCACCCTTTCATACGGACAGTCGCAGCGCCACCTTCCCGCTGGTCAACTCTCTGCTGCAGCGGCTCACTCTCAGCACCATCGACTATTTGCGCGACATACTGGAGGCTCTCTTTGACGTGGTGCTTGCGCTGGAGTCAGCGCTGAGTGTGGTGCAGCGCCTGGGGAACTTTAGTGGCACCCTCACCCAGTTGACCCTGGCGAATCTTCAACTGCTGGATCGCACGGAGCTGGATTTCGATGTGGCTGCAAGCACAGCCTTGGTGGTCAATCTGCGCCAGCTGCTGTTGCAGCCCAACTTTGAGCAGGATGTGGATCGCAGCCTGCGCGACGAAGTCTACGCGCAGCTGCCAGTCGATGAGCGCATCCTCTACACCGCTCAGAAGGTTTGCCTGCGCAACAGGACCGACAGCAATGCCTACATTTACGAGTGCCCACAAACCTATCTGATTTGCACCAATCCACGCGATCCCAAGAAGGCAGCCTACAACGTGCAGCGCGGACACGGCGGAGTTAATAATACCCTGCAATTTGCCTTCTACAGCACCTTCTGGCGCAATCGCTACATTCTGATGGAGCCCAGTAACTACACAGCCCCCAACCACATCCTGAAGAACGTTTACAGTCGCGACGCGATCAACTGGTGGAAGGTGGTGCAGTTGGATGGCGGCGGTGTGGCTCTTTACGATGCGGCTACAGCCCGTTCGGTGCTCTGTGGTGGAGATCCCAAGCGCTGGGATGGCGACGAGAGGCACGTCTATACACGCAGTGCCCAGGAGTTTGCCAACAATCGCCAGGAGTGTGTGTGGAGCCTCGAGGACTGCAGCGATGTAGTCAAATAGAATTTCAGTATCGAACATAAATAAATATCATTGCAGCTCATCTTACATTTCTTTTACTAAATTGAAAACTTAATATATAATAGTTATTTGCAAGACATTTATATATTCATATATATATATATATATGTATTATAAGAAGCTGCCGACTTTCTTCAAGGGTAACATAAACAATTTACTTATGAGTTTTAACATGCAATTAACTTTAAGCTAAAATATATTCCTTTATTTTGCTTATTGTCGTTGATCGTAAGGCACAAAAGAGGATGGGTATGAACTACTGTTGCATAAAATCCCAGGGTATGCAGACAATGCCATCTGTGAGTACGGAGTAGTAATGGGATATATGCAGCTTAATGTGTTCAAAATGTTGGGGCTGACATAGACGCAAATCCCTCAAAGCGGATATCATCTTGTCCGGCGTAACGGCATCGTCCTTGGTCAAAGTCTGTAGCTTGAACCGATGAATGGACTCTTCGATGAGCTGCTGTTCGATGTGTTTGTCCGTTTCATATTTGACCATGCGTTCACGTGCCAGTTCCATATTTTGACTGATGAAGTCAACTAGAATAGAGCCGGGACAGGTGGCGGGCGTTATGAACTGACCCGTCGGACTGACCATCAGCGGACCCGCCTCTGATTCGACAACAATTGTGAACTCCTTTAGCGTTTCTGGCCAGCTCTTTGGATAGTTTTGCTTGCTCAGATAATCGTTTAGTGAGGTGGTCACTTTCATGAGGTAGTTGGCATAGCCACGAGCCTGTTGCTTTGGCATAAACTTGCGGCGTCCGATCTGTATGCTACGCAGCACCTGGGAGAGCGTCAGCTCATATACCGGCACTACTTTTAGGTACGCGTCGTGCTGTGGAATGTTTTTGATAAAGTCAATCCAGTTGTTTTGCACATCTCCGGTGAAGAGCATCACGTGACCCTCGAGGCTGATGCCTGTAAAGGGAGCAAAGACCACGACCCGGTTGCGCAACGTCTCCAGCACGGAACTATGAGTCTGGGTGAGACGCTGCAACGACTTAAGACAACCACGGTAATGTTCAATGTTCCAGCCACATTCGTAACGGGCGTCTCGCAGCTGCAGATCCCGCACCAGCACATTTTTCAGCTTATCTATTTCCGCTGCCATATCAGCTGTATCTTTTGCTCGCTGCCTTGCTCTGACAGCGTTCTCCTCCAACCAAATGGAAAGAACTGGACGCGTGCTTGAGGCTTCCTGTGTGAAATACCAGTATTAACAGTTATATAAGAGATAATTCATATATTTACATTGCGAAACTGCGTCTCGAAATCTGTAAACTCCGTATTGTAGTGATAGTCGTGGCTGGGTTTATTGGCCATACTCTCTTGTGGCTTTGCTGGCGCGGTTGGCTTGACGGTCTTTATGTAATCCGTGGAGAGATTGCATGATTCGAGTAGACCTTGTATAAAAGTCTTGGGATCACGGGTGCTTTTGTCGACACGTATCTGGATCAGCCTGAACAAGTTACGCTTTTCGGCATCTGCACTCTGACGTACATAAAACTTAAGCACCTTGGCATCCTCATTGGGATAGCCGCGCTTATACAGCGACTCCAGATGTGCGCTTAGAAGTTTCAATGAATTCTCGTTGGTCTGCCTCTGCTCCGGATGCTGGCCAAAGAGATCCGGATGCACGGCAAAGTAAAATGGACGCAATGCCGTCGTCAGCTCAGTGTTTAATGACCGACGGATCAGTCCAACGTTGCATCCGGTCTGCCCTTGAAACTTGGACTGGAGGATGGAGATTTTTACCATTTCGCTGCCTAAACGCAATGCAGCTGCCATTATATAATCCCTAGAGCAGCGCGCTGCTCCACTTTACGTCTACCACACACATCCGAATTCCAAATTCGTTTAACAGCGTCAGCTTATTGCTTACTTAAAATTTGATTTATACATACGTACAAAATAAAATTACGCACTTGTCAGTCAGCTGTTGACAATTTTGTTTGGCAGTGTGAGAAACCAAAAACAATTCTTGCTAGCCTCCAGGCGCGTACGCTAATAACAAAAGTGTTAAGCAAAAATACCAAAATGTGACCGTATGAAATATATTTATATGTGTTAATTAATAAAATATTAATTATTAATATTTTATATCCTTAACATTGAATTGTTTAAATTATAAAAAATGTACAAGCCGAGAGCTGCGTACTTGGCCTAGATTTGTCTGCCATTAAAACAAGGTGGCAACACTAAAAGAGAAGAGTGGCCACTCAAAGCAATTTAATCAGCTGTGAACAAATCATCGAAGTCTGAAGAAATTGTTTATTTTATTTAATAATTCTTAATTCACTATGTCAACATACTATTTTGTTATAGTTGGACACAACGACAATCCCATATTTGAAAAGGAGTTCAGTACAGTTAACAAGGAACAGCGCGTAAGTAGTTACAGCATAAGGAATTTTCTGTTCTTATTTTCTTCATCTGCAGAAGGAGGATCACAGGCATCTCAGCCAGTTTATAGCCCATGCTGCACTTGATCTCGTTGATGAGCACAAATGGAAGACCGCGAATATGCAACTTAAGTCTATAGATCGGTTCAATCAATGGTTTGTGTCCGCTTTCATCACCGCATCGCAGATACGCTTCATCATAGTGCACGACAATAAAAATGATGAGGGAATCAAGAATTTCTTCAATGAGATGTATGACACGTATATCAAACATTCCATGAACGCCTTCTACAAGATCAATACGCCAATTAAATCGCCGATGTTTGAGAAAAAATCAGATATTTTTGGTCGCAAGTATTTGTTACCGTAATTGCTTATAATCGTAACTGTAGTAATAAGAATTTGTATTGTAAATTTGATTTAAATTTATTTAGAAAACCAGTCTAATGACACAAAAATAGCTTAACTTTCAATGGATTTCTTTAATTCTCATTTTACAAATGCGTCTTCGAATCAAATCTAAAACGATTTAACGCTATACTTGGCTCGCTTGACCCATAACAATTCCAAGTGGAGCTGTACTCATAGTAAACTATAAAAATGTGAGGTTTGATGAACGCATGGAACGATTGAAATTAAAGCAATAATGTTGTACGGAATTGTAGTGGGTTAATAAATCTCCTTGAAATGTTGTTCCAATACAAGAGACACTCTAAAATTGGTAGCTTAATGCTTCTTGTTCTTGCCATGACGCTCATATTTGCTCTTCGACGAGTGCCACAGGATGAGTGGAATGGCCAGAGAAGGCAGCGTCATGATGGCAAATGCCACCCAGTCGAAGCAGTGCGACGAGAAACGCTTGTTGTACTCATTCAGGTTGACAATGCCGCCCTCTCCGGGCTCTGAGCTGATGGCCAGTTGGAGCTGCAGATAAAGTCAATTAGCATAAGAGTGAGATAAACTTTAAGCTTTTAATTTACCGTCTCAGCTTCCTCGACGGGCTTGTAGGAGACCTCGGCGGCAGTGAAGTTGAAATAACCGAAGGCCTTGGGACGCACGACCAACACATGGGTGAAGTTGGTCTGTGGTGCAATGCGCTCCACGGTGGCAGAGGGTTGGCCTCCAACCACCTCAAAGGCCTCTGGATGGAAGCCGTTGTCAATCAGCTGCACATTCGTAGCCGCTCCGTTGCCCACGTTAAAGATTGTGTAGCGCACCAGCAGATCGCTCTTCTCGACCAGATATTTGTTAAGGATCTGCTTGGAGACCAGCAGGCGAGCACGAGTCTCGTCCTCAGAGACACAAACGCTGAGCACAGCGAACAGGGCGCAGAAAGCTAACGTTTTGCTAAACATTCTGCAAGATAAAAGTTTGGAACGTTTCACTTTTTTTGTTGACGTGGAAGGGTCGAGTGACGAGAAACGAAAGCGACGAAACTTGTGTAATGAATTTATTTGAAATAATAACACAAAAGTTACAAGCAAACACTTTCAACCTAATTAAATCACTGTTATGATTAATCTTTAGCAACTTACATGAAATTTAGTTATTGAATTTGCGGGTATTTGTATAAAACTAAACGCAGACTAGCGACAACTGCGGCTGCTTTCTCGTGGCTGCTTCGTGACGTGTAAACTGTCGGCTGTCAAACTTCGGACGAGTACATTTTGCATCGATACCCCAGGTATCGATATCGATTGTACAATAAACGATGTGAACTGCGACAACTCTGGTGGCACAGCTGATGGGCAACAAAACAATAACAAACAAATTTATGTTTACGCGGGCTGTTATAAAATTATTCTTTACTTATTTTTTATATATGAAAACTACAATATTTATTTAAATATATAATATTTGAGGAAACAGCACTTAAGACCAGACACTATAGGTCAGTGTGGGTGGAATGTGCTGCCGGCAGCTGTGTTTGCCCTTGAATGACATTGATGCCCTACAGTTATTGGTGCAGCGTATGAGTTTTCATTTGCACTTAGTTTTAAAGTACTAAATTGAATATAAACAAACCATTTGTAATTGTTGTGCTGCATATTCGGTTTAATGACGATGCAATATCGTTAGGAACTAAAGATCTGATCAATTTTACGCTAGAATTCGCACGCAGTCAGCATGATAGCGCTTATCAGTGTCATCACAGCCGACTCGTAAGCTTATCAATGCGGCGACGCAGAAGCAGCAGCAGCTGAGTTCGTTTTTTCATCACTGACAAAATTGTTAGCGCTGCCGCCAACTCGCACGCAGTCGGAATTTACCCAGCAGCTGGAAAACTCTATCATAGCATGTCTCTTAGTGTGGAAACGGTTCAAACAACGCCCTACGAGGGCCAAAAGCCTGGCACCAGCGGACTGCGCAAAAAAGTCTGTTAAACTAAGAAATTCTAATTTTACTCGATAGTAAAGCAATGTGAATTTCCCAGGTGAAAGTGTTTACGCAGCCCAACTATACGGAAAACTTTGTCCAATCCATTCTGGATGCCAACGGTGGCGCTCTAGCTGGCTCCACTTTGGTTGTGGGCGGTGATGGTCGCTACTACTGCAAGGAGGCGGCCGAGCTCATCGTCCGCATCTCTGCGGCCAACGGAGTCGCCAAGCTGCTGGTGGGTCAGAACGGTATACTCTCCACACCCGCCGTCTCCAGCCTCATACGTCACAACAAAGCCCTAGGTATGTACCGTTACTTAATCAACATGTAGACTAGCTTGTAATCCGTAAGGCAACAACTACTGATAATGATCGGCGTTTGTCCAGTAAAAAAAAAATAAATTAAATATGTATACTATACAAATAAAGGTCGCCATGCGAGTCTTTGGGTGGCTTTCAAGGTCAACGCTTGATGAGGAGAAAATATTTGGATAAAAAACAAATTTCTATATACTCTTAATTGATAACATTTAACAGAACAAAATTTAGGCAAGTTTGAGTGTAAACCCTAATAACATTTAATTTTCCACCAGGTGGCATTGTGCTGACCGCTTCCCACAATCCTGGCGGTCCGGAGAATGACTTCGGCATCAAGTTTAACTGCGAGAACGGTGGCCCAGCGCCGGATGCATTCACCAACAACATTTACCAGCTGACGACTGGCATTAAGGCTTACAAACTGGTGCGTGGACTCCAGATTGACATCTCGAAAGTAGGCGTCAGCACCTACGACATTGGCGGCAAGCCTTTTGTAGTGGATGTCATTGATTCGGTGGCCAACTATGTGCGTCACATGGAGGAGATCTTTGACTTCGCCAAGCTGCGCGACTTTGTCAGCGGCAAGTCTAATGGCAAGCCCCTGAAGATGCGCATTGATGCCATGAATGGAGTGACTGGCGACTATGTGCGTGAGATCTTCCTGAATCGCTTGGGCGCTACAGAGGCATCCGTAGTCCACACAACACCACTGCCGGACTTTGGTGGACTCCATCCCGATCCGAACTTGACTTACGCCAAGGATCTGGTGGAAACTGTGGCCAAGGGAGATTACGATATTGGCGCTGCCTTCGACGGCGACGGCGATCGCAACATGATCATTGGCAGCAAGGCCTTCTTTGTGACGCCCAGCGACTCCTTGGCGGTCATTGCACACTACCTCGAAGCCATACCCTATTTCCAGAAGAATGGCGTACAGGGTTTCGCCCGCAGCATGCCAACCGCCTCCGCCGTGGATTTGGTAGGCAAGAAACTGGGCAAGGAAGTCTTTGAAGTGCCTACTGGCTGGAAATACTTTGGCAATCTCATGGACGCTGGCCGCCTATGTCTGTGTGGCGAGGAGAGCTTCGGCACCGGCTCCAATCACATAAGAGAGAAGGATGGCATCTGGGCAGTTCTGGCTTGGATTTCCGTCATGCAGCACACGGGCAAGAGCATCGAGGATATACTGAAGCAGCATTGGTCTGTCTATGGACGCAACTACTTCACACGTTATGATTACGAGGAATGCGATCTAGAACCCTGCAACGAGATGATGGCCACCATGGAGAAGAATATAACAGCTGTCGACTTTGTTGGCAAGAGCTTTGCCAGCGGCGGTAAGAGCTATAAGGTCAAGGAGGCGGATAACTTCAGCTACACAGATCCCGTGGACAAATCCCTTGCTACCAAGCAAGGATTGCGCATTGTGTTCGAGGATGGCAGCCGTATTGTGATGCGTCTCAGCGGCACCGGCAGCTCCGGTGCCACCGTCCGGTGAGTTATTAACTACGACTTCGTATTTACTTTCCATTAAACTGGTATCTTTGCTGGCAGCTTGTACATCGACTCCTACGAAAAGGACAATGTGCTGGGACAAGCCAGCGTCATGTTGAAGCCGTTGATAGACATTGCATTGGAAATCTCGCTTCTGCCCAAGTTCACGGGTCGCAATGCACCCACTGTCATCACATAAGGAGGGTAAACCCAGTTCAACTGCCATTTAGATGATGCTATCAGCTCGTTGAGGCATTTGTTTCGTTTTGTTTACAATGTTTTTAGCTTCAACCAAAGTTTGACAAATTAAAGTTATAAATTATAATAAAATAAGTTATAAGAATCTTCAAAATTTGGCCATAACAAAAAATATAAAAGTTCAGTAAAAGTTGCACGTTCCTAATTGATTTGGATGAATAAATTCTTCCTTGGTTTTTCATTTTATTGTATAGTGGAAATTTAAAATATACCAAATCCTAAACACTTGAATGTGTTAACGGTTTGAGCATCTCTGTTTTACATTTAACAGCACTGTTTTTTCGATAGTAATCGAATGAAACTCGAAAATTCTAATTTCCGTTAACTTGTGAAAATGGAAGTCTAACTGAATTTACGCTAAAGAATCTTTAAATTATTGTGTTAGACAGACAGTTTATTTGCAAGCATTTAGTTTTAGTGGGCACAATGTCTACTTTTGCCAATTTCAATGCCAATAAAATACTACAAATAAACCGCCTGTACACACAATGTAAGGTAAGTTGAAATTTTCCATTGGTTTTTGATCTGCTGTGCACAAGAATTTTCATCATGCAAAAATGATTAGCGGTACCGGCAAGTCGCACGCAGTAAAAATTTGATTGGATGGTGGAGAAATTCACCGACTAAGCCTCTCAGCGTAAAATTGATTCCAACGACGCCCTTTAGGGGACAAAAACCTGGTACTAGCGGATTACGAAAAAAAGTAAGTCTCAATCAACTGGACCACTTGAATATCTCGATCTCTCAATTGTTATAAACGTTATTTCAGGTGAAGGTGTTCCTGCAGCCCAACTACACGGAAAACTTTGTGCAAAGCGTTATGGATGCCAATGGCGGCGCTCTGGCTGGCTCCACGCTGATTTTGGGTGGTGATGGTCGCTACTTTTGCAAGGAGGCGGCCGAGCTCATCGTCCGCATCGCTGCAGCCAATGGAGTCGCCAAGCTGGTGGTGGGTCAGAATGGCATACTCTCCACACCCGCCGTCTCCAGGCTCATACGCCAAAAAAAAGCACTAGGTAAGTAGCCTATCTTCCACTAGATCAAACTAGGGATAACTTTGTGGCCATACAAGTTCCGTCCCGATCTGTGTAATGGATACTGAACATTGCTAAAAACATATATTTTCCCTCGCATTAATCTACTTTGCCAGGTGGAATCATATTGACTGCTTCCCACAACCCGGGTGGACCGCAAAATGATTTCGGTATTAAATTTAACTGCGAGAATGGTGGACCTGCTCCTGATTCTTTATCCAAGAAAATTCTCCAGCTGTCGTCCTGCATTGATTCCTACAAGATTGTGTTGGGCATGCGGTTGGACATATCCAAGATCGGGCTCAACTGTTACGATATTATAGGCATGCCGTTTGTCGTGGAGGTTATTGATCCTGTGGAGAACTATGTGCGTCACATGGAGGATATCTTTGACTTCGTCAAGCTGCGCGACTTTGTCAGCGGCGAGTCTAATGGCAAGCCCCTGAAGATGCGCATTGATGCCATGAATGGAGTAACTGGCGACTATGTGCGTGAGATCTTTGTGAAACGCTTGGGAGCTACAGAGGAATCCGTAGTTCACACCATACCATTGTCGGACTTTGGTGGACTGCACCCCGATCCGAATTTGACTTACGCTAAGCATTTGGTCGATAAGATGACAAATGGAGATTATGATATTGGCGCTGCCTTGGATGGTGACGGCGACCGCTGCATGATTATGGGCAGAAAAGGCTTCTTCGTGACGCCCAGCGACTCTTTGGCGATCTTAGCACACTACTTGGAAGCCATACCCTACTTTCAAAAGAATGCGATTCAGGGCTTTGCCCGAAGCATGCCCACTTCTTCTGCCGTAGATTTGGTGGCCAGGACGATGGGCAAGGAAATCTTTGAAGTGCCAACTGGTTGGAAATACTTTGTCAATCTTATGGAAACTGGTCGAGTGAGCCTATGTGGTGAGGAGAGCTTTGGAGTCGGGTCTAATAACATACGAGAGAAGGACGGAATCTGGGCAATTCTGGCTTGGATTTCCGTTATGCAGCACACGGGGAAGAGCATCGAGGATATAGTGAAAGACCACTGGTGCCTCTATGGACGCAATTATTATACTCGATATGATTACGAAGGATGTGATCTCGATTCCTGCAACGAGATGATGGCCACCATGGAGAAGAACATAACAGCTGATGATTTTGCTGGCAAGAGTTTTGCCTACGATGGTAAGACATATAAAGTCGAGAGAGCGGATAACTTCAGTTACACGGATCCCGTGGACCAATCCGTAGCTACCAAGCAAGGATTGCGAATTATCTTCGAGGATGGCAGTCGCATTATCATGCGTCTTAGTGGCACAGAAAGTTCCGGCGCGACCGTCCGGTAAATTCAACGCTTCTTTTTGTTTTATTTCCGTTAAAACTGATTTTCTACTAACAGATTGTACGCCGACTCCTATGAAAAGAACAATGTGCTGAGCGACGTCAGCGTCATGTTGAATCCTCTGATAGACATTGCATTGGAAGTATCGCAGCTGAAGCATTTCACAGGACGCGATGCTCCTACTGTAATCACATAGGGAGCACCAGTCCAGGATAACGCTGGTTTTATTGGCAATTAAATTTAGTTAATTGACAAAATTTTAGTATTTCTTTTTGGAACTTACGTTTCGGATTTATGAACCTTTCTGTTGTAACGAAAGAATGACAAATTTTAAATAACAAATTTTAATTAAACAATATTTTTTCATAAGACATGCTGTCCAATTTATATGAAATTATATTTTGTGATTATAAAATAAGCTAGGCTTTATCAAATGGCTTTTATAGAAGTTATTATCGCAGCAGTCTTACTTGACAGGTGTAGCAAGATAATCAAACTCGCTTAAGATCATATTGGGAATGCGCTGCTCCAAAACGCTATGCGGCAGTCCAGCTATACGTATAAATGCCTGCAGAAAGTGCAGCATGGTGACCACTTCAGGACCCACTAACTCCTTGTCCCTATGGATAAATAAAGGTTTAATCAGTATCCATCCTGTTCTCACGTAGTTTATACTTACAACAACTGCGCTTCGGCCACAGTCACAACATACTGACACATGTAGGAGATATACAGCATCTTAACATTTTTGTGGAACTGCTGCAACACGGTGAGCAGACCCGTTATCAGTGGCACACAATCGATGACATCTTTGCTGGACTTGGGTAGCAAGCAATCCGTATTTATGGAGTGCTGTAAACGACCGACATGGGCAATGCTGAAGAGGAATAAGAAGAGGGACATGTTGTGCGTATTTTTGGTGGTCATAAAGATCTGCTCCAGTGGCTCGTAGTTGCCCGTATACTGAAGTATCTCTTGCAGCTCGGTAAGCATGCCCACGCCGTGCTCATCGCACAGCTTCGTATTGTTTGAGAGCTCCAGCAATAAGGCGCTGTAAAATGGATAATAAATTAGTGAATTATAAAATTAGTTTGGTTTATTTCTATGCCAACTACCGATTTAGAGTATCCGTTGTATTCTCCAGCAGCTTAGCATCGCATTTGCTGCTAAAACTTAGCTCACTGGCAATTTGCTGGCGCAGCAGCTGCTTGTGTCCCAGCGATAACATCCAATCGAGGAGCGTGGGCCACACCTTTAGCCAGCGCTGTGTATAGCTCTGATAATACTTCAGCGGTTGCTTGGCCACTTCGCCGGGAAAGTCGCGCGACTCCAGCTCTTTGGTCATTTTGCCCAGTGCATCGCACCACATACGATCCGAGGATACATTCTTCTGTAGTCTGTCCAAGTAATTCTTCAGCTCATCGGCCAGCATGTGTCCATAGATCCGCTCCAAACCAACCATGCCCGCCGGAGCCATAGCCTCGCGTAGTACGCTAAAGAAGCTAGAACCGTTGAGCAACTCCTGATTGGGTGCACGTTTGTCATACCAGCTGCACTTCAGATCAAGATAGATGGTCTGCTTTGGCTCCGTGCAACGCAAAATTTCGTGAGCAAGACGACCAATGAAATTATTTGATTTGGTGACATCTCCCTGCAGCGGCTGAAAGTTGGGTATGGGTATGGTTTGGGATTGAAAGCGGGATTGCCATTCCTGCACTTTGTTGCGTAGAAAGCAGTTGCATTCCTTTTCCACATTGTAGTTAATGATGCGCTGCGATTCCTCCAGCAATATACGCAACCCTTGCACACGCAAGTAATCTTCGATATACTCGAAGGATCTGCGATATCCCTCAATTGTCTTGGCCAGCGCTTGGAGCTTCTCTTGCAGCAGCTGTACGGCTGACTTGCCCTTCTCTGGGGTAAATATTAAGCCTAGATTGTAAGCGTTGGCCAAATGATTGACCAGCTCCTTGCGTATGCCATCCTCCAGCAGCTGTTTGGGATCCAGCTCAATGACGCCCACCAAAGTCTTCTTCATCATGAGTATGCCTTTGGTGAAGACCGCAATGGAATTGGTAAGCTGAGCTACCTTGGCGCGCTCCTCAAACTGGGCATACTCGCGCAGCTTATCCTTATCGAGACGTGTGGGAAACTCCTTGATGACATTGGTCAACAGCTGTATAATCCTTGCCAGAATGCTAAACATTGTTTCCGGCACGATTTGTAGCACACGCCTCAAAAAGTTTGCTAGCTCCGTGCTGTAGTAGTTGGAGACAGACACCAGATCCTCGCTTTTGGCCTGATTGATGCGCATCAACGGCACCTCCAGCGTGCTGGACAGCTTCAAGAATACAGCTCGAATAGAAATGACAGCTCGTGGCAGAGCTTTAATGTGATTCTGCATGATAACAACGAAATCTCGCTGCAGCAGGCACCAGGCGTAGCTGAAGTCGCTGATCATCTGAATGTGGATTTCGATGTCCTCCTTTAAGTTGATCAACTGCGAAATAAATAAAACCAATAATTAACACAAAGAAGTCATCTATAGGCTCCACGACATCACCTGAGCCATGCGATTAAGCAGAGCGCGTGTCTCCTGGAGCTGTTGTTTAACCAGCATATTGGCATGAAGGTTGTGATATTCCTGGACTTCGTCTAGCGCTTGCATTGCCTGTATGATGAGTCGTCCTGACTTTTGCGGCTTAGCCAGTTCCAATTTCTGCAAACGGTTGGCGACCTGCTCAAACCATTGCTGCAGATGGGAATTCGCTTCGATTTTGGTCAGTGGTCGAGTGCCTGCGAATGCTTCGCTTAGCTCGCGTAAATACTGTATTGCTTCATCACGGTTGTGAGTCCAGCGTTTCTCCCGATCCTTTTGAAGCTCTGCCAACAGCTCTCTAACTGTCAGTTCCAGTTGGCTACAGTTCAGGAGCAAGTTGTAAAGCATTCCTGAATCAAAATTGAGTGCTTTAAGCAATATTTGTTGAACCTGTCCCAAAGCAGCCGACTGAGCGGACATAAGGAGCACGGCAGGTCGTGTGTGCAGGCAGTACCAGCGTAGCAGCACGTTGGCCTGTCGCATTAGCGTGATTATCTGATTGGCATGCTCCAACACGAAGGCATCGTCCAGGACACCCTCTCGTACAATTTCTCCAGTCTTCTGTAGTGTCTTTTGCATATTTTCGCGCTGCTGCTGGCAGAGCGTCGTAAGTGACGCTGGTGCAACCACATTGGACACAGCGGCCTTGGCGGCTTTAAAGCATGCCCAGGCATCGATCAAATTCACCGTAATTCCCATGTAGATGGACAGTGTCCAGTTATCACTGAAAAATTTGTCAACAATTTCGCGCATTTGAGCGCCTTGTTTATGGAGCACCTGGGGCGAGAAGTAAAGGCAAACGTAGAGCACCGCAGCTTGTGTTGACAGGGCTGTGGTGCGGTGCGTCGGATGTGGATAGATAGTCAACTGGTTGTAAATGTCATCGCAGCGCAAACGCGCTAAAACCAAATCTATGAAGTTCACATCAAATTGAAAGCGTGCAAAATACGCTTCCGGGTAGTTAGAAACAGGAGCTGTATTATTCGCTGCGGTCTGCGCCTGATTTTGTGTCGGCTGTAAGAATCCCGTAGAACGCAAGAGCAGGCAGACATCATGGATGTTGCTCTCATCACCGCTTGGCGTGACATCGCCGCCGCTATACCGATAGTAGGCTATCAAGAGGCGCTCCCGCACATCGCCAGGTATATGTAAATCCAAAACAAGCAATATAACCCCATACAAATAGAGGGATTCGCACTGCAAGCATAGATTTAACCTTGTAAGCTTCCTTTGTACGCTTCTCTGGCACTCACCAGCAGCTGTTTGCCTTCCTCATCCTGAAGCACCGTCTCTAGTGTTTGCTGTATGTAGTAGCCACTGTTAAGCTCCTCAATATACTGCTGCAAATCTGTAGCATAGTGATGAACGCTTTGGAACGCTAAGTAGAAGCGAGTGATCAACTGCAGGTGATTCGTACGTGTTTCCAAGTCCAAGTCGCTCAGTTCCTGTCCAAATACACGATTTTTATTAACAGCATTGATTACAATATTTATACACTTACTGGGCTGTCTTCAATCTTCTTTTCATGTGCCTCGGCCACTTTGAAATAGCTAAAATCCAATATAATGTCGGCATATTTTTGTCTATCAGCTGTGGTTTCCAACCTGTGAGAGCACAAATTAACATTACATACAAATTTTCATTAACTAGAGCTGACCGGTAAATGCTAGGAACGTAGTCCTTTAGGCGTAGTATTTCGGCAATTATGGAGTTGCCTACAGACACAATATTTAGCAAATTTTGTCCGCACGCATTATTTTCCGAGAGAAATTCACTCATTTTTGCAAAACAATTAAAAACGCATCGAAACAGCTGATGATGTTTACGCCCTCTAGATAGAGAGGAGTTAATTGTCATTCGTGCTAATGGTTGTAGTGACGTGAGTGAAGGTTTTGTACATGAATTTATTAGTAATAAATTTACTTAATTTGTATAATCTCTACTATTTACTCATAAATCGCATAAATTGAAACCAATTGAAGCTTTATATATTAATACTATCAAATTATTAGACATTATACAGCACTGTCTGCTTCGATAGCAATCGAATTGAACTCGATAATAATTTGTGGTTTGCGTTAACATGTGAATGTCCACGCGTCGTCCGCCGCGCATTTTTTTTTGCAAATCGTCCGTCTAGCGGAATTTGCGCTATAAATGTGTTAAATTATTGAGTAAGACGGACCATTTATCTGCAACGCATTAAGTTTGAGCTGGCACCATGTCGAGCTTTGTAATAGATAAAGAATCATTTGTGCGTCGAATAAAACGCCTCTATACAGAATGGAAGGTAAGTATCTGAATCTCTGTCCCAGCGCCTGCCGGGTGCACAAATCTTGAAAATGTTTATTAGAGTTTCCGGTTCCACGTTGTTTTGGCGCCAGCCAAAATCACATTATGACGCCACAATCAAATGCAATTTGTAAATATTGTGAAATTCACTGCTATCTTAAACAAAGAAAAATTAAAAACAAACAAAAACAATGCTAGTCGCAAGTTAGGTTAGAACGCATGATATGACGCTCTATAATGTACAATTTTGATCCTTGAACAGGCGCCCAGCACTGGACACGACAATGCCCTGAGCAATCTGGATTGCATCATGAGTGTGGTTGGTGTGGATGAAGATGTTATCTATTCAAAGTCAATGGCCCTGCAGCTCTGGCTGCTTGGCTACGAGCTAACGGATACAATTTCGGTTTTTGCCTCGGATGCCATCTATTTTCTGACCAGCAAAAAGAAAATCGAGTTCCTCAAGCAGGCACAGAGTATAAGCGAAGAGGGTGTACCAGAAATAAAGCTTCTCGTACGCGATCGTGTAAGTATTGCAAGTTTCTACCAGTAGTATTTATTCAATTCTCATAAATCATTCCTTCAACAGAACGACAAGGATCAGGCTAACTTTGAGAAACTTATAACGACCATACAGAACTCAAAGAAAGGCAAACGTTTGGGCGTTTTCACCAAGGATGCATTCCCGGGCGAATTCAGCGAATCCTGGAAAAAGTTACTGACGGCTGCCAAGTTCGAACATGTGGACATCAGCACAATAATTGCGTATTTGATGTGTCCCAAAGATGAGTCAGAGATTAACAACATACGTAAAGCCTCATTGGTATCCATGGATATATTCAACAAGTATCTGAAGGATGAAATCATGGATATCATCGATTCGGATAGGGTAAGCTATTGTTATATCAAATCCTATCCAATTATATAATGTCTTGTTATTTTTGCAGAAAGTAAAGCACACTAAACTGGCGGACGGCTGTGAGGCAGCTATTACAGAGAAAAAATACACTAGCGGCTTGGATCCACGATTACTTGATATGGCGTATCCGCCTATCATTCAATCCGGCGGCGCGTATAGTTTGAAATTTTCTGCGGCTGCTGACAAGAATCATTTGCACTTTGGAGTTATTGTGTGCTCGCTGGGCGCGCGCTACAAATCCTACTGCTCCAACATTTCGCGAACCTTTTTGGTGAATCCCACTGAGGCGATGCAGGAGAATTACACGTTTCTGGTAAATGTGCAAGAGGAAATACTCAAGCATCTTGTTCCCGGCGCCAAACTCTGTGAAGTATACGATAAAACGCTAGCCTATGTTAAAAAGGAAAAGCCCAACATGGTTGAGAATCTAACCAAAAGTTTTGGTTTTGCCATGGGTCTGGAGTTCCGAGAAAGTTCCATTGTTATTGGTCCCAAGTGCCAGGCGCTTATCAAGAAAAACATGGTCTTCAATCTCCATGTGGGCATTTCGAATTTAACTAATCCCGCTGCGACCGACAAGGAGGGTAAAAACTATGCATTGTTTATAGGCGACACGGTATTGGTGGGTGATCAGAGTCCGGCCAGTGTGATGACACCATCAAAGAAGAAAATCAAAAACGTTGGCATTTTTATTAAGGATGATGACGACGAAGAGGAGGATGTAGATGATAAGAAGGCCGCCAAGCCAGATCAGGGTACTGAGATACTCGGCCGCAGTAAGCGCAATGCTGTGCTGGACTCCAAGCTGCGCAATGAGATCAACACCGAGGAGAAGCGTAAGGAGCATCAACGTGAGTTGGCTCAGCAGCTAAATGAACGCGCACGCGAACGCCTCGCCAAGCAGGGCAATTCCAAGGAGGTGGAGAAAGTGCGCAAGAACACGGTCTCCTACAAGTCCATGAGTCAAATTCCACGGGAGCCGGAGGTCAAAGATCTTAAACTGTATGTGGACAAGAAGTATGAGACAGTCATAATGCCAGTATTTGGCATTCAGGTGCCCTTCCATATATCCACCATTAAGAATATATCCCAGTCAGTGGAGGGCGAGTACACGTATCTGCGTATCAACTTCTTTCATCCCGGCGCCACAATGGGACGCAACGAGGGCGGACTTTATCCACAACCGGAGGCGACGTTCGTCAAGGAGGTGTAAGTAGACACCACATAACATTAACAAAACATATATTTATTATATATTTACAATTGCAGCACCTATCGCAGTTCAAACGTTAAGGAGCACGGCGAGGTAGCGGCTCCATCGGCTAATCTAAACAATGCGTTCCGTTTAATCAAGGAGGTGCAAAAAAGATTCAAGACACGCGAGGCCGAGGAGCGCGAAAAAGAGGATTTGGTTAAACAGGATACCCTCATACTGTCGCAGAACAAGGGCAATCCCAAACTAAAGGATCTATACATTCGACCAAATATTGTGACGAAACGCATGACTGGTAGCTTGGAGGCGCATACCAACGGTTTCCGCTATATCTCAGTGCGCGGCGACAAGGTTGACATCCTCTACAACAACATCAAGAGCGCGTTCTTTCAACCCTGCGATGGTGAAATGATTATTTTGCTTCACTTTCATCTGAAATACGCGATTATGTTTGGCAAAAAGAAGCATGTGGATGTACAGTTCTATACGGAGGTGGGCGAAATCACCACAGATCTGGGCAAGCATCAGCATATGCACGACCGCGATGATTTGGCCGCCGAGCAGGCGGAACGCGAGCTGCGCCACAAACTGAAGACGGCGTTCAAGAGCTTTTGCGAAAAAGTCGAAGCCATGACCAAGGCACAAGTGGAGTTCGATACGCCGTTCCGTGAATTGGGCTTCCCTGGTGCGCCCTACCGAAGCACAGTTACATTGCAGCCAACGTCCGGATCGTTAGTCAATCTTACTGAGTGGCCGCCATTTGTCATCACGCTCGACGATGTGGAACTGGTGCACTTCGAACGTGTGCAGTTCCACTTGCGAAATTTTGACATGATCTTTGTCTTCAAGGAGTACATCAAAAAAGTGGCCATGGTGAATGCCATACCCATGAACATGCTGGATCACGTCAAGGAGTGGCTGAAGTGAGTCACCTGTTTAGCAATTGCCTTTTAGATGTTAACCTTCAATCTGTTGTCTTTGTAGCTCTTGCGACATACGCTACTCAGAGGGCGTGCAGTCGCTCAACTGGCAGAAGATCATGAAGACCATTACCGATGATCCTGAAGGCTTCTTTGAGCAGGGCGGCTGGACGTTTTTGGATCCCGAATCGGGAAGCGAGGATGCAAACGAATCAGCCGAGTCTGAGGAAGATGAAGCGTATAATCCAACAGATGCCGAATCGGACGATGAAAGCGAGGAAGATTCCGAGTACTCTGAAGCGTCAGAGGATGAAAGCGATGACAGCGATGGTATGATCACATAAATCACCTAAAATATCAATTTTACTTATACCCTACACTTTGCAGAGCTGGGCTCCGATGAGGAATCTGGCAAGGACTGGTCCGATCTGGAGCGTGAGGCAGCTGAAGAGGATCGCAACAATGAATACAATACCGATGACAAACGCAATGGAAAGTTCGATTCAAAGAAGCATGGCAAGAGCTCCAAGAACAGGTAGGCAGAGTGAGAAAGACATATTCACATATCATAATATGATATATGATATATATATAAATTTTTTTTTCGTAAATCCTACTGAGCGTATCCACTCTCTTCTCTATTTATATAATTTAATACTTATTCCGCATCACGCACACAAACAGTCGTCGCGAGCGTGAGGAGCAGCGATCGTCGAACAGTAAAAAGCATAAATCGAATTCCTCCTCTTCTTCACATTTAAAATCCTCCAGCTCCAAACATGGCAGCTCATCTAGGTTTGTTAACGTTTTACACACACACACAAACACGCACGCCACACACTCACATACACTCAATCAAAAATCATCAGAAATTGTTTCGTTTTTATTATTTGGAATTTATTTATGAAGTAATCAAATTTATCAAATTTACAAATTAAATTGCTTGAATTTAAACCTTTAATTAACTATTTAGAAATGAGAGAATTCGTTAACTATATAGGAAGTATTTGAGAGGGTCTTAGTCAGCCATATGAGAAATATTTGAGAGCTCTTCAGGGACCGTCCGGCTTTTAAATTGTTAACCAATGTGGAAGTTTATTTTAGGAAGAAATATAAGGAATATTCATTTTTATATAGTTAGGAATCGCAATATTTTGTCTATGATATACTAGTCTTTAGAACCAGAACTATAGATCCATGCTCCATTGACGCTATTGGCTTTTGATACTGTACAGAAAATCTTTCAAATTGAGAAATTATTATGGGCTGCTTAACGTATATAATTTGATGTAGAAGATTGAAATGTGACCGAAAATATTGTTTAATAATATGAGTTTCTTGTTTTTACCTTTATTGTTTTAATTGAATAACTGTGGGCAAATCTCACAAAAAAATCAAGTTAACCTTGATGATGTCTACTACAGACTATAGACATACACTCTATATGACTGAACGGTATGCCTGAAAACTTATGCTTTATTGCTTACAGAACATGTTTAAATAGATCACGCAGTGCACATGCTTTCTCCATATATGTATAATACAAAATTATAAAACAAATACTTCATAAATTCAACAAAATTTTGTTCAAAATTTTAACACAACTCTTTTACCCTGTTAAAAAAAAACTGAATTAATTGATTATAAAATTGTTGTTTATTTTAAAGCCCATCGAAATCGTCTAAGGATAAGTATCATAATCGCGACAAGCATCATTCCTCCTCATCGTCGGGACACAAAAACAGCAGCAAGGATAAGGATCGGAAGCGCTCGAGGGAAGATAGTCGAGACAATGGCCACAAATCGAAGAAGTCACGACGTTAAGGATACACAACTAGTAGTAGTTACAATAGCACAGGAACACGAACACTACACAACTACACGCACACACACACCCACACACACACACACATACACACACACAACAGGCTACACAATATATACCTTAACCCTAGGTTAATATTTGTCTATTATACACATGCATCTGTACATTTTTGACATTGCAATGCTTGAGACATACACACACTTAAACAAACACACACTCTTTGACTTAATATAGTGTCCGTTAGTATACCACATTGTATACCACTGTTGAACCTACTTCACCAAAACTTCTTCACACTTCTCTCCTGCGTGTATTGCATCATTTATGAAAGTTGTATTACAAATTAAATAATTATAATACGTATATATCTATATATATTTATTTCATTTCGGCTATTTGTTCCAGCTGCCCAGCAGATGACGATAGGCGTGCACCTCGTTGCTGTCACGTCTGCGAGTTGATCGTTTCTCCTGCTCCTGGTGCTGATGGTGGTGCTGGTGCTGATTGTGGTGAGGATTGGGACTACCCACAGCTGCGACAGTTGCCCGCCTTCTGCTCGCATCAAACATATTCCGAGTCTTATTAATCGGATAGCGCATTTTGTTCTTCAGCCAGGTGGTGAAGGCTCGCTCATTATCCTGCATCTTCTTGAGCTCGTGTTCGTTGCGATTCAGCGCTTGCTCCATGCTGAAGCGCTGTTGGCGTCGCAGCTGCTGATCTCGTTGCTGCAGCTGCTTGGCACTCAGCCCGTACTCGGACATGTAGCCGGTGTATCTTGGCAGCTTCTCCTTCTGCAGTGCATGCCGATGCTCGCAGCAGATTTTGTAGTTCATCTTAATGTCCGGCGCGCTGGTAACTGCTGCAGTGGGTGTGGCACGGGGGCGACGCCTGAAGCTAAAACGGCGGGCATTGAAGAAGGTCTTGGTGCTGGTGCTGCTCGTGGTGTTGGGCGATGTATTCAGCTTTTGCTCCTCCTCGCCTTCCTTTTTGTAGTAAATGCTGCGCTCGTCCAGTTCAAAGTCGTCGGGTATATAGCTGGCCACGATGACGGATAAGTCATCATCCTCTTCCACATCTTCAATCTTATCGCCAGTAAGGCGATTGATCTGCGCCTGCCCTCGTGCATCAAGCGTCTTGTACAGACTCTTGTAGGCTTGCCGCAATTTGATGCGCGCCTCGTTGACGACGCGCTCGTCCTCTTCGCAGTCGGACTCCGTCAGCAGATTAGTCAGACTCCTTTGATCCGCTTCGCCGTCCATTTGCTCATTATTCATGTCGAATGTGTTCTGACGTGCAATGCGACGCTTCTGCGTATCTGTTGGAAGAGTTTCGCTGGCAGCCGTAAGATCGTCCTCGTCCACGCCCGAGAAGTCGTCGTCCTCCTCGTAGTCCATGCTGACCGGCAGGGCTGTAGGCTGTGGCTGGTCGTTGTTGTTCTTGTTATTGGTGTTGGTTTCCACTTCGGTGAGATCCAGAATTTCCTCGCATATTTCCTCTTCAAGTTCGGGCTCTATCTGCTGCTCCATGGCTGGCTTTTCGAGCTCTTTGACGGGCTCTTCTTCGATGGGGGCAAAACGTTCGCGCTCGGTTCTGAGCTTCAGCTGCGCCAATTGCTCCAACAGCTCTGCCGGCGGACTGGTTACCTCCTCCACATTGGGCTGCTGCATTGTGGGCTCGTAATCCTCGAGATTGAGCGCAAAGGTTACCTTGCGATTGCTGGCACTGCTGGCAGCATCCGGAACCGGTTCGTCCGCATCATCGTACAGCGCAAAGAGCTGCTTGTTGGCCTCCTTAATCTTGTCCACAATGTTGTACTCGTTGACGGGCTTCAGGACTGCGTAGTAATCCAACATAAGCGGCATGTTAATGCCATTTGCTCTGCTCTGTTCGAATCGAATTATAAGCTACTTACAATACACTTCGCAATCCTCGTCCGACTCCGCCTCCGGCTCGTACATCTCTGCTGGCTTCGATGCGAAAATTGTGGCTCGATTGCGTTGATTATTTATAGAATGGATTTATGCGCTAAAGTCGGCAAAAACTTTCCATTTCGTGCCATTGAACGCTTTCGGCCCAGCGGCAGACAAGAAGCCCAGCGACAGCGAGGAACCCATCAAAGGTCTAATGAACCTTCCAATATTCGCTGCCACCTCCTGTTGCGGTTATGGTTATGCCTGTCCTGTCTCTATGTTTCATTGGCGCCGTTGCCAGGCCCCGGCTAGACCAGCCTTTTGCCTCTGTTTGGTCGATGCCTGGTGACAATTTGTCTTGCGAGTGTCTGGAGAAAGACCGACTAGCAGATACTCTGTGCGAGTAATTTTTCATCCATTTGCGATAATCTGGTATTTATGATTTGTTGTAAATGGGATCAAATTGTATTAATGTACCTATATATACTGCGAGTTTTCTTGCTGATCATTATTAGATCATTCAACTCTCATTTGCTATAAACTTACTTTATTAAATCAAAGTTACCTTCGTTTAGCAGTTACCAACCTTTGTTTGCCACCAATATACCCGCTTCTTACCCATCCACAAAAACTACAGGGTATGACAAAAATAGATTGAGCTGATTGGTAATTTTATGCACTTTATTTCATTGGGCTTACTTGGCTAACCACATTTAAAGCTTAATCGTTAATCATCGAAGTCAAAGTCAAAGTCGAGCAACGTTTAATACAAAACATAAACTACAAAAATACACAATGTCAATAAAATAAGTACACATCGTATATCTACCATATATGTATATATATATATAGGTATTATCTATATATCTGATTTTCTTGCAGTATATTGAGCAACATACGAGCCAATGCGTTTGATTTGTCAGTTTTCTTGCCAATTGATTAAATATATATATTTAACTAAATCTATAAAGAAACAACCCAACCAAACACAGTGCTTATTTATATGATCCATGAGAGATTCGTTATGATTAATGGGGGCATATGTATATGTCATGAATTCCAGAACAGATATGCACAGTAAATGATAAAGTACAGGTAGATAAAATATTTTTTAATTAAATTATCTTTGGCATGTGCAAAATATTAAAGAAATTTAAAGCCCACGTATTATCACATGTATTTAAATTATTTTTATCGCATAATAAAAAGTTCTAGCTAAAAGGTAAGAGGGAAAAATTAAAGCATGACTAGGCATAAACCAATCGATTTATCTAGTATATTGTAATCACCATAAATATAATCTCAATCTATATCGTAAATTATAAAACGATATACTAAAGAAAATTCTACAGTAATAGTATAGAGATATGAGGAGCACTTCCTACTACTCTTCTATGTATCCATTTATTTAAAATAAAGTATAAATTTAATCTCAGTTAAATTTTTATTTCGTAATACAAATTAAAATCTATGAATAAGCTCAAAAGTAAAACAAAATCACATTTAAAAAAAGTTTCAAAAATATATTTAATTTTCATTAAAATTAAAAACCAACAATAATTGAAAGTAAATACAAAAGTCAAAAGCAAAAAAGCTCGTCTTAAATTTTAGCATACAATAAATTTCGAGTATAATGCAAAATGAATTAGCATTATAATAGTGCCTAGTTTTTCAATTTATGTGTATCGAATTTTATTATATTTTTCCTTTTAGTTCTTTTTTTTTTTTTAAAGATTTTTTACAACCATATTCAGCATACTTAAAAAATTAGAGCATTAAAAACTAAACGGCGGAATTGAAAAAAATTATATTTATAAAAATTCTTTAGCTATTGATGCAATGTCCGATGAAATGGAAGTATTTGAGTGTGTGTGTTAATGACTGTGCAAGTTGTGTGTATGCGTGTATAATTTCATTAGAGGACGGGTATAATCGGTTAGGGTTAGAAAATATTAGCGCATTAACTTTATAGCTATATAAATCGTACATATTGCAATATCAGCGCCTCTCACTTATATCACTAATAAATTTCTTTTGGTTTTTATTTTCTTTTAATGTATTCTTTTTTTTTTATATCTCAAGACAGTTTGTTAAATACTAATATTTAGCAATATACTGTACTCCATATACATATACGTATGTATATATAGAAACGAGCTAAGATGCATCTCAGATAGACGCTTACTAATCATATTCATATACATATACATACGTATGTATATAATGTATATATGTTTTGTTTATTTATTTATAGATTCGTGTTCGAAAAAATCGTAAAACATTTCGTTAGCGCAAGCGCAACTTACTTCGATTTAGTTTTTAGATTTTTTTTTTTTGTTTTTGGTGCAATTAAATTTCAATAAATTACAGTTTACATCTTTTTTTAACACTAACTCGAGCTCAACATTTAGCATCATATACAAAGTCTTTCGTTTTTGTTGTTAATTTTTAAATAAATTTCGAATGTGTGTGTATTTGTGAGTGTGTTGGTGTGTGTAAGAGTGTTTTTCATACGTATCTTTTACACCTTGAGGGTATACCAAACTTTTTTTTTGAGTATAACAAAATATTCATTTTAAAAAATACATACATTAAGGCTAGGATTCGAATTTGCATTTTTATCTACTTAGTTTTTCTTACCAATTTTTAAGGTATCTATTGAAATTCCTTTGGGACACACACATACAAAACAAGACATTTGAGTTAATTTCCATACATAGAAAATAAGTTGTTTATATAAATATATATATAGAGGGGGTTGGAGGAAGGATTGGGGAGCTCTGCTGATTCAAATTGGATCAACCAATGCGACATAGATTTACATTTAAGATTCGGTTTGCTGCTTATGTGAACAAAGGCAAGTGATAAAAGTCAAACCCTCGATATCCTTTGGCTGCCAGCCATATATAGACGACATGATAGGCGCCCGGTATAAAGCAAATGAGTCCAGCAACAAAAAATACAACACCTTGTGATGTATTGTGTGGATCGGCGATGGCGAAGGTCCCCATCACAAATAAACCGGTGCCCACAACGAGCAGCGTAAAGGCCGCCAGCACAGTGCGCCAATTTTCTCGCACCTTCGGATGCCGCCAGCAATATGTGTTTGTCTCCTCCGTGGGCAGATTGCCATATTCCTGTATAAGCGAGTCACTGTCCCGCGACGTTGTGTCTTCGGCGTATTTGTTGTAGCCCCTATAAAAAAGAGATAAAGTAAATAAATAAGTTGGAATTGAATTAATTTCAATTTGTTTATCAGTGAGGCAATCAAAAAGGCAGTCGTTGCACCTACAAGGACAGTGGACGCTCGCTTCAATGGACAAGTCTTTTAATCAGGCAATCTCAAATGTATAGAAAATCATTTTTGCGATAATAACTTTTAATATATGCTAAAACAAGTTTTTAAATAGAATATTATGACTTCATTTTGCAATCACAGATTTATTCTTGGAAATTGTGTTTTTTTTTCCATTCATTTTTATTTATTATAAAATTCAAAGTAATGCATTGAATTAATAGAAATATAAGTATATGCACACAAGTATGAATATTAATGTAAATAATAGACTGTTTGCTTACTCATATTCTTTTACTTCTTCAAGGACAACGCGAAATAAACACGTTGTTGTCCCATCAATTGGAACCTTCACTGTACCTATAATATATTTGTATGTGTATGTATGTGCATATTACTCAATTACAATGCAGCCGTACAAGTGCAGCCCGTTGCTTCGTCCGCAACCGAAGGCCAGTCGGAAATCTTGGTGTTGGATGTCGTGCAAAAAAAAAAAAAATTGAATATAAAAAATTCTTCAAGGAATGACGAAATTTATGCGAATGATTTTTACAATTGAATGCCAAATTGGGCTGGATGCATGTCCGAGACAGACGGCGACGGTGTCGTCAATATAGTCTGCCCTAATCTCCATAATTACATACTGCTGGTAGCTGTTGTGCCCTGAGGCGCGACATGCATGCATAATGGCATCCAATGGTATAGCAATGGCAATAGCAAATAGAGAAGAGCTCGAGAAATTGTAAATATTATGTGAATGAATGAAGCACGCACGCGCTTTTGGCGCACACTCAAACACACACACACACACACACACACACATATACGTACAATGAAAATTTATGGAAATGCGCGACTTGTACTTCCGGCAAGGAAGCGGAAAGTAACACGCGGCATCCACAAAAGGTAAAGGTAGAGCTTTATAGTCTTTGGGAAACAGCTGGAATGCTGCTGCTCTGCAGGCACAAGTGGCGCATCAAATTGCAATTATTATATGATGATTGCATGTTAATACTAAGCCGGTTTTGCTTTGGGCCAGGCTTTTACTGATTCTGACTCAGCTATGACGAAATTTTGGTAGGGGCAGCTGGTTACCAGCTGGTTAAAACCGGTTAAAAAGTGAACTGAATGAAAGCTTCCCTTAAAAGGGATAATTATATTAAAAGGATGGATGTAGTGGAACAAAAAGAGGATTTCATTGCACCCTAAAACGGTCTACCGCCCTATACAATGGCTAACTGGTACTATCATTTCGGCTGGCAACATAAAGAAAGCAATTATTAAAGCCCATATTCATTTGTTTATCGCGCTTCCTTGTTGGGAATCAGACAAGTGGAAAGAGCATTCCACATGGCTCCAAAATGGTGTCAACAACTGCCAAACAGCTGCTGCCCACGCGCAGACCCAGAACAAGAACCAGTACTAAATAGCCAACAAGGGGAAACTCGTTTTGTTTCGTTTCATTTGTGGTACTTACTTTGGATCCTGTATGCGTATGGAGACATCTTCGGTGGAGCGACCTTGTTTGGCACTACCACTAACACCGCCTCGCATTGGCGTCGATATCACTGTTGAACCATAGACACGTATCGCCTCCTCTTCCTCCTCCTCGAATGCGTCGTGTATGGAGAAGCCCCGTGTGCCGTTGTTGTACATACTGTTTGTTGTTGTTGCTGCTGTTCTGTTTTCTTCAGTTGTTGTTGTTAATAAATATAAGTAGGTTGCCTACGTTTTGTTCACAATAACTAAAGACTCGAAAAGCGAGCGTTTAGTACTGCGTCGCCTTCATTTTTCGGCACATTGAAACGAGTGTTATTAACCTTTTTATTTTTGGCTGCTTCGTAACGATTTTCACAGTGTTTTTCTTAATATTTTACGCGACACAAAAGATAATGTTCAGGGAGGAGAAGAGTGGGCAGTCTAGTGATGTACAAGACAGAAATAACAAAACTATCGTATCACGATATCGCACACGTAAGCACGGTGTGCGTGAATATCGTTTCAAGAAACGGTTGAGTTTCAGTTGATAAGTAATTTAAATATATATATGGTTTGACAATGCAAAATAATCAAAAATTGCTCTTTCAGTAAACGTATACAGCTATTTATTATAATTTTAAAGGAAATGATTTTCTTACCCATCACTAGTTGTGAAACTATTACACGGTCACATCACATATAATCATGATGCCAGATACGCAGCTAAGACGATACGGCAACTCCACTGTCTAATGATTTCAGTCGTCTGCAATTCTACGAAATTCTATTTTGCTTTGCTTTTCAACAGTTGTGAAATTTAACTGAAAAACATAAAATAAATAAATAAAACTTTAAGATGTCGCGGCATAGAATAGTACGCGGGATGGACTACAACGACGAATATGATGGCTACGATGACGTTTACGGTCATTCTGTTGACGATGATTGCATTTCGCCTACAGATCAGCAATGGTTATTCGACCGGGCTCGTGGTCAACAAAGTATGTCGGCGTTTATGATGAAAAACAAGAACATTCAGGAGGAGGCAGAAGATGGCGATGAGGACGACGACGAGGATGATGAGGCATATCAGAAGGCTCGCAGAGATTCAGAGAATTTTCAAATGCCAGAACTTGATGATGTTGCGCAGGCGAAGCTGAGCTCCTGCGTGGATGAGGTGCGCAGCGTAGTAGGCGACGCGGTCTCAGAGCGTCGCATCGTGGAAACATCGATGCGTTTCGACTATGACATACAGAAAATACTCGATGAGATTCTCAATGAAGAAACAGACAAAAAGGACAAAGAGAAACGGCCGCAGAGGTTAAAACTGACTACAACGCCAGCTACAAAGATTTTCACAACCCCTAAGCCAGTGACCACTAAAATAACGCTCTCCGCCGTGAAGGATGCACGACGTGGCTTCGACATTGCCTCTCCCAAAGCGCCAGCCTCGCCCAATGTCTCGGGCCGTAATACTCCTGTCGATGGAGGCGACGAGGCAGGACGTAGCGCAACGGCAATTTTCAAGGTATCTAAGGATCAGGCACAGCGTAACGCACAACAGCTGTACGAGCAGGAGCGCTCATCACATAAGAGTCACATACACATGATTGTAATCGGGCACGTCGACGCTGGAAAGAGCACACTCATGGGTCATCTGCTTTACGACACGGGCAACGTATCGCAGCGTGTTATGCACAAGCATGAGCAGGAGTCAAAGAAGATGGGCAAGCAGAGCTTTATGTACGCCTGGGTGCTCGATGAGACTGGCGAGGAGCGTGCACGTGGCATCACCATGGATGTGGGCCAGTCGCGCATCGAGACGAAAACCAAGATAGTCACGCTGCTAGATGCTCCCGGTCACAAAGACTTTATACCAAACATGATATCAGGTGCAACGCAAGCGGACGTGGCACTCCTTGTCGTGGATGCCACACGTGGCGAGTTCGAGTCCGGCTTCGAGCTGGGCGGCCAGACACGTGAGCACGCGATACTTGTCCGCTCGCTGGGCGTTAACCAACTGGGTGTGGTTATCAACAAGCTGGACACGGTTGGCTGGTCGCAGGAGCGTTTCAAAGAGATTGTACATAAGCTAAAGTCCTTCCTAAAGCAGGCAGGCTTCAAAGAATCCGATGTTACATTTACGCCCTGCTCGGGCTTAACGGGAGAGAATCTCACAAAGACAGCACAGGAACCCGCACTGAAGGCCTGGTATGAAGGACCGCATCTCTTGGATGTCATAGAGCACTTCAAGGTGCCCGAACGTGCCGTTGACCGGCCGATGCGTATGTCCGTAACGGACATTTACAAAGGCACGGGATCCGGTTTCTGCATTTCGGGCCGCATCGAGACGGGTGCACTCTGCGTCAACGACAAGGTGCTGGTGGGTGCCAGCCGGGAACAAGCGCAGGTCAAGTCACTCAGCTTGGACGAGTTGACACAGACGAGCGTCTTTGCTGGCGATCAGATCTCTGTGACGCTGGCCGGTGTCGATATGAACAACATAACAGTGGGCTGCATAATATGTGATCCACAAATGCCAATTCCGGTGACGACACGCTTTCAGTGCCGCATCATCGTGTTCAATGTCAAAGTGCCCATAACAATGGGCTATCCGGTGCTGCTGCATCATCAGTCGCTTATCGAGCCGGCTGTTGTTTGCAAGCTGACCGCATCAATACACAAGAGCACTGGCGAGGTGGTTAAGAAGAAGCCACGTTGTCTTGGCCAAAACTCTTGTGCCCTGGTGGAAGTGGAGACCTCGCGGCCGATATGCATTGAACGATATTCGGATTTCAAAGAGCTGGGACGGATTATGATGCGAGTGGCAGGCGTAACGATAGCCGCCGGAATGGTCACTAAAATTCGCTGAGGATTTGCTTTTTCACTTATATTACGAAATTTTAGTTAGTTTTATTTAGTTTTGTTTGTTGTAAATAAAAGCTAAGTTGATAAAACGCCGCTGATAACCGCAAATTGTGGATTTATTATAAGTCGAGCAACTTACTGAGTACCCATAGAAGGTATTACAAATAATAAATAAATAAAGTTAATAGACATGTAAAATAGTTTTTCTCAAATCATTTTTTAAAAATAATATAAAATCGAAAGTTGATTAAAAATTCGTTAATGCTGCCACTCGGGGACCATTGATCAATTGATGTTGCCACTTGTTATCGGCTATCGCCACGAATGACACAAAGTTAGGTGTGGCAACACTGAAAATGAATCACTTTCGAGCGTGTGAGCGAGCTAGCAAGCAGAAGCGCCTAAGCCGAAAAATAGTTATCTGTTTGCCTTAGTATTTAATATCGTTATCAATAAAAAAATTGCACATTTCGCGGACCGTGGCACATTATCTGGCATACGCATACATACACCGGCCTTAAATAGCAAATCGTTTGAAATCTGCATAGACAGCAACAACAGACAGTTTTTTTTGTGCGCAGCAAACAAGGTAAAACTCCGAATAGAGTTGTCGTGTGCGCGACATGCGGGTGCTGCTTCCTCCCCTGCCCCATATTAAAGTTTGTGTGTGCTCAAATAAAAAATATATACATGTACATTCTGTGTGCAGTTGTCGGTACTGACTGCTGTTCTATTATTAAGAGTTTTTTATTGAACAAAGAATAAAATTGATTTGCATGCTACAAGTGTGCGTATTGTTTGTTAGGCGCTCAACAGGGCTATTGACGCCGCTCGACAACTCTAAAAATGAATCATAAAATGTTGAGGGTAGAGCGCAATTCTGCTGAGTGAGCGAGGAGAACATTTGAGTTCATTACACAAAAAAAAAACGAAACGAAAGAAGAGTGCAGTAAATTCCTAAAAGCAGTGCCAGCACAAGCACCAGCATACAAAAAACTAAAATAAATATATAAAAAGAAAACCAAAAACGATTCAAAACGAATTAGTAGTGAAATCCATTTAAAAATACAACTATTGCTTTCTTACATTCACAGTGCACACAGAGTACTCAGCAAACATTGTTGCACAGCAACAGCAACATCATCGGCGACGGCAACGGCAACCGCAGATAGCAATTTCTGTTGTAAAACGGAAGTTGTTGTCGTAGTCAGCGTCGCGGCAGAGGTGGCAGAGGCCAGTGATACAGTAATTTTATATATTTGTCGCTCCAAAGCAACAATTTGACGACAACCAAAAAAAAAAAAAAAAATACGAAACGCACGCTCGCACCTTTTGCTACCTGAGTGGAGTAAGAGAGGGAGAGAGAGAGAGTGTGTGGAAGAGTGGAAAAGTGGAAGAGAGACCACAAACAGACACACACACAGCTTTAGTTGTTTGTTGGCACAAAGGTTATCAGCAATAACAAAGAACAGCAACAGCAACAGCAACAACAACAAAAACAACAATAAGAGGAACTAAAAGCTTTCTGCAAGAACTGCAACAGCAACCCAAAAGCAATCGCCGAACAACGCCTAAAACTAGTGATTTATTTTTTTCTCATTGAGCGAGAGTATACAAGCGTGTGTGAGAGCACAAGAGGAAGAGAGAACGTTTCAAATAAACATTTGCAACAACAACAACAATAATAATAAGACCAGCAGCAGCAGCAGCCGAAGCAGCAACAACGACCACAACAACAAAAGCAACTGAACCACCTCGTCACCCGCCTACGCCAGTAACTACCTGCATCTGGTTTTATATAAACCCAAATATACACAAATATATATATATATATATATTATATATATATATATATTTATATATATATAGTTCAGCATACAAAATGCGTGAATACAAAATTGTTGTTTTGGGCAGCGGAGGCGTCGGCAAATCTGCGCTAACCGTACAATTTGTACAATGCATTTTTGTAGAAAAATATGATCCCACCATTGAGGACAGTTATCGCAAACAAGTGGAGGTGGATGGGCAACAATGTATGCTGGAAATATTGGATACCGCCGGCACGGAACAATTTACAGCGATGCGGGATCTCTATATGAAGAACGGACAAGGATTTGTACTTGTCTATTCAATAACGGCGCAATCCACGTTTAACGATCTGCAGGATCTGCGAGAGCAAATATTGCGCGTTAAGGATACAGATGATGTGCCGATGGTGCTCGTTGGCAACAAATGCGACCTGGAGGAGGAGCGGGTCGTTGGCAAAGATTTGGGCAAAAGTTTGGCAAATCAATTCAATTGCGCCTTTATGGAGACCTCAGCCAAAGCCAAAGTGAATGTTAATGATATTTTCTACGATTTGGTTAGGCAGATCAATAAGAAGTCACCCGAAAAGAAACAAAAGAAACCGAAAAAGTCCCTATGTGTTCTGCTATAAGACTTCCAAAATCCATAATAAACAAAAAAACAAAAAGAGAAAAAAAAATTAAAGAAGGAGTAACAAGTAAAAAGTAACATGCATACAAAACCCCAAAAAAGTTAAGATTGTCAAAATTGCAATAACCACGATACAATATTAAAAATAAAATAAAAAAAAAAAAAACAAAAAGAAACAGATTTAACTGACAATGTTTTTAACTGTGCAAAGTTTTTTGTAATTATTACTACATACTATTACTACTACTACTATTATTACTATGCTATTTTTGCTGATTAACAATTAATTATTATAAACAAAAACAAAAAAAATTATAATTGTCGTTCGTTTTTGAGCCGTTTTTTAAAATTATGCAATACACGCAACAAACAAACAAAAAACAAAAATTAGATTATGAAAAAGGAAACAACATTCGTAACTAAAAACATTCGCATTTCTTTTGTTATTTTGATTCTTTCTCGATTTATACATACATAATATACATACAATAAATATATACAACAAATTTATCTATATACATACATATACATAGAAGAACCATAAATACATAAATACATACACAAAATAAACAAATGTCGTTGCTCTTCAAAAAATAATAAAATAAAAAAAAAAACAATAAGAAGGTTAAAAGAAAATCAAATTAAGATAAACGTAAATCTAAATTCAATTGTATGCCTAAAAAAAAAAAACAAAAAAAAAAAAAAAAAAAAATACCAAGAAAAACAAAAGGAAAAATCACATATTTTATAAAAATATTGTCTGCAAATGAGATGTCAAAATGTTGCAAACAACCAGATCCATTTTTAGTAATTAGTTTAAAACAAATTTACAAATAATTGTTTAAAAATGATCAATTTCTGTGTAAGTAAAAGTAACAAACAAAACAAAAACAAAAGATGAAATAATTAAAACACAAACAATTGCACACATCAACTACACACATACACACCCATCTACACATACATAATCACACACAGACACAAACACACATGACACTCCGGCATGCTCAGAGAGCATGCAACATTTATAATTAAACAATAACCAAGAAGAGATACAGCGGAAAAATATAAATCATTCAGTAGAGATAAATGCAAAGTTGAATTTTGATTGCAATTCGCAACAGAAAAAAACAATTTAAATCCTGTTATATTAAACGAAACAACAGATCCCAACAAATTTAATATATATATATATATATATATATATATATATATACATATATATGTATGAGATTCGTCGTGTCAATCCAAAACGAACTAAATTTATATTATAAAACAAAAAAAAATGAATGTATTCAAGAAATATACAATTTATAATAGCAGCTAACCAATATGCCCTTAAATCGAAAGTCAAAAGAGAAACACAGCACACACACATAAGAAAATCCAACGTGTATCCATAATAAATGTATTATGTTTATAAAAAATAAAAAACAAAAAAATTTAAAAGCAAAAACAAAATAAAAATTAAATAAATTCATGTAAGAAATGATCCCTGTTTTTATATTCTCGTAAACGTTTTACTGGCTGCTACCCATGAAGGAAAATCAAAGTTTGCTTTAGTACTGCTCTCATAAACGTTTTACTGGCTGCCACCCATCAGATGAAATCAAAGCTTACTGCGTAGAATTTTCAAATATTTTGATGTATTTTATACTTGGAATATGAATATAATAGTATTTCAAATATGGTTTATAATACAAGTACAAGTACAATTACAATTACATTCAAATAGTTGCATATGTTTGCATAGCCATCAAAAACTTTGGATGGTATATGTCCATATAAGTTATGTTTATTTTTAATGGGTATATTCTGTAATATCAACAGTTTGATATGGACATTTATTACTGCTGATTTCGTTTTGTTTTTATTTATTTTTAAATGTAGTATGAAGCCAACCAAGCGCAGGCGATTATCATATTTACTTTTTGTTAAAATTCTGAGATTGGGAGAATTTCGGGTTTTTGAATATTTGGAAATAGCACAAAAACGTATTTTAGCTGTACATCAATATTTGTTTTTCTTTTGTTTTTTTTTTTTTAAATATTATTTTTATTATTTTTTCTTTATTTATGACTAGTTTTGAGTTTAGCAAGTGCTCTAGATATAAATTTTTAAGTTTTTTCCTTATTTTTGTTTTTTTGCGATGCTCTCAATTAATAATTAACGCATTTAGAATCAGTCCAACTATCATGTCATTTAAAAAATATCAATACAACTTAATTAATGCTAATTTGGCAACAACGAAAATTGAAAAACAAAAAAAAAAAAACATAAATAAAATTATAAACAAGTATATTATATAATTGTTAATAGTCATAAAATATACACATTGACATATTGCACTGGGGTTGTGTTTTTGTTTTCGGAGTAGGAAAATTGCACTTTAGGTTATTATTAAACGACATTAAAAACTAGAATTATGCATAATACAATATAATGTATATATATATATATGCATCGTCTGTAGTGAGATTTCAGATAACGTTAGATTCTGGCATTGAGATTACTACGTGAAACGGGGTAGATTACGAGTAGGAGCGCAGATGAGACTGATGCCTGATGGTAAACACATGACCTTGTCGTACGTATGGCCCAATGAGATAATAAGATAAGAGTAGGGATAAGATAACAAACAATGGAACTCTAGAGTGTACACATCTAATTCCATATTTGGGTTTACTTGCGCAGCTGCAATTGACCCTGTTGCTGTGCCTGAACCTGACTTTGTTGTTGGCTTGACTGTTGCTGCTGGTGTTGGGATTGCTGTTGCTGCTGCTGCTGATGATGATGGTGGTCCTCATCGTCGCTGTGCTCCTCGCGCAACGGCAACGAATCGATCTGTTTGGCGGTGGTCACCTTTTTATTTCGCTGCCAGGTGAAAACGCGCGCCATTTGTAGGAATTTCTTGCGTGACATTTTTCCCATGTTCTTAAGCCGCTCCTGGAATGGTAAATCATCTTCTCCCTTGGCCTTGCCGCTCTGTTCCTTCTCCAGCGCATTCATAAAGTCCTGATTCCATCGCAATTGATTCATGAACTCCTCATTCTGTAGCATCAGCGCAAACTGTTCATCTGGCAATTCAAAATCCTGCTGGCCGGCAGCTGGAGCGACGCGCAGAAATCCCGGTGGCAAGACACCCAATATTGGTGGATTCCAGCGTCGAGATGTGTTGTTGCTGCTGTTGGACAAGGCAGCACTGTGGTTGCGCTTGGTGGGCGTGTTGCTGGCGCTGCTGCCTTTATTCGAGGCGCCCAACGGACGTTGTTTGGGAGAGGCGCCTGTATTGTGATGATTCGGCGAAGCAGTTGCAGTGCTGAGCAATTGAGCATTGCCGGCAGCAGCAGCAGTGGCAACGCTCTCCATACCGCCATCTGTGGCATCAATGAGCTGTTGATTGCGTCGCAGCTCTCTGTCCGTGTCGCTAAGATTGATGAGACTCTGTTGTGGTGAGACATTAGCATCCAGTTCATTGCGCAGTTTTTCGTTCTAATCACACATGCGGTTAGTGTTAGTTAGTAGGCTGTTAGTATACACAAACAAACGCACACACACAAACAAACACACACCCACACACTCCCTTGCATACACATATTTACCTGGTTGTCAGTTGACATAGCTAGCAGTTGGTCAATTGTTTGATCCACAGCCCCCAAATTAGCGCGCAATATAGCTTCAATCACCTCCCGGTCAATGTCCGGAAACATCTTCCGAAAGTCGGCCATGGCCTGTGAAAATTCCAGCTGCAACGTCGATGAAGCCATGATGATTTTCTTATTTTTAATTTTACTCCCCCCTTTTTTAGTGCACCAGCTGAACAGCCGATAGAAGAGCTGTGTGCGATAATTATTTGCAACGGGTATTTTAAAGTAACGACTTACCTTCGTTGCAATAAATATGTGTATTCTAAAATAATAAGTATAAAATTATAATAAAAATTAAAAAAATATGACAAACATTTTTAGCATTAAGGCTTAATAATAGTTTTAAGCTTGAATGCCGCAGTCACAGCTATCGAAGTGACAGACAAATTCCGATACTGTCATCGCTAGACCTATCGATTTCGTTGCAGGTGCAAAGAGTGTTGGACAATGCAAAAGGAGCGGCGCCAATAGGCAGTTGCAATTCAAATTTGTTGGAAAAAAGCCGAGGAATGCAATTCATTAAATTGACATTTTTGCAATTATTAATATATTGTTTATTGTGAGTCACGCTTCAATTACTGTGCGGTATGCATAACTGCTTTAATTGCGAGCAGTGCAGGCTGCACGTCGAAAGTCTCGTGATTGCGATTGCTGCTGATAATTGACCGGCATAAGCAGCACGTGTGCGCAATTGTAGTTCCGGAACGGAGATGTCAATGTCGACGACGCGTTGCGGCTATTCTTTTTAATAAGTGTCAATTAGCGCTGATATGTTTGGTGTTTCATGTTTGATTTGCATGTCATAAGGGTACCGAAAAAAATGTCGCTTATCGCTCAACTGATGAGATACCCCGCGCATTTTCTAATCACAATTTGCGGCGCTGATGTAACCGTAAAAATTAATTTTTATTACTTTGATGCGTGGGTGGGATAATCATTCGATACGTTCGAGGTTAAAATATGACACACGCTAAGCACCAATGATTAAAAAATACAAAATTAAACAAATAATTAAATTGCTGTGTCAGCTGAAACATTTTTAATTAGTTCATATTCCATTCGAATGAAGGAACGAAGATGTCTGGCGAAGATTAGAAGATTTGCCAGACTCGGCTTAAACGAAGACCCAATTTATGGTCCTCTCATGCACAAATTTTGGATCTTTTGTAATTAATAAAGATATTTCATCATAATTTTTAGCTTTTTTTTTTTCAAACAATTTTTTTTATAGGGCGCCTAAAAATAGTCTGTCTTTTGCTCAGGTGCATAAATGATAAGGTTTGTCGTATTATCTCTCTAGATCGGTTTATAAATGTATTCTTGTAATTTTCCATGCTATTTTTAGCAAGACTTAATTTGAATTTTATGTACTTGAAATACACCACAAATAAGTAGCGTGGTTTATTTCGAGTCTTCTTCTTATTTCACATCCGTTATAAATATTATATATACATATATATAAATATATATATGTGACATTGACCTAAATAACTTTCACAAATTTCTAGCTTTATAAGTTTGGGTTTATTGAACTACATGTAGACTTCGGGTAGTACCTAAGCTTCAGTCTAGGTTTCATGTAGGAATAAAACCTACAGAGTTTATTGACTTGCCCAAAAGTACCTTGAGATGGTGCAAGTTAATGAACCTTAGAGGAGGATAGTTCCTAAGATATTTTCTGAGAGTATCAATATAATCAAAGGCAAAGCAGTACCAAATTTATGTCATACCTATATCAATATCTTAAGCATAAAATATAGAAATTACATTTGTAAAAGTTTTTGATTAAACAGTATCGTCACCATTTTACCATTAAAACTAATATGCCCCATTGAATGTAGCGTACATTGTGTTAATTCTCGATTGTTATATAGCAAAATGCCATAAATCTCAGACTTATCGGGCGATTTGTCAAAAGCGTGGCACCGCTAGCGTCCAGTACGTAGGTCCGAGATCGGGACCGAAACTCTTATGAATATTATTTTTCGCTGATTGGAGGAGCAAACGAGCAGCAATCAGTGTGGAAGATGCTCGCATAAGATCTTGAGTTTAGTTTGCAAAGAGACAAGAAAGCGTTTAGAACAACTGCGTAGCTGTCTTCATCTACAACATATCACTTACTTATTGCGTGCGGCTGAAAACTTATTGACAGAACTTTAACGGGTTAACAAATCGCAACTGACTAAATCCGTTCCGGACGCCCACTCGGGCATTACAAACCCACGCCCACCGCCCACCGATTTGGCGGTTTGACATGCCGAAGTCGCAAGTGTTGTCGTCGTCTCCACTCGTAACTGTGTTCGCCACTGTATTGGTGTTGGTGCTGGTGTTGGTGTGTGTGTGCGCGCTGTACCTGTTGATTTACCCTTTTTATTGCGTCGGTCTTCAACACTGGCCGCGCCTATATAAGCAAATGCTCGCAACGGATTTGCGTTTATTCTGCACTGTCACACCTAACGGTTAACATTTGCGTGAAAAGTGTAAAGGGAAACTATATTTTAAATCCAATTTCCATCGCTCTGAAAGTATTGCAAAGTCGCAATCGTGTTCTAGTGACGTGTCATTTCGATTTTATTCAAGAAGGTAAGTGGGAGACTTTCTAAAGATTGTAGCTTTAAGTGTAAGAAGTGAATGGAAGTGTCAGAGAACCTGTTTTAATGATTATCCATCTATCTATTATTATGCTAACAGTTCATCTATACCTTACATAAAACTTATCAGTCAATCAATCTGTATCTGATTTTTTTTTTAATCGTTCTTTTTATCCATTTCACTCATTCATCAATCTATGTATCTATTTATCTGTAGATTCTTTATATCTTCATCCACTTATCCATTTGAAGATATAAAGAATCTAAGAATCCATCCATCGATTTGGCTACTACCTTATCCTGTATTCATCAATCTAGCTATATATTTCTTTATCTATAATATCTAACTATCTATCTTTCCATATGTCCGTCTATTACCATATCTCCAATTCAAAAAAAATATTGTGATTCGATTATAGAATAGAATTTCCTTTCGGCTCACGGTGAATAAGAACTAGGTAGTCCTGTCCTGAACCGGTTGGTTTTGTTACTTTAATTACTTACACACTCACACACACTGCCAAGTCTTTTGAGATCTGCCTATGAATTAATTATGTTCATTGATAATGCGATGAATTTGTTTTATTTATAAACATATATTATTTATTTTATGTGCAAACATTCATAATTATCAGTTCACAGTTTGAGCTGCGATTTATTTTAATGTACATTATTCTTGATAACACTTTGAAAAAAATTTTATAGCCGTCTTATCAGCGCTCGCAAGAAATCGAATGTGATTTTTAATACTATATTATCATATAGTATAGGGTTTTTTTTTGGTCATTAAACAAAACGGATTCAAGTCTCGTGATTCGGACATTTCGAATATTGAGGCCACGAATTCTTTTGCGACGTTTTTCTATTTGTTCAGAGATAACTTTTGGCCAGAGGTTAGTTTCGTTGATTCCCCATTGAGTCCAAAATAAAAGACGTTACCAAAAAGTGGGAGTGTCGTCAGAAGCTTGATAAGACATGGATTTCGAGATTATCGCTGATGACGCACTAAATTGTCAAAAAAAACAGCCTGTTTAGCACTTGAAAAGTCAAGAGCCGATTTTGAAATGCCTAGAATATGTAGAATCTATATAATATGACACATAGGAATGATTCGAAGGTCATTTAAAACTGTTTTTTTCCAAAACTTTTTGTTTGTCTATTTTTCTAAATTTTTTCCAATCTTTAATTATATCTGGAATCCTAATAATCTGAAATTGTTTGTTCTTAAATACTTAGACTAATATAATAATATATAAATATAAATAGAATTTAGACTTTTCAGTAATAATTTTTAACAAATTTATTAAAATTTGTTGATACCCATTTATTTAAAAATGTTTTATTTTTCTTTGATGTATTAAACTACAAAAACAAAGTTACCCTATAAAATAATAAATCCAATATAACGTAGGAATTATATTTGGAATTTCATTTTATTTAATTAAATTACAAAATTTGTTTTGCTATGCAAATTATTCTAGAACCTTCCCAGATTACAAAATTATATAACATCGTTCTTAAGCAACAAATGCGATTAAGGATAAACCTCAGCTACTGATTTGTCTCAGAATCAAAACTTAATTACATGACTATCATTATAGAGTAATATATTTACTAGCTAGTTATACACACATATAGAGAACCAAAATACGCTTGAAGGTCATAAAGTTCCTTATCATTAGACACCTGTAACAGGTAACCGAAGCAAAAGGCGTCACTGAACGCCTGTCAAATAAACGGGGGCTCTTAATTTACCGTTAAATAGTTGTCACTAATGGGCGCTTATCGAGTTAATTAGGGGGCGTGGCCCGCAAGCCAAATGTGAGAGTTGAATGGAATTTGTACGCGTTAGACCTTGACTTCGATTTATGTTTTAAAATCTCAAAAGCTCGACAATCTATATAATTTATATATTTGTATATATAGTATAGTATAGGTATATATATATAGATTGAAATTCTACAAATTGGCCACGACATCGGCGCATTATCAGCGTATTATCAGTGGGGGCCTATAAAAAATGCGTTTGCCACGATTTTGATTACGACTACGGTTCCCGATTCCCGATTCCCGGCTCCCGGGTCTCGAGCTTTACGAATCGCATTAGCCCATTACTCATGGAGCGCGTAAGTCGAATGCAAATGTCATCAAAAGTTTATCGCCTGTTATAGGCGCCTATATAGTAAAGCCATTGATTGCGTTATATATATATATTATATAAATATATATGCATCTGGGATCTGCTGTTCAGGCTATACTAAGTGCATATTGTGGGAAATCTCTTATTTGCCCATTATATTGCTAATTATTATTATACTAATTTTTAAAGCTGAGTGTTACGAGTTTCGATCTAATCTTAATCTATACATTTTCCATATCTGAATGTATAATTATATGATAGTTGATAGGAAATCTAGTTTTAGTTTGTCTAAAATTGTTCGCAGGCTCGATATTAACTTATTCGTCTTTTAATATACCCTTTAAGAATCCTATTAAAAGGTGAATAGAATAGTGAGGTAGAAACTAAACAAAATTCTAGTTAATTAAAATAAAATAAAAATCTTACGATTTCCGTTACATTTTATATTACTTCATATATAGGAAGGGAAAGCTAAGTATCTGATTCCTTTCCTCCTTTTTTTTGCTAATGACCAAAGACAGTTTTTCACGCGAATCGGTTTTCTTTTCATAAAAGATTCCGCAAGTTTTTTATTGAGTGAAAAGTTTGTGTGGTGTCATTTGGGCTTTAAACAAATGTCGAGGCATTTAATCAGTCGTCGTCCTGCAGGACGACCTTTCGCGTCACAGTTGAGCATAATTAGGCATTAATATTTCATCAAGGATAATTAGTCGATTCGCCGACCGCGTCACGGTGGCGAGCTCTTAACATTTTCAGTTGCATGGCATGTGGGCGTGATTAGGGCTTCAAAGTGTTTGCTCTTTGATATATATTTTTAGAGCGATTCGCAAAAGTCGTAAAGTCGAAAGTCGAAAGTTTAAGTGGCTGCGATTGCAACGTGACCCAACAGCTTGGCTGTGGAAACCCGTGAAAAGCGAACGTACGCGTAACTCGAAAATTTTTTGAAAAGTGAAAAACAAGTAGAGAACATTTTGCATTTTTTACAACTTGGCAACTTTGTTTGCTTCAGCGAAATGTGTAATAGGAAACCCTTTTGCGTAAGCGTTTTGGCCTCGTTTCGAGGGGTTGGGAACTTGACTCGGTTTAATTGTCAGCCAGTTGAAAACAAACTCCCACCACACACACACACACACACACTTATTCACACACCTGGCTGTTGTTTAGTAACACCCTTTTGACACCTTTGCAGTTGGAACAACAACAACAACAACAACGTGATGACCAAGTACGTCTCTCCTATCGTTCATCAGTTGGCCATCGCCTTTGTATTGCTGTCAATTGCGACACAGCTGTCGCCTGTCCAGGCACAGGCCATCGATGTTAGCCGACTCCACCGGCCAAACCAACTGGCCAGAGCCCCATTTGAGGCAGGATTTTTTTTGGATGTTGACCAGCAGCCGGTGGCTTCCTTGCAACTTGTAAGTAGCGACAAACGTGCGCATACACTACGAGAAATACTATATACATATATATATATTGATTCACTTTTTTGTCGAGTGTTTATTTATATTGCATAGGCAGTATGTGAGTAGTGGCAATTGCGCCTATACACTGGCAGAAATATATTTATTATCATCATTTATTATGTTGAGTGTATATTTATATTGCTCAGGCAATATGTGAGTGGTGGCAAATACAAAGAAAAATAATAAAGCTATGTATATGTATATGCTCCAAGTTTATATACTACTTTCATACTGTGCTTATACACTCCGAGAAATTAGTGTGCGGCATTCACATTGTAATGCATATGCAATTGCAAATGAACTTTATATCTATATATCATTAAAATATATATAAATGTATAAAAAGAATACATTATTTAGCTTGAATTTCCATTTCTTTCACGTATTTACACTTAAAGAAAGCTTTGTGCACAACCACTAGAAGAAGAACTTCTGTACCTTGAAGAAGAAAAAACTTTTACACTCAAAGAAAAGTTGTTGCAGTGTTCACATATAGAAAATCCTTTTTTTTATAAAGAATTAAATTTAGTTGGAGATTAAATATAATGTGCATATATAAAATAAATATAAATATATGTACATATTATATTAATAAAATTCAACTCTTTACACAACAGAAAGAAGGCTATTTCCCTACGTCTGTGCGCAAACCCAAATTCGACTCGAGGACTATGGTTGATTATCCGAGGAGAGCACTCCAAGTGGGGGACTACAGATACCCCTCACTGCAGGAAGTGCTGCAAGTCCAGGACTTCCAAGACCAGAATTTGGAGTTGGGTGCCAGGCAGCACAACTTCAAGCGGAATGCGCAATGTAAGTAAAAATAACATTAAAGTTGAGCCCAGGATTCGAGCTATAAATTGGATCTAGTAGTAATACTAGTAGTAGTAGTAAAACTTAATCAATTAGGCTCTCAGACCATTTTTTATATAAAAATAACCATAATAGAAAGTATTTCAAAAGTAGTTAAAAAATTGAAATTTATTTCAAATTTTTTTTTATTTCTTTAATGCGGGATTCATACTACAGAAAAATGCAATATTAGTACCAATTTAAAAACAACATATATACCTTTATATCATCGTACTTTTTACTAACTTTACTGCTTTTCTTCTTCTTTCTTTTCAATTCCCGTCTAAAATCTGTTGGCTTTGGACTATAGCGAACTGTAAGTATTTTATCTGAGTTTTCATAAATTTGCCATCAACTAAAATATTTTCTATATCTTATGTACTCTAACAAATATAGACATGAGACCATGCTACTTCAAGGTCTGCCCAATGGGACGCTAACCCAATTCCGGCTCTCGTACCATAAACTGAACTGGTTCATTGGAGCAACGAATTGAACGCAACTAGTTCCAGCAAAATGCGTGTACAGCAAATTACAAAAAAAAAAAAAACAAAAAAAAAAAAAATGCACAACCAATTTATATATATATATATACATATAATATGTTTGAAAAGTATTTCATGTAATTTTTATTTCGTAGCTGTATTTAACTATATACATATATATATATATATATATTAAATATTGTGCATCGATCTTCTAGTATTTCCCACTTTAAATTGTTATTTAATTTAATGCTTAATGTTATTGCAGCGTATTTATTGAAAACAAAAAAATGTACAAACAATTATATATACATACATAAATATATGATTATATATATACAATAATTATAATCGGTTACATTTCGTTAATAAATATTTATGAATAATTTACAATAATTGGATCATAAATGATCTGAAAATAACTGTAGTTTTCTTTAAAACTATTTACCTTTTTTTCAGGGCCTAAAAGTATAGTTGGCTTTGAAATGTGGCCGAAAGAAGAGCAAGCTTTTGGGCTCAGTTATTATCGATATACTACCAATACATATATATGTGTACATATGTTATATACATATCTGCCTTAAAACCAGGGCTTCAAACACAAACAAATATCTGTGAAGTAAACTTCAAGGCAAGTCCGAAACAATATTTGGGTTCAGTTACATATATGTATATCCATATGAATAGATTTTAAAAAATTGTATAAAATGTTTAAAGAACCTGTTATACTGATATATATTATTTTTTTGTCGCATCAGCTATATACATATACGGAAATAGAAACAGAAATGTATCTCAAAAGTATATTTAATATATTTCTATACAGTTTACAGATCAAGTTCTCAAATATTTAGACGTGCTCTTAAGTTCCTCTCAGATATGTCGGCTATATAATTTAGTTCACGTTTCTATCAAAAATCTTGATCGGGCTTGCCAACAACTCCGATGTTGGCCAAAAGGCCAAGTGCCACTGCAATTTGTTGCAAGACACATTTGGGTGGGCGTTACGATTAACGGTTTAATAGGCCACGTTTGCGGAACCGTTACTACAGGATATAAGCGAAAAAAAATGAGTAATTGTTTGACTTTTATTGAGACGGCGGCGCCGTTAGTCATAAAAAAAGCAAAAGGCGAGAATGTGAGACACGGCTAACACTCAACACTCGATCGAGAACTTGGCAGCAGTTGCAAATCCCATTTGTCGTTGTGGCTGTGGGAAAATACAAAAATAAAAAAAAAAAAAAAAAAAAAAAAAAAAAAAACGGGGGCTTGCGCTTAGAGCCCGGCTTAGAGCTTTAGACCAAGTCAAAAACGGCCCCGCCTGTCAGCTGAAGCTGACGTAGTTGACCGATCGACCTTCGTTCTCTGCTCTGTTAACGGGTTTGCACATACGATTGCAATTTGGCTAAGAGCCAAAGCAACTGATTCATGCTCCAGTACGTATTTAACATCCAGTTAAGTGTCGGTTTTATGCGCATGCAAATGATTTGGTAATTAAATCTCATTTGTTAATGTTGTAAACTTGACTTTGATCCGCCTGTCTTACTTATAGAATTATGATCCGAGCAACTTAATTTGCAGCCGCTGCGAATCGCACGATTTGCCAGTTTCTCACGCATATTTGTAACGCTCGATTGTTCTAAATGTGATTGTCTAATTAGCCGTGTGGTTAGTTCTTTATCATTCAACTTGCTGTCAAATTCAACAAGCGGCTTAACATGTTGTCAAACATGCTAATGTAAGACTCAACACTTCTCTGTGAGTTGATCTTCTTAATGTTAGCCTGACAGCCAACTTAACTGTCCGTTATATATTTGTCAGCCAGTTAAAAATTACGGCGTTGCCACCCTATTGCAACATCAGACAAATTTTGTTGACATCTTAAACATATAAGTCAAGCGCTGCCACCGTGTTAAGCTAGTGTTGCCAGCTTGTTGTCTGAGCGTTGCCACTCCTCTCAAATTTTATCTGAATCGAAAATAACTACTTAAAATACAAGATGAACAGTACGGCGTTGCCATACTACTTAATATATTGCAGGGATGGCAACATAATAGAAGTTGGATTATTCTTATAGAAAGCTCCTATTGCCAGCAGCGTTGCCACATTTTGTATATTTCTTAAGAACAGTTGAACCAAAAATATAAAATTGTTAGTGTTGGTGTGTACGGCGTTGCCACACTGCTACCATTTGCCAACTACTCATAAACCACAAAAAACTTAATCGCAATTTCCATTTTAGTAAAAACCCTAAACAATTTAATAGGAACCTGTAAAACTGGCTTACCTTTATTCTTACCTTATTTATTTAAACAATTAATTTTCATAACTTGGCGTGTCGAATGGCGCATTTTTCACGCGCTACTAAAGATACTTGAGACGGCGGCCCCAAACAAAATTACAAAAATTATTAATAGTAATAATAAATAAAAAAAGCTTGCATCGGGTGTGCCCGGCCAGGACATACCCTGAAGCCCAGGCGGTACTTCATTTCAAACAATCGTAATAACGAGTTTCTTTAGGATTTTGGGGAAATGGAGGACTGTATCCAAAATGAGTAAACCCATCCGTTGCATATGTATATTTACTAACTTTAGTCCCTTTAGCTTTTAAGACTTACGAGATATATTCTAATAATAAAAACGTGTTATCGATAACAATCAAACGGATAAAGTTATCGATTATTTGAATTAAAATCGATTCGCGCGGACTGTAGGAGAATCTTTAAATAAAATTTCAGGTCTCTAACCCTTATATCTTCTGAGATCAACGTATTCATACATACGGACAGAGCACAATAGATTCTGCTATGTAAGATCGATTGCGCGGGCTGTAGGAGAATCTTTAAATAAAATTTCAGGTCTCTAACCCTTATGTCTTCTGAGATCAACGTATTCATACATACTGACAGAGCACAATAGATTCTGCTATGTAAGATACTTATGTTATCGGCCACATCTTTTTCTGCCTCTTACATACATTGTCACAAAACCAATATACCCTACTTGCCCATTTGCCGAGGGTCAGTTTATACCCAAAGTAATTAAGCTGGTTTTACACATTAATTTAATTTAAGTTAATTAAGCTAACAGTGTTTTTTTTTTGCTGGCCAGACTCCGCAGTGTTTGGGAATTGGTCTAGAGTCAAGGTCGAGTCAGCACATTTCGAGATAATTATTCAAAAGCTGACGAAAGTAAAAGTGCAAAAGCAGACCGAGTAGTTAAATACGATATATATACATACATATATTTTTTTTTATGTATATCTGATAATTGAGTTAATACAGTTGTTAAAATCGACCGTTAAAGGCACTTTCAAAAGTTTGAAGCACACTTAAAATACGGTTAAAGATTTCTTTAATATTTCGGCTTGTTATAAATTAATTGAAATCTTAACACTCAAATATTGCGCAGACTTTTGTATTATGGAGGGGGCGGTGTTGAGAGGCGTGGCCGTTTGCCATTTCTCACATGCAGTTCACAATCCTTTCTCATGCCACACAATGGAAGTTGCATGCAACACAGGCCAACAATTGCGATTGTTGTGCACCAAATATGCGCGACTTTTATTGTCTGCAAAGGTGTTTGCTTGTTGTTGTTGCAGTTGTTGTTGTTGCTGTTGTTGCTGTAACTGATTGTGAATGTGAATTCTCAAGGCATGCAACGGCATTGACAAGGCCATTAGCGTACTTACCTGTATTACCTGGAACATGCCATTTGACGTCTTTCTTTCGGCCGCTTGTGCTTTTTGGCCTAATGTGTGTCATTTCTTGTGCACTTAACTGTTGCAAATACCCTGTAATTTGCAATGCACGTAATGCATTTGCCATTTGCATTAACTAACCGTATATCAGTGGAGGTTGAGTAGGTGAAATATGGCTTTAGCTTTATTAATGAGTACTTGAAAACCGAGATCTGCACTCCATGCGAGTGGAAGTCATTTATATGGAGTCTGAATTTCAATATGACTGAAAGATAGTTTGTGTTAAACAACTGTTAAATCATGACTAATGAATGGTTATAATGTTTTTCTTTAATGCTAAAGTATATACGTCAGGATATTCTTTATTTTAAGAGAAATACTTTAATTATATATTTATCATTTAAAATTATATTATACTCAAAAATATCTATTTATACTTATACTTATATTTCTTATACTTATTTTTCGATAAATCGATTAATAATATCTATCTATACTTATCTTTGAGTACTGTTAGATAAAATGAGATCTTGATATAAATTTGTATATATACAAAAAGAATATACATTGTATGAAAGACTTTTTATATATGTATATACTTGAGATCTTTCTTAAACTTGGATAAGTTCCAGTTCATTTATGTCCTCTCTATATGTATATATACGTATACATATGTATGCATGTGTATATAGGAACATTTGCGTAACAATAAACAAAGCTTGCAGCCTTATCTTGACAAAGCATATATTTCTTATAACACATATCTTTTGCCCTGATTAACGATACTCATAAAAGTCTTTACTCAATTTCCTGGTATTTTATTACAGTTAAATAAAAACCAGATTTATGGCAGCTGAAAGTTAACTTATAATTTATAATTTGTTAAGTAAATGGTGATAACTTTACCCTAAGCTAACTGCACAATTACCTGTTAGCTGTTACCTGTTACCTGTTGCAGTGGTCAAGACTGCGTTTACCTTCGCGCGTGTCTCCATTGAGTGTGGCCGCTGCGAATGACAGGCTCCAAATCTCATTCATAACGGTACCGTGCGTAAGCGTGCGTAACTTGTTTTTTTTTTTACTCTTTTTGGTTTTTTTTTTGTGGCATTCATGTTGCAATTTGTCAACGGGCCTTGGCAATGCAACGTAGCCAAAACAAGTAACAAACATTGCAAATAAAATGAAACTTAAAAACTTTATTGCTGCACTTTAAATATACCTTAGAAATGTAGCCGAGATGCGGGGTATATGTTTCACGAATTGCAATTTGTATTATTTGTATTAATTTGTAATTATAAATTTAATAACTTTAAATAGTAAATTAAATAATAATTATGTAATAATAATATAGAACGGAGTTTAAGCAAAAAATGCAATAAAATAAAACTAAATAATTGATTAAGGTTTTTAAATATAGAATATTATATGGAATAAATAAAAGTGTTATAAATAAATAAATGTAGTATTACTTAATAATTAAAAGTTATTAAACCGCAGCTAAACACTTAAACAAAAGTTTTCAATACTTTAACAAGTTTTATAATAAATCAATATTTTTTTTTTAAAGCAACTTCAAATAGCGTAACAAACTTGATATACCTGTTAATATACCCTATCTTAGGAGTGTTGTATTACAGCAAGCTGGCTAATTGGCAAACGTTGCGTGTTGGCTGGGCACACACGTAATTTATGTTAGCCACAGTCAAGCGCTAGACGATTCTATTGGCTGGCAACAGCAACAAGTTCGTTGCCTAAGTCTTTTGTTTTTTTGATGAGCTGCGAATGCGAAACAAAATGCAAAATGCCAACTGGATGCCACAGAGCAGCAGATGAACTTGACACAATTAGCTTGCCACAGCGGGTACTTGTTGTTGTTGTTTTTGTAGCTATTGTTGTTGTTGTTGTTGCTGTTGCTGTTAGATGAGCGCATAAACTAATTGCCGGCCATTGCAATTGCAAAGTTGACAAAAGCTTGGATCATTACATAATGTTGTGCCAATTAAGGCGCTTCTTTGGCTCCCTATTGAGTCATACTACACACACACACACACACACACACACACACACATATACTCACACACTCACAGTCCATTAATCATGTAGCTGTCCATTGAGTGTGTCTGTATACGAGTTTCTCACATAGTTTTCATTTTAATAACAAAAAATTGAAAGTGAGGCCCAAATTAGAAGCCAGAACTGCAGCTCAGCACGGAATCAATTTGAGCTTTGGGCCATTTTGGCCAACGCCTTGAAAACGTGCACAAGACCAAAAACAAAAAAATTACAAAGAACGAAACTTAAAGATCATTATTTGAGGTGTGTGTGGCTAATGTCCAAATGTCCATTGTTTGTTGTAATTAATGGTACATTAGGGACTAGAATTTATTAATTTGTTAACAATAAATAGAAAAAAATAATTTCAGTTGGTTAAGAAATTAACTTCCTCATTCCGTTTTAAAAATCATTAATTCTTTTTCTTCTTTTTCCATAAAAAAACATAAATTTATTGAAAATTAAAAAAACATTAACTTTTACTTAGGGTACATATGTATGTATGTATATGTGTTTGTATATTGTGTTTGGATATGTTTGCTCGCAGCTGACTAAATTTTGAGTTCGTTGTTTAAGTCTTTTGTTTGCTTTGCCAACACAAACACTTTTCGCCCAACACTCGATGCCAACCGCATAATGCAACAGCTACGTCACGGCAACAACAACAACAACAACAATTACAATAACTACAACAACAATAAAGAGTGGTTGCATGCATGTAATGCGCACACTTGGCTTCAGAGGCACATTCACCCACTAACCCACAATTGCATTGGATAATCGCTCAAGCTCTCAACTTGCTCTGCCCAGTTTCCCATTTTCATTTTCATTCACTCATTTTCCGCGGCCCCAGCCACACCCAATTTGAACTACTTACCGGCCAAGAGGCAAATGCAGGCAAGCTAAAATAAAACTCAAATGTTTTATGATTGTTTGTTTATACTCTCTTTTAGAGAGAAATGCTTGACTTTCTTAAACAGCTTGCATGGTGGTAAGGTATTTCTTTTTATATAACAGGTTTTAATGTAATAATAGCTCATTCATTTCTAATTGAAATATTTCTTTAAAATTACGTAATATATCTATGCCATATTAGTATATTTTACTTAAATAATGTTTAATAGTTCCTTATAATATTTTTTATATTTTTTCCATACATAAAAATAAGATCCTAAGAACATTTTCAATTGTTTATTATTTTTTAATAAATATATATTTAACTATTTTAAATATTATTTTTATATATTTAAAGAAAATATCATTTTATAGTTTTTTTTTTGTTTTATGCTCGTTTTTCTGCTGACTTATATAAAAATGACTTCTTAACGTTTTTTTGTCATACAGTTTTATAACTATATATATGCTTGCTAAATTCTAATCTAGTCTCTCAAAATATAGTTAAATATTTTATTAAATTTCCCGAAACTTAAAATTAAGTAACTTAAAGAGGAAGTCATATACAATATTTATAGGGCATAGTAAATATCTTTTGTACCATCGAAAGCTCAAATAATAAAATAGAAAAGGGTATTAGCTAGTCGGTAAGTAGCAGTACATTTTTGCTTTCTGGACTCTTCAGTTCTTTTGGCCTGGCTATCTTAAGCTCTGTCATATTTGGGCATTTGGTCAAAACGTTTGTCTTTTGGGCTAGAGGCGCAAATGTGGCAAAAACTCGTGAGCTAACTAAAAAGAAATAAAAAATTGAGAAAAAAAAGTGCATAAATTGTAAGATTGGCCGCGTGGGATTATTTATTTTTAAATATTTAATGACTTTTTTATAGTCGGGGGCAACACCCTCGCAACTTTGTGCGACAAGCTGTGCGAGCCGCCGCTCAAGCCGTTATGCAAGTCATTTCTATTCAAATATAAATAAATACACAATACATGCAACATTCTGCACCACCCGCCACTCCCCCCACCCTTGCCACTTCTGCCTTCGCCTGTTGTCAATCGCTCCGGCAGTTGCAGTACTTTCGAAAGTGACCGCCCCGGTTGCCAAGGCAGCTGCCAGCCCCAACCTCAGCTCCAGCTCCAGCTCCAGCTCCAGCTTCAAGCTCCAAGTTCCAGCTTTGGCATCCAGCAAATGCAGCAAAAAAAACACCGCTCGGTCGCTCTGCATGACACAATTTGTTAACTAGATTATTATGCAAGGCTTCTCCCCCTCTCTCCATCCCTCTCTCTTTCTATCTCTCTCTCTCTCTCTCTCTCTCTGTCAGCTCCAGTTTCCAGCATCCAGCTGTATGCAAAATATATAACAATTAGCCATCATTTTGTTGCCGGCAACAAGTTGCAAGTTGCACGCTGAACGCTGCACGCTGCACGCTGCACGCTGCACGTTGCAAGCGACTCATATCAAACGCTCAGCTTGTAATTAAAACTTAGCCAATGTTGATGCAAATCCAAATTGACATTTTTTCTATTCGAGTCTCAAGTTAAGATCGTAATAATTCAACTTGATAAATTGGCCACTTAGCAACACATACTAAACCAGCTGCAGCGGCAGATAACGGTCATAGATGACAAGGAAGGGGAGTGGGGAAGTATAAGCGTGTGTATTTTTATACTCATGTGAATATCTCAATATTAATTCTGAAGAGCAATCCTCGTTAGACGAATTGTCTAAGTGGATCTGTTAAGAGGACGCGGGCTTAGATCTCAGGCTAGTTTATGGGTGTTAGTCAAGGCCTTAGTTGCCAGTGCTAATTGAGAAATGGGTTGCCATTCATTATAAAAATACATACATGCAAATATGTATATATACAAATACGTATAAAAATATATATAAAAATATATATAAATATATATATTGTCTTTTTTATGAATGTTAAAAACTTCTTCTTAAAAAACATTTCATTTTATTCTTTAGTGATTAGCTTTTTATTAAGCTTTATTCATTCAGCTCTGGTTAAGAATGTTTACCGATACAAGAGCAGAGATTGAGCAAACGGGTATATTAGTTTTTTGGGAAAGTATGTAACAGGCAATAAAAGCCGTATCCAATCTTAAGTTCTCGAATGATCAAACGACTTTTTCCCCTACTTTCCGATATGTCAGAAAATATCCGTAATAGTGTAGAATTATAGCAGGGTTTAATTTAAACGATCTGTAACCCTTATACCTAATGGTTTAGTTATGGTTATATTCATTTTTTTTTTCTATAATGTGCTCAATACAATACATACATATAATAAAACAGTTTTATGTAAAAGGTATATGGCTACATAATATGTAATGGATAGATTCTTTAAGCTTTAGTTATATAACATAATTTTCATTATTATAATGCTTTGTTCTGCTGGAAGTTTTTACTATATTATTGAAGATAGATAAATTATGAATAGAACCCAAAATAATATAAGAATCATATTCAGATTTCAGAAGTTTGTTTCGATGTCAAACTAATAAACAACTTAACCAACACTCTTGTTCTTCCTCTTTTTGGTGTATAGACCATTTGCTCTTCTAGTGCATATCCCTATGCATTTCTCTGCGTTTACTTTGCTATCGTTCTGCTCCACAGAAGTCGAGAATTCTTTTCTTCTACTTCTAGCCAAAAGAACTCAAATGAAGCCAAGTTAAAGTTCCTTGGGGCTCATAACTTAGCCTGCTTTGAGATGCCAGCACATCGAGTGGGTCTTAAAGTGGCCGCCGACTGTCAGACTGTCAGACTGCCAGATGGCCAGACAGGAGGGGGAGGGGTCATGTCTTTGGGGATGTCGAAGCCGTCGCCTGGGGACCACCTCAAACGTGTTGCTGGCTGATAGCCCGATGCGATATATGCACTGGACAAGGCAACAGCCTCCCTCTTCTTCTTCTGCTTCTTGTTGTTGTATTAGGCAAAATTGAATCTAGGCGGGCGGCGTTGACACCCACGCAGAGTGCAACGCGAAGTGGTGCCAAAGTACAGCCAGAGAGCCCTCGATCTGCGATTACGGCTGCAGCCGCAGCAGCAGCCGCAGCCACACGTCAGTTGTGTAAGCGATTGCCAACAATTGTGGTGCGGTTAGCGAAACGAGAACGTCATCAGTGGTGCAGCAGCGGTGTCACAGATCACAAGAAGCGGCATGCCACAAAAAACCCGGCAATTGAGACATTTTTCGTTGCCATATGCAACATACGGCAAAGATATTTTGTGCAGGATTTACTCGCAGATCGATCGCGAATCCGTGCCTCAAGCTGTGCTCCAAGCAATGCGATAAACAATCAGTTAAGAGATCGACATGCAGGTCTAACAATGGTCTAGACAATATCGAGAGCCAATAAATCAGCTAACCAAGCCACAAATTTGAAAACCAGAACAATGTACAGCAACAACAGCAACAGCAACAACAACAGCAACAGCAACAACAATGACAATGCCAACAATTACAAAAGCCGAATCTAAAGCGGAAATTTTGTAAAGCTGGGCCAGCTGCCACGCCCACTGGCCTGGCCAGGTCGCAACATTGCGAAAAGCCAAAAACTAAAATGAGAGTCTGCCCATTGTAGCCCATTGTAGAGTCTTGGCAAATTGACCGTTAGCAACACACTCCCCCATTCCCCATTCGCCTCCCCCCACTTCCCCTTTCCCAACACCATTTGCTTGACTGTCGCTTATTCTAAGTGCCAGTCAAGGCCGTTGTGAGTCTCCTCCGATTGTACTCGATCGTGATCTTAGCTGAGCTTTTCCAGACTTCCCTCCCCCGCCCCACTCCACGTAATTGTACAGTCGCTGTGCCACGCCCACACAGCGGAGCTGACTTTGACATTAAGCTGTCAGAAAAGCCAACGAAATTCCAAATTTTGTTATTGAATAATGCTTGAGTAGAAGAAAAGCTGGCCACAACAATGAAATTGTTTATAATCAAATTGTTGACCTTGTTGCACTTTACTTTTGGGACTCTGAAAGTCGGCCACGATATGGAGGTGTTGTGGTACAGTTACAGTTAATGTAAATACTTATAAAGCTCTTCAAGGTTGTTTTCCCGCTTATCGAGCAATCAGCACAAAAAAAAAAACACTAATTGAAAAGTAAAAAAAAAAAAGCTCGCATTTGTGCATTTTATTTAAAGATCAGATTAGAAGATTGGAGAACGAAAAAAAAAAACTAACAAAATGTTTGCTGTAGATTGAATTAGGGCTTAGATCGATGCTCGAGTTCGTTTTGTCTAGGCTTGGAGCTATGTAGGCCAAATTTTGGATTGAATTCAATTCTATTCCAAATTAAGGCAGGTTTGAATGTTGTAATAGAGTGTAAATATTACATTATAAGATATTTTAGATTGATTTAAATACTATAAGGAATACTTTAGAAAACTAGAAAATTCTAAATTAAAAAAATAAAATTCTAAAATAAAGTTAAATACTAACTTTTGTTGAGGTTTTTTTTGCATTATAAAATTTTAAGTGTAAGATCAGATATAACATACCTAATTTTTTTGCTAAGGTTTTCTTTGCATTATGAAACCTTAAGCCTAAAGATCAGATAAATTTACTTAGTGTATAGTTTGCATTCATAACTGTTAAATCGCTTTCCTAATGCCTATGCGGTTCGTATTCTAAAAAAACGTTAGTATAAAATTGGAAATGCAAGATTCCATTAGATATTCGAAATTTATGTCCAAAAATTTGTATTCTCATAGTAAAAACTAAATTTCAAAGTCTTTAAAGCTAGGTTCCAGTTACATATATTTATGATACATCATCTAAAACTTTCAATAAATTCAATCCTTTATAACCCCGAGTAACAAAATTGGAAATACTGAGGAGGTACTACTTGCACTTATACTCGATTTTTGAGCTAGAGCAATAAAATTTGGAATAATATAGAGTTAACATCTGGCTTTCCTACTCTTTATACACATTTCAGCTAAAAGAAACAAATTTTCAACCGAAGTACTTAGCTTTAATGGCTAAAAGTACTCGAAATTCCCACAAATAAAAAAAAAACCTAATCGGATAATACGGTTCGATAATGACCTGCATATTTGAGAGGCGCATTTAAAAACGATTAAAAATGATGAATTATTTTCTTATGCTCGTTCGGTCAAAATTTGTGGTATTCGAATCCAACGATGATTTCTATTTGTAACCGCAATTCAAGGTCGTGGCGTAATAAAAGAATTGAAATAATTTAAATGCAGTTCTTTTCAAATTTTATTTCAGTGTGTGTGTGTGTGTGTGTGTATGTGTGTATGTGTGTGAGTGTACCAATAAGTTGCTAATAATAATTTGGATAATAATTAATTTAAATTATAACTTGGTTGGATTGGCAAGTGGAAACGTTCGATGCAATTGCGCAAAGCATTTTTGCTGACAGAACGAAAGACTCAGGCAACGAACTTGTTTTGGCCAGTTGCATATATAACAAAACAACAACACAACACAACACAACATTTGCCACTCAATCAACAGCAGCGACAACAACAACAACAACAACAACAACAACAATAACAACAACTGGGCAACGCACACAAATTGCTTTAATTGCAACAAATTTTGCGAGCACTCGCCATCAACTTGAAGTCTGATGGAGCTCTCGCTTATGTGGACTAGATGGATGTGGCTGTGGATGTGGATGGAGATTGCGAGAGGCAGAGACTCCGCCAAGTTGGCGACCAACTCAGCTGCCACGTCAACAATGGTTAGAGTCAAGCACCCGCAACTAGAAATATATGCCCAGGCCTCAAGTGTCCAACAACTTCAACACCAACTCCGATTCCGATTCCAACTCCGACTCCAACTCCAACTGCGACTCCCAATCTCTCGACTCCCGACCTGGTCTTAGATTTGAGTTTTGGTTGGGCGTTTCTGCGAATCCGGTTGCAACTGAGGTGGTCGTCAGCTTCTGGACTTCTAGACCGGATCTAATGCGAAACGAGACTCAAGAAAAACTGCAGCACGGTTTGCATAATTAAATGAAAAGGAAACGAACAATATGGCAAAACTCTAATAATAATAACAACAGCAGCAGCAACAACAACAACAACAACAACAACATTGCTTGCACAAATTTGTAATTGTCATCGTGGACTCGTTGTCTGGCTGTCTGGCAGCAAACACAACACACTGTCCAGCTAGAAGGCACAGTGGTTGTAAAGTCATGTATGTGCAGGTGTTGGTGCCGCAGGTAAACAAACAGATGCGTTGCTCTGCAATATGTGCACAGAACAAGCGCTTTGCTTGCTGGAAATCAGAAATCAACTTACGATTAATTGTAATTGTGGATTGTTGAAATCGAAAACAAGCATAGGTTCGTTTTTATAATGTGTTTCAATCATTTACAGGTCAGCACATGATTGACAGAGTGTGAACAAAGGAGAGCTGATATAGAGCATCAGAAATAGCGCAAATTTAAACAAAGTTGAAGCTTTCTGATTTATAAAGTGTGAAATTAGCCTTCGTTAATGTGCTTCAATCACCGCATGATTGATGGTCGGTGCAAAGAGAATGAAGATAAACTTTTGATTGACATACATTTGTTCTTATCTTAATTATAAATATTCGTTTAACATTTGATGCTATAATTCTATATTGGTAAACGTAAAAACGCATCAATCAATCAATCAATCAATTATCATTTAAAAATAACAAAGTCTATCAGAGCTGAAATGTTTATTCTATTAACACCGTTTCGAGGATTTATTGATTGACCATATGGTTATTTTTTTTAAATATCATCACATCATTTTTTAAAAGATTGACTGAATGATTGAACGGCTTATTACTCTTCTACGAGCTGATCGACAGCATAATATATTCACACTTAATCTTTATTAATATGCTGCCTGGTTGCTCCTAACCATAAATATTTTAAGATATATACTCCCTCAATGAATGGATGATTGAATGATTGACCGACTTATTAATATCCTTCAACTTAAGCATAATTATTCACACCTAATCTTCATTTATTTACATTCATAGTTATTTATTAATACCGTTTGACTGACTGATTGATTGACCGATTGACCGACTGATTACTTTTCCATATTTATCCACATGCTTCCACTTCCACTCAGCAAAACTCTTGAGCTTTGCCTCGCCCAAAACCTTATTTGGGATGGCGCAATCATCAATCAAAAGCGAATAAATGAATGATTATCAAAGCGAATTTTCCATGGCTAAGCAAAAAATTCAAAAAAAAAAAAGAAGAAAAAAATGCAATTAATTGGTCACAGTGTGCACAGTGTGCGTCATTTGGTAAACAGACTCGTAATCAGATCGTGCTCTAATTCAGGCAGCTAGCAGTTAACTCTATTGTTGCTGTTGTTGTTGTTGTTGTTGCTGTTAACTCCGAAAATTCAATGAGATCTGCAGCTGTTGCAGTTGTTACAATAAGTAGTTGTAGTTGTTGTTGTCGTTGTTGTTGTCGCGACTGTTAGTGATCCGTTGCACGTTGTTGTCGTCGTGCCTAACCTTGAGATGATTGCTTCAATTTTTTTTTTTAAGTACATGCTGGCCAGCCATGCAGAGCACTGGCGGCAGCTCCCCTAAACCCCCTACAACTTCCCTCCCCGCGCTCCTTTAGGCCAAAGTCAGAGTCAGAGAGTTGTAGCTACTAATTCGAGACAATTTATTAAATGAGCCAAATCGAGGCAAAAAAAAAAAAGTAAATAAATAAAAAAGTATGCCATAAGACAAAGACAAGCGACAAAATGACGTCTGGTTAGGTTTATGTTAATAGGTCGCCGCTCCCTGCCTCCCCGCCTCCCTGCCTCACTGCCACTCACCTGTGCCACCTGCAACTTTTCCATGCCTCATTTGCGCAACCTTTTGTTTAATAAGCAAAACGGCCTACAGGGTAATTAAAAGTACGCGGCGTATGCCGCAAACCTAAATGAATCATGCGAGGGGGCTGGTGTAAGTGGGCGGCAGAGGGGGCGTGGCACCAGCTAAAGTAATAGAACATGCAACAACAACAACAACAAGAACACCAATAAGCGAATGCAATCTGCGTTACATTATGAGAGGCAACACCTCCGCCCACCTCCAAATGCTTATAAGCCATTGTTCCAATATATATCCAGCCAAATATATGCAACATAAATATATATCTATATATATAAATATATATATATATATATATATATTTTTTTTTTCAGTTAATTCGATTTCGGTTTTGAATTTTCGCTAGGGAGCAGCTCTTATGAGAGGCCATAGCAATTATCTCGTGATTTCTGATTTATAAACAAAAACTTTAGATTCTTATAGATTGAATGTTTATTGCTAAATTATGCACAGTTCGTTATTAAAATGTATTTGATTGCTGTTTTAGTTTGATGTATAATTAAAGTGCCATAATTTTAGAGGGTATTTTAATTGTGTCACGAAGCAGCAAACATCTTAAATTTTAAATAACTTGATAGCCATTTCCTATAGGCCGAATAAACGGGGTCTATATTCTGCTTCATCGGTTATTCCTTCTTCTTTTGTTATCCATTCGGCTTCTAAGTATGAATTTCGGTTCTGCCTATCTACCCTTCTATAAAGTTTATAGGAATGAAGTCATAATTCCATAATTCCAAATAAGTCGTAATATAAAGATTTTATTATTTTATAAGGTGGAAAAAATACTTCTTAACATTAAGGTACCCTTTAAAACAAGATTATGAGAATTTCTTAAAATTTGTATGATAAACATAGAAATCACATACATACATTTATTACTCAATTTGTTATAAAACATTTATTACTTATTAAACTAGAAAAATGTTAAAAGTATTTAGCATATGATAGTAGGGTAATATATCTTTTAAGTTATGAACTATCTAATGTTATTTCATATCATAGAACTCTACTGAAATATATGTTTACTAGATTTTTTAAATTATAACGAATAAATTGAATTAAATAAATCACAGATATAATAATTTTACTTTACAATAATTTTTTAAACTTTATAATTCCGTTATTTTATTATACTTTTAAATATAACATATATAAAAGTTTGGTCACACATATTTTACGGAAACTAAAAATAATTCAGTTCAATTGCAATAGAGAGCAAAGCTAAGACACAAACCACAATAGCAAAAGCAGCAGCAGTAGCAGCAGCAACAAAAACAACAACAATGCGCACGCCGCTTACTTAAATCTAACTGAACTTCACTCTCGTTTTCACAAAAGGCATAAAATAATTGCCAGACAGTCGACGTTGGCGTCGACGTCGCTGCCAATGTTGTTGTTGTTGCTGTTGTTATTATTATTGCAGCGGCAACTTCTTAGGCTTCACTTGCAAATGGCAATTGTTGCTGTTGCTGTTGCTGCCGGCGCCGCTGCCGCTGCTGCTGCTGCTGTTGACCGCTCGCTTGTTAAGTTCGGCTCGTTCGGATCGGTTCGGTTCGGTAATCGTGTGGCTTTTGGCTTTGCCGCTCGGGCGTTGTCTTTGTATATAAAAGCGGCTTCCTTCTTGGTTCTAGTTATCAGTTGAATTCAGCTCAACGTATCGCACACACGCGTCTAACAGTAAAACAAAACCAACTCCAAATCCTACAATGGCTTTCTTCAAAGTGAGTGCGAGCACTTACAGTGCCGGCCAGAAATATTGTGCATAGTGTCTATAATAATAATTGTGCTCTATTTTGTGACAGTCTTTGATCTGCTTGGCTGTCCTGAGCGCTGCCTCCGCCGGTGTCCTGCACGGCGGACCCGCACTCTATGCCTCCGGACCAGCACTGGCCTATGCCGGCCATGGACACCACGATGAGGGTCTGGACTACCATGTGAGTGAATGCAGCTGCAGCTGAAGCTTAAGTTGAATCTGAGCTGAAGCTGGTTAGCCAGTCTGTGCCAGGGTCAAATACCTTCTCGCATTTCCCACGATTGTCCATTAGCATCGCGTGCTTCTTAAATCTCTGCTTGACTGACTGTTCTCTCTCTCCCTCTCTGTCTCTCTCTCTCTTTCTCTCGCTGTTGGCAGGCCTATCCCAAGTACCACTACAACTACGGCGTAGCCGATTCCCACACCGGCGATGTAAAGTCCCAGCATGAGGTGCGCGATGGCGATGTTGTCAAGGGCTCCTACTCTCTGGTGGAGCCTGATGGTTCCGTGCGCACCGTCGAGTACACCGCCGATGACCACAACGGCTTCAACGCCGTCGTCCACAAGAGCGCACCCACTGTGCATGCCGCGCCCGCTATCCATGCCGCTCCTCTGGTCGCCCATGCCGCCCCCTTGGTTGCCCACGCTCCGGCCATCGCTCACCACGTCTCTGCCGCTCCAGCCGTGCCTTACGCTGGCTCTCTGGCGCACCACGCCTCCGCCGTGCCCGCCTACGGATATGCCACCCACAACGCTCACGCGCATGTCGCCCACTACTAAGGAATCTGCCCGCCAGTCTGCCAGCCTCGAACAACATCCAACCATTCAACACCATTCCCATGCCCACGCCCATTTGCCACGCCCACTTTGACATATTTATTAGGCACACGTTGACGACCTGACCAATGCGCCTTGGTACCTTCTTTGCCTGCTCAATACTCAAGTCACTTTGTAAATAACTACGAAACGGATACGGAACAGCAGCATCCCTCTCGCTCGCACATGTGCCGTCTCTCTCACACACACATACACACACACTCAACAGCTTTCGTGCAACTCTCTATGTAATTTAAACATTCGACTTCTTTTATTGTACATACTGCAAAAAAGCATAGCCACGCCCATCAACAAAGCCACGCCCACAAGCCACGAACCATGATCATGAAGCAGCAAAAGATGATGATGATGAATGACGATGACGATGATGATGATGATGATGATGACGATGATGATGATGAACAGATGCATGGAATATACATATACACAAATATAAATTGGGAATTTATATTTTGTAACATGTCTCATAATTTCTGCCTAATATTTAAGTTTAATTGAAACTGCGACAAAATGCTATAAATATAAAATGTAGTGAATTACAAAAATCCAAAATATCAACAACTTTTACTATATAGTAGATATATTCATATATCTGGTTCATAATTGTTGCTTTTCAAATAGTTCTCAGCGAACTTAATTTATGCGATTGCAATTGTTTCTTAATTGTTCATCATTTATGTTAATGATTGCATTTCTTATAAAGCCAGCTAAGTTATGTAAATTGCAAAGCTAATAATCATAATAATCATGATCACCTGATTGACAATAATGGGTTGGCTAATTTGTGGGTGGGTATCGAAAGGTGAAGGTAGAGAAAACAAACGCAGGTATTCATAAACATTCTGAAAACAAGATTTTATCTAAATTATTAATAATTTATTTAAATAGACTTTAGACCCGTGGGAAACTTAAGTGATCTATTATGAAATAATATATACCTGAACTATTTGTATTAGAAACAAATTAATATTTGTTTGTTAAATTCTCTTTTTTTTTTAGTGGAAATTATATGAAAATGAAATTTAACACATTTTTATGAATATAACAATTTTATAAATATTTTCTTAAAATTTCAAAATAATTAATTTCGTTTCGGTCTTATAGGTCAAATGTGACAATATGTATGTAAAAATGTTTCCTTTACAATTCGAATAAATTTTTTTTATTATTATTTATTTTATATAATTTTTATACCCGGACTACAGTGAAGACTATTATTATTTTTATGTTATTATATTAAATAATCTATTCTAAATTATGAAGTGTAAATTAAATACCATATATAACACTAATATCTATCTATCTAATTAAATCCACTTAAGCTTCTGCACTCAAAAGCTAATTCTAGCTAAAAACGGATGCGTTTCGCTTGCAATACTAACCGAAAGATGCCGCTTTAAAGAGCTTAGACTTTAGTCTTATATGTTGCCTACTTTTCGGCTGACAAGCTGTAAATTTTATCTAATATCTACTTTTAGGCTAAGTGTGAATTTTATAATTTTTATTTTTATCTAACGTACGATTAATAAAGACTCTTAAAAGAATCATTCTAATAATAATTAAACTAACTGATTTAATAAACTTAATTAAAATAAACTTAATTTGTTTTATATTTATAAGTTTAAATTCTTTTTAATATGAATAAAATTTTAGCCATACTTTATATTCATAACTTTCTGATATAAACAAATGATAGTTAGTAAAAATTAAGACAACTTAACGGTATTTTTTTTTTTTTTTTGTAAAACCAATATCATTTATTATCTTTATTTCTTTTTTTTAAGATACTTTCAACCAGATGAGATTTTTTCATTTGGTCTTCGACTTCCTATTAAAATGCGTTTAATTGCTTGTAACCACAAATATATCGACTTTCATAACACACTTTGATACCCTGCCCTTTAGCCCTATACCCTTTAGCCTAACCGCAAGCAAACGGAAGTTCGACTTGCCAGTTGTCCTCTGGCCCTGACAAATGTGGTCACATGTCTATGTTTTTCTTCTTCTTCTTCATCTGAAGGGGGCGTGTCTTGATGTAAATAATCCAAGTTATAAGCACTTAAAGCAAAAGTCAGCCAAGTTTGTTGCTTCCGCCAGCCACAAATCTTCGCATTTCCGTCACTTTAATGTGCGAACAGCAAACGCAGCAACAATAACAACAACAACAACAACAACAAGAAAGCGACATATTGATCTCTTAATCGTGCAGATATTTTGGAAGAAAAACAAAACAGAAAATAATACACAGCTAAAGTCTCTTCAGAAAAAAAACGAATTTATCATAGACTAAAAATCAAAAATCAGCGAAGCGTTTAAATGTGCCCCAGCAACAAAAACAATGCGAGAAAAATGTTTAGGCAAAAAAAGAACTGAATACAAAAAAAATTTAAATAGAGTTTTACGTGCACTCCATTAATTAGACCTCGTACACTGCGAGAGAACCGTCTGCCCTCTGGCCGGGTTCTTTAACAGTTAAGGTCATCTTAACTGGGTTTTCCATGATGGTTTATTTCGCTAGGAAATGCCGGAAGGAAGCGCCGCCAGCTGCCAAAACAAACGCCCCAGCTAAGACCCCAAAAGCTCAAGTAAGCCAGTTTAAAGTCTGTCTCAGTGACTGGCAAGAAAATGATTTTAAAAAAAATGTTTAATAATATTAGTTGCTGCTCCAATAACCTTTTCGCAAACAAAATTCCAACTGCAGCAAAAAGATGCGAACAAAATATCAGCTAGGCGACAGAGCCGCAATCTTCTTCATCAATAAATGACAGTTGCTAACGACTTTTTGCTGCACTTGGCCAATTGATTCAACTAGTTGACATTCAACTAACTGAATCTTCACTTACAACCCCTCAACACGTGCTCCGATTGGATCGGATTCGATCGCATCGGATTGGATTGGATTGGATTTGTTTTGCGATGCGATGCGTTTGTCGCACAACACTGAGATACAAGTCGGAGATATGCAGTCGAACTCGAAGATACAATTTATAGATAATCAAAGACAGATGTTAAGCTACTGAAAATCACGGAGCTTGAGAGTAGCGCCGTGCACAGTGGTCCATTGGTATTAGTATTGGTATGGGTATGGGTATTGGTGTTGCATTATTATTATCATTAGCATTATCAATTATCATTATCATTATCATTATCATTCTCATTTTCATACTCATTATTATTATCATTATCATTATCATTATCATTATCATTATCATTATCATTATCATTATCATTATCATTATCGTTATCATTATCATTGTCATTGTCATTATCATTATCATTATCATTATCATTATCATTATCATTATCATTATCATTATCATTATCATTATCATTATCATTATCATTATCATTATCGTTATCATTATCACTGTCATTATCATTATCATTATCATTATCATTATCATTATCATTATCATTATCATTATCATTATCATTATCATTATCATTATCATTATCATTATCATTATCATTATCATTATCATTATCATTATCATTATCATTATCATTATCATTATCATTATCATTATCATTATCATTATCATTATCATTATCATTATCATTATCATTATCATTATCATTATCATTATCATTATCATTATCGTTATCATTCTCATTATCATTCTTATTACCATTATCATTCTCATTCTCATTCTCATTATCATTATCATTTGTCATTATCAGTACATCGAGAAGTGTTCTTATGCTTCTTGCGAACCACTGTGGCATGTAAATGTCGCCGCCTGTCTGCGTAATTGAAAAACGCCATTAATAATTAGCTAATGCTCGACAGCGATTCAACTGCTGGACAACTGAGCGACTGAACAAGTGAAAAACTGAACAGTCGGGCAGCTGAGAAGACATAATTAGAGGTATAAGCGATTTGTGGATTGCCGCGCATAAATAAACATTTCAACAGCTCGCAGCGCCGATTCACTGGAGGCTGGCAGAGATCGTATCGTGGATTGTGGATTGTGGCTTTGGCATAATCATCCCAGTAGTTATGCATGCCGCCTGTCAGTCTCAATTATGTAACGAAAGCTAACTGGATTATTTGAGGGTTAATTTGATGCATGGCAGGTAGCAGCAGCAGCAGCAGCAACAGTTGATGCCGCAGTTCAGCAGCCTGCAACAAATTGGCCAAAAAGGTGCGAGAATTCATTTCCCATCTCTCTCTCTGGAGCAGCGGCTAACAACAGAAAATTTATAGCAGCTCCTCGACTCTGGAAGCCCATTAATTTGCATTTTATTACGGCGGGCCACATTTGCCACGGGTCATTTTCATGGCGCGTTACAGCAAAAAAAAAAAAAAGAAGAAGCAGAAGAAGAAGATCTCTTGTTAACAATGGTCAGTCAATTGGCCCGGACAGCAGATGCGGCAGTGGCCGAGGCACTGAAGCATGTCCAACTAAGCGACAACAATGATGCCCACCCACACTTGCACCTTCGCCCCCTCTCTCACTCTCTCGCCAGCTCTCTCTCGCTCTCTGCCTCTCTTTCTCTGTGGCGAAGCTTGCAACACTCGCACCTTGAAGCTCTTTCGTGTTGCAAGCGACAATGTACCCCATTGCCCCTTAGCAATGGCCATTGTCCATTGCCCATTGCCCATTGCCCATTGTCAAATTAGTCTGTGTAAACAATTTGAAATTAGGTGACCAAAGCAAACCGCGTCAAAGTCGCCTTCGACGTCGTCGAGCTTCAATTTCAGCTGCCTTGGCCAAGTCCCAGCCTCGTTTCCCCCTCCTAACTTATTCGAATTGCAAAAATTTGGCTTGCAAATTACAGCTTTTACACTTTTATGTTGGGATGTAAAAATATTTATGGCAGAAACTAAACAATTTGTATAATTTGTATTTTAATTCAATTTATTTTCGACAGCTAGGATTTGTATTATTGTATATACATACATGTATATTATTATAATATAAGCTTAAAGCCATTTTCATTTTATCAATCATTCAATCAATTTCGATTACTGTTTGTTTTTTAATTTTGCTTCTTTTACTAAAAATAATATTATATTAATATTATTATTACTTTAAATAAAATAATACATTTTTTTTATTATCTAAACTAAATTCTATAGATTTGCATTTAATTTTATTAGAATCAACATTTTTTGCGTTCTTCTAAATTTAAAAAAAAAACTGAAATTTTTTCCACATTTGTTATTAATGTTGTAGAAGAGAATAATATTTCACATTTTTACGATCCACTTAATTATAATAACTAAAGCTTAATAAAATTTATGTTATGCTTTTATTTTTGCAAAACAAAATAATAAAATACTCGTAGAATTCCACTCCCAGGTGCCACGCTTTGTCGTTAACACGAAGCCAAGCCGCACGCTACATTTAACATGAACATATTTGGATTTATTCTGATGTTTAGCCTGAATGTTAGTTTCCATTCAGGTAGTTAGTTATATTTATTGTTCTCTAATTGCCAGCATTTGTTAAGAAGGTGGAAGCCACGCACATGTGTCAGCAACTGCTTGGCTTGAAAATCTGTCAAGCTGCATATGGAAAACCTTCGGAAAATGCCGACAATCGCTTGATGATTTTCCCAGCCCCTTGAGACTTTACAGCCAAGTCTTGGGCAGAGTCGAGTTATCATGTCTGCGTAGCAAATGCTTTGGCGGCGCTCTCGAACATGCAAATTGTCTTAATCTAGTATTTAGTTTTATTTTTCTCAGTTTCTTTTTTTTTTGTTTTTTAGCTACCGACAAACCGCAGTCCGAAGTCGAATTGGAAATTCAAGCTTCGGCTTGATGAAAAAATATGTTTGGAAGCTCTATTTGGATTTAATTCGACTAGCAGATACTCAGTATTTCAAGCATGCTTGCTCTCTTTTATAGATGATATTAAGTAAATGGAAAGAGATATCCAAAAAAAAAAATCAATTGGAGTAATGCTTCAGCTCTTTATGTATATGTATTTCAAGGTTCCAGACCAAAGTTTCTGTAGTTCTTGAGATTTACGCTTTTATGCAACCGGACAGGCGATACAAAAATAATAGAAAGATGCTGACAGAGCAGTTCGGCTCAGTTTCATTTCTACAAAACTGATATACCCGTTTTCTCCGATTTTCGATGTCTGTACAAAAAGAAACAAACACAAATCGAAAGACAAAGGCGGAGGAGGCGATGGAGACAATTGTATGCAAGTGCTGAAGGTTGTTGTTGTTTTTTTTTTTTCATTTTTCATTTTTTCATTATTTTTTTCTCGACATTTTTTTCGAAATTTTTTGTTGGTTGGTTTTCGCGCACTTTTCTGCATTCGTAGTCCGCTCTAATTAGAGTCTTTAGGGGCGTACCCTCGTTTTTAATTGTGTGAAAAAGGGCTGTCCGTAACGCTGACCCAGACATAAACTAGCGCACATTATTGGCTTGTATACAAATTGCAGAGACTAGGGTTTTTGTTATGCTATATACTACAGATATATCTATCTATATATCTTGTGGTTTGTCAATATTTCCAATAATTTTGCTGACTGCCAACCTCAAAAATTGGCACGTTCTCGACTTTGCTCAAGGATGAGTTTTGCTTTAGACAAACCGCTCAAAATTGTCTCAGCTAACTTAAAGCTCTGTTTTGGCCACAAGTAATAAATCAGTTTGGCTAAAACCATATGTATCACCGATCGGTTTGCTTTGATATAAACGCGGTTCAGTTCCCATACACTCCATAGCGACAAATTACTTAATTAGCAATTAGCTTGAAATACTTATCATAGATATTGAGCGCTAACTAACTTGGTTAAAGTAAGATGCCCTATAAGTGGGTATCGAAGCTAAGCTATGGGAACTGTTAGCTCTAAAAGGTTATATATGTATATATGTATATATATATTTATAATGATATTCACATGATGTATATATTATGGTATGATATATAAAACCATTAAATCAACTTAAGATTTGATCAAAAATGAAGAAAGAATTATATAAATTATTAACAAAGTATCTGTAAGATACAAAGATACAAAGTCCACTTGGTCGAAGATTGTGTCATTGTTTATAAAATTAAAGTAAGATACATTTTTGTAAAGAGATAGCTTAGTAGAGAGAGAGAGAGAGAGAGAGAGAGCGAGAGATAGAGAGATGAATAGAGAGAAAGAGAGAGAGAGTCATTTATATATATACATATATATATATTTATTTCAATTCAATTTTAAACTAGTTTAAAGTAGATCAAAAAGGTATTTTGTTCTACAGGGAGAAAACAAGATATAGAAAGCAGGCCTATATATACATACATATAGATAAAACTCAATCAATTTTCAATATTATTATTTATTTGTTCAACGTTATACTTTAGTATAAGCTTTATATATTACCTAGACCACCCATCTTTAATATATATAATAATAAAATTAAATTCCTGATTTTAAAAAGAAACAAAAAGTAGAGCATTTAATATTCTCCAGTTTTTTTTTTTAACTATAAGCTACATTTTAATTAGTTCCATATATTACATAAAGCACCCGTGGGAACAATGACAGCCAAGACTATCAAAAACTTTGTTATCTACAATTAAATCCTGCGCGAGTACCTGAAAGGCAATTAGAACTAGTTCCAAATGTGTCATAAAACATTGTTATAGTCTACAAAAAAAAAAAACAATCAAATGAAATTTTTCAAGCTCTTAAAGTTTCGTAAATTGCGACTTATTCAGAATGTGTATGGAAATTGTTGTTCATAATTAATCATTGATTGAGCAACTGAGAACTTGACAATGACTAGTCAGCATTATTATGGATATAGAAATAAATTAAATTAAATTAGTTTAAATTGCTCTGCTCTCATATTTCTATTATTTATTTCTTCATGTTGTTGTTGTTATTCAACTTTTGCTTTCATTTGCTGGCTAGAATGGAACTGAGATTTGAACTTTGCTGCCGCGCTTGACCTTCAGCATTGATGGCTAAGACAAAAAAGCAGTTAGCTACGCGAAGGTAGTAATAGAGAGATGGAAAAGAGGGGATGGGGGGCTTTGTACTAGGTACTTCCAGTTGTTGTTGTCATTCAAGTAGTCCACTGAGAATTTCGCATGTGCCAAATAAGTCTGGCTTTTTGTTTATGCAACAATTTGCAATTGTTTTTCTTGTCGCTGTTTTGTGTTTTGTGGCTGGCAACTTGACCCGATTTGGGTCCGGATAGTCGAGAGATATATTTTATTGTCAGGCATTTTTTGAGTGAGCCAAAGAATTAAGTTGTTAAATAAATTGCATTTTATTGCACACTATTTGTTATGGTCTAGGGCAGCAATTATGTATATAGCTGCAGTTCGTTGCCTAAGTCTTTCGTTTGCGAAGGAAATTAATGATTAAAGGCTTTGATTAATAACACAAATCGATATCTGGGAACAAAAACAATAACAAAAGTGACTGCCAGCGCAGATGACTTCATTATGTGGGTGAGAGCCACAAGTCTATATAGTGCAATATATACACAATGCAGCGCACTGAATCTGTAACAAAATCTGTCGCCAATTTGCACTGCTTACACACACACACATACTATAACCCGACCCCATTCAACGATGTCTGTGTGTGGCAACATCCCGATTCATGCTGCAACTTCATTCACATGGCCAACGCTAAAGCAGCTGACGTATTCACCACGACGCCGACTGCGACGGCGATGGCGACAGCGACGTCGACCGCCACAGTTGACTGACTGACTGTCTTGGCTGCGCGACTGCGCTGCTGCGCCGCTGCCTTCGCACATTGCGCGCTTATTTAAATGGCAACTCGACTCTAGAATAGCCACAGTATTCCGGTGAACTTGGCGTAGTTTGTATCCGTTGCCGTTGCAGTACTAAAAGTAAATCCCGACAAGGATCTGTGCACAGTGCATACCATAAATATCACCATATTCTGTGTTTTGTTTATTTTTAGCAATTCGTTTGCAAATAACATAAAAGTAAAGAAAATCTCAAGAAAATGGCAAATTTCGTGTGCTTCGTGATCCTCTCCCTGGCTCTGTTCGCCACCGTCGCAGTGGCGCGTCCTGGATATGCCGTGGATTACTATGTGAGTGGAGGGTTAGGAGTGAACGGAACTTGGGTAGATCGAGAGTGGGAGAGACCAGCAAATTGTGTGGTGAATGAGAGGATTAGAGTGGATTACTTTCAACACATAATTTACTAGTATCTGTAACTCTTGATCTATCTGACAGATTTAACGAAAATTTGAATTTTAAGTAAGGGTAGCTTTTTTTTTTTTTTTAATACACAGCACCCTTTAAAAATGCGTAAGCGGGGTATAATATTTTTTAATAATTTTTTTAAAATTAAGATTCTCCTTCGTGCCTATTTTATGCTATATTGATGATGTGATTGATAGAGAGATATGCTACAAATGTTTTTTTTTTTTTTTTTTTTTTGCTTTAAGGCAGACTTGAAACTCGGCTCTCACGATCTGAGAATGTCTTAAAAAACAACTTTAAGTCATATAGAATAATAGAATATATGATATTTAATAAGATTTAAAATATTTCTAAATTCCTTCACATTACTATGACCGATATTAATAACACAGTATGAACTTATGAAGTTAAGATCATAACTGAATGACAGGATTTACATAGGAACCAACTCTTTTATTTATGTATAACTACAAATGTTTTTGAATTTAATATTATTATCATTACTTACACTTTTTGTATAATCTATAACATATATATTGCTCCACATTGTTCCACAGGATCATCCCAAGTATGCCTTCAACTATGGCGTTGCAGATCACAGCACGGGCGATGTCAAGTCGCAGCATGAAACGCGTGATGGCGATGTTGTCAAGGGTAATACCAAATACACACACACACACACATATACACACGGACACTCACACTAACTACACATATGCTCTATCTATATGTATCTCGCTCCTGTAGGTCAATACTCTTTGGTTGAGCCCGATGGCTCCATTCGCACCGTGGACTACACCGCCGATTCGATACACGGCTTCAACGCCGTTGTCACCAAATCTGGTCCCACTGTGCACGCCCAAGCGCTGGTCCCCAAGCCCATCATTGCCCACAAGCCGATTGTGGCCCACTACGAGCCGCATGTGGCACCAGTGGCAGCGCCCGTTGTGATCGCCGCCTCGCCTGCGCCCTATGGTGAGTGTTCATCGCTATACACATGTATTCATTTATATATATACATATATAAATATATAGCTCGGCTGTATGCGGCTTACAAGTTTATGGCATAGCACTCAAACTGTTTGGCACCCAATACAGACGCACTTACAGCCTGTTGTTGTTGTTGTTGTTGTTCTGAGCTGCAAGCCGTATATCCCTATATATATATCATGTCTATATCTGGCTTAAATATGTATGGATTAGCACACAAACTATTTAGCAGTTGCCACTCAATACAGACGCACTTCCAGCTCAGCTTCCTACACACCCAATTTATAAGTTGTTGTTGTTGTTGTTGTCGTAACACACTCTAAAAAGACCACCCCGATGGTTCGCATGAGATGAAAGGCGTATATCCCAATATATAGCTCTATGGGGCTCGCACAGTAGAGTCGCACTTCCAGCTAGTTATTTTTGTTGTTGTTTTTTAGACACTCCCTGGAATCCCCTTGGATTGTTCTGTTTAGATCTAAGGGGTATATCTCATATATACACATATGTATACCTATATCCTATACACATATATAGACACATACATATAATTTCTCTAAAGGTTTGCACGGAATGTTTTGTATTTTATCTTAATATTCACCCAATTGAGTCGCACTTCCAGCTAGTTGCTCTTGTTGTTGTTGTTGTTGTGGTAGCACACCGCTTTAGTTGAACTACAGTGCTCTCTCGGCTCACTCGCTGCTCTCGCTCTTCTAGGCATGAACACATATCGCATGCTGAAGCTGTTCAGGCGACACGCCAACTATTTTAACAATCAATATCGCAAATTGCGGCTAGACGAAGATGATGACATCGCTGATGCGGAGGCTGCCACCGATGCCGATTACTATGCAGCCTACTGAGTGCCTCAGTGAATCAGTAAATCGGTGCATATATAGATGTCTAACCATATTTCAATAATGATATACATAAGCGTTTTAGTTCGCTTCGCATTGCAATTAGTTTGGGAGCGTGTGCGTTCGAGCATGTAAACTGAATCATCGCATTGCAGCATTGCAGCATTGCAGTAGCATTTCACAAGTCTGCATTGGTTGACTAATGCAGCGGCCACGCCCACATTTACCTTAATTATGGCATGAGTACATTTTCCTCAACATTGATCAAAAGATTAGCTCGCTTTTTGCTCAAGTTTTCTTCGCACTATCCATTCGCTCTCTCATATTTTCCAACGTTTTCCCACACTAATTATGCCACATGATGCAGCAGCAGCAGCAGCAGCAGCAACAGCAACGGCAGCGCATCAACTTTTGCTGTGCGGAAAATGATGTTTGAACATTTCATTTGCTACCCAAAAGCCAACATCTTTTCCCAATGTCGCAACGCGATTTTCCATGGGAAATGCTGTTTCTGTTGTTGTTGTGACTGCATGTGAAAATTGTTTTGATTGTGGCTGCCATTTTAATAATTAAGAATTACAAGAAGCGCGCACACTCACACACCCACACACGCTCACAAATGCTGCAAATAACTTCAGCAAAACAAAAGACTTAGGCAACGAACTTCGTTTCTGTTACATGCAAAAAGTTTCAAAGGAAATTTTTGCTTGCACAAAAAAAAAATGGCAACAACAACAACAACACCTGTGACCAATTGACTTTGGTGGTTACAAAAATTCGTGACAAGCCGAGAAATTATTTCGTCAGTTGAACTGAACTACTTTACAATAAAAACACTGGCAACAAAAACAACAACAAGAGAAGCAGCTGCTGCCTTTAAATTTTGTTGACTCATTGTTTAAAGCAAATTTAAATAAACAAACTTAAAGTGCAACCATCTCGAACTTGATAATAGATATATGTATATATGTATATATGTATATTTGATATTTTTATTTATCATTTGTTTTTATTGTATTTGCAGTCTCCAAGCACTATGCGCCCGCTGCCACGCCCATTCACTACGACTACGACGATGGCAGCTACTACAACCAGGCCCAATACGAATACGTGCCCCAATACGATGCTGGACACTATGGACACTACTCCAGCCCCTATGCGGCACACTATTGAGCATCCTAAGTAGATCGAGAAAAACACAAACACACACTCACACACACGATTTTAGTTTGTATATTATCGAAACAAAAACAAAGGCCAAAACTTATTTAGTTTGGCTATGCGAGTACATACAATCGGCCCGGTTTGCAGTTGTGTGTGTACACACAACTCACACACACACACTGTTAAAGCGCTCTACCCCCCAAACACACACACACACTGAAGCTGAGTAAGATAATAATATGGATGCTAATTTAAGTTGTGAACTTTCTTATGTAAAATATAATTTCAAACAAAATATAAGTAAAATTATAAAACAAAGTTGAATTATTGAACATTAATTGGATCGGTTTGATAAAGTTAAGAGCTTTCTCTGTCAGCGCTTTAATTTATTAAATTATGCAAAGTAAACACTTAAATGCAGCTTCCTTTTACATATCAAAACACATATAAGAAATATTATTTATGGATCTTAGACTTTTATTAAAAGTTGTTGCTAAATGGAACTGGTTCGTTTTTTATTCAGTTCACATGATTTTAGATGAGCTATAAAGAGATGATAATTATTCATAATTACAGAAGCAAATCGTAAAAAATCTTTATGTCGGTTCGTCTTAATATGGCAACAGTTGCACGCATATAATGTATATATATTTTATTTGTCTGCCGCCTTTTACGATTTCTGTTCCATGTTGGCGTTATAACTTACACCTTTTGCTCAATGAAATTAAATTTGATGCATAATTTGTTGACTTTTTATTGTTGTTACAATTCATGGCCAATTTATTGTCTCGTTTTATTAGCAATTGATTTTTTAATTAATGACTAAAGTTCGATATATCCGCTTCGCAAGTCTTTGCCCGATTTTAAAACTTTTCACGGTCTGCAAACTTTTGCTTATATAAGACACTTTTACGTAGTAATTGGAGCATTTATTTATGCTAATTTGGAACTTTCTTCCGGTCGGATCAATGTTGACCTCAAGATCTGCAGGTCTTGAAAGCTTTACTTGACTAACTTTAAAGCTTTGCAGCAGAAAACGCAGCCAGTAGGTAAAAAGGTTTATGTTTGGGCTAAGAAACTAATTTGTTAAATTATAACTGATCACTTTGCTAATAGAAAGATTAAATATAGATATTTAGATTAAATATATAAAGATTGTAGTCTTATATATATTTTATAGTATTCAATGCCAGCACAATAAGTTGTAATTTACCCCTGTTATCATATTGCTAAATGTTCCGTTTACACAAAATGTACAAAGCTAAGATTCAGTTGGTTAGCCAAAAAGTATGCTATACAATTTTTGTTATTCATACCTCCGCTATCCGCTTTGCAGATATATAACAATGTTATCGTTGATAGGACTGGAATATAGATATAAACAACAAAATTTACTATTTGTAGATACAATTAACAATACAGAGGAAATTATATCCATTATATATTACCAAGAATCCAAATCCTCAGTTTCCAGTTGCCATTTCGAAAATGTTATTTTCGGAGTCCATTCCGAATTATGGCCTTGACAAATTTATCAATTTTGATGAAAATTTAAAAAATAATTTTTTTAATTTCAATCGAAAATACTGAACCGTACGAGTTCATAGAAGTTTATTTCATGCAATTCGGACTTCATTTAGCTGAGTTACATTCAGTTAAGAGCCGTAAAATGTTGATTTCGGAGTCACATTTCACACATATGATAAGAAAATGTTAAAATTTGTAAAGATTTTATTGGAATAGGTTTATCATTTAGCCCGAATCATAAAAGCATGCGCAATTAAAGTTCTTCAATTATTTTCAAGAAGTATTTAGATAACTGCTGAAAAGTATGCTATGGAATGTTTGATATTGGATAATCATATTTTGTGCATGTAATGGGGATAGGCTACTAATGGATCTTGTATGTTGCATATCTGATGGCTTTATGACTTAATCATATTTGAATAAGCATTTCATGCTGCATAATAAAGGAATCAATACGTTATATAATATTATTGCAGACCATTACAAAAGCAATTGTAATATGAAATCTTGATATTAAGCCATAGTAATAATCATTAGTTATAGCAATCTATGTATATGAAGCATACGCCCCATTAAACTTATGTTCTACAAATGAGAACGGATTTAATGGATTATAGATCTTCTGGGGGATAACAAAGTGCAACCGGAGACAGAATGTGCGTCAATTTAACACTCGACTAATTAACAAATCAATTGAATTTGAATGCGAGTTAAATAACCAGTAATAATTGCCATTCATAATTTGTAACCGGTCCGCGGCTGAGATCGACAACAAGTTCTCCCGGACCGTCGACAAATCCGTGGATAATATGTTTGCCGTTGCACAACACTTGATGACCAGTGGATTAGCAAACGGACGGCATCTTCTGGCTAACTGGCTCAAGGCCGAGCTCAGCTATGGAACTGGTTCCAACTATTCCCAATTCAGACTCGGTTCTGATATTGCATAAAGAAGCGGACTGAATCGGCTTGCAAGTGCTTTTAAATGGAATTCAAAGTGATTGACTTACGAGCTGCACTTGCAACATCAACTCAGCAAACACCTCTATAAACAACCAAGAAACTCTAGTCGGCTGAGCGCGACTGCAAGATACCCTGTACTTAATTTTAGCTTTTAGGATGTGCGAAATATGCTCGAATAACTAATACTTGTTATCGATAACAAACAAACGGGCGAAGTTATCGATTATTTGAAGAAAAATTGATCTGCGGATGGTATAGGCAAATTTATATATACAGTTTGAAGTCTCAAACTATTATATGTTTCGAGATCTAAGCGTTCATACACACGGAAAGACAGACATGCGTAAATGGACTCGACTGTTGATGCTCTCAATAGTATATAACTTGGCTGCTTGTTACATACGTTTTCACAAAAACATAATACCCTGCTTAGCCATTTTTATTGGGATCGGGGTGTAAAAAAAAACAGATACATGTGCAAAAGCTAATGTATGTTCGCACTCTCGGTCCGGAGGCTCTCGTGGGGGCTCTTGCACAATGCTCAACTCATTTGAGCGCATTAAATTTGAATTAAAATTTTTGAAATTTCGCCCGGCAACGAAAGTGACAATTAAAATCTTTTAACTTTTGGCGTCTAGGCATTTCCTTAAGAGAGCGCGCCCAGATAACTGAAAATAAAAACTATAATGCCCCCGGGCCAGGCCGGGCCGGACCGGGCCGGGCTAAGTCGGTCCGGGCCGGGCCATGTCAGCGCCGGCAAAACCTCAATTATAGCCACGCCGGCAGCCACGTTGGCTATATACCTATGTTAACTGTTTGCGTTCGCATACGGCTCGTATATGGTGCCGGCACAGGTTGCCAAAGTGGACAATTTAATGTGGCTGTCATGTTAAATGCCAGGCCAATAATTTAAGCCTCATTTTTAGCCGGCCTGTGAAATGTTTGATGGGTGGTATGTGGCTTATTGAGCGCACAGATCTGGCTCTGAGAAAATTATAGAAATTTTACGAAATTAGATAAGTAGTTGACCAAAATTGTGACTTCTGGGCTAGCACTTTATCTCTCTCCCACTCCCTGTCTGCCCTTGGGGTTCTCTTATAGTTAGTATCTACTTAATACTTTCCAAAATATAAACTTCCCTTTAAATGTCTCAATTACTGAAACTTTCCAAAAAATAGTATTTCCCTTCATAAATACTGGTCTATCCCCTTATCTCACACTTTCTTCCTCTTCCCCCTTTCTCTATATTGATTAAGTTATAGTCAAAGTTTGCATTCGCTTTTTGCTTGCCCAAGGATTATGTTCTCTTAAAAGTCTGAATTAAACTTATATTTGTCTTATCAGCTATCTCTCTCACTCTTTTCTCTTATCTCTTTTTCCACCCCCTTATAGTTTAAGTGCGCATCTTCTAACTACTTACTAAAAGATCATTTTCCTTTTTCCTTCCTATCACACTTTCTTTAGTTTTTCCTGCAGCTTAGTTTTCTATATATGCTGAAAGATCATTTCCCTTAATAATAACCAAACACCATATTAGATACAAGTTTCTCTCTCTTTCTCTTTCCCCTCTTTCTTCAAGTCACAATCCCTTTATTTCAGATACTCTCTCTTTTCCATTTCCGTTTGCAGTTCCGCTTTCAGTAAAAGTTCGCATCTGCTGAATGATCATCAAAAGATCATTTTTCCTTATAAATATATAATAATCAAGCAAAACATTTGTTCAACATGCCCAATTTTATTTTATTGTTCTCCATTTGGGCCAATTTGTAATAATTAAGAGCACTTCCTTCATAATAAAACAAAAATTAGCCACGTATTGACGTCAAAAACGCAAACTTTTCGAATTTGCGCGGTTAAAAAAATAAACGTAAAGTACGAAAACGAAAACGAAAACGAAAACAATTTGAAAACCACAACAAAACCGCGTTTTTCATTAACACAAACTCTCTTGAACTCGATTTGCGGTTGCTTTTGCAAAATGTAAACGAAATGATCTGTTGATGGTATTTTGTTTTTTTTTTTTTGATTTTCAAATGACTTAATGAAACTTTTTGTGCAATAGTTAATATCCATAAACATAATGTACGATCCCCCAAAAATGTTGAAATTGTTTGGCAATCACATTTGAATGTCTTCATCTGTGGAATCTGGCTTTTAAATATCGATTCGATTGTGCTTTGACAATCTATAAGAATCGCTTCTTGAGTGAGGATAAATTCAAGCACACGAGTCTTATAAAGAGATTGTCCCAGCACGTTTTGCATATTACAAAATGAGTTATAAATGAGCTGTCTGCATGTGTGCGCATGTGTGTGTGTGTCATTGACTCAACAACAACAACAAAAACAACCATTGAGCTTCCCATATGATGCGTCACTTTTACAATCAGCCATGAAAAATCTGCACAAGGCGCTCATCGCCAAACGATTTTCCATCGGCTTGGCTCTTGATTGCAATGGATTTTCATTTTCAAAAATTTTGCAAGCCCCGTTACACGGCTGTTGTTTTTGTTGTTGCTGCTGTTGTTGCAGTTTTGTAGCCCGCTTTTTATGGTGTTCAAACTAATTTGCGGTTACAAGCCCCTGTTGGCCCGTTTCTTTTCTCGTGGCATGAAGGAAAAACTAAAAAAAAACCATAAAGGCAACACAAACTGCGGCATCATGCCCTTTTGTTGTTTTTTTTTTGTTTTTTCTTGTTTTTTTTTGTTATGCTGCACTCACAATAAGGTGGCTGCTTATTGAATAGAAGCCGAGCAGCAGTTCACGAACAAGAGTGTGAGTGTGTGTGAGTGCGAGTGTGAGTGCACACACATGAGTGCGCCATTTGCAATTATTGTCGAACAAAGCGCCAAAAAGTTGACTAACAAAGGGGCGGGGGCGCTCGTATTGCAAAATCGAATTATTACTGATCTAATTTGTCAGATATACAACAACAGCAGTGTGCGAGTCGGCTATACTATCCATATTATTGCATTAGTGGCAGTTGTATCTTATTTAATTGCCACCATTATGAATATCGATGTAAATAATGAGTATCGATATATCGATAGGGCAAATATATGTAAACGGCAATTAGAATTTTGCGTTAATGGGAGCTGGTCACTCTGACATTGTTCTATTTGAAATTTTGCATTATATACACATATGTAAATGTTATCTATATATAGCGTATAATACACGAGTCTAGGCAAATCGGCATTCGCCTTGCTTGGGACAACTTTCGAGACATCTTTGTGTGAATAAACAAGCCTCGGAGTGCACTTCAAACACACTTTAAAGCAATGCAAACATCCAAGTCAAGTGTTTGCTATTGATATACATGAAGTACACTGTTCAACATGCAATACAAACACACACACACACACACTCATACACTGGCAAGGGTACAAGGAAGACAAGTTTGCACTCGCTGCCTTTCGTTTTTCTAACAATCAAAAATTATGAAAAATCTAAAAACTGTTGCAACTATTACCAAAAAATCTCAACTGTAAATTTCAATTTGCATAAAGCAAAGTTCAATACCATAAATTAAAACAGGCACAGGTAAAGGCAACTGGCAACTGGCAACAGGCAACAGGTAACAGGCTTCAGCCTACGAATCATATTCGGCCAACTAGAGCTCCAGTTCCCCTTCGTTTGGTGTGGGGCAACTTTCATGCAATTGATTTTCCATGAACTTCAAATTCAATTTGCATGTCGTTTGCACTTTGGAGGTTTTTCTAGCGTTTTATTTATTGTTTTTTATTTTTTTTTTTGGCTACTTTGGCGTTTTTCCGCAGTTTTTGCAGTTTTTTGACAATTGTCATTGTCATTGCTGTCGCGTGTTTTTGTTGCTGTTGTTGTTGTTTATGTTGTTGACCCGCCTGGAGATTTATATTTACCTGCTGCCCATTTGGAGCACATTATGTAAATTTGCATTTAAAACTGGTTCCAGTTTTCGATTTCGTTCACTTTGTTAAGCGGAATTGAAGCGAATTTTGTTTGGATTTTAATCGCATTTCTTAGTTTTGTTTTTTCATTTGTTGGTTGCTTTTCTTTCGGATCTGTCCTAGCTGCAGTTTAATTGGCTAATGCTGTTGCACAGTGAATACTTTTTAATGGCTTTGAGGCAATTAAACAGAGTGCTAACTGTTTGGGATACGAGCTACGGATTGCGGAGGAAGCGGGATAAAAAAAGAGAGTTGCAATTGCAGTTGGCCAAAAGGGCAACTGAAATCGTAATCGAAATAAAAAACAACTTGATCTTCAATAAAATATATACATATATACAATTTGTTCATGGCGAATGCGTTCAAGTCAAGTTTTTCGAGCCCACGTGAAAATATTTAATTAAGCCCATAAGGGAAATATTTTGCATCCGTTACGCCGCTCTTTTTTTTTTTCTCTTAATGGAAATGTCCAAAAAGTGAAAATCAAAAATTGAGTAACTGAAGGCCAAAAAAGGTTTTGGCTTTAATTAAATTCCAGCTTAAATGTGCGTTGGGGGGAGTGATTAAAAATTTTATTGCGACTAATGAGTCCAAACAAATAATTAAGCAAAATGTAAGAATAAAGAAACATTTTTAATTGTTCATATGATCTCAATTTTATTTTTGTATTCAAATAAAATGTATATAATGTATCAAAACTGCAATTGCAAGATATCAAAAACTTTTTTCATTAATCATATAATCTAAATTATATTTTTGGCTATACGTAAGTCTTATTTAATATATCTAACTGCAACTCTACCATATCTGAAATATATTTCACTGATCATATTCTGCCTTTCTATGGTTCACCTTAGATATATACGAATTATATTAGATTTCGTACATTTTTTAGTACACAGCTCATTAATTTTGACTGTTAATTTCTTTAGATTTTTAGATAATATTGAATTAGTTCTTTCCCAACTTTTGTGTTGGTTGGTTTGTTTTTATTTTTGGTTTTTTTATGGCTAAAAAGTGCATTTGAAGCCCATCGTAAAGTTTAATTTTGCTCAGTAGAGTTAATGGAGCTCGTAACATCCACATTTACAACCTAACGGTAGCGCCACGACATTGCGCGGCCTTAGCAACAACTACAATAACAACAACAACAACAACAACAACTACTACTTCAACAACAACTACAATAACAACAACTTTAGCAACGATAACAACAATAAACATTGAATAAGGTTAGCATCGCATGACACGATTGCAACTCTTTCTCTCCCTCTCGACCCCTCTCAGATTCTCTCTGTCTCTCTCGCTCTCTCTGTCTCTGTAGATGCCATATGCCATGTTACGAGGTGGACCATGTGAGATAAGCACCCGCATAGCTGTGCAAACATTTATAAACGTGGCTAGCAAACTGGCCAAAGCCATTTTATTATGTAAACAGGCAGCAGGCAAGGAAAACAACAAATCTGGCAACAAATCAATAGAAAAAAAAACTAAACTGAAAAAAAAAAATGGAAATAAAACAAATAAAATGTTTTTCATTTCTCATTGATGGGGCGTCGAGTGTGGAACTGGGGCGATTGGCCACAACCACAACCACAACCACAGGCAGCTAGCTGACCGACTGACTATATAGCCAGGCCGGCTATATGAGCACGTCCATTGGCCATCTCCCATCTGCAGGCTGTATCTGTAAATGCATCTGTATCTATATCTGTAGCTGTGAATCGGGTTTAGTTGCGTGTTGCTATTATGAATAAACATGCGGCACATGTAAGCTGTCGCAGTCCCGGCCACATTTAATATTGGCCAGCTTTTGGAAAATGTAATGGAAATGAAAACGAAAACCGTTAACTGAAAAATGAGAAATGAAAAATAGAGTGCAAAGTGTTTTTACTCATTTTGCAATTAGCCAAGGAAACACGCTTCAGCTAAGCAAAAAACTTGTATTTCCTGGCCTACTGTCTGCCGGTTGTCTGGACAGGCTCCTGTCTGACACTCTGTCAGTCTGTCAGTCTGTCTGTCTGTCTGACAGGCTGTCTGATTGCCTGCTGGCCAACATCTGTCAGAAGATGCACCGCGATTATAATTTGGCTTTCGTTGCTTTGATTTATGACAATAATTCGAAAAGCTGAACTTTTCAGTTGAACTCCAGTTGCCAACATTTTATGGCCCAAAATTCGTTGTTTTTGGCCAACTGGTAACATTTTGGGGATGAATTGGCAACTGGCCGATTGCGAAAGAAATCTCTAGACGTTCAATGGGGCGTATGCGTAATATGGCCCATAGCTCATGCTGGCTCTGACTCTGACTCTGGCTCTGGCTCTGGCTCTGGCTTAATTAGACAATTTCTCTATTATGCGGGCTGCCTTTCACAAACAAGTCGAAAAAACAGTCAACGCTCAATTACAGTTACAGCCGTGGCTAATCAAAAGGGCATTGATTTTTATGAACTGTGAACATCCAAAAGTTTGGGCTTGGGCCCGTCGACGGCTTTATGCGAGATGATGGGCCTGGCTTTGGCGACTGGCCAACTGTTTGGTCTGGTGATGGGCGACGATGGCGTCAGCTGTACAAATCTTTGCATTTAGCCCAAACGTGCTGCTGTTGCCGATGCAAAAAAAAAAAAAAAAAAAAAAACAAAATAAACTGCAGTAACTGAGTTGGCCAAAATGATGCAAGAGCGAAAGAAAGTTGATCGTCGGCCTGGCTCATAAGCGAACCAATCATTCGACTACAAAAATAAGGTTTGGGGTTCGGCTCCGGGTCCGGCTGCAGGTCCGGGTCCCTGCCGCAGCTGACGGGTCAAGCCTCTCAGTGGCGTGGCCCGTCACGTTAGGGCTCAAACGAATTGTAGCAGCAGCAGCAACTGTTGCAGTTGCAGTTGCAGTTGGATCGGCCTCGAGAGTTGGCCATAATGTGCATATTGCCGTTTTTATCGCTTCTCGCTTTTGACAATAAATTGCCTTGGCGGTGGCTTTGCCCGCGTTACCTTTAACGAAGTGTGAAAGATGTCGGCTCTGATTCGATTCGATTGCGCCACTGTGGCATGCACCACCAGCCACCAACTAGCAGCTAGCAGCTAGCAGCTAGCAGCTAGCAGCCAAAGCGGCAGCACACGCTGCAAGCTTTTTGTTTCTGCCACACCGTGAAGATGTAGTTAACAACGTGACTATGTAATCAGCATCTCGGTTGGGTCGAGGCTAGGAAGTCGTCCAGCTAACTCCTAACGGCAGCTGCTTTATTGCCCACCTCTTAGCCAAGATCTGCAAATGATTTTTTAAAACCGTTTTTTTTTTTGGACAGACTCGTTTTTAATCAAATTAATTTCGCCAGGTGCACACATGTCTGGGCCCAAATTGGGCTTGGGATTGGGCCCGACACTGATTTTGCCGCTGCCTGTCTATTCGACATTGCGCATACGCAGAGTGCGCCTCGCCGCCAATCACGCTGCAACGCAGGTGAGCGAAAGGTGAGCCAAAGGTTAACCGAGATAAATTTCGATGTGGTCAAGTAGTCGAGCATGTGTGCAGACTTTTTATCTGTACTGTTTGTTCTGCTTGTAAACATTATTATATCTATTATGCTGCCCGATTTGGTACTATTTAAGTATATGGCTTACCCGATACTTTATGTTAAATTTATTTGATTGTGTGTCTAATCCATTTTAGTTGCTCTGCTCGTACTTATATAATTAGACAGCTCTTAAGGTTTTTATTAGTTTGGTTATCTAACATGTGGGATATGTGCAAAAACGATTCAGAAAACAATCTTAATACATGATAGAAATAGTTGAGAAGGGATTTATGATATATGAAAAAAAATCTGATCACAAATTGAATAAACTATAGATTATATATAAAGTATATAGAACTATATATTCTCCTTCTCTATTTTTCTAGTAAGCATTTCACATGAATTTGCAAAGAAAAGACTCCACCATCATCTAAAGTATCTCCTAATCGTTTACAGCCATCTGGAATTATCTTACTTTTATTATATATATTGTATTTACTTTTATTATATATATTGTATTTATATATTTACACAAAAATAATCACAATAATCACAATAATTTGCATACGCCCAAATCTTATGCTTATGCTAATGCTGCAATTTCCAACCACTTGTCCAGCACTCCTTGATCTTAACTTAATCTTTCTTTAATGGTAATATATATGCATTAACTTTGGCATATACCATAATGGCATCATATTAGCCGCGCTGCACCCATAAATTGTTAACATTAACTTAATCCTTATAAAGGCAACACAATCTTTAAAAGCTTTATGTTTTTGCCCATTATTTACTACAACATTCATTCACTACTTTATGCACTACTACACTTATTTACTACTTTTTCGGCAGGCAACTAAATCTTACGATTGCATAAACATATATGATGGGTAGTGGTATATATGTATATCTTACTATCATGCTTATTATTTACTACTTTATTTACTGCAACACTTTTTACTACTTCATGTTTTACTACACTTATTTACTACTTTTCTGGCAGGCAGCTGAACATATAATATGTAATATATATGCACAACCTGTGGTATATGGCCAAAGCTTTCTACTCATTTTTTACTACTTTATTAATTGCTACACTTATTTCCAAATATATGTATATACTACTACTGCTACTACTTTTTTTCAATTCCTAATCCTAACTATTTTCCTAATATTTGGTACATGCTCAAAACAAAGTACTAATTATTTACTAATTTACTTACTACTACATTTGAATACTACCTTATTTTCTACTCTTATTATTGAAAAGTTTACCTGAAGTCTTCAGCTCTAACTGTATTTTTCGTTATATGTAATAAGTACACAATATCTATGGCTTATTATTTACTACTTTTTAGCTACTACACTTATCTACTACTTTATTTACCACTACATTTATCTGCTACTTTTCTTGAAGTTAACTGAATTTTGTTTGGATTATTCCCAAATTGCATTCAGCTCAAGCTCAAGCTGCACCTTTTTACAACTCTACTAACTACAACACTTATTTACTACTTTTCTCACAATCAACTGAATCTTATGTAAAATATGAACACTCTCTTTGGCATATTCCCGAATCTCAGGCTTAAGCTCGTGCTGCACTTATTTAATACTTCTCCCGCAGTCCATAATTTTAACTGAATCTTTGGATTGCATATATGAAACTATAAAACATATGTATGCATGTATATGGGCACAATCTGTGGCATATAGCCGAATCGCATCGTATTATCCACGCTACACCCACAATTACAACATTTCGGGTTTTCGCAGTCGTGTGCACATTGTGGATCGTGCACACCGTCAGGGGAATCATGTCTGTGGCAGCTGCATTCACCTGGTGCCCAGGTGAGAGGTGCTGCCCAAGGCTATCGCGTTGTCATTGCTCAACGCACTCCGAACTCCACAAAGTTGGATGAATCGGACGAACGGAAGCAACTTTTTTGTGTCCTCGTCTGATCCAGCTTTCGCTTCATTTTTGATTCACATTTGTTTCTCCGAATAATAATATTTGTCATTAGGCCTTAAATTAACAATATTTAATTGACTTCAGATGGAAAGCGAAAAAAAATACTTTTCGTCGTTAAAACACAGATCGCAAATTTGTTCAGGTGCGAGATAAATTGAGGCAACTTAATTGATCTCAAACATTATGTACAGTGTTTATTGTTTTACTTAACAGCTGTCGCATAATATTGATTTATGTGGCACACAAATTTTTAAACGCAGCTCCCATTTAAAATTGTATGTATTTGATTTTGTTTATCATTTTTAATTGTATCATTGAATTGCTAATAATTGATTTTGTACAATGTGAATAAACTCAAAAGATATAAAAATTTGTGGATGAAAAATGCTAATCTAATGGATTTTGAATACTCTTGCCGGTATTTTTTACGAGCGCGATTAAACTAAAATTTTGAATTATAAACCAAATTTTTATGCATCTAAATAATTTGCATGCGAACGATCAGAAAAATTTATCTGACAGTATTTCACTTTTGATATGTATGTCACACAGTATTTAGGTTAGCTATACATTATATAGTTTATAGGTTAGGTATATGGTATAGAGTCAGGTTTTTGTACTGATCAAGACAGCTATATAGATTAGCTATATAGTATATAGTCAGCTTCTTAAAATCAATCAGACTCTAATAATTTCTTAAATCTAAACCGAACCATAGGCACAAGGCTTATAGAAACTATATAACAAACCATTTCAAATTCGAATTCCATTTCATTTAATTACCATATATGAAGCCCAACTTAAAGCTCAAACCTGGTTTCATGAATGGCGAAAAACCAGCTTCAAGAACAGAATCTTAAACACTTGCGACTTGGAACTATAAACTATTTCCTGTTTTCTCTGCGCAAATCAATCTGTTGGATCATAAAAAGTCCGTTACGTTTAGAGCACTTTAAAAGAAATGAATTGGCATAAAAATCTATTTAATTAATATACTTGCAATAACCATAAAAAGAATAATTGCCTATCAAAAGGCAAATAAAAAAGAAAATAATAGTAATTATATATTAAGCGTAGAACACTTTGCGGGAACACCCCATATGCAAAATATAAAAAAAAAAAAAAAAATTTATTAAAGAAACAATTAGATAATTCCAATTGCTATACAATGTAAACAGCGCCAACAATTAACTTCAAGCAAAGTTAAATTGGTGTCAATTTCAACAAATTGAACTTAATTAAAGACTTTTGTGTAATACAAACAAAACGTTGTCTCAAATTTTGTACCCTTAATTATTATAAATGGGTGCAGACTATGCTAAATGATTCTCTTAATGTTGTTGTTGTTAATGTTGTTGTTGTTGTTGTTATTGTTGTTGTTGTTATGGTGAAGCGCGCACAATTAAAACTAAATAAAAACAAAAACCCGTTGACAATGCGACGGAAATTAGCGCCGGTTAATGACACCAGTGGCTAAAATACACTCGAAAAAATAACTGACAAGCTCATTATTGTTGTTGCTGCTGCAGCTGCTGCTTCAGCTGCTGATGTGTTGCAGCCGCCGCGGTCAGGGTCGTGCGTCCGCCGCTCTGTGATCAACGGCATTTAAATGATGGTCAACCAGAAGCCGCGCCGCTTACCAATTGCTAATTGATCGGGCTAATTGCTCTTGCCGCCAGCTACGAAAAGCCGTTCCAAGAAAGTACCAATCATTGTTGGCCCCGTTATAACTGTGACAGCACACCTCGAATGTGTCTGCGCGCGCGTATGTATGTATGTGTGTATGTGTGTGTGTGTGTCTGTAACTGTGTATATTTACCCTTTTGCCATGCAGCTTGCTATTAAGGCACAATTTGACGCGCGTTGCAGCGCACGCAAAGTTTCAAGTTTGTTGCCTGAGTCTTTTGTTTTTTTTTTTTTTTATGTAAGCGTCGAATTCGAATGCGAATTTGGAAGCTTACACAAAAATCGCATGAAACGTGTTTCGTTATTATTTTTCATTCGATTTATTATGTATTTACAAATTTTGGGGCAAGTCTTAACGTATAATTCGCGTATGTTTTGCGTACATATATCTTCTTTTTTCTTTTTTACATTATTTCTTGTTGTTGTTGTTGTTGTTGTTGCAACGCTCAACTTGAGGTCGACTGCGCTTGCGTCTGGCTGCTGGGTGCCTGCAGCTTCTCGAGCAGCTTCTTCAGCTTGTTGTGCTTCTTCAGGTAGGCGCTTTTCTCATGTGCCAGCTTGTAATTGGCAAATGTTGCAGCCGTCGTCGTTGTTGTTGTTGTTGTTGTAGTTGTTGTCGGCTGATGCGTTGTTGTTGTTGTTGTGGATGTTGCTGTTGCTGGGCTGCTGCTGCTGCTGCTGCTGCTGGGCGCTGCAGTCGTGGAGGAGCTGAGAGTCTCTTGCGGCAAGTCGGAGCGCGCCTCCTGCTCCTCCACTGGCGCCTGCCACTCCAGCGCCGACTCCTCCGCGGGCAGCAGCTGCAACTGCAAAGAGATGATGCATGTGATTATGACATGGACATGGACATGAACGTGGGGACGTGGTACATGGGCATGAAAGCAAACGCGATTGCGATTGCGATTGCAACTGCTGGCGAGTGGTGGCGACTGTTGGGTGGGTGGTTGTTATGCTGTGTGTGTGTGTATGTATGAGAGTGGGTGTGAGTGTGGGTGGGTGGTTGTGGTTGTACTTTGTACAGCGACTGTGCAAAACCATTTACAAGAGTGTCAAAAGCGTTTAGTTGTTGTTGTAGTTCTGTTTTAGTTTTTAATTTTTTTTTTTTCTTTTTTTTTTTTGGCTTTAATTTGTTGTTGTACACGCAATTTGATAAAACGAACAACGACTCCTTATAAATATGGTTATCAGTAGCGCAGATAACGCTTGCGATTATCGTATTGTCTTACATAGTTCCATGGCGCATATTTGGCCTTCTCGTAGGCCTTGTATTTCTTGGTCTTCGCATTGTATTTGCCCTGCAGCTTGCCGGGCACAATGGCGGTGTACTTGATGCCCACTCCGGGCACATATTGGGCGGCCAGTCCCGGAACGCTAACGGTGCTATCAGTCGCTCCCTGGTTGCTATATGTGTCCACTAGCTGGCCGTAGTTGTTGCTGTTGTTGTTGTTGTACTTGGGCGGCTGATTGTTGTAGTTGGCCGGCGCAAAGGGGCCAGCGGGAATGACCCAAGTGCGTGGCCGGGACGGAGGCGGCAGAACGTAGCTGAAGGTAGAATCATTGCAAACAGAAAATCGTCAAAAAATAAAAAAAAAAACATTCAACTGTGCCCGAACTTCTTCTCTTACACATAGGGCTTGGGGTTGGGCACATCGTCGCTCTGATCCTCCCAGACGGGCGCCGGCTCGCGGTACGGCTGTCGGGGCGGCGTGGGCGTGGTTCGCGGCGGCGGCGGCACTATGGGTCCCGTATTGGTGCCCCAGTCCACGCGTATCGCTTGGCTGCAGGCAGCGAGGCAGATGACTAGCAGCAGGCAAATGGAGGGCTGCAAGAGAGCAAACAGAAGTAATGTATGTGCATATATAGTGAATGGATGTGGCAACACAATTTGTCAATTCTAAACGATCGATCGATCGAAAGATCGATTGCGGCAATTGCTTCGATTCGGGTGTTGCCTTGAGAGCAATCGCTCCAAATAGCATGCAAGTAGAACAAGTAGTACAAATTTGCTTGATGCTTGACGCTTGATGCTGCAACAGAATGTAAAACATTTTTGTATTACAACTCACTTTGCCTTAAAGTTTATGCAATTGCAACATTTACAACTACACAATTCACAATTCACCGTCTCAGTTACCAATTAAATTCGCTTTATATAGCCGATAATGCCGCCAAAAATCTTATTTTGCTCTTGAACTCGATAATAATTTTATAATTACGCGACTCGCAACAATGTCAAGTGTAAAAATAATTATAAATAATATAATTATAAATAACCGACACAAATTGTTGTATGCCATTGTTTGTTGTTGTTGTTGCTGTTGCTGTTGTTATTGTTGCTGTTGTGTGAACATTTCTCAACACACATTTTTATACTATTAGGCCTAAAGCAGAAGTTGTTGAAAAGTTGAAAGTCATTGTCCCCATATTTGGTCCATGATTTATGTATATACGATTCCATAAATATTTATATGTGTATATAGTCAACATTTGTTTTGTTAATTGAATGTGTTTGTTAAATAATTGATTTATGTTGATTAATTAGGTTGCATTCATGGCTATTTTTTTATTATCCCAACATTTTTTACTTTTATGAATTCTCTTTACTGCATATACATACAAAATGACAAAATGTATGAAAGCTTAAGCATTGCCCAGTTTATCACCGTTTATTATTTATTTATTCATTGTCAACATTGTCACCGGCTCTCAAGTGATTTTGCAGCTAATGATCAATTACGAGCTATTAAACATGGAAATGAGCTAAAACGTAAGTCAAACGCAATCAGTTGAAAGGTGCTAAACGCTAATCGCAATGCACAGGTGCGGGTGGCTGTCGAATGAATTTACAATGTAATACAATGCAGATACACACACACACACACACACACACACACAAAGAAAAGAGCTGAAGCTCTCCTTGGCCAAATTTGCCTGTTGGCAATTTGTCAATCGGCGGCGCTTTTGACAGTGTGCACAAAAAAAGATATCGATACTCGTGATTTATCGATGCCACCTGCAGCATGCCAATGCAATGCAGCTCTGCATGTTTGTTTGTGTGGGTGAGCAATGCGCCTTGTAACTCTGCATTGCCACACACTTTGCTCCTCTTTTGTTTTTCGCTGCGGTCTTGGCTCGAAGATGAGAATTTGTTGTTGTTTGTTTGTTGCAAATTGAATATGTTTACTTGAACAATTGCCAAGCACATGTTAACCAATACTTTGTTTATACATGTAAGCCGCAATAAATAAAGTTGGCATGTCTCTTGCATTTTAATATCAATTCTTTTCTACTTCGCTTGGCTGCGTAACGGCGTTTTATTTTTATCTATAAATCAGTTGGCTGCAGACTAATTGTTGGGGTATATATGTATGTATCTAGATATCTATATATATATATATATATATAGATCTAAGTCCAAGTTGGAGTTCACAAACAATGCAGCTTAAAAACTCAAAGTGTGACCATTGCAAATCAATTCTTTTCTCGCTGTCATAAATGAAAACATTGCTCTTAAAAAACCCGTAAATCAATTTAATAGGAAAAATGTGTTGAAGCATATAGCCAAGTGTAATATTCCTGGAATTACCAATAAATAAAGTTGTCAGGCCTGTTACATTCTTCCAACTGTTCTTTTCCAATTGGCAATTTAACCCATAAATCAGTTAATTAGGAATAAATGTAAATGGTTAATGGTATTAATCAATGCATAAAATTGCAATTCACTATAAATAATGTTGAAGCTTACATAAAGCTGAGTAACCTACACATCAGCAATATTTAGGTGAGGTTGAATATCCAATTATTTATGATATTATATTTTCGATATGCATATGTTTTTTCGCTAACTGAACAAGGTAACAACAATGGCCAGTTGCAATTTAAGCCATGTCTCAATTGCGCTGCGCATAGTAAACAGGAATTTGTGTATTCAAGTACTGTGATCGATTAGCCAAATTCGAAGCTCAAGATATGCAAGTAATGTCTGCGAAAAAGTCTTTATTTTATGGTTATTTATGGCTCGGTTCATTATCCACCGAATTAATGAACGTTGGGAAATCTTTGATTAAATTAAGTTTCAGTTTTATTTGGAAGCTGTTTGAAAATGTTGTAATTCCAACCAAATTGCTAAACCAGAAAGCCAAAATACGATCATATCAGCGAATCACATTAATTTCCGTTGCAGATCAAATTCATGCTATTAAAAATAAACGCTTGATCCCATAATTCAATAAAAAAAAAAACAACATATCAAAGCAATAGTCGAAGACCCAAATGAGATTATTTAATGGCGCAGTTGGCCAGCTCCATTTTGTCAAGAGGCTCGTTGTTAAGTAGCATGACGTCATCAAAAAACATATGTATTATGCAACAATGGCTATTCAATTGCGATCAGGGGCTTTCGTCTGTCCAGCTCTTGTCACTTCCGAGACATAATGACAATGGCCTTGAACTTGAATTTTACTAAGCTGCAGAGATAAATACACTTGACGAAAACTTCGAGCACTTTGTGTCGAATTTCACTTGTTAGGCGTTGATCGAGCGCTAATCCCATTTTACGATATAACACAAAGAAGTGGAAATGAGGCTACGCTTGACTGTTGCGAATATCGCTAAGCGATACGATAAAAATGTGATAAACGAACATTATGTATGAGTGATTGAGTATATCGTAAACTTATATGACATAAAAAAGACTTTGGATATTGAGGTTAACTTCGAGTGTTGCGATTATTGTTTAACGAAACGATAAAAAGATAATACTTATATCGTTTACGACATTCAATAATTGGGAGCATAAGGTTAAGTTTAATATCGTTTATGCCTACGAATAAGAAAGGAATTGAAAAACAGAAACTATAACTTTGATAAACGCTTACGATATACAGAAGAGTTGAAAGTCCTACTCGTGTAAATAGCTTTCAGATACGATAAAAATATTAATTGAAAAAGGGAGATTTGGTTCTTGTTTATGTCGATTACGATAACAGGTGAATTGGGAACTTCAAGCTATGACTGTTCCAAAACTCGGCAAGCGATGCAATAAACAGAATTTTAAATTTAAGGTTTCGTTTGACAATTAGGAAAACCGTTTGAAGCTACGGTAAAAATAAAACTTGCGATACCAAGGTTTTCTCTAAGTGTACGTACAGGCCATGTGAACCTTCGCACTCGCATAGTTTTCTTTAGTAATTCTCACAGCTTTCGCGATTGTCAAGTTAATTAAATTGCGGGGCTTGGGTCGGGATTGTGGGATTAAAAGCTGTGCGTGTGCTTGCTTTTCGGCGGCTCATACAGAATTTTCAGAATTACGCCGCATGTATTTTTAAGTGCCGGCCGGTTGAATGAACCGCGATATCGTGCGCATTGCTTTGTAAAAGGCGGTGCGGAGCTCTGGGTTGGCATTAATTGGACGGCACACCCAACTCTCAGATCTTGTCTCACCCAACTCTGAGATCTCGCCTCGCCGTCTCGGCTGCCGCCTCCTTCGGCCTTTTGGGGGTAATCAGCAGGAAAGCTGCTGATCGGACGATTAGGGCCTCGTTCTAACCACAAGACCAACAAAAGCCGACTAATTAAAAACAATCAATAAAAACAGAGTACACGTACATAGCCAAATTGCGCATTACTGGGCATTATCATTAACTTTTGATTAACGCAGTTTAGCACGAAAATAATCATTTATTATCAAGCGATTTGCTCGGCATTCCGTGGCCGTTTCTCAGCTGCAAATTAAGTGCTTAACAAAAAATAGCTGCAAATATTTTGCGAAATTTTGTGCAGCCAAAAACCGTTTAAGTAGCATTGCAGTTTTGTACCCTAAGCATGGGTAAGTGGGTATATTGTTGATGTGCAACTGTATGTAACAGACAACAGGTAGATACCTTTGTTTATCCTTATAATTATGCTTATACTTATACTCATACTCATACTCATACTTATACTTATACTTATACTTATACTTATACTTATACTTATACTTATACTTATACTTATACTTATACTTATACTTATACTTATACTTATACTTATACTCATACTTATACTTATACTCATACTTATACTTATACTTATACTTATACTTATACTTATACTCATACTTATACTTATACTTATACTTGTACTTGTACTTATACTTACACTTATACTTATACTTATACTTATACTTGTACTTGTACTTGTACTTGTTCTTGTACTTGTACTTGTACTTATACTTATACTTATACTTATACTTATACTTATACTTATACTTATACTTATACTTATACTTATACTTATACTTATACTTATACTTATACTTATACTTATACTTATACTTATACTTATACTTATACTTATACTTATACTTATACTTATACTTATACTTATACTTATACTTATACTTATACTTATACTTATACTTATACTTATACTTATACTTATACTTATACTTATACTTATACTTATACTTATACTTATACCTATACCTAGGGTATCTTCCAGCCGGACACGCGCCATCTAAGGTGTTCTCACTTGATTTTATTTTTGGGTCAAGCTTAGATTTAATTTAGTGTGGCCAGAGCAAAGTTTGGAAGGCGGGGGCGGCAGCTGCCCGGCGTGGTCCAGCGGTCGGGCAATCTTTTATCTGGTATCGAGACCAACACCGAAGTCCGTTATGCGCATTGTCTTTGGTTGCACAACAACAACAACAACAACAACAACAGAAACAGCAGCAACATTATTAGCAGAAAATAAAAATAAAAAATAATGATTGCTCAAATTGTAATACGGATCAAAAAGTAGCCATAATCATTTTTTAAACGCCCTAATTGAAATCATTTATAACTATCATGAGGGCATGGCCTCAGCTGCTGTTTCTTCACATTTTCAAAGCTCCAGCATGCGGGTTGGCTAAAATTGCACTTTAATTATTGATATGCCAAATATATACAATATATATTATATACGTATATACATATATACATATGTATTTCTATAAATAAGCTATATTTTCGCTGCATGACTAAATGTCGGTCATAAATATAATTTGTGCATAGCCGAGTTTTGCAGACTCTGAATGCGGGTCACAGTTGCATAATGATAAATGAATTAATGAATATATTCATGAATAAGTTCAGAGATGTGGGTGATGAAAGTGAGTCAAAGGCATAAATATCAAAGATCATCAATTGTTGGCATTATAATGAAAGTAAACTTACGAATAAAGCCCATTAATCAAAAAAATCAGTCCACATCAATTCAATGTGTAATGAGCTGCAAAAACTCATTTCTTTAGGGCATCGCATGATATACCATGAGATACTAACTCATTTATAATAGTTATAAGGCACTTATGATAGATCGAATCGAATTTGAACGGGATTAACAATTTATTTGTCATTATGAATTGAGTTTTTAATGAAACTAATTGCTCGAATAGCAAATAAATCCAAAAAGCAATCCTTATAAAGCCATAAAACCCGCTTTGAGGTGATAATCTTAATGGAATTTAAAGCAGTAATCAATTAAAACTTATTGTGATCTATTTCCATAAAGAATTAGAGCTGCATATCAAGAATAATTTGTTTATTTATGTTTTATTCTATTTTATTTATTTTTTTCAATATATAGTTTCAACTGAATCTAATTGCCTTTTAATCTTGTCGAAATAAATGAGTGTTAAAAAAAAGCACTGATTGACAAAATTTATGTTTTGTTCTCGAATAGAAGTGCAACAAATTGAAAGTCTGAAAGTTATTTTTATGATAGATTACGAATACCTAAACGGGTTTTCTTTCATTGTGTCACAAAGTTATAGCAGAAACATTGTTTTTTTTTTTTAATTTTTGACTATGATTCACAAATTTTGTGACATAATCTAGAAACAATATTATTCTAGTTCACAATCTAACGAAAAATGAATATCATAAGAACTTGTCTCATTCTTATTACAAATCTCATGACTCATGCAACCCTTAACTCTTTCATAAACTCCGAATAATTATACAAGAGGAAATGTCAGCTTACAGAATATATAGTAATAAAGTAAATTTATTAAAAAAAAACTCTTAACTTTTTTATAACTTGGCCTAGTCAAGGTCTTTATGATAAACAGTTCATGTAAAAGGAAATGTCAGCTTACAATAGTTATAGTAAATTAAATATAAATTAGTCTCTAGATAGGAGAGGTAGAAGAATACTCCAAACTATTTCATGAACTCCTAATCATAATCCGTTACAGTCAATAGTTTTTACAAGAGGAAATGTCAGCTTACAGTATATATAGGTGTATATATAGTATAATTACAGATAGTATAAGTACAAGAGAACTCTTAACAGTTTTATAAACTCTGGCTAGTCAAAGTCTTTATGATAAACAGTTCTTCTAAGAGAACCGGAAATATCAGCTAAGAGTATATACATGGCATAGGTATATACAAATACTATAGAGTATAGTTACAGATAGTATGGGTATACCCATACATATGCTTAGAAGACAGCTTTATGCTAGGTGGGTGTGCAATGAATGTGTCTAAATTCAAAAATATTACTCATAAATTTGCATTCTACGGGCTAACCTTAGAGTACGTAGTCATTAAATTTACATCTTAATCGCTTTTTCGCGCAAGAGCAGCAATCAAAGCAGCTAAATCCGTAAAGAGCAGCGCAAAGAAGACATCCGGCAGATAACTGAATGGTCAGACAGACAGACCGACGAACAGACGGACAGACGGACAGTGGGACGGACGGACGTGTTCTTCAGGCACAGCTGACTTGCTGCTTAACTTGACCTTCAGTTAACGCTAAGAATCACATAGAGTCATAAGTAAAGGGTTTAACAACAACAACAACAACAGCAGCTATAAAATGACTTCATCTGCCCGACAAGCAGTCGAAGCGTGTCAGGTAATTAGTTGCTAGCATTACAACGTGGCAGGTAATGTGCCTCATTTGCATATACAAAAAAAAAAAAAAAAACTAAAACACAAGAAAAAAAAAACAGATCTAACTACCATGGCTAACCATTGACCTGGCCCCCAGCCAGAAAGTCGCGACTAATTCTACTTCTTCTTCTTCTTCTTTTTCTTCTTATTTTTCTGCATTATTCTCGATTCAGTGGAGAAGTTCAAGGCTTGGCAAATTGTCGCTCAGTGCAATCAGCGATCCATCAATTAACAGCAGCATGAAGCACGCTTCGACCTTGTGGCAAGAACAAACAACAACAACATCAACATGAAACATCGCCCACACACCTGCTGCACCTTTCGAAGCTGGCGTTAAATTTTGACATGGCTTCTTAACACCAAGCAGCTTAGTTTGGCAATTGGTTACATTTTCCGCTGCTTGTTTGTCACAGCTTAATGTTGGCCAATTTTTATAGAAGCTAACAAAAACAAACAAGGTAGCAAAAAAATTGTGATAAATTAAGGTGAAACTTGTTTCACGTTTTAACACCCGAAACATTTGTTTAAACTGTTTGCCATTAGGTTGCCTCTCAGCTTTGTCATTGATCCGTTTCGTATACCCTGCATTCATTGGGTGGAGAGGGGTTTGTTGATTGCTTGATTGAATGAAACAGTTAATTGGAGAAGTTGTTCGTATCAGCATGACCTGTCAAGTCGATCTAGTCATGTCTGTTTATCTATTAATCTTAATATCTGTCAGTTAGAATATTGATAGGAAATGCTACAACGGTCTGTCAAACTATCTGTCTGTCAAATGTATGTTTTCCTTCTGTCTATCTGTGTTATTCTATATCTTTTAATCATTCTGTATACTTCAACTACATTTACTTATTTTATAAGTTTCGATATATATATCGATTTATTATAATAAATACCTATTTTACAGGGCATCTGCAAACAACAGTAAGCCCTACAGGATATCTGCAAATGGACTGCACTAAAAAAGATTTATGAAAGCAACTGCTAGCTACACTTTGTATACTATAGGGTATCTGTAAATCAGCAATGCTCACACATAGTAGGGTGCCTACAGGGTATCTATAATTCGGTGACTCGTACCCACATTTAGATGTGTTTAAAATGCAACAGTGTCTCTCTTAGGGTATCTGGAGGTCAGCTACACTCTAATATATACAGTAAAGTAAACCCTAACAACTCTAGCCATATTACAGGGTATGTGCACACCGACCACACACGCTTAGAACACTTTTGGAGCTGCTTAAAATTTTGGTCAGCTCGTTGCATTGTTCGCATTGTTCGATACACAACTTTATTCGGTGGCAGCTTCCTCGTCAGCTTTAAGCCAGGCCAAAAGCCAGTCGCCGCAAACTGTGAGCTATTAACCAAAGTCTGTTTAGCTGACAAAACAACCTTGTAAAGCATTCGAGCGCACACGTTTTTGAATGTGGTTGTACAATTGTTGTTGCTGTCATTCGAAGTATTTCAGAGTTTTATGGATCACAGATTTTGAAGATCGACTCTATCGAAGCTCTCAAAGATCTCGAAGATCTCGAAGATCGCGAAGATCTCGAATGATGGTGTCGATGTCGTGTATCGCACACTACAGAAGATGCTTGAGCTACGATTGAAGTGAATTGAATCTTGTTTAGTGAATGTTAATGCTGTCGATTTAATGTCGATTCAAAGTTGTGCTTTCTAAAAACCCATTTAGAATGTTGGTCTATAGTTAAAGATACAAGCAAAATCATCTTTGAGTGGTTTTTATGGCCGCAAATTTCGCTTTGATTGCATTACGAATTCCACAATAAATGCTTGATTAATTGCCAGCTTGTTCCCATGCTATTTATAAGTCTACTTATAGCCGCAACAAAAGAATAATAAATACAATTTATATATGTATTATATATATATATAATATCTGCATTGATGAACAAAAATGATTCGCGATGCCAAAAGTCAAACCCAAAAATTCGATACGTGGGAGTCAATCAGCCTCTAAAAATAATAAACAAGCGAAATTTAATAACAAACGCAAATAATATAATAAATACATAGACATCATGTGGATTTCAATTACGTTAGCAAAATATTTGCTTTGGGCCGGGGTTAATGGAATGCCAAAAAACAAAACGAGAAAAGAAAAGACAGCTCAATGCCTGCCTTTAAGCCTTTTAAGGTTTAGCCTTTTGTTTGGCAATGTGTGCGTGTGTTGTTCTATATACAAGCTTTTATAAGGTAAATATGTATATATATATACACACATATTTATACATTATCGGTGATCTGCCTTTGGCAAGTGACCCGGGTTCGAATCCCAGGCTAGTGTATGGATGCCAAGGCCTTAACACTATTCGAAATTAAAGTTTGATAGTCTTTGAACTGAATCCCATGCAAATATATATATATATGTGTGTGTGTGTATCTAATGTATCTTTCAGGTGTTTGTAAACTTGACCTCTACGCTGATTTCTTGCCACATTTGCAACATGCAATTGGCGTGTCAAAAGCATTAATGAAAAGCAATTAAGCTTAAGCCTGCCAGCTGTGCAGCATCTTTCAACAATAAAATATAAAACGTTGCAACATTTTGTTGCATTTTGTATTCTGTTTAATGCGGTTGCAGGTCGGATTGGTCAGCGAGATATCAGCACGGCTCATTGAATTTCTGGCATTTGGGGGCGTGAACGACGTTTCGCAAAAAACTACAAAAAAAAAACAACAAAACTCTAAAAAAGGCTAAAAAAAACCTTCAAAATATAATAACTTGGATTTTGAGTAGGGCACTCGCTGCTGCGTCTTGGCTCTTTGCTCAGAGGCTAACTGGGCGCTAATCATAAATCTGCAACGCAACAATAATAACAACAACAACAACAACATCAAAAAAAGGAAAACTATAGCTATAGCTAATCAGCGGTTACGGAGCCAAAAGTTAATGCCTGTCAGTCTGTTGTTAGCTGTTTGAACTTTTCGACGTTTGTTTTTTGGAATTTTTGTTGTGTTGTGAAAATGTAAAAATAAATAAATAAATTGAACTGCTTTCGGCCTTTAACAATGGGCCAGTGCAGCAGCAGCAGCAGCAGCAGCAGCGTCGAACTCTCAGCTGGCCAAGAGTTCAATGTGCTACCGTTACAGTTAGCCAAATTGTATTCGCCTGCATTATTGATTCAAAAACAATCAAAAACCAAAACCAAAAAAAAAAAAAAAAAATCTGAGATAAAAATTTGCATATTTTACGTTGCAAATTTTGCATAAAATATATATTCGTATAATTTGATATGCACTCAGACAAATAGATTCAAACAAGATCTATAACGGTATCATATCATTTGGTTACGATTTATTAACACTACAATAGAAATTGTTGATGAATATTTGTTTTAATTTCCCATCAGCTAATTGGCTGACAAATTGTTTGTGAAGAAAATATTTAATGGCATTTAGATAAGAGTGTGAAGCGTTTCATCAATTTGAATTTTAATTTGAATTCGAAATTCATGAGAAATTCACTAAGAAAATTGCTCAATCCAATGCGATTAATTCAGGAAGTAGATTTCATTAAAAAAATATTTTTTTTTTAATAAATGAAAAAACAAAAAACACTTAATTACTTTTAAGTGATGTTGCACAAATGAATATATATATATATATATATATATATGTATATACTATATGTGTATATTTTTATGGTCTGTACATATTGTCAATTAATGACGCTGATTTCACCAAGAGCATACAAGAAAACACGTTTCCGGTGCTCATCTGTAGAAGGTGCAAAACAAAAGACTTAAGGCACAAACTGAGCGAAAGCTGAATTTCGGCAAACAGCACGCGCTTTGTTCAACGGTAAATCATAAATGCAGACACAAGAATATTGCTAACAATAAACCTTAACAAGAACAACTACAATAACAACCATTGTAGGTCATTGCCTTATTGTCAATTGTTTTGTGCGAATAAAAAACATAAATTTGCCGCAGCTGGAGTACCCCTAATGCTTCTTATTAGCCACTCTAAGCTGAGTCAAGTCTTTAGGCCATTGCGTAAAGCCGAGTATATCTCATCCCAGAACAGAAATGAGATTCACCTCAAGTTTATGGCTATGTTCGTACTCTACTGCATTGCCAAATTCGTATTTTTTGCGGTTAACTTCTCATCATGATTTATAATCACGAAGTGTGTGACAATTTTTTTTTGTAATTTTAATTTTTTGTGGTTACGTTTGCTGATTAAATCAGTTCGTGCTGCTGTGCAGCTTATTAAGTATTTTGAATTCAAATAAATGTGTGAGACATTACGTATACGTTCCAAATATTCACTTTGAAATATGTACCTAAATACACTCGACGAAAAGAGATCAAGATTTTGTACTTTGCAGCAGCATTTGAATGCCACATAAAATGTTAAGCTATTACGTATACTAATTTGTATCTTTCGCTATTTAGTATTGGATTAAACTTTATGAAATTTAATTAAGACTGACTTATATTGCAGCAATTGTATTAAATATATTTATATACATACTCAGAAAAAATGCAACTGTGTGGGAGCATTCACTAAAATGAACGCTTTTTTACATCAATCAAATTTAAATTAAACATTTTTGAGAACAAGTTCCTTAAAGCTCCCAAAACTAATCTTAAAAAAATAGTTTTCTAAACAGAAGAGTTTGTTTCCTAAGTCTTTTGTTTGACATATACAAAAGAACAGGACTGACACATTAGCTATGTATCATCTGTTAATTAATTATATATATATTAATATTGAAATTTCTGTCATATCTTGCATCATTCAATAATGACTTATTTCGCTAAGTGTATTCACTTTTGTTATACACAGCTTGCAGCGAGCAGTCAATGAATTTTAAACTTGAAGCGCATTCCTTCCAATAATCATATGCGAGTACATAAAACTGTATATATTTATCTTAATATATTTTATAAATGTATATATAATTTTGTATATATATATGAAATTATATAGTAAAAAATTTGTCGTTCTCTTTTGTATGTATTTAACTTTAACTTAACTCTGAGAGTAATAAAAATTTATATAAATTGTTTACTTACCATTTTTGTAATTTGAAACTTTGAATCAAAGTATAAACTTCTAAGCCGTTTAGCTGTAAATATTCGAAATGAATTGTTTTGTTTTTTTTTTGTTTGTTTGTTTGTTTGTTGCTTTTATTGCTATTTTATTGTATTGAGTAATAATTGTGCGCATAATATAAACATAAATCAATATTTTACATTAATTGGAATCGCTTTTGAGGGTCGTTGCCGTTGCAATTATTTGGCATTTGATATCAAATTGACACACACACACACACATTAACACACACATGTATTCTATGTACAGATGTAATTGTTTTGTTGCTGTCCTCTATTTGAGATGTTTATAATGATTGTTATTAGTTTGTAGTCGAGTTTCACACTGGAGCAGCAGCTGCTGCTGCAGTTAGTTATGAAAACATTTTCCATTGACAGAGAGACAAAATGACTCGGACTTGGACTGAGACTGCTTAACTGCCGGACTGCCAGACTGCCGTATAGATGGACAGACGGACAGACAGACAGACAGACAGACGGACAGTCTGACCACCAGTAATTGTAGACGCGCGGCATTGTTCGCATATTGAATGACGATGACGCTCAATGCGACAAATATCAAAATCAGATTTGAAGCAATATCAAATGAACTGTCCGCTCATTACGCAATCAGCTGAACGGTGGACCCTAGTGCCACAGTGAATGTCGCCCAAAGTTATCCGATGGTTCCGATTGTTGTTGTTGCATTGAATGACGCCGACAATTTGCAGTCTCAATTGCAAACACTCGTAAAGATATCTGCGACGAACCGACAGCTGATAATAAACCTCCCGATCGTAATGCCTTGCAAACTGACCTAGTCAAACTTTTTGTCGCAGTCGCCGTCGCCGTTGCAGTCAGTGTTGGCGTCGCAGTCGCTGTCGACGTCAACATTCACGTTCACGTTTGTCGCGCATGCGTAAATAACAATTTAAATGACAACTTTTTTTGTTGCTTTAAAATTTAAAAGTGCGAGTAATTTTAAATTGGAATTGGGCTTGAATTTTACAGACTTTATTTTGTTTGTTTTTTGTTTTGCTTTTGGTCTTTCAGTGTCGCAAATGCAGCGAATTGTGAGCGCCTGCCACGCATATAAAATGCTGACCACAACAACCCCCTCTGTCCCCTCCGACCCCTACACTTTTTTTTGGCATCAAAAACTGCCAAGAGTCTTATAAATTATCAGAAGAATTATTATGTGCCATGGCTGCAGCCCAAAGCGTGACTATGTAGAAACTTGACCAATATCTATATGTATATATGTATAATCCAAGTAATGTTTGTTTTTGTATCCCTGACTTTAAGCTTTATGATCCATTAAAGTTTTTCATTTTGAAACGTGTTTGAGGTGTAAAGTAAGCCAATTGGATTTGAACTTAAATGGTATTGCACACTATCGAGATATTTATATATACATATATATTTAATTAGTTTGTTTAATGTCTTAAGTCGAGAAACTAGTTTAGTTAAGATGAGTATATGGACTTAATTATTTGTGAACTTGTTTTATGGTGCATTCGAGCAAGTACCAACAACTAGAACAAGAATTATATTCAATTCAATTCGTTTCGATTTGCATTCTAGTTCTGTTTTTATATGGATTAATTTTAGATTGTAGGTTGTTTTTTGCACTCTCTAATTAAAAATGATATATTTTTAAGTAAACTTCTTAAAAGTTTGAGGCACGGTTTTTATATGTGCTCAAAGCTAACTGCCTGCAATTACCTGCAAATGTTTCCGGCTTATAAGCAGCCTAACAACAAAATAAGTGAGTGCCTACTTATGCACATCTAAAGGCCTTAAAAAAAAAAACTTATTTCAATGTTGTTGCCATTAAAAGAGGCGTTTAATTTCGAGTTATTATGCACATGATATGAGTTTTACTTTTATCTCTATTTTATATTCAATTATGTTGCCAAGTTTTCCCTTCCCAGAGATAAAAACGAAAAGCACAAATTGGCGGCTTTTGATTTATGCGGCCTTAAAAACTGCAACGCGTTTAGATAAAAATAAAATGTATTTTTGTTTTTGTTTTTTTTTTTTTTTTTTTTAATTTTTGTAAGCAAATGTTTTGTGCGTGCCACAAAAAAACGGCGACAGCGACAACAACGCCTCCTTCTCAGGCTCTAACTTTGATTTATTTATTTGCATAAATTTAACACGACTCTGACAGCGTCTCAGTCTTAGCTCTGTCTTTGTTTTTTTTTTTGTTGTCTTTTATTCTGCACTGTTTTGGGCTGTGGCTGCTTGTCTACCTGCCTGGCTGTCGACCTGGCTGATTGGCTGCCTACAGGCGCTGCAGCATTGCTACACGCAAGTTCGTTGCCTAAGTCTTTTGTTTTGCAGCAAGGAATTTTTATGGCCTTTTTGGCTTATTGCTCAAAAGCACAGCACTTAGAACTACACTAGTGTCTAAATATATATATACAAATACAACAGTATATATATATTTGAATATGCGTGTGTGTGTGTGTGTGTATTATAATTAACACCATTGCAAGCGACGTTTTGATTATTTATTTGATGTTTGCAAATTTGCATCATCAGTTAACACTGCACATACATTGCTGAGTTAGTTTGCTGCTGCGGCCGCTTTATTGAATCTTTACTGTGCTGTTGTTATACACCGAGGGCAGCGCTTAAAGCGTGACAAAACACATTGGAGACACGGGCCACACTGAAAGCAGCAAATGCGGTAGCATCAGCATAAAGTCTCAACGCTCAGGTCTCAGGCCTGTGCATCAGCTGGTTTCCGAGACGAACCCGACCCGAGTCGCCTGCCCGACTGCCCGATCGGCCGTTCGGCTATAGATATTTTTTGGTGTATTTCATTTTCGTTTTGTTTTGTTTTGGTTTTTCATTGTTGCCAAAGCGAGTTTTTCATATGTGAGTGCGCAAATGTTGCTAGGGCAGCTTCCGGCTGGACATGTTGCTGCGATTTTGATTATTTTTATACCCTGAGGGCAATGAAAATTGCAGTTTAGGGTATATTAGTTGTATGCAAGCGTACCCTATCTTATATATAATCTATATTTTTGATTAGGTCGAACTGTTTGTTTGATCACTTGTATTAATGCATCCATCTCGAAAAGCTTAAGACTTAGATACTTGAAAATTGAAATATACATTCTTATATATCTTACGCATATAAAACTAATAATTTTATCCAACATACAATCCCAATTCCTCAATATTAAATAATTTAATGATGATAAGAGCTACAAACTTCATTATTTTGTTGAAGACAATATTCTGATGTATTTATTGCCTTGTCATACTTGCATTCCTGCATAGTTCTCCCCTTTCCGCACCAGGGTATCTACTAGTCGAGCACTTTACAACTAGAGCATTTATACTTTATTTTCTTGTGCATTTAATGAAGCAAGTAAATAAATTGCAATTATTTACATTGCTGTATGAATTAATCAATAATATATACACATGCGTACTTTAATTTGACGCCTTATATGCAGTACGAAAATAATCTGAGGTCTTGCAATATTCGATACGATAAATATGTTAATACGGTTTTGCATTTCGTCTCTTATTTATGAACCAGCCCAGCAGGATATTCAAAATGCTGGCCACTGCTCCGGTTCGCTTGTTTTATGTGTATTGTATTGTGAACACGTGCTTTAAGCGTGAACAGCCCTGACCTCTTTAATGGCCAAAACGTTTTGGCCTGGCCGAAAAAGGCCTACGTTGACATTACGTGTGCGACATTGAAATTTGATATATATGACTATATAAATCATTATCTACAACACTGCAAAACTTGTCTGAAGGCTAACAAACTGTTATTTGTGCCCTTAACTATTCCTTAGTTATCCATAACTAATTTGCTTTAATGATACATGATCTATATAGATGCCCATATATGACTTTATCTGCAACCTCGTTTGAAGGTAAACGAATATCTATCCATAGCTATTTCCTCGATATCGGTAGCATAACTTATTTCATAATGACATGTAATATAATATATATAATATCTATATATCTTTTCCTAACCATTGCTTAGTAAACTGTAGTATATCTAATATGATATATACATATGCACCCGTATACGCCTTTATCTCAAGCACTTTAAGATTCGACTGTTAATAATGCCTTCAATTATTCCAAATGTTCATAATATTTGTATATAATTGAATCGTTAAATCATATAAATACATATACGATGAGCATATACCACATCATATTATCATATTAGTTATACTAACTGCATCGCTTAAGCCCTCGATTGAAGGCTAAACAAATTTGAACTTCTTTCCTTTGCAACACTGCTCCTAAGTTATCTGTAGACCTGCTTATGACATCATCTAATAATTCATTTATCAGACAAATTGTTGCCATTAATTGTTATGAGTTTGCAAAAGAATTTTGTTAATGCTTTTCGAAGCGCATTTTGCGATTTATGTTCAAATCGGATTTCCTCGTTTTTCGGTTATATTTGAAGAAACGTTTCGAACATTAATTTGGATGGATAATTAATTTGTATGCATGTGGTTCAGGCACAGGGCACTTAAGATGCCATAATTAAAATGTAAATACAAATAAAAAGCCAAATCAATCAAGCGAGGGATCGATTAGCATACACAAGTTTTTGCAATTATGCGACTCTGCCTGCTCCAATAGTAAATCAACAGAAATGTCTGCTTAAAACGCTTTGGCTTGACAAGTTGATTTTATGGCTGGGCGGTCATGTACCAAACAGGTCTTACAAAAGATCTCTATCGCATTTATGGTCTCTTTATCGTTTTCATACCCTCAACTCATTGAAAATGGTTAAACAAGGTATATTTGTGTATCTGAAAAGGTATGCAACACACAGAAGGAGACGGGCCTGAGCCTATAAGGTATATTCATTCTTGATTAGCCAAGTCGATCTATCTGACCATATGTATGAACTCTTCGATCCCAAAACATATAAGATCTAGACACTTGAAATTTTGTATAAAGGTTCTTATATAGCATACCCATACCGATTTTATTTCAAATAATCGATCAATTTTTTTGGGTTATTTCTTATCTATAACCAATATTCGGAATCTTATGAGCTCGTTACCAAATTTGGTATCTATAAACTATTGTAGCATACATAAAAATTTTGTTGGAATTTAAATAAAAATAAACTTAGTTTAAAGAATAGATAGAATTCGAAAGATACAAATATTAATATGGAAATAACATGATATAAAATAAAGCAACAAATCTACAGCCTACAATTTCTTTAACAAAGAAGCAAACAAAAGAATTTCGCAAACAGCAGCACGGGTCTTAGGGTATTTGCAAGTCGAGCACATCCGATTGGACTTTTCTCACTTATGTTTCTTTACAACACATTTGTGTTTGTGCTTATGATTGATCTGATGATTTTTTTGGTCGTACATGTAGCAGCTACTGCTGCCAGCTGATTTTTGGCGCTGTGGGAGAGTGTGGGAGAATTTTTGGAGTCCACATAATCTGATGGTAATTTTGTAAACTATCGAAAGTGACAGGCAGGCTAATTTATGGGATTTTGCAGCAGTTTAAGATTGGGCAAGGCGAGGCTTTCGACATCTGAGTTAAGTCACAGAATCGCAGCGAAAATGATATAGGGGCTGACAAAGACAATTGCTGCACAAATAGATAAACTTAGAGATTAATTGGTAATAGCTTTATATATCTTTCATTGATTATCATTAAACACATTAAGTTAGTTTTCAAATTTGAATAACATTATCTTGAAGGTTTTCAATTAAGAAAAAACATATATTCACAGATATTATCCAACTTATCCTTGGCTTTGACTGACCTGAAGAGATAAGCCGATATAAATATGTTGTTTACATATCTTGATTGCTCAACCTGTCTGATCATTCAAATCTTTAGAGTCGCAGCTACCTGTGTAAAACAATTTAATATTTTAATAATTGTAATAATTAATGCCAGATAAGATCTTTAATTAATAAATTTAAAAGTTGATTTCATTACTTAAATATTAAAATTGTTTATAAAGTGCTTTAGTTGCGATCTTTAATTAAGCTACACACAAATATGGGAATGTTCATTTTCCTTGGCCTTGAGTCGAATCAAGTTCAATCTGAAATGCAGACCCAGTGGATATAAACGTTAAGATCTATTTAAACGTAACTATATATGTGACTAGATACTATTTTAATAGGCATAATATGATAATATTGACAATATGATAATTTTTCCTTGGCATTGACTTGCGTCAAGTTTTGCTTTATAAGTAAGATAAGTTAAACTAGCGGTAAAACATCCAATACAAAGTTCTATTTATCTAAAAATACTAGACGACTGTCATACCATTAGAAACCTAACCTATTTACATACAGCTGTCTCTGAACATTTGTTGTATCTCTATCGAGTTCCAGATACGTGTGTAAAACAATTCGATAATTAATATTCAAATTACAAAGTAACTTGATATACGATCTATAATTAATAGACATACTCGTACATACTCGCATATCTTTCCTTGCCATTGACTGGGCTCAAGACCGTCCTTAAATACGAGATGATATGCAAACCACACGATCATTAGCTCTGCCCTGTACCAGCCGTTCGACATATAGCGTTACATAATGTTTTATGCATGAGCCAGATCGGCTGCTACTACAGTTAGCAATGTTTGAGCCCAGTTGTCATAATTTATATGTCCAGTGCCACCCAGCGGAGTCTGTCAACTGGCACGGCCTACAAATTTGTTCCGTTTTCTATACTTTAACACCCTAAATCCATTGAATATGGTTAGACAGGGTATAATGTTTTCGGTAAAGTGTATGTATCAAGCAAAAGGAGGCTGACCCCATAAAGTGAATATATTCTTGATAAGCATACATTGAGATTTGTTTGTGTCTGTATGTGTGAAAATGTCGATCTCCAAATTTATATCAACTAGAGAATGGAAATTTTACACCCAGCTTCTCCTTTATTACACGTAGATCAAGTTTGTTTCGAAACTCCGATAACGTTTTCCATTTGCTTGCAATCGATAACACGTTATAGTTTCTCGAACATATTTCGTACACTTTAAGAGCTACAGTCAACAAACTTACTATAAATATATTCAGCTGAAGCAGATACACATTTTGGATTCTTCCACCAATTTGTGAACAATTTGGAAAAAATGCATTTATAAGGATAGAAAGTTGGGTTTCGGAAGATATCCCCATTGTAGTGCCTTTAACATAACATCAAATTTCAAATATTTCAAATATAAATTCTTATAGCCTCTAGCGTTATTGCAATATTCTTGTGTAAGTAAACTTTCTAAACAGTAGCACTGCAGGGGGTTCAAGGTATCTTCTAGTCGATTTGTTTCAATTTTGTTTTTTAATTTTTTTTTTTTTGCAATGTTGTATATGCTAATATTGAGAATATTGAGAATATTATTGATCTTAAACGGTTGACTGAATGCTACAGATCTGGAAAAGATACCGGCATGACAGGCCGGGCCGGGGCACAGTCATTGGCCAATTGGCCAATTGGTTGATGGTAGTGTGGAGAGACGGAGTCACAGCCAATAAACCCAACTCAATGCCTTTGAAGCATACACATATTTTTATTTTAATGAGCGCACATTCATTTATCTTTATTAATAATGACAATTGGCAACGGACGAAGCGGCGATAAGCGTTCGACCGGACAGCTGAGCAGTTTACGAGCCAATTTGCAATAACTGTAAAGACTCGTAAAGCTTCGATACACCCATTATAAAATAATGCGCAAAGCATGTTTCTTTATTCCAATTGCAGTTTGTTCGCATTCATTCATATATATTCATAACACTTGGCTCAAAGTCATCAAAGAGCCAAACGAAGATCTTCTTATGCGGCAAATTAGTTAATGTGGGTGTGAGTGTCGGACTAGCCGATAAACCCGATTGGGTTCTGTGTAGCGCCCAAAAAGAACGAGACAGTCGACAGCATTGAGCGTATCGGATTTGATTGAACAGTTAATTAATGATCGCCGGATTAGTTTCAAGCAGCAGTCGGAGCAGTTGGAACAGTCGGAGCCGCAATGTGCGACAAGTACCCATGGAGTTGGATGCTGTAGGCCCCGGGCTGCAAATTAATCAACGCATAAGAAGTGTTCGGATAGACAGACGTAGGTGTCTAGATCTTGATTTCTATTTCTCAGATAGGGAAGTACACACACACACACACACACACACACACACACACATACACATATTAATGTACGTATTGTATGAGCAACAATATATTCAGTTCATATCGAAAGGAGTTTGTCAACTTTAAATTCTAAGCACTGCAGTTCATGCAATTGCAAACCAGATTGAAACTCAATTAAGGTTCAAGGTTAATAAGGGAAGGGATCCTGCATAACCTTCGACGGTGCTCGATTCTTCTCGAAAGTAGTTTGAAAGTAATTTTTGAGCTTCTTTCGTTGAACTTTAGCTTCGGAAATCGTCATCTTACGATTTGTCACACTTATAGATAAAGTAAAAGTTGGCAATGAGTTCGATTATTGTAGATAAAATACCCTTTCGTTTGCGTTTCCTATGTACATAAAAGAAGCTTTTGCATATGAACCCAATTTGTTAATATCTCACTATATGATGCCTTGGTCCAATCCAGTTTTATAAACACTGATCAAGAATTGACCTACAAATAAGATAAGCTACTGAGCTACTAAGCTTCAGCGTTAGATAAAATCTTTGAGCAAAACCTTTAACCACTTATTACAAACGTGTTCTCATGTTAACAACGTATTAGTCCCGCCTATAAGCAACTTACCATTTTATTCTATCTTTTATCTTGGCTTTTAAACCACGCTCCCGTATTACGTAAATGCAAAACTCTCTCATTCAATATATTTATATACAATCAATATATTTATATTAGCATAACAAAGAAAAAATAAAGGGAAAATGCATTTCCAGTTATAAAATACACAGAATCAACACGAAAACAAAAAATATATACATATATATATATGTATATGGATATATATGTATATATAGAAAACCATCTCTTATGAGCTAGAACAATGGCAATTTGCGAGAACGCTTGCGGATTAGCCGGCCTGTTTAAAGACCGGCTGGCTTTTAGTCCTGATGCGTTGTGTTTTCCTCCAGATTGCAGAACACGTTGCGCATTTTATCTAAATCCGGTGGCGCAGTGTCCGGATTGCGTATCCACATAATATACGCCTGTTTGTCGGTGCGTGTCAGCGGCTTAAAGTTGCGCGGATTCTGCGCCTCCTCGTCCTGCAGCTTAGAATTGTAGCGCGCGTACAAAAAGATCCGATAGCGCCAATTGTCAAAGGTTTGCTTCCACTCGGTCACGTGCTTGACGGCGCCTTGCGGCACAGCATTCAACAGATTGGCCAGCTTCAGCCAGTAGGGATCCAGGACGGGATCGTTGCGCCTGTGGTCGTTGATGAACTGATGCTGCTGCAGAAAGTGCACGTAGAGCTCCTTCTGCCGTTTTGACATGCGCTCCTTCCGTTCTGTGGATAAAGGAGAGTTGTTAAACGTTACTCAACTGCACAAAGACAACATATAAAATAACTGAGTCTGAGTATGTGCAACAATATACCCTATATAATGAGCCTAATGGACTCTTCCCTTAACTTACGTCGAATGTTGTTTGTGCCCGTTGTGCCAATTGCCATGTTGACGCCTTGTTGTTGCTGTTGCTGCTGCTGTTGTTGCTGCTGCTGCTGCTGTTGTTGTTGTTGCTGATGCTGCTGCTGCTCCTGTTGCTGCAGCAGCGCCAAGTGCTGCTGTTGTTGCAAATGCTGATGCTGTTGCTGCTGCTGCAGCATGAACTCATGCTGTATGCGCTCCTGCAGCAACTGTTGCTGCTGTTGCTGCTGCTCGTCCTCGTGCTGATGATGATGCGGAATATGTGACGGAGGCGGCGGCAAGGGCAACGGCGCGGTTGCCAATTGCTGCTGCATTTGCTGTGGGTGCGGCGAGTGCGGCGAATCCGGCAGCTCGTCATGCGTATCATAGTCCATTTTGGGCGAGCACGGATCATAGGCGGGCATGCCCAGCTCCGCAGATGCAGCGCCACTGCTAGCCTTATCGATGCGGTACTTCAAACTCTCCTGCTCGTCATCCTCGCAAGGGGGCAGCGCCAGTGTGGCCGCCGAGGGTCCTGAATCGATGACACTGTTGCTCTGACATAGATTTGTGGGCTCCTCCGGTGTGGGGGAATCGTTGAGCAACTTTTGAGCACCACAGCGGCACTGCGGGTGCAGCACATAGCTTTCCAAGGCGGCGTCGTACACTGCAAACAAAGGGAAACGAGTTAGTCACAAGAATTACATAGAATACATGCTTAAATCTAAATCAAGAGGAAGAAAATTCTATGATATATATATGTTGCTTAAACATAATGTATTTAGCGCTTAACATTAGTTAAAGTACACATCATCTTCGTTTTGATTATCATTAACATTTGCACTGGTTGAAGGTTTTGGACAGCTTCTAGTAATCGTAGCTGTTGGTAGCTGTTGTGCTCTCGTCCAGCGGCACAAACATGTCCATTTTGTCATAGTCAGGCGGTGCGATGTGTTTGTGACTGGTCCACATGGCGTACGCTTTCTGATCGGTGGCTGTCAGCGGCTTAAAGTTCTTGGGATCGCTCGTCTCCGACATGCTCAGTTTGGAGTTGTAACGTGTGTACATGAAAATGCGATAGCGCCAGGCATCGAATGTTTGCTTCCAATCCTCCACATTCTTAACTGCACCCTGCGGCACGCTATTGAGCATATGCGCCAGCTTGGCCCACAGCGGCTCTGTAAGGCCATCGTGGCGTCGATGATTAGAAAGCATGCAGGGATTGTCCTCAAAGAACTTAACGTAGAGCTCCTTTTGGTCCTTGGACATGCGCTCCCCACGCTCTGCAAGCAAGACAAGTGAATAATTTTAGAAATCATTTCTCATTTCTCCATCTCAGCCAGCCGCTACTCACTTCTAAAGCGACTCATCAGGCCGGGCGTGTAGGGCGACTGTTGGGAAGTATTTGGTGGCGTCATAGTCGGTAGACTGTGCGTGTAATTGGAAAAAAATTGTTGGGCAGGCATCGCGTGCTGCAGTGCTTGTGCCTGTTGTTGATGCTGTTGCTCTTGCTGCTGCTGCTGCTGCTGCTGTTGGGCCCGTGCTTGATAGCGGGCCGCACGCGCTGCGCGCTCTGCCTCCGATTCAGACTCCGCTTTGGGTATTATATCCATGGGGTCTATTGATTGTGTTAGCGATTCCGGCGTGCGTTCCGCATAGGTTTGTGTGAGTCGCAGCTTTTGGCTTGTATCCGCATGATCCGAATTCGAATTATTTGCATGCTCCAACGGCGAGTCAACCTGCTCATTGCACACTCCCAGGGATGGGGAATTGGGCTGTGATCCAGGCAAGGCGGAGGGTCCACCAGCGCCTGGCACATAGTCGTGGGCGTGGCTGACACTCTCGTTCGAGCGCTGAGGCAGTGGCACATGGTGTTGTATGGGATGTGGATGATGGTGTTGCTGTTGCTGTTGTTGTTGCTGCTGCTGCTGTTGCTGCTGTTTCAGTGCAGCCATAGAGCAGGAAGGCTCGTAGGAGAGCAGCTCCTTGGCATGGCCATCGTCTAGGGCTGCAAAAGGAAGCATTTTCAATGTGGATTTTTATTATAGTGCAATTGTTAGAGACTTACAAGCAAAGCACGTTTTGCGGTTGCCGCGTCTATATACACAGATCTACAAATGCTTGTGCATTCATATATTGTTTTTGATATACAAATGTATATGTAATGGCTCCAAGTTTGTTAAAGGCTTAAACGCTAGTGTGTAACGCGGATAACTTAAATGGCTATTACAATTACCTTGGCTGATTTCAATAACGAAATTTGTGAGGTCGTGACGTTGCGCCAAATAATGCAGCAGCAGCTCATCGGGTATGTTGAAGCCAATCTTTTTGTTGCGAAACTCAAAATTGTAGATGCCGAATGCAGCGCGCACTGAAATCGAAATCAATCAGAAATGGAAGCAATACAGGAAAATATTGTTGCTTAATTCCAATGTCCAAATCACAATTTATGTATTTGTTATGCTGCTTTCCAGCCCTAAAACCATTTGGGTGTTGCTCTTTATACACACATTGTGAAGGCAATTAAGTTTAACGACCTGCCCTGGGCCTGGGGCGGCCAGCAGCGGCAGCATGCGCTGTTGCCTCCTGCCCCCGCCCTGCAGCACCTGCTACTGTCCGTTAACAAGGCTTACCAACATTCTTCAAGTCCCATATGTTTAAATTCCGATTCTCCTCGGGAACGCCAATCATGAGCAGCTTTTTAGTATCGCGAAATTGAAATGGAATTATAATTCCCGACCGCAGCACCATTTTCTATGCGCCACCACACAATTTTCACAGATTTTCATAAATTTTCCACGTTTCTTTTTGGGGCTATCTTCGTAATTGTTTTGGTCTCTGTCCCTTCCTTGGCATTTGCATGTTTTACTTCTTCGTAAACAGCAAGTGTTATCGATATTTGGGCATCGATGCCTTGCGCAACGCATTTACAAGTGCAACGATACCCTGCATCACGATGTTTCTTTTATGTTATTTTTATTAACAAATATGTGCGATTGTAAATTCAAATACATTAATTATTTATAATTTATGTACTTTTTATTTATTTTAGTGACAGACTTTCTGTTATTTATAACAATTAAATTATATATTGACATATCGGTATCTGCTATCGCTTAAACTTTTCTGATGAGTAATTAGGTCCATCCCTAAGCTCAACAGCTGAGAAGGCAAAAACAAACTTGACTTCGTTTAAGTTTTTTTTTTTTTCATATAAAAGCAGACGAACAATGCTCGAAAACTGTCAAAAACATCACATGGTGTTGGGCCTCACCGCCCTTACTCTGCTGACCATACTTGTGCTCATAATCGAATCCCGCTATGCAGCTGAGGGCAGCTTGGCTCGTCGTCGTGGCGATCGGTTTGTCATAGAAAACAACTCGACCTGCTGGAAGCACGAGACCTACACAGTGATCCAGGAGTGTCATCCCTGTTCAGAATTTGACATAGTCAGTCCCACTCAGGGCGTCTGCATCCACACCCACTACAAGGAACTGCTGCGCTGCAAGAGCGGTGAAATTGTAACCAAGAGCTGTGATCGCGTGGCGCTCATCGAGCAGCGGAATTTCATCAAATTTGAGGCGATTGCATTTGTGGTAGGCGTGCTCAGCTATTTGGTGAGCTATGCACGGGACCGTGTACTATCCAGGCGCAACTATATGCGTATCGAACGACAACTGAATCGGGTGCAATAGTCAATTATCAGCCATGGCAAGGATACTCAACGCATCACTGTGTATATAGAAATATTTTAAATAATATTGTAAACGATTTTCATAATTTATTTAGCTTTAAGTACATTAAAGTCGCATACACTTAACTAATACTTCGGGGAATGAAAATATTGCGATTATTGGGAATGTAGCTGCCCGGGAACAGGGACAAGCCGAGCCGCACCTATTTTGGCGGCTCTGGTCAACACAATTGGTGCTATCGAATACGCATAAACATTAACTTTCGGTGCACTTGCGCCCAATTCTTATCTAAATATAATAACAGATTATAATTCGTGGTCTATTTGCGCCAGTCGGGTATCAGATCCGGCTCTGCGCCCTTGGCTGCTGTTGGCGGCGTTGCTGTGGGCAACGCTGGTGGTGATTGCTGTGCATCGAGAGTCTCCTCGCTGGTGGTGCTGGCATTGCTGCACGCTTTAAGCGAGTTATCCGTCATGGGCAACGGTTTGGCGACACCAATGCGGACCACACCCTTGGGCGCGCCCTTTAAGGCTTGCACGGCCTGATCCAGTGAAGCGTTTTCCAAATTAATCGAGTTAACAAAGAGCAGACGATCGCCAGGAATAAGTCGGCCATCCAATTGAGCTACGCCGCCAGGCACTAGGGAACGTATGACAATCAATGTATCGTTGGAGTCCAATGGATCCTGATAGTCCAGTATGGAAAAGCCCAAACCACGATCGCCTTTCAACAGCTCAATTATCTGAGGCTGCGACGACCACATGGCCAGCCCGGTGAGCGGCTCCAGTGAACGAGATTTCAGCTTGTTAAACGAGGCGGCCGCCACAGCCACTGAATCCGCATCAGCAATCGAACCAGCTGTGGCCAGGCTGCCGTCGGATTTTGCCTTTACCAGACGGTCTGTGGCCGGCAGCAGATTCTCAAAGTTGTTACTCAGCTTCTTCAACGTATCGTCCGAGAAGGGCAGCAGCGAGGTCACCTTGCTGCGTCCGCATACCATGCGCACATCCAATGGCAGCTCCTTCAATATGGCCACAACTTCCAGATGGTTCATGCCTAGCAGCCGCTCGCCGTTAACCTCCAGCAGTTCATCGCCAGAGCGCAGGACGCCATTAACGCCCACCGGTCCATCGGGCAGTATGGAGCGAATGTAATGATGTGGACGCACCTCTCGTCCACCTTCCACATCAACGGTGCCCTCGAGCGAGATGCCCAAGCCGCCGACGGCAAACTTTTTGATTTGTGCCACAATCACCTCCATGTCAGAGCCCACAATCTTTTGCCACTTGCGCACAATCTCCGCCTCAATATCCTCGCTCAGCTCCGGCTCCATGTAGTACTTGCGCGTAATAAGACTGGAGTTTTTGGCATGCACAGGCACCTGTCAACGATATCAAATGTGAGAATGAAGTATAATTAAGGTATTTTCCTACTTACCTCCTGTTTATCGGCCAGCTGCACCACATCGGTGGGCATAATCATGGGCGCTCCTTCGAGGGAATCTCGCACTGCCAGCAACTGCTTGCCGGCACCAAAGCTACTCAACGTTGTGGTTGTGGCCAGGGAGCTCGATGGCGGCGTGGTCATAATGAAAGCTTCTGGGGCAGGCAGTGTCTCATCCTCCATCTCCCTGCTCGCCGTGGTTGAGGATATGCTTGCCGCTGATGCGACGATTGGCGTGGGCAAGGGCGCGCGCGATGGCGTTCCAGGTGTACTGACTGGCAGTTTTTCGTTGGCATTGGCGGCAATGGCCTGCTGCAGCTGCTCGTATTTGGGGCCGCGTAAATAACGCTCCAAGCGTAGATTGACCACCTGGCCGGACTTTTTAAGCAGCTCCACAGCTTGATGATTAGAATAGCCCTGCAGCGACTGGCCATCCACCTCAATAATGCGATCGTTTACGCGAATGCGTCCACTTAGATCGGCCGCTGATCCCGGCGAGACGCTCTTTACAAAGATGCCCGATAATTCCTCCTTTTCGCACACATAACCGGCAATGGTGATACCCAAGCCGTTTGCATCCTTCTTCAGCTCCACTTGCAGCTTCTCCGTTTCGGGCAGCGCCAGCAGCTCGTCCAAATCAATGCTGGGATCAATGAGCATCGACGTCTCCCCGCGATACACAAAGCGTTCGTCCTCCGTTGTGGTTTGCGGCGTGGACGCCGTCGAGCTCTCTCCAAAGATCTCCGGGTATCCAGTTGAGATGAGATAACGCTCCAGCTCAGCGGGATCGACGAGCACACGTGTGGGCACGACTGCGCTGCCCGGCTCTAAGGCATATTGTGGCGTAGGCATGGTCTGCTCGATGGGACGCACCACTACGAGGCGAACGTGTGTGCCCGATTGTCGCAGCACAGCAGCCACCTGCTCAGAAACCATTTCGTGCAGATTAACATCGCCAATTTGCAGAATGTGATCGCCGGACCGCAGACGTCCATCACGATCTGCCACGCCTCCTGGCAATATTGTCTTCACAATGACGCCGGAGTTGCGTGCTCCAATAATGCCAAACCCCAGGCCGGTGCCATCATTGACCAGCTCAATGGCCTGAATTTGGGCATAATCTGTAGCATACAGATCTGCCGCGGCCGACTTGGAGTTTTGGCTCTGCGGACGTGGCTCTACTTCGCCCGTGGAGCTGGACTTGTCCGGACTGGCAGGCGCCGACGAATCGTACATAACTTCCCCTCCATTCAGGCTAAGCACTAAATTGCCCGAGACATCGATGTCAAAGTCATTAGGCAACATGGACGGATGCTGGCCAAGCTGTATGCCCATCTCAAAGAGTGACTCCTGAACATGGGCAATGGTGCGAAAGACTGGATCTGTTAATATGCCCAGTATTGTATTCAAACTCTCTGCCGTTTGCATCTGCAGCTTTGGATCCTCCGACTCATCAATGCCATTTTTTACAGCTTCGATTTGCTGCAAGGCACTGGAAATATCGGCGCTCAGGTGCATTTTAACCTCTGCCTTCCCCCGTTACCTATGGGTGTGGTCAGCTAGCCAGCCTCCACTTGCACTGAAGCGTATCGTTGGAATTGGAATTTCCGTTGCTGGCCCTGAGCGGAGTTCGAGGGGGCGGAATGCACAGGTGTCAGTAATTGAATTATGTAGAAAATATCACTTTGGCTATTAAATGCTGAATTGCTTGTCGCTTTCCTCGAGTAGACGGCGAAACTCAACACTTTGCATTAATTATATATTACGTGCTTTTATTTGTTTAGCACAAATTATTATTCTTTGTTGTTTTACTTGCTGTTTTTTAATTATGCTATGTTTGACCTGTCCGTAAAAATGAATAACCTATCGGCCTATCGATACCTTGTTAATCAATTACCGATACTTCACGCTTGGTATACAGCTCACACGAAATGAATTCTTTCAAGCCACAGTCAATTTTTATTTGTGGTACAGAATAAATAAATAATATAATTCACTCCATTTGCTGGCGCTCGTGCTCCTCCAATTCCTGTTCCAATTTACTGAACTCCCTATAAAATTCCCGTGTCAACGTCTTCATCTGTGGTGTCAAATATTTTGGAAATATGTCTGTAAATAAGCCGTTGTTAGACGATATGCTGTATGTTTTGTCAACCCATTTACAATTAAACTCAATTATTAGATCACCAAACTCTTCGATCCGCTTATTAGCCTGCTTAATGGCATTCACTGCATCTAAATTACGACACTTTGGCAATCCTTCGAGCGGCATGATCTTCTGGTAGCCCGGAGTAACGACATCGGAGATGACAATCTTTAACTGACGCTTGTCCAGGGTATTAACAAAAAACATAAAACCAGTATAGGCCTGGGCTAGATTGATGTCATAGCGATAGACCAAGTCGTGCATGTTTCGGCGCTCAAAAACGGGATGCGGCTTGTCGGCGGCAATGAATATAATATCACCTGGTATGGTCGTGGGATAGCGATCACCCTCCTCTTTGAAGCAATAGCGTGTTCCGGCTGTGGTGCCCGGTTGAATGATCAGCTTCAGAGTGTGCTTGCGCTTCTCTAGACGCGACTCCTTGACATCGACAATCTCCTGGCGCCAAACGTGCATCAACTTCACACAACCTGTACGCACCTCCTCCAAGGATAAGTGTATAATGCGCTCTGTATTGGCATCTTTGTGACGCACACCAATGCCGTGTTCCCTGGTGGCATACAAACTGGGCGGATTGGTGATGGCGTCTATGACATTGGCGTACGGCGAATAGCTGGAGAAGACCTGTTCGTATACCTTCATATGATCGCCATGATACTGATATGGTGGAAAGTAGCCGTTCGGCAGCATCACACCCTCAAATAGACCCGCCTCACCAAAGCGATCATAGATGGCACGATACAGTTCGTTGCCCAGCACATCGAATGCCATATTAATAAACGACCACTGCTTGGTCTCGGCCATGGGTGACAAGTGTGTCAGCTTACCCTCCTGGGCCAGCGGCACAAAGTCCAGGTCATGCTTTCTATCTCTGTGCGGGCACAAACGCACAGCCAATCGGCGATATGCCAGAGTGATCTGTTCCTTGGTGGCATTGCGCGGCATATCCAGCACGGCGTAGTAATCCAGCTCTGGACGGTTCATTTTGATTGATAAATAAATCAACTCAATAAAATTTTAAAACTATTATAGTACATGTAGTTTGTTATATGGATTTTTATTGAAAGTTTAAGCCCAGTTTACTGAGAATTTTTGTGAGGTGTCATTCTCAATTTATATACAAACTGAACTTGATAAACTAATGGGCAGGTTATTAATAGTAAACTTATAGTGTAACGTGCAATGACAGCGCTGAGATATCAGTCAAGGTCATCGGTGCTAACGCCAGCATATATGGGCTCCTCCTTGGAAGAATCGGCACTTTTGGCGTTTTGCGATTTTGACTTCTCTTTCTCCGTGGCAGCTGTTCCAGCCGCGTCGTCATCCTTTGCCTCAGACTGATCATCGTCCTCTGGCACATCGGCGGCATTTGGCACCCAGAGTCCAGAGTCTACACAGCGTTTCATGTGATACTTGGCTTCTTCCACCGGCATGGTTGCAATAATCTTCTGCAGCTGCTCAATATCGCGCGATTCGAAGCATGCTTTAAGTTCCTATAAAGTAAACAAAATGTTTATTATTATTAGGTTTTAATTGATTAGCAAAACAACTTACATCAGGCAGGGTTTCAAAGACATCAGCAGGATCTAGACCACCTGGTCCCAAGCGCTCCTTTTTTTCCTCCTCTTCCACCTCAGTCATGATTTCTTTTAGCTTTTCCTGAGCCCTCTTCTGGATGCGCTCCTTGAAGCCAGCAATTTCACTTTCAAACTGCTGGCGATATTCTGGATCACACTGTTGAATTTTGGAGAAGAATGAACTAAAGCAAGCACGCGGATCTCTATCCAACTGCTTGGCCAGTTCTAGAATGTACTGCATACAGATGCACTGATGCGCCACGTGAGCCATTAGCTCGTGTTTGTTCTCCATTTCCAGATTGATCGACCAAAAAACCAAATAGTTGGCTGTCTCTTCGCAGACCAGTTCCACATGTTGCTGCAGGAAACGCTTGGAATCATCATATTTGTGCAACATGCCATACTGCTTGCATAGTTTCTCGTTCTCTTTAACGAACTGTTTCATGCGCACCTCGCGCTCCTCCTCCGACAAGTTTTCGTCTGAGGGACGCGCTGGCTTTTTGTTAATAACCGTCTTCTCGAAACCTGGTTTACTTATTGTATCCACATTCCACGGCGTCTTTTTCTCTTTCTTCAGAAGTTCACTCTCGTACCGGTCGAGTTCCTTACCCTCATTTTCAATTTTTTCCAATTCTTTCTGTTAATATGTTTGCATTAGTCACTGATAACTGATAAATGGGATTTCCCAATATCAGGGTTACCTTAAGGGCCGCCTCATCGCCCTCCTTTTTGCTGATGCGCTCCTTGACATCGATCAGACGCGCCTGGAAGCTTTGTCGCTTCTTCTTCATATCATCCTTCTCCTTCTCGGATTCGGCCATGCGTTCGACTCGCGCCTGGTGCCTCCAACGGAACAACGAAGGCGTGTCAATATTTGGGTGCGTTTCGTCTTCATCATCCGAAATCTGTAGGAAGGGTTAGCTGCAATCAATGGAACAGTTAAGTTTATAAGCAATGCACTCACTTCAATGTTTTTCCATTTGCTGTAATCAACCATTTTGGCTAATAAAATTTTATATTGTTTTATCGGCTTTTCCTTGCAAATTCTAGAAATATAGCGATGCACTTATACCAATTTATCGATATGTGAATTTTTATATTGTTTAACTCTCAGAAATCGATAGTATTTATATTTATCATTGGGTCACTGACTCAAAAAACAAAAGCTTCTTTTGCCTTGAATCACTAAAATCAATCGAGAAATAAAAATATGATTTTCTTTCCCTTAAGTTCCATTGAACAGGTTAATGTTGTTATAACGGCTATTCAAAATTCGTTACAAACAAATTATTGGTTGTTATATATTTAAGACTTAGTAAAGAAAACTCCGTTTTTCGATAATTGTGAACCGATAGTCAGTTAGTGTTGAGAAACAACAATATTGCGAAAGTTTGGGAGGTTGCGCGCCATTGACACAAATTTGAAATTGGGGCACATGGTTAAGGTTAATGCATGCAAAAGACAAACAAACGAAATCAACAGGAAACTCAAATTGGTCTTGCAATGCAAACAATAATGAACAAACAAGGGGCGAGGTTAAATGCATTTTTAATGGCCATTACAGTGTCCAAGGCGTTTGCAAGGTATCGAAAACAGTTCAAGAACAATGGCCAGCTATTATAGACGCAAGAAACCGGACACGGTATTCCTGAATGCCAATCCAATACACAGCGGCAATGCGCAGGCCTATCTGCACGGAGTAAGGAAGTATTCCATTGGCCTAGCCGAACGCTTGGATAATGACTATATAGCGCCGCCTAATGACAGAAAACGTAGTTCTGCAAGCTCTGCGGCATCCAATAATCCCGACTTTACTCCGGTAAATATATAGCCACAGCTCCTATTGTATTTATTAAAATTTGTTTGTTTTACTAGAGTGTTTTTTATCGCAATATTGCACCAGTTAATTGGTTTCTGCGAATCATTGGAGTACTACCGATTGTCCGTCGTGGACCTTCACGAGCAAAATTTGCTTTGAATTCGGCGGCTTTTGTCTATTCGGTGGTTTTCTTCGTTCTCCTTGCGGTGAGTTTTTCCAGCAGTTTACGGAATTTCAGATTAATCATCCGGTTTACCCAGTTTTACGTTGGCTATGTGGCCAACAATCGAATTCATATTGTGCGGTCGCTGAGCGGACCCTTCGAAGAGGCCGTCATTGCGTATCTGTTTCTGGTAAATATTCTGCCAATCATCGTAATACCCATATTATGGTGGGAGGCGAGGAAGATAGCCCGCCTGTTCAATGATTGGGATGACTTTGAGGTGCTCTACTATCAAATCTCCGGGCACAGTTTGCCGCTTAATCTTCGCCAGAAGTCGGTCTACATAGCAATCGTATTGCCCATACTTTCGGTGCTGTCTGTGGTTATCATTCACATAACTATGTCGGACTTGAATCTTAACCAAGTTGTACCCTACTGCATACTGGACAATTTGACAGCCATGCTGGGCGCCTGGTGGTTTCTCATCTGCGAGGGAATAAGCACAACGGCGTATCTTCTGGCGGAACGCTTTCAGAAGGCATTGAAGCACATTGGACCCGCCTCCATGGTGGCGGACTACCGTGTCCTGTGGCTACGTCTGAGCAAGCTCACCCGGGATACAGGCAATGCTCTATGCTACACTTTTGTATTCATGAGTCTCTATTTGTTCTTTATCATAACTTTGTCTATTTACGGACTATTGTCGCAGCTTTCGGAGGGATTCGGCATTAAGGATATCGGATTGACCATAACGGCCCTCTGGAACATTGGCCTTCTCTTCTACATATGCGATGAGGCCCACTATGCCTCGGTTAATGTGCGCACCAATTTCCAAAAGAAACTTCTGATGGTCGAACTAAATTGGATGAATTCCGATGCCCAGACGGAAATAAATATGTTCCTGCGGGCCACCGAAATGAATCCCTCGAATATCAACTGTGGCGGTTTCTTTGATGTCAATCGTACTCTGTTCAAGGGTCTGCTCACCACAATGGTCACCTATTTGGTGGTTCTGCTCCAGTTCCAGATCAGCATTCCAACCGACAAGGGCGACGGAGATGGGAACTCAAATGTAACCGTGGTCGATATATTGATGGATAGTCTGAGCAATGATATGTCCTTGGTCTCCACCCATGGCAGCACTCCCTCCCCAACCACAGTGACCACCGCGGCACCAGCTAACCGATCTGGGCGTGGCCGCAAGGGCTGAAATGGGTCAAGGTAGATGCCGTAAGGTCGCTAAAAAAAGAAAAACAAACAGAACCTGCACAGAAACTAGAGAATAGAATAGAATAGCATAGTTATTACAATATATATTTTAGCTGCAAAGCGTTAGGAATATGGCCAAATTTTAACATATTTTGCTATATTGGCAAATGTTTCAAGCGCGGCTTTTGTTAAAGCTTGTTTAAATTATTGTTTTATGTTATTTGTGCCCCAAAAAAAAGGCAAACAAAAATTGGATATCAATTTGTTGTAGTACAAATAAAATTCAACGGTACGACTAAAAGTTGTTTTATTGAGTTAAAGAAAAAAAAACAACTTAAAGTTTGTAATAAAAGTTTGAACTCAACGGTCAAATTTTATTCGTTAATGGGAAATGCTTTTATTCAATGTGCGCAAAAGAGACAACTATAGAAGCAATAGCATACAGTTTTTGGTATTCCAACATATTCAGTATTAGCAAGCCGAATTGCGCTCGTTACCGTAGCCCAGCGCATGAACACTGGCCCGGGAAACATAACTAACCCAAGTTCAAATCTTGACCAATACATTTTGTTTTTTAAATATTTTTTTTTATTTAAATAAGTTTAAATTGTTTACGGCTACCAAACGAGTAGTTTAAAGAGGTCTGTGAGATTTTAAGCACTACATTGAAAATAGTTAATGAGTATCTAGCATACTATAATATTGCTAGTGCTTGATTAATGTATGTGTTGTATATATTGCCATAAGAATATAGTGTCTCTATACATATACTCTTCTCGATCCATTCTCTATCTAAAATAGTTATCTCTGCTTTTTCCATATCACACACGTTCCAAAAACGCCAAAAATTCTCAAATGTAAACAAACCGAAATTGGAAAAATAAAATTTAAGACACTTGATGCTGGAAGTTTTAATGCCATGGAGGAGGGGAGGGGAGGGAGATTATGATTAACTCGTATATAGCTCGAAGCATTTTAGAGATAGTGAACCTCATTTAACACTGTCCATCCGGCGATTCAGTCAAAATATGCTTGTACCCGTTGCTGCCCAAATACATGTGTTCTCTGCGGAACTGATAGGGTATCTGCCAAAAGAAATTTGTTCAGTCAGGTTTTACATATATACACATGCTGATATATAGGAGGATCAATACTTACAGCGCCTGGAGCGGGACAGGGTATAGCGACCGTTGCAATCTCTCGTAATTTGTTCATTGTGCGTAGACTTTGATAGAAACTGTGCATCACATACCACTTGATGCAGTCCATGCACAGCATGGAATAACAAATGATCACTAAGGCGAGAAACGATCTTAACACTGAACATAACCTATAAGTACATCTTTCTAAGCACTCACAATAAAAACACTGTCCGCCAAATATCATAGTCAACTTGGTGTCCTTCAGCATGAATATAATGACGGCAGCCGCAATCACGCCCAGAAATTCAATCACCAGCCAGGGTATAATCAGACCGGGCTTATTCTTTAACACACCGAAGAACAAGGCTATGGCACTGAGAGCGTAAACGCCGGCAATACCCGATAAAATATAGAGCGCATTTTCGGTAGCATCCGCCAGTTGGGCTGCAGTCTTCAATCGTACATCGTTGTGAAATGGTGACATGTTATAGAATCCGCTATCCTTCTGATCCAATATATCCATATCCAGGAGGTTACGCATTTGCTCTGCATGCGCTAGACAGAGAAGTACAACAAACAATATGGAATGCGAAATGAGCTGAAAAGAGAAAGAGTGCAAAATAACGTTATACAAATGTCATGAGTTTGCATTTCTGTTGATCTGCTGCACTGTTGCCAAAGTTCATTGCTCGAAATTTCAAATATTGCGCCAATAATTCTCAACCGGTTTCAGCGCTGCACTGACCTATACCCATCTCGTTTCACTCTCACATTTAAAAGGGTGCTCGTCATTGCTACGTTCCAATGTCAGGAGCTTCACAGCAGACGCATTGCGCCGTTGGCCCATCCATACGCTCCTAGTGGGTGGGGGCGTGCGCTGAATTGCCGCCTTTGATGGGTCCAAATGCGCCCAGTGGGGTATGGCTTTGCATATCCAGTGCGTAATTTTTGTATATTGGGGCTTGTGGCTGTACACTTTGTGGCCAGTCGGATTGCAGATTCGTCTGCGTGTCGACGGTCCGTGCGCTGCGCCCCAACTGATCCAATATCTTACATAAGTGTGCGTGTGGGTGTGTATGGCACTTACCATCTGGTAGATGCTGGTCAGCAGCGCTGTGGTGCGCAGATTGCGCGGCGATACAGGCGACATAAGCAAATCCCAGATGTGGCGACAACTCCAGTTGCTACCCGTACGGACCGTGGGCAGCAGCATTTTCCAGGGTTTTTCCTGCTCTATTTACTTGGCACACAATCAATTTATGGATTTTTCTTTTCTGCGACTCTCAACTTTATTAGCTGCGTTGCTCGCGACTCGCGACTGTTTCGTCATCCAAATTGCCAATGAAGAAGAAGCTTCAAGGGTGGGGGTTGCGATTCGATTGTGCGGACGTACCCTAAACACTTGATAAAAGCTTTCGCGCGAGACCGCAAAAGAAAATTGTCCCAAGGTCTGTTTTGAAACTTGAAAAGCTTTTTCGCATGTTTGTTTTCCTATTCCCTATCGTTAAGTCGATTATGTTGAATCATTTGTTGGCTTTGATTCAAGTTCCGATCGCGGTTGCCACTTCCTACGATGCCTTCTAACCAAAATGTACTTAACAATGTACCAAATAAATGAAGAAATGGAAAACTAGCAGTCTTAAAAAAGTTTTATATGTATTAGTAAATTTTGAAAATATTTGAATGAGTAAGTTTCAAATACGTTTGCACATATTTGTTGAATGCTAAGGAAAAGTACCTATTCGTAAAAACAGCAATAGGTACAGTGTACCAAAGCTTAAATACTATATGGGTACATTTGAATAAGCTTTCAGATATACATATACATTTTTCAAAATTAAATAATTATGATTTAAGTCTGTACATTTTGTATTATGTTTAGTCCCTACTTTAAGTACTCTAACTAATTAGTACCTTCTTCTCTTAATTATAGTGTACCCTTGCTCAAATAGTGTTTGGGTACATTTGCTTCTGATAATATTTGTATTTATCAAATAATACAAACTATATTATTTGTTTTCTTTTTTATATGTTTTACAATGTGTTTATCAAGAAATTTAAATACCCTGCCTATTTATACACCTCTTCTGTCAGGGTATGTGTGTAATATTTACCAACCCTTAAAAGCTTTTTAAGTTTTGAGGGGTGTTTTATATTTTTGGTGTGCTTGAAATGGCGCAGATGCTTATCGAGCTTTCAGCGGAAGCTTTTTTTCAGCAGCGTTGCCAGATCTGGGCGGCAATGGTAAAATAAAGCAATTAAAGCGGCCCGTTTGCTATGATAAATTTTACATTTTAAAAGTCAATTTACACTGAACTATAAAAATGTAACATAAATTTTGCCAAAACAGGCAATAAAAACCGGCAGTCGGAGCCGCCGTTGGCCACGGGGGCAAAGCGAATCGGAGTCAGAGTCAGAGTCAAAGTCGAACTCGGATTGGAATCGTATTGGAGCTCGAGTTGAAGTTGTAGACGGAGATGGAGATGGAGTTGGAGTTGCAGTTGGAATTGGCGTTGGAGTCAGAGTCGTGCCAGTTGGCATTGGCATTGCCATTGGCAACTGGCAACTGGCGCTCCTTCTGTGTCAGCTACTTGCTCGCTTAATTGATTGTTTTTCTACGAGCTGGCGAGGATCACAATGTTTGCAACCTCATCATGATGATCATCATAATGACGTTGATGATGATGATGATGTGGATGGGGCTGGGTATTGGGTATGATGAAGACCTCAGGCTGTTGTGGTTTGCGGCTTGTTATCATTGGGCGTGTTTTATTAACTTTTAAGCTGCATGCACGCGAGGGGCCATAAAAAGTACAACTGGCGGTGGCGCAAATCCAAAAGTCAATTAAAAATTTTTTACATTTGTTTGCACACAACAACAGCTTGCAGCTCGCAGCTCCCCCCTCCCCCTTTAGCTGCCGCTCCGGTTCTTCGGCTCCACCTTCACTTGGAAGCTGGCGCGATAATCATAACTGCAAAAAAGTAAGAAACTACGCGCAGGCGTCGCCCGTGCACATAATTTATGGCCTTAGCCTGGCTTGTTGCAAGTATTGAAATATCATCTTCCAGCCATTTGGCGTTCAATTTGCGTTCGCAACGCTCTTTTGATTGGTTTTTTGCATCCCCCTGCCACCCCACCCGGGCAGCCACCTGCCCTGCACCTTTTGGCCCCAGCTGCTTTGGCCACAAATTGATTGCCTTAAAGTAACTTGTAAAATGCTTCTAAGCGCGATCCGACTCTCCACTCCGAAACTCCAACTGCAAAACAGAAGCAACATTACAAATGTGTGGCGTTATTGCCACGGGGGAGGAGTTGCTCCGGCTCCGGAGGAGCACCACTCAAAAGCAGCTTTGATTAAAAAAAACCAAGTAAGAAAGATCGAGTCGGGTGTGCAGGACCCACAGATACTCACACTTTATGCTGCTCTCTCAATCGACGAACTTCGGTTTTAAACCTATATATTTGGTAGTACTTATCCAAATAAAGAAGTATATCAATTCTGCGGATAAACTAGGATTTCCCATTTTTACTTTCTATATCTCAAAATATGCACTTTTGCCTTTAAAACACACCCGAAATATCAATTTTGATCGATATTATGTAAATGGTAGCAGATATTCTAAAATAATGATGGACTCGATCTGCACGTAGTATTCAAGAACACATATCTCAAATTTGAAGTGAAAAGCTCTTATAGCTCCCGAGATTTACGAGTTTATACATCTAGTCAAACAGGAAAACAGACGAAAAAATGTCTCTCCTACTCCCATACGAATATATATACTTCGCAGCTGGCTTTTGCTAACATTTACACTAAAACATAACACCCCATTGCGAATGCGCACAGGGTATGAGGGAAAAGAGGCGAGTGGGAGCCGATCCGCAAAGCAATCGCCGTTGTTAACAAGGATTTCAGCGCATGACAATTGCAATGCACACCTCCGGGCCATTAATATGCACCGACACGACAATTGGAACAACTCCGGATTGGCTGTACGGCTGTACGGGTAACTGACTGGTTGGCCGGCCGGTTGCCTAGACTCACTTTCATGTCATTTTACTATTTGTAATTCGATCTGGAAAGGTGGAGTGGTGGATTGGTGGGCAGGGGTTTCGATTGGCTCAGTTATTTAATCACTGAAATTGTCTGAGCATAAATAACATTTTCTCGACTTATTTGCACAATTTGTTTGCCTGTTTTGACAGACCCGCTTAGAGGCAGAAGTTGAAACGGATCTGGTAGCCCGATAAACCCGAGTAGCCTCCAAATGAAACAGAGCACCGGCTAATGGGTTAGGAAATGGCATATCATTCGATAGCTGTAAAGGTGGAAGATGCTGCCAAAGAAGATGTTAGCCAAATGCTTCCTAATTGCCAACAATTAGGAATAAATTGCCAAACAAAAATAGCTGGTATTTTGTACAGTATTGTAGCTAAGAATGAAGTATAAAGCATAGTTCAGACTTTAGTTTGAAAATAATGTTCGGGTTCATTTGCTCGAAGAAGAAATTCTATAGGAAGTATTTTGTAAGGTAGATCTGTAAAACTGGGTTCATAGGTATGAGACGTAGTTTAAGCTCAAGATTAAGAAATCTTTAAAACTGGGTTCTTATATACAAAGCTAAGTAGAGGGTAAAAATTGAGAAATAAGTTTGATATAAGAATTTACGTATTATTTGATAATTTCTATGAGATATATAAATATACCATACATAAGTTATTCAATAAATATATGTATTATAAAATGATTAGTATTATTATCAAAAAAAAAAAAACTCTAATATATTTTAAACTGATATCTCATATACCCCACGTATTAAACAAATAATGTTTTTTATTCATTAAAGATGATTGTAACATATATCATATATTAAGCAAATATAAATCTTAAATCGCTTAGGATTCAAATGCAGTTGGCTTAAAAGATACCGTTAAGCATGTCACGTTTTTGGCTGCTCACATATTTGCGCAAAATATCAATTGTTACGCGTATGCGTATTTGCATGGCCCAAACATGGGCGATAAAACCAGGCTAAGAGCAGGCAGCGAATTGGTAACGAAAATTGGGGACGCGATTTTCCAATATTTTGGGCGCCATTGTGAGCCATGATGAAGATGTGAGCGTTTCCGATTAAACGCACTCGCTGCCACTCACTGCACAACAACAACAGTAACAGCAACAACAACAGCAGCAACAACAACAATAAGAACAAGAGCAACAACAATAATCAAACAAACAGGCAGTGGGAAAACCCTCTCGAACGGCAATCTCAAGGGTGTGTTCAATTGTGTCAATTTAACGCCTTTTATGGCACCCCTAAAACAGCACCACCCACCCCCACTCCTGCGGCAGGATCTGTGGCAGGAGTCGTGGCTGCACGTTGGGCATATTAATTAATGCATTCGATGTTGCCTCTGTTGCTGTTGTTGTTGTTGTTGCTGTTGCTGTTGTTGTTGCTGCTGCGAAGCAACATTTGTGCAGTTTAAACCGCTCGATTTGCAGCCGGGCCCAAAGTGTTAATTACGCCCACACGCGCACCGCTCGAAGGACTCGGACAGGACACACACACACACACACACACACACACACATCTGCACACCAATACACTTGGCAGCCGGATAGTTGCAGCTCGTATGTATTTTGGTTTGGCAAACGTGATTATTAGTAGTTGCCTGTCTAAATATTGGAAATTGATAATACGCTCAGCTCATGTCATATTGAATGCAGATCCTTGGCCATATCATCGACAGCTGCCAGACTGGATAATGCTTAGTTTTCTGTTTGCTGCCACATGTGGCACTGAATGAGCAGCAAATTGCAATTTAATTGCCAGCCTCCAAATGTGCATTCAAGTATCCTTCGCCTGGCTCCATAACTGAGCCTCAATATTGAATACCAATTAAGTTCTAGATAAATGGGTGTAGGCAGTACCGAAGTCTTTAGTAATATAATTAAGAGCATATGATCTGCCTTTTTTAATTGTGTTAAAGCTTAGAGCTTAGAGCTTTGCTAAATGATTTCACATTGTTTAGTTTGCTAGCATATATGATTTGAAATTTTTGAAATTCGCATAGAGAGGTGTTAAGTAGAAGTTTTTGTATGAGTGAAGGAAAGATTTACACATTTAATAAGAGAGAAAGAGAGGAAGAAACAAAAAAAAATAAAGATATAAAAGCTAGAGAGAGAGAGAGAGAGAGAGAGAAAAAAAGAATAACTCAGAACGAGTTTGAGAGAGGAACAAGCTAAATAATATTTGTATTTAGAGAGAACTAAATCTAAATAAATAAGAATGAATTTTAAGAAGTGAAAAAAAATAGAAAAAGATAGATACAGTGATACAAAAAAATTTAACTATTAAAATAAAACAACTGAAAGAGAAAGGTATAAATATATTTACAAATTGTGTATATAAGATTAAATAAAAAGAGATAGAGTATAAGCAAATAATATCAAAAACTGCCTTTAATATTAAAAGTTTTATTTGACCTACTTAAATGAATGGAAATCTCATAGAAGAGCGTTTAACTTAATTATCTAGCTTTACATACTACTTACCCCATTTAATCTAAACTATTGTGAACTGTTACTAAAACTAAAGTAAAGCTCAGGGCTTACAGCTAAAAGGATGCGACCCTAAATACAGCTTGACTTTATGAAAATCGCATAGAAGAGCGCTAATAAGAGAAAAAATTTTTATAAGTTTATTCCTGCTTGTTCCAATTTAGTCAAATCCATTGTTAACTTTCACTAAGACTCACGTCTTACAGTTAAAACTACGCTACTCTGACTACTACTTGAGTTTATGAAAATCGCATAGAAGAGCGCTCTGTTTGATTACAGAATACCCATGCATTCCGCCTTCGACCACTGTTAGCCTCCCCTCAACCTAAACCGTTACGAACTGTCACTAAAACCGAACTAAAGCTCAAGGCTTACCGTTAAAAGGACACGACTCTGGAGGCGGCACAGAGCGATGCTTGGGCAAATATCCTTGATATCATTTAGTCAAGTGGAAAAAATTCAATCAGCATACTTGGCAAATATTCAACAGCGATTGTTTCACTGAGCACAGCACGGCAGAGCTTTAAAGGGGGTGGTGGGTGGGTGTGGGGGGTGCTGAGAAATGGGGGTTGCATAAATCAACAGCAAATAAAATGCTGATACGCTGAAAGTTCGTCGAGTCTTCGATGCTTGAAACAAAACATGCGAAGCGGAATCGGATTCCGAATCGGGCAAAAATTCGCATTCACGATAATTGAATTTCTGTGCAGGAGCAGCAATAGGAAAAAAAAAACAAAAAAAAAAAAAACAAAAAAAAAAAAAACAGAAAAATAAAGGAAACTCGTAATAGAAAGAGTAGAGAAGAGAAGAGGAGGAGAGTGAAGAGCGGAGAGTGGAGCCTGGAGCCAGCAGCGTGTCCAGCGATGCATGCGTCGCACGTAGCCGGAGGAGCCGGTCGCAAAAGTACGGAGACGGCGACAAGGATGAGCACACTGTGCGCCCATATTATGTGCACAATAAATAAACGTGATCAGCATGCCCAAGGAGGAGTTGCCAGCCCGACTGCCAACCCGGCTGGCATCCTGGCAGGCTGCTTGCCAGCAGCTAAGTCGCTGTCGCTGTCGCTGTCGTCCTTGCGCTTGGCTGCGCGGCCGACGTCGCCGGCTGCATGCTGAGAAGGAGCCGCAGCCGCAGCACGACTGAGGAAGCACTTGAGAGGATGTAGACGCAGCTTCCACTTCCCCTCGCTCCACCTCCCCCTCCTCACCATCATCCTCCTCTTCCTCCCTGTGCTCCAGTTGCTGCCTCGAGACGGTTTCCGGCTTTTGTTGCCCAAAAGTGCTCGACAAAATCTTTTGTGTGTAGCTCCACGCTTTTATCTCCGTATGTGTGTGTGAGTGTGTGTGTGTGTGTGGAGGGGGTAGCTAAGTATGCCCTAAATCCCCAACCCCTCCGCCCCCTCCCCGGTGAACCAAACTTTGGAAAAACAAGGCGAAGGCGTCGAACTTTTTATGTTAACTTACTTTGTAGTTTCTTCTTATTTGCAACTTTGATTTTTGTTTATTTTTGCTCGTAGCAACCCCCAAGACGACGACGACGACGACGACGAAGAAGAAGCAGAAGAGGAGTTAGGGGGTGGCGCACGCACAACCCCCGCAGAAGCGAGACGGCAAATGCTCAAAAAGGAAAATAGTAAAAATGGCGACGGGCGCCAAACTTTGGCACAAAGTAAAAGCGGGAAAATTTCTGCGCTGAGGCAAATTTTCATGCTTTGGCTCTTGAGTTTTTCCATTGGGTTGTTCTGCGCTTTAAAATGCGCCATTTTCTTGTTTGCACTGCCAACCCCGTCCCGCCCACACGCTGTGCAAACTGACCCAACCAGCCAGCCACGCCCAAAAAATGAGGAGCGCCCCCAATTTCTGACCAAGCGGAAGTTTTATGAATTTTCTACAAAGCAGGCAAAGTTTTCTCCGTCCTTTCGAGCATTTCACGCTTTTCTTTTCTTTTTTCTTTAATATGTATAAAAAATGAGTGTGCGTGTGTGTGTGTGTGTGTGTGTGTGTTCGTTCTTGCATCTTTTGTGAAAATCACTGCAGTGTGCATAATGCCAAAAAGGAAAGCATGGAAAATGAAAAACTCGTGCCGCCTGCCAACCGGAAATATTCATAAAAAATCAGCAGCAACTTTTCACCAGCTAGAAAAAAACATTTTTAAGAATGGAAAATTGGGGAAGAAAATTCAGCTACAATCCTAATTTTTAACTTAAAACATAAAGTTTGTTTCTTTTCTATTTTATTTCTTTATTCATTTTTTTCTATTGGTATTCCAATGCGGGTTATTATAAAAAACATCTTCCAATTCTTTTTCTATATTTTGGAAAGAATGTGAAATGTCAACCCTTTTTTTGTGGCACTTTGCAACACCTAATGAAGTTATTAGGGTCGTCGATGAACGTCAACAAATTGACATTTAATGAAGTGAGCGACCCGCACAATGATCTTTTAATTGCCTGCCAGAGAGAAACCCGGAACAAAGCAACACCTACAAATTAACTTTAATCACTTTTGGGCTGATTGTCCAGACATATGTGTGCCATATATATATATATATATATATATATATATATATACTAATTATGATGTGCTTGCCTATTGACATGGAAGTACGAAGCGTGAAGCGTGGAGAACAGTTGCTTTTTAAATACCCTGTAAATTTAAATTGTGCGAGAACGGTAGGTCAAAGAGTCCAGCAGAGGGTAGATAGCTAAATTATAGTCTAATTAGCTGACAATCCGACTAAGGAAGTTCTTAGCTATATATAGGTTTAATAGACATACCTCTGTTTATCTAGAAACGTAGCTGGGAAACTTAAGATACAAAACTGTGTTACAGTTATTATTTAAAATTAAAATTATTATTTGAACTAAGGGTATTCATTATCAACCATACATATAAGCTATTTATAAGCATTTTCTTAACTTTCTTTCCTTGCCTCAAGGGTATTTCGTAGTCCATATTTCCACTCTGCCTATTAAGCACTTTCTTACATAAGTAGGTGTACATCTACCCTCTGCATGGCTCATTTATATTGGATACATTTTTACTTTAGATTATTTTTTCTATCTATGGATCGTCATTTTAAGTTAAGTTCAAAATTTCTTTTCTTTGATAATAATTTACGCTGCCAGAATATCAATTGATTTATAAATAACCGATCTGAAACTTAATTGAAACAAACATTCTTTGTCTGAAATATGTATCTATAACATATATAACATATACAAATCGAAATTCTAAATTTTAGCAAAAAACCTGAGCTTATGGATATGGATATAAATTAGATTAAGGAACGAAGCTTTGAAGTATTTTTATTCGAAGCGTATTCCAAGCCTTAAACTTCAGTTCTTTATTAAATTTGTAGAGCTAAATAAAAGCAAATTAATAAATATGCAATAAAATACCATATGGCAAATAGATCTTACGTACATTTGAATAAAAAAAATGTAATTTATAATTTTAAAGAATTTTTCTCTCATTATATTAAACTGAAACAAAAATAATAAATTAATCAAGCAATACAAATTTGTTCTTTACATTTACATTTTTTATGCCATAATATTTTCTAATGTACAATTTGAATGCTTCTTCTTCTTCCTCGTTTACCTCCCAACTGTGCAACATCTTGAGTCTGTTGCATTTGCATTTATTCATGATGCCGTTAATGCTCATTAGGCGGCTGACTTGGCTGCAAGTGCGGGCTACACATAGATACAAAGATACAAAGATACAAGATACATATATATGTATATGTATATGTATATATGCCTAGTATATCGTATATATAAAGCGATAACTTTGCAGTTGTTGGCTGGCGCTTTTCTCAGGGAAATTAACATAAATTATGCACGCCCACTTGCGAATGCAGCTCGTGCGTGCCCCCGCTTTTACCGTTGCACGTGCAGCCACCCCCAACAGGTGCGTGGACGCACAATTAAGCGCACGGGCTGGTGGTGGCACGATGGCAAGTGGGGTGTACCGTTGCTTATTGAATTTTCATATTTTATGCAGCTCTTCAACTATGCAAAGCGAACTTAATAAACGAATTAGAATTAGCCAGCTTTTAAGGCGGCGTGTGCCGGGCCAAGAGGCTGGGCATAACTTTTGCTTGCAAACACAACACACACACACACACAGAGCCAGAAAGGGGGCACCCTGTGGCGGGGCCACCCTGTGCGGCAACTGCTCACATAATCGAATTTATTTGTCTGGGCTTTGGGCAAAAGTTTTACAGCGGTTTTCACTTGCCTCAAACCCCAAAAAACTTCAAACTCTAAACCCTAACCACACACATACACAAAGGCGCACACACACACACACACACACACACTTGCAGATTTGATTTTATTTTGCGCTTCTATTTCAACTGATGCTGTAAAATTAGCAGCATAAGATTGGATTATCTTTTTATATGCCACACTCGCATTTGCTGCTACTCCTGCTTTTGCTTTTGGATTTGCCTTTGCCTTTGCTTTTGCTTTTGCTGCTGGCCCTTTTTTTCGACCCTTTCTATATTTATTTTTGTTTGTTGTCAGCCCTGTGATTACGTATGTCGGGGCACGTGCCACGATTAGGCGAAACACGCTGCGTCCAAGCGTGAGCGGACTCGGACTCGGAGTCTGGATCCGGATCTGGATCCAAAGCCGAAGCCGAAGCTGTATCCGAATCTGAATGCGGATCTGGCAAAGGCAACTTTTGTCATTTTGGCATTGTTGCTAATTTGCTTAAAGTCTGAATGTGGACTGAATATTGACTCTTATTTAGGGTGGAACGAGTGAGCAATTGAACTAGTTTCGACTGAGATATATTTAAAGGGTGAAGGAATATGTTATGTATATGTGTGTAATACTATTAGCTGGAATAATGAACATGCATTGGGTTAAGCCTTAAAGTCTTTGTACTCTAAAATTTACTCTATTAACTGAAATGCCACTCTATATTTACCCTATATATATATCTATATATACCCTATATTTGTGCTAAGAATATCTGCTCTAACTGAGTTCTTATAACAGAAGTTTGTCTTGGCTTTCTTTCAGCTGAAGATATTTTTGACTACATTTTGGATATTCTACGTTTGTAGGTAATTTATGATAAATATTTGGGTAGAATTGACTACAGACATAGAAAAGTATAAACTAATATTGTATAATATAATTATGAAGAGTATGTGGTATATTATATCTAACGATTTTATAGCAAACACGAAATTTTGTTTTGGTTTTCACTGTCTTATAATCTAAACTATAATATAGAATATAATATAGTATAAAATAGTACAATATAATAAAAAAAATGTATTATATTTAGTATTTAGCATAATATAATGTTATATATGTATCAAATATTATAATGTAGCATTTAGTGTTAAGTAGATTTTAGTTTTAGTTGTAGCATATTATAGTAGAGTATATACTAGGTAATATATCACAGTATGATGCTATAGTATAGTTCATATTATTGTAAAGTCTAAAGCCTAGTATAGTTAAGTGCAGTTCAATATAATCTTAAGTATTCTATTAGAGTTCTAAGATCGAAGCTCATAAACTAATGAACTTACAGAATACCCTAACTTCATTTATTATTACAGCTGCAGCTCTATTGATATGATTATATATATCAGATATAACGCACAATTAAATTGAATATATTCCTAGTCGAGTTTCACAGGGTGTTCGCAGCTGGCTATCGTACCATGGCCTAATTGGAACCCCATAGTTTTTCCCGTGCTCAACACCGAATCCCAGACCCAAAATTTTCGAGGCTGGACAACCTGTGCGTGTGTCAAAAAGTCGGAGGCAAAGAGCGGACCGCGAGGAGAAACCGCGACAACCGCCAAAAGCGGCGTCAAAGTCAACGGGGGCACATTCATCTCCCATCTTCCATCTCTCCTTCACGCATCCTCCCTCTCCTTCGTGCATCTTCCAGCTCTGTAGCTGCCCAACTAACCAACGTAACCAACTTCGAGACGTCTCAACTAGCCGCAATAAATTGCTGGAATGGTCAGGGGTTGGGGTCGGACTTCATGCCGAGGGGTTGGGGGTGGGGATGCTCCCTCTCTTTCACACTTGAGTCGCATCTGAATTGCCATCTCTTTCACTGTCTTCGTTTCTCTTGCGCTGCTTATTTGTTTGTTGGCTTTGACTCGCGCCTTTTTGTTTGTTTTTGATGTTGATGAATGTTGCCACAATTGTTGTTGTTGCTTTTGCTGCTCATGTTGTTTAGTTAAATATACATATATATATATATATAGGTATATACATATTTTTTGGCCGTTTGCTTTTAATGTTTTCATTTTGTGGCTTTCGGGTTCCGCTTCGGACCTTGCGTGCCGCTTGATGCATGCCCCGTCACATTTCACAGATCCACTTAACCTCGTGATTGATATGTTGCAATAATTCTTATCAAACAATGCCCCGGCCATGAAATATTGACCGCAGCGCCTTTTCCATAAATGGGATGAAAGTGTGTGTGAGTGTGTGTTTAAACAAATGTAGTTTTTAATATACCTCACGCTTGCACACTTACCAGATCCATCATACAAACGCACTTACCTCAACGATCATATATACTTACCTCACAGATTCTATAAGTCCAATTTCTAACTTTCATATAGAATAAATTAATAATTAAAAAAATACATTTTTAATTTTACCTATACTATAGTTAGTAAAAAACTTCGTAATCCTTTAACATATATCGTTATATACTTATACTTATTATACATATTTAGCTCCTAAGTGTCCCTTTTTAAGTCACAGATTCTATAAGTCCAATTTCTAATTTTTATATAGAAAAAATTAATAATTAAATACAAAAATTTTAATTTTACTTATAATAAAGTTAGTAATAATGTTCGTAATCCTTCAACATATATCATATATACTTATCATATATATTAAGTTAAGTGTTAAGTGTCGCTTTTTAAGTCACAGATTCTTTAAGTCTAATTTCTAACTTTCTTATAGGATACGTTTTTTATTATACTTATAATATTAGTACTTAGGATCTTAGTAATCCTTCAACATATATCATATATACTTATCATATATATTTACCACCTGAGCGTATATTTTTAAGTCGTAGATTCTATAAGTCGAATTTCCACACTTTCATATAGGATAAGTTTTTAATCACACTTATAATACAGGTACTAAGAATCTTAGTAATCCTCTAACATACATAATTTTAAGTACAGAAACCCAAACGGAAATATTTCCTGTAAGCAAGTATTTGCTATATCAAAATAATCGATCATATAATTCGATTAGCTTATAACAATTTATTAGACAAAGATTTTATATCAAAATAATCGATCATATCATTCGATCTGCTTATAACAATTTATTGGACAAAGATTTTATTGCAGGTAATATATATTAAAATTCAGCTATTAGTCTTTTGTTTTAATCTCTTATGAATTATTATAAAAGACAAGTTGAAATACAAGATAAACGTATATTTGATCTAATTTACGCACATTTAATTCATATATAACATAACTAATAGTTCTTAATATTAGTCTTAAAGTATAACCAAAGTTTTTTACATATATATAAAAATATTGTTTCAATAAAAGTGACTTCCACAGAATATTTATATACATCATATATTATATATATGTCAATCAAACTCATATAATATATTTAATATTTTATATATAGATAATCATTTTTAAACTTATAATACAAATTTTAAATTAATATAAATAATTAGTTAACTTAAAAAACATTTTTTCTGCAAATCGAATCAACTCTTGCAATTAAATTGCAATAGTATTTTTTATAGAGTATACATCTATCGTTTAGCTCTCTCTTACCCACTCACTCCCCTTTCGCTCCCCTTTCGCTCCCCTTTCGCTCCCCTTGCTCTCTCACACTCTATGCCTCATTTGATAATGATATATCCGAATGTTACATTTGTAGTTGGTTTTGGAATGCAAAGCAAAGCAAAGCAAAGCAAAGATCGTGTGTATAATTCTCACTTTGTAAACAATATTAAGAAATATTAATTTCCATTTATCATTTTGATTGAGCGATCAAATAAACGACTGAAAGAGAGAGAGAGAGAGAGGGCGAGAGGGCGAGAGAGAAAGAGAGGAGCGCGAGGCAGAGGGAATATCAAACGGAGTCTTTTGGGTTTGTTTTCTCGTGTGATTTCTTTATTATGATAGCGAGATTCGCTTTTAATGATCTTTGCGTTGCCCTCGTTGATTTATGATGGGTTAACCTCACCTGGGGCCGAGGCTGGGCCTCAACCTGGGCTGCCGCAAGGTGCCGAAACTGTAACTGTAAAAACTGTGGGAAATCGGAACAATAAAGCCGACTACAGATTCTACAACATACTCTCTCTCGCTCGCTCTCTCGTTCTCCCGCTCTCTTTCTCAAGTGCAGCTCTCGACTTGTGCTTTGTGCGACGCTCTTTTGTTTGGGCCTTAACTTAATTATAGCCGCAAATAGGCGTAAAAGTTGCGCAATTCTCGAGGGCGGTTCGTTGGGTCGGGTGAATTTTTTGACTCTACGGTTCGACATTTCGACATTTCCTGTCTCTGCGCTGAGCACTTTGTAAGCCGCTTAAATCCCGAGGGGTTTTTTCTATTCTTTTTTTTTCTGGTTTTGGGTTTTGTGAATTGAATTTAACTTGGGGGTTGGGCTTCGTCCTCGTCCTCCTCATCGTCCTCGTCCTTGTCCTCCTCTATACAACCACCTCAACCAGTTTGACTAACAAATGCTGCAAGCGTGCAAATTAAAATTCGGTTTCTGTGGTTGCCTCTTGCATAACACCCAAACACACACACACACACACACACATGTATATATATATATATACTGACACACCACCCAGCTGGTAAACAGCCCACACTTGTGTATAATTTATTTTGACATGTTTGCCAACATTTCAATTGATTTTATTGTTGCACGGCCAGCAAAATAACTGCGCATTGAAATGTATCACAATTATATATATTTTTGTCGCTGCCAATTGAAACATGAGAACTTGCCTTCACATCCAACATAATAACAACTTGTAAACTGCAACACAAATGCGAAACCGCACACCAGACATGCACCACCACCTGCCCCTCTACGCCAACCGCCAACCGCCCCCTTGGTTACGCCCACCATGGCAACAGCTGAACCACCCGCCCAACCACTCCCTCGCCCACATTTCAAATAGTTTTGCGGGTTTTGTAAATTAACAAATCGAATTTAACGCGCGGCTTAACCCGCTGCAACTGTAAAAACAAGTGAGTACGCTCGAGTGGGGTATGCTCGACTAGCAGATACGCTGGAAATCTAGTTAAAATATAACTTCGCTTGTAGTCTTAGCAACTGAATTTAATTTGAATATAAATTTGGGATATCATTGTGTGTAATCACAAAATATTAAATTATGCAAAATTATTGAATTAAAAATTAAATGAAATTATTTAAAATGAGACAGGAAATATGTAAAAACTGTCAAGGGAACTTAAATTCCTAATTTGTAGTCTTTATCACATACAAAAAACGAAGTTTAAGTATCGATTTTTATCGATGAAAAAAAATGAGATATCGTAAAAATATTAATTATGTTTTACGTAGAATCTATATTTTTTTTAAAGCAATTTTTCTTTATTGTCTTAACTAATAATTATATATAAATTAAGGCTAACTCAAGGCTAAGCCGTCGTAGAATCCATATTTCGATATAAAAGTCTCTTACTATTGACATTCATTTTTATACAGACATACATTTCCACAAAACCAATATACCCTGCTTACCCATTTCAATGGTATAAAAAAAAATAAAACTCAACCCTAACGCTGAATCGGTTTTAGTTTTATTTTCCGCCCTTTGCACTTACGGTTTTTCATAAATTTATCAATTTTTGCATATTTGTTTGCATCTGATAATCATTGCGGCAAATTGCGGCAATTGTTGTTAATGATTAGGCGATAAAAAGTGTATATATACACATATTTATAAATACTGATATATATCTATATAAATTATAGAGCGTATCAATGGCCTTTGATTGCGTTTGCCTTCGCAGGTGCTGGGGGTTAATTGTTTAAGTGGGCGCTGCCACGCCCCGTCCTTCCCACCCTCTGCTGGTTGTCAAATATGTTAAAATAATAAAAAGCTGGAAAACTTCTCTCGAGTTGCGAGTTTTGATTTTATTTTTTTATTATTTGCGCTGTGCAAAAAGAAAATTGAGAGAAAAGTTTGTGCATATTTTAAGAGCAAACAATTTGCATGTAAATATGTGCAAAAAATGTCTTGCTGTCTCCCTCTAACAGCATGTATGTTTGCATTAGCATATGGGTGAGAGTGTGTGAGTGTGTGTGGAAGTGTGTATTTGTGTGTGTACCTTCGCCTGTTGAAAATATTCGACAATATTTTCCAACAAACAAGATTTAAAAAAAAAACAAAGTAAATATGACTTTGAGTTAGAAACGAATATCGAATACGCTTTCTTTGAGAAATAATCTTAACGTATACAAAATAAAATATTTATTAAATTAATTTCTAATTTTGTTTTTCAAATGTATTCTAGTAGGTCTATAAGCTGCTCTCTTCTTACTTTTGCGGTTTTGCCTCATAATCCTTAAACGTTTTACTGGCTGCTTTGTTTTGTAAGGTTTGCTCAACTCTAATAAAAAAAACAAATAAAGTTATCATAAAATCATTTTAGAAATAATATTTTTTAAGGCAATGTTAATAGTCTGATGAACCGGTTTTTATCTGAACCAATTCACAATTTATGATGAACCTGTAAACCAAATTCTTGGATATGAGAATCCAATTTTAAGAAAATGATCTTAGCACATAATATAGGTTTAAAGAAATAGAATAGAAACCTCAGTCCGAATCTAATATTATTAATATTAGATAAATATACGCACACAATTCATGATAAACCTCATCTATACGAAATACTTGTATATGGAAAACCGCAACTCATTGCAAAAAAATTGGTTCGAATAATCGAAGTTTCACATATTTTTGGTATTGCGGTCCTGGCTTCAAGGATCTCGAAGCGCAGAGGCTAACGTTTTTGCTCCACTTGGTTTTTCATCTATAACAAAGAGCAAATATGCATTTTGTGAATTTTCCATTTTCCATTTCCCATTTTCCATTTCCATTCGGTATTTTGCGCATTTTTATGTTGTTTATTTTTGGAAGCTTTTAAAAAACATCAGTACTTTTCATTTACATATTCGCTTTGTGGAGCTCCCTCGCTCTCACGCGCTGTCTCTTTCTCGCCCATGGCCGCCTTCTCGTCCTGGTTGCGTATCCTTTGGAACGTTTCGGAATGTTCGTCTGCTATGAAATTTGCATAAAATGCAAATGATGCCGACAGAGGAAAAGCTGGAAAAGGCATCGCTGGGTGCCGCTGCGGCTTTTTTGGTCCTTTGCGATATCATATTTATTAAAAGGATTATTGGTGCTTCACTGCCATATCCTGTTAGTGTGTAGCCGTAACACTCGACACTGTTGCAGGCACAAGTTTTTTTTTTTTTTTTTTGTTTTTTGTGTATTTTTTGTGTGCTGCTTGCCTCATGCAAATGAGCAACGGCTGCCTTTTGTTTCGGCCACCCAACTCCCAATGCTAGCCCCACCCACACCCCATTTTCCATAAAAAGAGAAAATATGTTAAGCAACTGTGTTTTTTCTCTCTGCTCCCGTCGCCATATTTGATTTAAAAGTTGACGCCAAATTGTTCAAAGCGTTGTAAAATGCATGAAAATTACAAATACAATTAAAGGCGGGCAACTGGAAAATGATCGAAGAAGGGACGGGGGGATGGTAGGCTGGAGAAAACAGGTCTTGCTCACTTGCAGGAAAAATCTTTGACCATTTTCACACCTCGCATTTAGCGCCTGCGAAGGCGCCTTTTGACTGCCCGCTTTGTTAGCCAGAGAAAAACTGTTTGTTTTGGCCATTCTCACCTTTGAACTCGGTTTAGTTCTAATGAAGTCGCATATTGAATTTATGACTTTACGACTGTTTGCAGCGCGCAGCTATTTATAGACCTCGCTCCTAGCGGTATGATCAAGTGGAGCGCCCTTTGATTACTCCACTGATTTCGGCTTTGTGCCAAAGGATCTGAGAATTCAATTAAGCTGTGTGAGAAGGCTTCTGGGAAATACTAGATTGTGCGAATATCGGTGGAGATATCTATATATATTGGTTGCAGTTATATTTAGACTATATGTATTAAGACTGTGATTGAGGTACTCATAATACTAAATAGTATTATCTGTTTAGCTAGCTTGTAAACTTTATTTAATCTGAATTGGAAGAATATTTATTAATTTAAATTTCTTTTAAGTCATGATTCGTTTTTTTAATAATTATTCAACACTCAAACTAGGAAATTTGTTCGAAGAATAAAAATTTATATGAAATCTTAATTTTATAATATTTTGATGCCTATAAGTCAGACATAAGTTGAATTAATTTGTACTGGAATAACAATTTTTTATGTTTTCTATATTAAATATAAGTTTTAATTTCAAATGAAAGTTAAATAGCATTTCAATTTAATGCTTAGGCTAATTTTATATCAAGCAAGCTACTTTCCAACTTTTAATTAGATAGTCAAAAATATGATAAAGAATATTAGTCTTAAATATGTGTGTATGTATATGTATGTGTATGTATTGCAATCAATTTTCAGTTCATATTTGCAGCCACATTTTAAGCTTAACTAGACTCAAAAAAATACTTGGGTTAAGGTTTTGCCTACTTAAAATAGAAATTATATAATTAATAAAATGAATAAATAAATAAAAATAAATAAGGAAATACCGTTATTTATGTAACAACTTATAATCTGTGCCTCCAGCACAGGCCCGATTGCGTGTCTAATCGATATTTGCTTCGTCATCCGCCGCTTTAAAGCTGCTCCACAAGCTCTTCACTATGTCAGCTTAAGGCTCGGCAGGCACTTGTAAATTGCTCATACGCCGCGTGCAACATTTATGCCACACACACACATACATAGAGAAGGTGGCGAATGGCGGATGCCCCATTTGGCAGTCGAGATCCTGATGCACAGTTCCACGCTCCACTCTCGACACTCGAGCCACTCACCACATGGAAAAACACCCACATATGCACTAACACCGCCAATTTGACGCCAAATGCGACTCCAACTGTCTGTGTGAGGCACACGTGCAACTGTGTGTGAGTGTGTGTGTGTGTGTGTGTGTGTGCCCTGCCCCAAACCACCGCCAGTTGGCTGCCATTTTACGAAAATGTTAAAGTATCAAAATCATTGGAATTGCGTTGAGAATGTTTGACAGTTCATAAATGCTCGGCGCTTGACTTGCATAAATATTTTCTACGGCCTGTGACAGGATGTACACACACATACACACACGCACACACAAATACATATCATGCATATGCATGTGTGTGTGTGCATCGCTGGCACTTGAAAAGTTGAAGCTGTCGCACATCAGAATGCGAAAAGTTAAACAAACGTTCGCGGCGTCGACGTCAGCGTCAGCGTCAGCGTTGATGGCGGCAGCGAGTTTTACAGCTATCGGACACATAGCTCAACACATTTTGCTTTTTAGCTTTTGCTGTTGTTGTTGCTTTTGTTGTTGTGCACGGGCTCATGGTTGCCATTTTGTTTTGAAAGCCGTTAAAAGAACGTCGCTTGTTGCTGCTGCCGCCACTATTACTGCTGTTGTTGTTGTTGTTTTTGTTTTTGTTTTGTTTTTTTTTTTACGTCCCGCAACGTGCGCCAGTCGCTCTCTGTTTCTTTCCCTTTTTTTTTGTTTTGTTTTACTGCTTTGTTTTTACGCTCTGCGTCTGCGCTCTGTTAAAGCCACTCAAACGATTCCGCTCAAAATGTCAACGAAGAGTGCAAAAACTCACTCAAAAAAAGGGGCGTTGCCCAATCGCCAGCCACGCGTCACGCTTGCTTGGCTCTCAGTGCGCTTGAATTGAGTGTGTGTTAGTCTGCGTGTGTGTGTGTGTGTGTGTGTGTGTTTGAGTCTGTGTTACAGGGTGTTTCGCTGCATTCAATTTCAGCTGCTGAACGAAAAAAACAGCTGTTGGCGATTTGAGTTATGAGTTTTTGCCGTGTCTTTTGACAACTGCAACTGCAACGGCAACTGCAACAACTACCGACTCTGACTGCGACTGCGGCTGCGGCTGCGGCTGCGGCAGCGGCTTTTTGGCCTGTGCCGGAATTCTGTGGAATTTTTGCTGGGGCATGTTTGAGGCGGAGTTTAAGCGCCGGCAAAACAATTTTAATACATTTTTTGTTTCCTTATAAATAATGTATTTAGTATGTTTTTATTAATTCATTCCATTTTATAGCTATCTAGTTGGATGGATTCGATTTGCATTATAAATAATCTTAGTTTTGATTAAAAATTTATTTAAGGAATATAACTAGAGATCTACATCTTTATATCATATTATTATTATGTCTTAATTTTATTTTTTTTTTAAATTCTCTATTTTCTAGTAAAAAGAAAGATTTCTTATAGGGATTACTATTTGTTTAATCTACTCGACTTATGTATGTATGTATTTATTATTATTTCCTTTAATAATTTGTTGAACCTCATATATTTAAGGAATATTTCTTATGGAGATTTTATTTTATTTTTTTAATACTTTGTGCTACTGCAAGTACTTCAGAAAGATTTCTTATACAGATCTCCATCTATTTATTTTTCATCATGATCTTTCAAATATTTTTGAATTCCACATCATTTAGGAAGCTGCTTTCTAAAAGCCAACTCAAGTATTTGTTGTACTTTGTCAAAAGCCAGTTGCAGTTCCTTTTCCATTTCCATTTCCATTTCCATTTGCATTTCCAATTTCAGGCATATTTCAGCAACTTCCTTCAACTTTCCAACTCTTTAGTTATCACAATACTTGCCACTGCAAATAACTTCTCTGAACTTATCTTTCAATCAAGCATTGCAGTGACTTTTGCCCGCTTCAGATTCTTGGGATTATGGCCAACAACTTTTTTGCCCATTGCTCCATTTCTCAGCGCACACTTTTGGCCCATTCATCGCGGGCTTAGGCGAAGGCGCCTAACAATTCACTTCCGCGTCTACAGCCATTTCCGTTGCACTAGTCAACAAAATAGCGCAAAATAGCGCAACAACAACAAGAACTACAAAAAAAAGTAAACATAAATAATAACATAATAAATAAAAAAAAAAACTAAATAAAACAAAACAAAACAAAAACAAATAGCAAACAGCTAAAGAAATGCTAACAACTCAAATGAACGACAACGAACTAAGCTGTAAAATGTGTGTGTACGTATGTGTGTGTGTACGTATGTGTGTGTGTGTGTGTTTGTGTGTGTGTGTATGTGTGTGCTTTTTGGGGGCTGGCTGGGCATGCAAAAGCCCGGACTCCAATATTGATGGGACACGCGCACGAAACGCAGCCGAGGTGAAGTAAAAAATATGACGCGATTAGAATCTGTAATTAGTTTACGTGTATCTGCAATTGTTGCTGTTGTTGTTGTTGTTTCATTTGTTATTGTTGGTGCTGAGAATTGCACTTGTTTGGCGGCGAAACATAAAAAGGCGTTAAAATGTGCGCCGCACTCAACACGCGATGTGTGCGGAAGCCGCCAACTGCAGCTGGGCGGAAGATGATGAATGGCAGCAGCAGCAGCAGCAACAACAACAACAACAACAACAACAGCAGCAACTGTTCATAAAAGCCAAAAGCTAGCAAAGTTGTTGTTGACTTTGGCCAACAGTTTCTTCTGCTCTCTTTTAGCCAAAGTCAACAGTTGCAAAAGGCTAGGCTAGGCAAACGCGCAGTAGGAGGAGCTGCAAAAAGGGGTTGGTAGGTGGAGGGTGAGTGTGTGGGGGGGGGGGGTGTAGGGAGTGTTGCTGTTGCTCCACTCACAAACTGTGCGCATCCGTTTCTCTAGTTGGCATCGCTTAAATTATATCGATTTCGTATCATAATCAAATGTTTGCTGGCTTGTCCGTTGGCGGTGCCGACAATAACAACTACAAAAACACCGACAGCCGGCCAGCAACGATAACAACAATAATCAACGCACGACAACAACAACAACGGCTGCAGCAGCAACAACAACAATGGCAAACAGTAGTGGCAACAAACAGGCTCATTTGCATATTTACCAAACACACAGATGTGACACACACACACACACAGACATGCACACACATCACATTCACACACACACACACTTACACATGCATGTGAAAATATACGATATCGTGTGCTCATAATAAGTATCTGATAAGTAATGATATACAAACACACACGCACACAGCTGCAGGCAAAATGGCTGCACACCACAGCGCCAACACACAGACACACACACGCACGCACACTCATGCACTTGCCGAGCCATTATGCAAAGTGCAATGGCTGCAATTTCTGCTGCTGCACTTTGCATTGGCGCTTGCAACGGCCTCTCGTTTGGCTTTGCGGCGCATTTTTGGTGTAACACAAAGTGAAACAAACGCACACACACACGCACACTCCCACACACACACACACACGCACAGCTAGTGAAAGAGCAGGCAGACAAGCACTCAAAATGGACAGAAACAAAAGTCAACAACAACCACACGTACAACTCCCACATTAAAGGGTCTCCACTGTAGTCCTCCTCATATCAAGTCTGAAAAAAATAGTTTCATACTTTTTTTTTAAGTGTAATTCTAGACGTTTGACAAATTGGTTGAGCTGCATGATGGAATTTGAGATGAAAGTTAAATACAAAAATCTGTTTTTTTTTTTTTTTGGTTTAGTTATTGACTGTGAGAATTGATATCATGGGAGAGTTTGTGGATCCATAAGAAAGAATTGAATATTATATAATATAAAATAGTTTTCACATATCATATATTTAATTAAAGTCTATAATAAACCATGATTCTATCATATGCTATCTATATATAATCGTCTACATCTATTTTTGTTTAATTTCGACCCTTCCTTGAATTTAACTCTCATTCTCTTATGTTTTCCTTCTATAAAGTTCTATTTGCAATTCCTCTTTATGCAGCATTCGCAAGCGTTCCACTGGTTGCTGCCTTACAAAATAGACTCCAAGCTAAGAAATTAGTATATAAGAAAGCCTTAAAATAAAGTTAGAAAATTGCACTTAAATTAATCACAATCTGTTAGCCCCAAAGATAACTCCAATACTGCTTAGTGGAACGTGCTATATATTTTGAATAAGTTTCGACTAAAACAAGCACTTAAAATCGCTTCGACACATTTGCCTCTATTTTATGACTTGTTTTCCAAATGCTATCCAACAAAATTATTTCATGCATAAATTGTGGCTAGGAATTCGACTATAGCTGGAACTCCATTATTTTCCAGCACATTAAAGACGCATAAAATTTGTCGAGCTCCACTTTTTAATGTCTAACAAAGATCGAAATAAAATAAAATTATATATTGTATTTGGCATATGGTATATGGGAAATGCCATTGGAAATCAATTAAAAACCTATTCGAATCTCCGTCTGTTAAATCAATTAAAAAATGAAATTCCAAAGAATAAAGCTATTTGATTTGTTTCAGGTGTATAAACCCTTATCGCTCAGCTCAAATTATAGATTTTATGGGCCGTCCATAAGCTTTATCTTGTTTAGGCTTCAAATATGCCACAGACGAGCAGCTCTTTATGTCTGCTTCGATTGTTTTTGTTTGTTTTCTCCATAAAGCAGCCATAAAACTGGAGCAGCGGACAAATTGATGATGGGTCCACAGATCTGAGACCCAGACCTGAGACACAATCCGAATAGGCGTGAAATCCATCTTGTTTATGGTGGCTGCAGAGAAAACAGATGGAGAACGTGGACATATGTGCTAATACAGTGCAAAAATCATGCGTTTTTTCACTGGTTACACTTATTACTCTGATTGTAACTCGACTAGTGAATACCCTTTCCATAATTGTCTGAGATAAGAATGTAGCTAGACTATTCGGTGCCTGAACCGATCCGATTATACCCTGAATTGGGTTCACTCAATTAGCTAATACCCTATAATAATTGTCAAGTTAAGGTAGAGGTATATATTAAATCTATATCATTTGGTTAGTCTAAGAATAGCTCGACTAGTCAATCATACTTGTCTAGGACTGATCAGACTTGTCTAGGACTATCACTTATCCTTATTTGGTATATTCGTTAATTTTTTACTTACTATTTCATTAGTCTAACAAAAACTCTACTAGTGAATACCCTAGCAATAATTGCAGTTGACACTACAGCTAGCCAACTTTTCAATATGCACCGAAATATTTTTATGATACACGGTACTTATACCCTGCATATAAGCTCTAAGCGGGTTTTATGAGTCAGCTGCTGTTGATAGCAAAACATGTGCATAAACAGTTGCAAAATTACGTGATTTGCACAGAAAATATTAAATCGTACAGCTAATACAATAATCTTTTAGCCCGACTAGGTTATACCCTAACTATTATCAATTCAATTCAACTTGAAGACCAGTTCAATTCAGCTCAAAGTTTTAAAGAATTTTTTGAACATTTTTAATCCATACGACAATCATATACCCTATCTTAATTATGTCCGCAGGTATACTGACTCGAATATTACATTTTATTAACAATTATAAGCTAAAACCAACACAATATACAGGGCTCAAATATAAAGCTTAATTTTAACTCCATTGAGTTTCAATATGCCGCTTATACCCTGCAAAAACCTTAGGTGAAACCTTAATGAGTGAGCGCTGGTGAGATTTTATACGGTTTTTGAAGTGCCCTCCGGCGATTTTTGGGCTTGCGACTTGTGACGAAACATATTCGAAAATTCGCATTGTCACATAATTACGGAATGAATGGAGCGTTCGTCCAGTTTCGATTCCAGTTGGATTCGTCGCTCGGGGTGCTTCCCACAATATCAAGTATTTATCATTTGGCAGGGAGTTTCGTTTCCCATTGTTAACTTGTTAATTTCGATTGATTGACTTTTAATGCGAACTGCGACAACAAATTGTATTTTGATTTCGGTTCGCCTTATCTAAGGCACCGTTATGATTAAATCAAGAGAGAACTTTGGTCGCGCCTCGCACGCGGCTTATGAATTCAAACAAAAGGACGAATGTCAAGTGAGCAGAGCGAAAGGGACAGCAACAGAGTGTGTGAGTGTGAGAGAGAGAGGGCGTCAAGTCAATGGGATGTCAACGGCACGTGTCCTTAATCCGGTAATTACGACGCTACTAGCCCAGACTCCCACACAAGTGTACATATATATAAGTCCATATATATACATTTATTTATATATATATATATATATATACATATATATATATATATGCCTTGTTTGGAGTCCGGATTGTGGTCTGTTACAATGGCCATAAGTCTCCGTTGTATAGATAAAAGATAGAGCCGGGCCATAGATAGGCATCAATAGATATTTTCCCATAACAAGTTAATTTATGCTCCCTTTAGATGATGCTCAGTAGATAAACAACCCTTTTGCCAGCGGGCAGACTTTTCTTTCTTTTTCTGTTTTTTTTTTTCTTTTTGGGAAAGTCAGTTAACCTGTTGACAGACCACAAAATTCAAATAAATTATCCAGGCCACCGAAAACAATAAGTAGCAGTAAGCTAGGCAGGTGTGCAAGACTAGGGAATACCCTATGGAGAGGTGTTGTTCTTGATTTTGTGGAGACATGTGCGAAGTATCCAATAACTTTAGGATTCTTATGCTGTATATTAGATTTTTAGACTAACAACAAGTTTGTCATCGATTTTACTCGAGTTTAAAGAAAGGTATGAATTATTTGAAATAAATTCGATCTGCGGTTCCCATTGAAGAACTTTCATGTACAATTTTAAAGCTGTAGATCTTAAAGTTCCCGAGATAAAAGTATTCGTACACAGCAACAGACAAAAAGACGAGCGATAAACTGTTTAAACTGTTTTTGTATAGACTCACGCCTTCTGCCTCCTGTGGCATGCTTGCTTCCAAGCACATTATACCCCATTGATTCATTTTCAATTGAAGGGCACAAAAAACGAGAATTCTAATCGCATTTATCTGGACAACTGAAACTTAAGTCGAAATCGAAGTCGAAGTCGAAATCGAAGCTGAAACTGAAACTCACACGGAAAATGATAAACGCTTGTAAATCGCTGCTAGTCGCTACTAAAATGACTTCCATTTGTTGTTGTTGTTGTTGTTGTTGTTGTTGTCGCCATGCATAATAGAGTTATCATAACGTAGCCCTCTCTCTCTCTCTCTCTCTCTCTGTCTTTCTCTCTTTATATGTATATAGATCCCATTCCAGTCGCTGTTTGATTAATTGTCGCTGTTTAAACTTCGCTCGCGCTCATAATTTCCCTTCATCGTCTTTCACAAATACAATTATCATTCTGTGGCTTTTGCGTTAATAAAAAGAGTTTCTATTGTGTTTTATTGTCTTACACACAGATTTACCATATGCATATAGTATTATTAATTTCATACATATATACACATAAGTATGTGTATGTGTGTGTGTGTGTGTGTGTTTGCCCCCATGCGCGGCGTCGAGACAATGCCAGCCAGTTAAATCGTTTTTTTATGAAAATCTCTTATGGGCTTTTAAATGTTTAATCGCTTATGAATTTTGATAACGCCGCATTGGGAACTAATAAAAAAGGGGAGGGGTATATGTGAAGACTTATGAAAATAACGATAAGCCAAAGAGCATCCATTAGTGCATAAACTTATTTCATCAAATATATTCATATGATACTTTATAGGGGTATATATTAGGAAAAGTATTCATGGCTAGTCAAAGAATAGAAATTATTAACTAAGTTAAAAATATTAGAATTTAAAATAAATTCTCTTTTATTTGTAAACTAATGGCAAAATAATTTGTACATGATTAAAACTTAATTTTCTATGCGAAAAATAGATTTGAGAATTCTTTTATACTCGTATTTTTTATTTTTTACAATATGCTAAAAAGTATGGAACTATCCTAAACATTTTGATCACATTTATATGTATATTGAGTTCCCAATGCTTATTTATAATCGAAATATCTTAATCCTAACTATTTTTAGCTATGCTAATTGTGAATCTTCAGTTAATTTATGTTTATCATACTTAAGATTCTAGTTATACATATATACACATCTAACACAAAAGCGAATTTTATATCCCTAAGTTGAGGCTTGTTGTTATAAATATATTTTTTCCAAATAATATTTCCATGACCTTAGATATACAAAGTATAAGCTAACAAAAGAAAATCCATGCTGAAATGTTTTAGAGTTTGCCACCAGGTTTTGGCAATTACCATCAACTGTTAACATCATGTCAAATAAAGGCAAAGTGTTGCCCAATCATTCACAGTTTAACGAGCAGCGTTGCCAATTGGCACCCGCACTAAGTGAACGCCCGCAAATCAAAACGCGCCGCTTAAAATTCAGGTAGTCCGGCAACAATGTGGCCATCAGCTTCAGCTCCAGCTCCAGGTTCAGCTTCAACTTTGACTGCCATTCGCCAATTTTATGGCCACTCTGCTTTTCAATTTTCCAGATCCAAGTGGCGTCTCGTTGCGCCTTTCCAATGCCGTTAAAGAAGACTCCCGACACCGACTCCAACTTCTACTCCAACTCCTACTCCAACTCCTACTCCTACTCCAACTCCTACTCCAACTGGAACATGAAGCCGACTCCAAGTCGGGGTTTGTTATCAGCGATATGGCATCATTGTAATAGACTCTTCACTGTGCACATTTTACGATGCTTACAAGCATTTCAACAAGTTTTACAGCTTTTCCGCTAAAAGACAGCCCCCAACTTGTTCACACAAACAACAAACATACGGCGAGAAAAAGAGAGGGAGACATAAATGAAAAGCTAGGAAGTCCCAAAATCGAACATCATTTCGATTTGGCCGTCCACAGCTTGGCTTCGCATCTTGGCCCATATGCAGGCAAAAGAAATCAAGCCGAAATGAGCCATTAAATGATGCTAAACACGCGGGCATTTTCCACCGTTTCCACCGTTTCCACCGACTGCATTTGCTTCCACAGTAGTTGGCCGACGGCTTTGCTCCGTACAGTCATAAATTTCCGACAAAAGAATGTAACCCGATCCAGCTCCAGGGCCACAGAAGATATACCCAGTCGTAGTCGTCGACGTCATCGTCATCTTAGTTCGTATCAGTTTGGCAGGTTTTTTGGTTTCCCGTTCGATGGCTGCAGCCAGATTTCTTCTGAATAAATTAAAACTAAAATCTCTGCCGCCGCTGTGAAAAACGTGGGAAATGTATTCATCACGAAGAGCCAGAGACAACGGTTTGATCTGCTTCTTTTCTCTGGCACCATGGCGCATAATATTTTTTTGTTATTCCCATTTTATGGCCACTTAAAAATCCAATAATCTTCTGCAAGTGTTGTAATAATGAGCTAAGTTTTCGAAAAACTGCAACCGGGGAGCCCAATATTACATGTGATATGTATATAATTCGAATATTAAGAGGTTTACATGTTTATTCCTGGCGGGAAGCTTCTGGGTGGGAGTGTCAGATAAAACTTTCTGTTTGGAATCGAAAATCCAGCAATGAAGTCTGTGTGGCTTGCATTCAATGGTGAGAATTGCAAAGAAAGGCGATAGCTGTAAGGGCGAGGGATAAAAAATAAAACACTATATTTTAATATAAAGAGAAGCAGAGAACCAAAGGCTTACTAGAAATCATGAGAAGCGCAAAGAGAGGAGGTAAGTCATATTAATCCTTTTCAGCTCAGAGCTTAACAACTTCTGCTTATCGTTTATATTTCCTGCTAAAGCTTTAAAAAAAAAAATATATTTATTTATGAAAGGCCGTGAGTATATTTTCCAAGAAGTAATCCACATTTACAGCTCTATCCAATCCCTTGGAGCTGTTCGCCCATTTAGGCGCTAATGTCGTGGCTTATCGTCCGAGTGCGTCATGTAAATTGTCACAGCTCGACAGCCACTAGCTCAAAGTAATCACCTGGCCTTCCTCACCTGAGTCGGCGAACGGTCCTGCAGCTGTCTGGGCTACCAGGTCGTACGCTTCGACAGTTCGTTTATCTAAAATTCCAGTTAAATGCCCAATGGCCGATAAGATTTTCCACTTCCCAGAGAGAAAAAGAGAGAGAGAGAGAGAGAGAGAGAGAGAGGGCGAAGCGATCGGTTGCTCACATTTGACATTTGAAGTGCGCGTATCTCTCGCAACTCTATGCCGAGGCACTACGGCCGCCAAATTGGTATTAAATTACTCACTTTGGTGATAATCGAAATGGACACGACACGATTACAACAACAACAACAACAACAACAACAACAACAGCAAGAAGTAGTAGAAGCTGAGGCAGAGGCGGCGGCACACAGCCAAGCGATGTCCACATGGAGCGATCTTTCGATCTGTGAACGGAAACCGTAGAGTGTGGAGCGTGGAGCGTGGAACGTGGAGCAATCGATAGGTAGAACGCAGTCCCCACCAACTGTGAACCAGTTCGTCGACTATTGCGCACCATAAAGAAAGTAAAAATATTAAGATGCAGACAAGTTGAAAATGCCACCACATCACATTTTGAGCGTTTTCAAAACGATCAATTTTGTAGATAAGACCCGGATACCGGGTCCCGGGTCCCAGGTCCCAGAGACTTCATCGTACCACACGCCCGACGGCCGATCCCAGCGATCTTTTGAGCCCAGTTTCGCTTGCAGGTAGCCGGCAACAACAACTATATTAAGAGCAGAAGAGACTTTTGGTCCAGGGTTAGTCGTGGCAATCGGCGCAATCTCAACATATGTCAAATTGGGCAACTAACTGGCTAATCAGTTGGACAAACAGTTTGCGCCGCGGAACAAGTGTTATTATTTCTCTCACTCCCCCAACCCCCAGTTCAGTGTTCGCCTCTGTCTACCCCTCTCTTTCCCAATAGGTATTCAATTGGTATAAATCCTATTTGCATTCGCAAACATCGCGCCCGACTATTAAAAACAAATATTTGCGGCCAGCACAACAACAAAAAGTGATAAAAGAAAAAAGGATCAGCACACACAAAGTGAACATATGTATGCAGGATGCACACACACACACACACACACACACACACAGCCCAAGCCGGGCACCCCTTTCTCTTTCTATCCAAATAGCTGTCACCTAATCCTCTGGCCCGCACGCTGGACTCAACTGCTTCTGCTTCTGCTGCTGCTGCTGCTGCTGCTGCTGCTGCTACCGGTTGAGCTGTTGAGCTGTTGAGCTGTGGAACTATCCCTGGCAGCGTTTCCGCCTTCACAATTTGTACAATTGTCGCTCAATTTATTGTGGATGGATGATCGAGGGGTCTGAAGGGGTGGCTGGGGGAGCGCTGCAAACGAACAACTTCCGATTACAACTTCATTTGTAAATGTTTCCTTCGCAGCTCTCGCATAAATACAAAAATTTCAGCCGACAGCACACACGTGCTTCCACACACTGGGCTTCTCTCTTCTGCCCTCTCCCTCCCTGCCGGGGGTGCGAATTGTGCCCACATCTGTCAACTTGTATGAAGTGTCGAATGGAAGTTCATCATCCGTCCAAATAGTTGCCGTCATGATTTGCTCCTGCTGCCCTTTTTTTTTTTTTATTTTTATTTGTTTCTGTTTCTGTTTCTGTAACTGTTTTTATTGCCGGCTGCTGTGCGGGGATTTAATCTCCACCTCCTCCTCCTCCTTCACGCCTCGCTGTGGGTGTGAACAGGCAGCTCAGCTTTAGACCATTTGACGCAAATGAAGCCTCTGGTGTATTTCGTACACCCCATTCTCCATCCTCCCCGCCCAAACTTGGTTCTCTTTGAAGGCTGCTAATCACTTTAACATACATTTGCATTGCATTTACACGCGTTTTGACCCTCATTACGTGCAAGTCGAGCCCCAGCCGTGGCTCCAGGGATTGCTCCTTACCCATCTCCCAGCCTTTTTTATTTCTATCATTTTTGTTGCCCAGCCTTGCGCAAGGGTCCGAACCTCAATTGTCGTATCGCATTCAAAGGGCAGTCGCTATTTACCCAACACCTTGACGAACAATTAAGAATCTAAGATAAAAGTGATTTTATTCTTAAGAATAATGTAGCAAGAGTTAGGGTATCAATACAGTCGTATATTCACTCAACTGCAAATATCATTTAGTCAGAATAAATACGAATATATTGATGCAATAACTCCTCTATATATATATATATATATACATATACATATTTGAAAAAACGTTACTCTCTATTCAAAATATTATTTATATTAATACTTATATAGAAATATTACTTTGTTGCACCTAAATTGCTAAACAACCTAGTCTAAGAATAGTCTAAACTTCATATCAGGATCTTCAATGCTTCAATATTTTGATTTAAATAACATCTATATACTACACAATAACTCGATAAGACTTCAGCTGGTACTATATTAATTGTACATAAGAGAGTTTTTTTTTAAATGTTTTTGGGTGAGAGAAAATAAATAACCCTAACCCCTAAGCTTGTCTGTTATAAAGCTATTTAATAGATTCAAATCGTGTTCACAAATCGTTTCGTATTTAAAAATACATTCTTTTGATATTATTTACAAATAATGTATATATTGGAAACAATACAATTTACAAACTATATGAAAAATTTAAAATGTTATAAAATATTCAAGATAATATTAAAATATTAAGGTCTTAAATATATTGGTGCCAAATATAATAAAATAAACCTAAGGAAAGGAAGTTGATTTAATAAGTAAGACAAGTGCTTGACAATTTATTTTTTTTATAATCACGAATTAAGCTTAAACAAAGTTAACAAAGTAAAGTTAAGACCTGTAAGCCATATCCTCAACATTTTTTTTTTTTTTTGGTTTAACAGTCTTGTTAACAAGATTATTAACAATAAACTCTGCCACAAGAACAATGTTTGTAGTTTCATTGCATTTCATGTGAGTGAACTTTTGACACTTTGTCTCTAACTGTACCCAACTTTAACTCCAAAACCCTTTAGCCCCTTCTCCAACCCCATCGACCAGGTTTTTGACAACTTGGGTGTTAGGTTTGCCAATGGACTTGTCAAATTTCGCGCCCATTTAAACAGCTGAAAATGTGCAGAGATAAATTGCTATTGCTATTGCTTTTGTCAACATTTTCCCAGTTGAGAAGATTTTCCTTGGCAGTTTTCCACGGCAGCTGCGATGCCAGCGATGCCAGCGATGCGGGCTGTGTCTTGCCTCTTGGTGTCTTCTTCTTCGTATTTGTAACCTCGGCTGAATTTTATACTTCAATTGTTTTTTGCGCCAAAAACTTGTGTTTACAAGGCAAATAGAGGAGCACTCACAGTTAGGTGCCACGCCCCCTGGACCGACGCCTGTAAAAGTTGGCGACTGTTTTAGTTGCAGCCACGCCCCCCCTTTCGAAAGTTTTGTGTTGCAACGAAAAAGTTGCTGCCGTTGTTACCGCTGCTGCTGTTGTTGTTGTTGTTATTGTTGTTGTTGTTGTTGTTGTTGTTGTTGTGTCTGTTTTTTGCTGCCACTCGCAGTTGAATTCACAAAATTTGTCACGTTTGTTATTTTTGTCGACTCGAATCGGAGCTGAATTGCGTTTTGTCGAGTGGATTTGAGTTTGGATTCGGATTCGGATTTGGATTTGGATTCGGGTTTGAGTTTGCGTTTGCTTTGGTTACGTTTTATTTACATGCTACATGCAACGATTTTGAAATCGCAATTAACTGCAGCAGCAACTTCCCCCACGCCCTTCCCCCTCATCATTTTTGAGCCACGCCCACGCCCACCAAATGGCGTGCAGCATAAATTCAGTCATGAGCATTTTGTCCTTTATAAAGTCTAATCCGCATTTATTTTATGCGCGGCTACAAATCGTCGCTTTAATAGTGTCACCATGAGTTATTGGAGCAGACCCAGAGCACCTCCAGCGTACCTCCGGAGCACCTCCAGAGCAGCAGAACAGATGCCTTTGGGGTCCAGGCAGTCGCCCTGCCGGTGGCTTTTGGGCACAACAAAAAAAGTAAATGCATGCATTAGTTAATGTCCAGTCGCTGTCCAGCTGCCCGTTTGGAGTGCGCCCAGCAGGATGCAGTTTATAAGCGCGCCGAATCGCAGCTCCAGAACAGTCCCAATTCCCCGTTCCCCTCTTCCCAATCCGCACTCCGCACTCACCAGTCCATTCTCCCAACTCTCTCGATCTGTGGCGGCGGCGTCGCTTAAGCCAATTCAAAGTGGCGACCAAAACGGTGGCCGCTGATCTCCTGAGCAGGAGACAACTGGACTAAAACTCAACTCAACTCAACTCAACTAAGCTGCACTCAACAGAACTGAGCGGGAGGGAACGGAACGGAAAGGCACGGAATGGCACGGGACGAAACGGGAAGGCATGTTGCTCGCGTATTACATTTCGCGCTCGATAAATCTCCGCTGCCTGCCGACCGACACATATTTCATATCAACGCAGATAGTCAGCGGCACAGTGGTGCAAAAGCTGTGATGCAATGGAATGTGTCGATTATAAAATATTAAAATTATTATTTAATTAATTATATTAAATGGAAATGACAGTTTATATTAAAAAAGAAGAAATATATATTTATGGGACATTTTTAATAAAGTAGATTTAATGTATGTTAGACCTAAAAATTGCGTATCTTAACACAGTCTGTCTTAACTTACAGTTATTCTTACCCAAGCAAATTAAAAAACATCACATTACATTTTAAGAGTTATTTTTTCAATAATAGTTAAAAATGTATTAAAGTAAGTTTATAGCACAAATTATTTAATTTATTGAATGTAATAATTAACTACAAACGAATTCGATTGGATATATAAAAAAGTAGAAGCTCCCTATAAACCTCAGATGTTCAGAAGCAAAGTTTTTGGTGTTCAATAAGTTAACGAATATAACAATATATAAATTATATGTATATATAAATATATATAAATTAATATAATAATATTTACTATATATATTATTGATATTGTGAATTTTTCGAATATCGAATAATATTGAAATATTTGCTTTCGCTTTAATATTTTTTATCAAGTTTAAGTAAATTATTTGAACATACAAATTGAACTTAATATTAATAAAATTGCAATATTTTCATGCGTATTCGACCCACTGTGCGTAGGCACGTCGTCCGGTTGCGCATCATAAAGCAAATTTCATTTTGAATTATTTTCGTATACATTTTGTTGCTGCTGCTGCTTGTTGCAGTTGCAATTGTGCGTTGCTGGGGCGCTCTCTGTGCGGCAAAAGGTGTTAATGATTATCATCATTATCGTCATCATCTGAGGCGGAGCTGTTGCCGTACCACTGTGGCAATGTGGCAATGTGGCAATGTGGCATTGTGGCAGCAAGCAATGGCAGCCCATTGATGGCGTTGAACGCACATATTCTTAAGTAAAATTTAGGAGCTTTTTGCACTGTTGTTGCCGTCATTGTTGTTATTGTTATTGTTGTTGTTGTTGTTGTTGTTGTTGTTGTTGTTGTTGTCGAGCTGCTTTGCTCTGCACTTTAAGTTGATTTGCTGTGGCGCGCATAATTCATATTGCGCCGGACAGCAGTTTGAATGGCCAGCGATATTTTAAGGATTTCAATGATCAATGTCAGCAACCGGCTGGCAAAATTGTCATAATTTATGAAATTAAACCATGAAAATATTTACTCTGCATAGACGTTGCAACAGCGATGTGGCAAGCAGCACGAGTCGTCGACTCATTAAAGCAAAAATTGAAACAAAGCCAAAGTCCATGTTGCTGGTGGTGTGTGGCATGTTGCTGCGGATATGCAGCCACCACCCGAAAGTGGCTAATAAAGCAAATCTTGTTGACAAGGCTCAAGGCGACAACAGCAGCAGCAGCAGCAGTAGCAGCAGCAACAGTTGCCAGCAACAACAAAGTTCTGCTTCCTTTTGGTTAGGCTCTACATGGAAATTTCGCCAATTAACACCTTTTAGCATGTTGGGCAAAGACGACAACAACATCAGCAACAGGCAGCAGGCGACAACAGCAGCAGCAGCAGCAGCAGCAGTGGCAGCAGCAGTGGCAGCAGCAGTGGCAGCAGCGGCGGCAACAGTCGTCGCAACAACTACAACGAATGCGTTAATTAAAATTATAAAAAGCGGCAGCTGTGGCAAAACCGAATGAGAAATGAGGCAGCAAATCGAACAACATTCGCAGTTCTTCATATATATTGTTGTCATTGTTGTTGTTGTTGTTGTTGCTGCTGCTGCTGCTTCGATATTAATATAAAACGGCAAAAATACGATTAGCCAGCAAAATGTTTTATATACAGGCAAAAGCTGCCTTGGCAACATGTTGCTCATGCGGCGCATAGTAAATATGGATAACAGCAGCAACCAGCAACTGCAACTGCAACTGGCAGCAACATCACAACGGCAGCAACATGAATATCGCACCTTGTAAACTCATTTGCGCGTACGTGTTGAAACAAATGTTTGCGGGGGGTAACAGCAACAACAACTGGCAACAACAACAACGGGCAACAACAACTGGCAACAAATGTTGCATTGGCAATTGCCATAAGTCAGCAACTCAGCTCGGTAGCAATAGCAACATGACCACGCCACAGGAGCGCTGCCCAGTTGCATGCAGTTTATGTGCGGCCTAATGGGGTTGTTGTTGCTGCTGTTGATGTGAAGCCACCAGCAACACGTCCATCTTCATCATGGCCAGCAGAGTTGCTGCTGCTGCTGCTGCTGCTGCTGATGTTTGCCATGCTGTGCACTTTGCGTTTGTCTGGTTTTTTTGGCACCATGACACCAGCAGAGCGAACGGTGGAAGCCTCCACAGCCTCCTCCTCAGCTGCTGCTGCTGCTGCTGCTCCCAGCTTTATGCAAATGCGTCTCGACTGCTGCGGCGGCGGTTTCGGCTGCTGCTGCTGCTGCTGCTTCTGTTGCTGCGTGTCAATGCAAACTTTGCTGACTTGCATGCGAATGTTGCTTGCACAAACATTGAGGCGAACTGCAAAGTTGTCGTCGTCAGTTGCTGCCTTGTCTTTGCTGCTGCAACACAAACAACAACAGCAGCAAAAGCAGCAGCAGGAGCAGCAACTGCATTGCTTTTGGCCACGTCAGCAACCGCTTGGCTTGTTGGCCTGTGCGACCACAGCTGGGTGTCCTGTGCGCGCACAGTTAAGCAAACTTTGAGGGCGACGGAATGACAAGGAGGACACCGCCTGGACAGCGCCTGGACAGCGCCCTGGACAGCGCCCGGCAATTGCTGGCAGTGCTGCTGCCTAGAGGGAAAGCAGCTAAATGTACCGTTCATAAAAAGCCAAAAGGCAGCTGCGAAGTTCTGATTATAATTGTAATGCCTAAAACAAGCAAGACTTTGACTAGACTTTGACTACATCATTGTTATTACCATTATCATCATAATTATTGTAAACATTATAAACATCATCATCATCAGGGTCCTTACTAATAATCATTCTCATTACCTTTTTTAACCTGAGTATCAGTGTGATCAACATCTGGACAATTCGTACTAACATTATTTTCACTATTGTAATCATCATCATTATTATCATCATCATCATAGTTATTATCTTCATTCGCATCGATCTCAATATCATCATCATTATTAGTTTTATTGTGTTAATGATTAGAATTATTATTATCATTATCATTGTTATCATCAATATGATTAGAGTAATACTCTCTTTCATAATTATTATCACAATCAATATTATTGTATAATTATCATCACTTTCAGCATTATTTCTTGATTAAAATTATTATCAATAATACCATAATATTCTTTATCATCTTTATTATTTAATACTTATTATCATTATCATCATTGTCATCATTATTAATATTAATATTATTCTAGTATTTATTATCAATATTATTATACATCGTTATCAACATTATTATCATCATGCTCATCACCATCTTCATTTCTGTTCCCTTCCTGATTCTCATTTTCGTGTTTATCTTCATCCGCCTGCCTAATCCAATCCCTATCAATATCAATATCATTATCTGTGTATCAAAACCCTTAAGGCCTATAGCTATATTTAGCTATAAAACGGCTAACTAGACAGCACTGCTGCGTAAGTTGTCAGTTTTGCAGTTGGTGTTACATTTTTACGTGCTCCAACGCCCAATGATGGCACGCACACACACTCGCACACACACTCGCACACACACACGCACACACACAGTAAGCGCGGTGGTCAGTGGAGAACGCCTACGCAGTCGCAGAGGCCGCGGCTATGGCCAAGCAGCATGATAAATGTCCAATCTCTGGCAGAGTCTAGCTGTACGGGCTGCGTACGTGCTTGGCAGGAGCAGGACGTGTGCCGCTGAGTTATGCGGCATTTGGCACACACCAACAACAATAACAAGAACAACAACAACAACAACAACAACAACAGTAAGAGTCCAGCCTCAGTCATGGCACAAGATTATTCGGACAAAATCAATTAAAATGCCAAGCGGCATGACTCACCCACAGAGAAGGACCCCAAACGGTGAACAAAGATTGCTTGATGGGAGATGAAGAAGATGAGGAAGAAGCAGCAGCCACACATCAGCGTTGAGGTTGGTCTTCAAAAAGTGTTGAAAGCTTTTGGCCATTGTGTCTGGCCGATGGGCCCAATAGTGTGGAAATTACAAGTATGTATACGAATTTGCATACCCGCATCAACCAATCATCAACAACATGGAGTTTCTCACACTTGACCCCATTTTTGAGCGGGCGGCACGTTCTGTAATCGATCATCAGGGCTAAAAGTGGCCGGCCAGCATGTCAGCGGCTCATCCCCATCAACAAAGTGCAGACATTCTGGCGTTGCCGATTGCAGGCGTGCAACACCAACACCAACAGCAACATTCAACAGCAACATTCAACAGCAACATTCAACAATAACAATGCGCATACCACAGATATCAATTAATTTCAGCGACGTGAAAAGGCCAACAAATCGTAATAAGTCAATGCCTGGAATACAGAGTTCGAATCGCGGCCTTTTCAATCTATTGATAAACACAAATAACTTTCTTGCATGTGTGTGTGTGTCGAGTGGCAGGATGAATGTCCATATGTCGATAAGTCCGTGTGTGTCTGTTGTAGAATCGAGCGCAGCATCGATGCAAAGTCACAATCATCATCAATCGGTTAAGAAAATATTTAACAAGTGTTTGAATGATTTTGAAAAATGATGTGCAGCATGTGCAGCAGCAGCAGCAGCAGTTGTTGTAGGCAGGCAGGCAGGCAGCAGAGACATGGATACGAGTCCAATTCCAGCTTCTTGGAGCAACAGATCCAACAGCTCTACAAATTATTGCACGCGATCGCTCATTTCCAGCAGAAATAACACAAACACGGCAGCAACAACAACAACAACAACAAGAGCAACAACAACAAGCAAGATTCGATCATAAAGCAGGCAGGGAGGCAGTCAGACCGGCAGCGTTAACCCGTTCCGTTCCGTTCCGTTCCCTCCAGTCCGGCCGCAATGCTGCATGCCCGTGACCATATAACCGTATCCGAATGCGATGCAGAGATATAGCAAATAAGATATGGCTGGGGCATGTCATGCGCCCGCGACTGTGAAAACATCTCAATGGCAAAAGTATCACATCATTCATAATTTCATTGCCGGCCAAGTGGGAATTGGGGAATCGGAGACTGCGAGACTCGGAGACTGCGAGATGGAGAATGGAGATGGTGAATGGCGGTGCTAAAGGTGGTTGGGGGTATTTTCGAATTGAGTTGTTGTAGCTTGCCACAAAAATCTCTTGCCTCAAGTGTTGAATGTTTGCTCAAATAACAACAACAACAGCAAGAACAACTACAGCAGTCGCCGCAGCAGCAGCAACAAATCTTGAGCTCTCGATCTTGTTGTCGATCTCTCAGAGGCGCGGTGAAATTTGACAAATGAACCACCAAAAAAATATACACATATATATATATATATATATATCTACATGTGTGTGTGTGATAGCGTGGCTCGAAGTGATCATTATTAATGATGACGATTTGTTGATATTTTTGTAACGTGTTGTGGCAATGGCTACGACTGTGATACCCCCACCCCTTACCCTTCTGCCCCACCTTCTGCTCATGCTGCTCCTCGATCCCGTGCAGACAATTACAAACAAGTGCAGTCCGAGGCAAATGCCGAGTCACGCATTGAGCCACCCGCCTGTGGATGACGATGATGATGACGATGATGCACACAAATTGCTGGACAGATGCTGCTGCGACTCCAACTTCAACTGCGGCTGTGGCTGCGGCTGCGGCTGCTGCTGGCCGGAAATCTTTGCATAATCTAGGCTTATAATTCAATTAATACGATGGCTTGTGTGCACTTAACGCCGAGCCTGAAGTGCAACACTAGAATGCTGCCACATGACTGGCAACTCGAGTGTCGAGACGATCCTCGTTCCCAGCTCTCACTCCCTCTCCCTCTCCCTCGACCTCTCCCTCACTCCGTCTCCCTTCCCGCATTGTCGTCACACTGTCTGATGCATCTCCGATCTGGGATTCGTGTGCACCGGAAATCGATTTCGAGTGTTGCCAAAGATCAGTTGGCTTTGGCAAGTGTCGCATTAGCGTTCAATTGCTCCACGGTCAAGCGACTCGATCACTTGGCTTAAAAGCTTAAAGTTGGCTCAGCCACAGTCTTGATCAGCTATGGCAAATATTTGATCTGCTCATGAGTGGTTAACTTTGTGACGTTTCTAACTAATTGCATTTGGTAGCCGCGCTCTTAGGTACTAAATGCTTGCCGATTGGAAGTACACAAGAGCTACCTTCTAGTTATCGATCAGTTTAACAATATTATAAAACAAGCAAGTGTTACATCTTGTTTAAATTGAATAATAATCATAAATCATAATTGAATTTATGATGATTTTTTTCTTATATATATATATATTATATTTTTGATGATGCCTTACCTTCTAGTTATCGATCAGTTGAACAATATTATAAAACAAGCAAGTGTTATTTACATCTTACTTCAATTTCAATTTATGATGATTTTTTTCTTATATATATATATATATTATATTTTTGATGATGCCTTACCTTCTAGTTATCGATCAGTTTAACAATGATATAAAATAAGCAAGTGTTACATCTTGTTTAAATTTCAATTTATGATAATTTTTTTCTTATTTTACGCTTGCTTAAGTAATCGATAAATATTTTCGATGATGTCTTACCTTCTAGTTATCGATGAATTTAACAGTATTCTAAAATATGCAAGTGTTTCATCTGGTTTATGTTTTAAAACCAATCTATGCTGTTGCTTTCGCTTTTACGCTTGCTTAAGAAATCGATAGGTATTTTCGATGTCTTTCAATTATCGATCAACCTAACGGTTTCATAATTTATAAAAGTGCTTGATATAGAAGAAACTTAAAAGCTAATGTAATGTTGTTGTTCTTACCTCTTGTGTGCTGTGCTATGATATCAATAGATATTCGATAAATTATTGCTGCAACTTTTTAGAAATTATAATTTTAATTTTTCTATATAAAACACTATTTCTTTCTAAATATATAAATAAAATTTCAATATTGTTATTGTAGATGTCAAAATACTTTTTATCGATATCGATAGTACCATATCGATCAAAATATCTTACCTTCAAAGTATTAAAAATCTTCCCCAAGTGGAAATCTCAACAATTTTTTCGTCATCATCCTTGCCTAAAAGTTTCAGATAAGCTAAGAGGATGCTTAAGTACCCCGTCGATAAATTGATAACACAGTAATCGATTGTTTTTAAAAAGGGTGTTTGTTTTGCATTTTAATTGATTTCGATTCATCATTAATTGTATAGTTTGTTTTGTAATTTGTGTTAACTAAATATTTGAGTTTAGTTTCAATTAATCAATTTGCGTTGCTTATCAATTCGGCTATTTTAACTATGTACAAAATGCCTGGCCAGTTACATATATGTATATCGTATAAATATATGTGTATGTGTGTGTGTGTGTGTGTGTGTGTGTGTGTGTGTGTGTGTGTGTGTGTGTGTGTGTGTGTTTGTGTGTGTGTGTGTGTATAGGTAATTCATTTTTTATACATTTAAAAAACAAGAAAATAAACAATAACAACATTTCTCATGATAGGCATATAGTTTAAATATATATTACAAAAGCCTTGGCAAGCAGCTGCATTTCTATTCCCTAACAACTAAACGTTAGAAGTGAAAGAGAGAGAGACAGAGATAGATAGATAGAGTGTGAGAGAGAGAAAGCGAGAGATAGATGTTGATAGATAGATAGAGACAGAGAGCAAAACACTTAACAATTAGGCATTAAACTAAATTAAATTTAAATTTCATTTAAATTAAATTAACTAAACTAAGCTTAGGTTGTTTGTTTTTCTTCTTCTTCCTCTACGCTTTCTTCTTCTTCATCATCTTCTTGTTTATAGGCTATGCAGGAATGTGTTTGTCGCATTGTGAGATGGATCGGCATTATCCATTATCTCAATGTGGACTGGGGCTCGTTATCCGATGCTCAAAGCACGGATCAGCTTTTGCTTGCGATGTTTTCCGAGTTTTCATTTTCAATTTTCTCAATTTCTTTTAGTTTTGTTTGTTTTTGTTGTTTTTCATTTCATTTTGCATAAAATTTTGACTAGGAAAGGACGATTTTTGTTATTCATATTTTGCTTGCATTTATCTCATTTCTTTTTTTTTGTGTTTCTGTTTCTGTTTTTGTTTTTGTTTTTGTTGCTTGAGAGCAGCCCACAGCCAGAGCGATGCCAAAGCTATAGAAGATCCGTTAACAGATCCAGCCATTGAAGCTAGCGATGGGCACGGGCTGGCGAGGACTGCTGCAGTCACACCTCGCTGGGCATACAGTGAACACTCGAGTCCTGCGACAATTCATCCATAGATGATTCTAATGCACCCAAAACGAAAGATAGAAGAGAACAAATGTGTTAGATCGAGAGATTAGTTTGGTTAGCATTGGGCTTAAGTGGAGGCTTACCATGCGCTGGATATAGAGACCCTTTGTTGCCATTCATATGCATGGGATTCTGTGCGTTATTCTGAAATGAATACGTTAACTGCAGGTTAATATGACGCGCAAATGAGCTTCCTTCCGGTTCGCGTACTGCAATCAGAAATCGTTTGTCAAACACAGAATTAGCATCGTCATATATGTATATATATATATAAATATATAGTAATGTGTATATGTATATAGTCTGTAGTAGTTAATACAGCTACTTATTGTTTTAGTCTACATTTTGGGGTTAGTTGAAGGTGTGGTGGGGGGGCTAGGGAAAGGTGGTCGGGTGTGGGGGGTCGGGTGTGGGGGGACGGGTGTGGGGGGTCGGGGGGCATGCTGCACTAATCCACTACTTACTTTTATTCTTACCAGCATGTATGTGTTTTTTTTGACGCGCACGCGAATTCTGAAACCAAACTTGCGTCACCCGCTTGCTGAGACCGGTCACCGATGCGATCCGCTCCAAATCCTGGCCATCCGGATTACTGTCAATCTGAAAGTTGGCCTGCAGCACTTGCAACTGCTCCTCGGTGAAGGTTGTGCGCACGCGTTTCGTTTTACTCTTGTGATAACCATCACCATCACAGCCATCTATAATACCAAATGCACAGGAATTTCAGTTAGCAGGAGTCCAAACTATGTACATATATATATATATATATATATATATATGTGTGTGTGTGTGTGTGTGTGTGTATGTCTGGCATAGCTGTCGAGTACTTGTGTACGTGCCTAAGCCGCTGTCTAAAAGCATTTTGACAGTGGACCAAATTGAAAATGTCAAAAGTGTTTATAGTTTATAGCCGTGTGGCTTTATGGCCAACAGCTTCTTGGTGGTCAACAACAACAGCAACAACAGCAACAACAACAGCAACAACATCGGCGACATTCTGAAGCCGATCACGTCGTCTTGGCGCGTCGCGGCTTTGACTCTTTATGCCTCAGTTATGACACGATTTCATCAAGGAGCTGGCGTCTACCTGGCGCTTAGTTCCTCGTCCAAGCGTTCCAAATTGCCAACCGATTCGCTTGCCACGCAAGCGTGCAACGTTGTCGTTGCAACATATGTGCATGTACTGCACTTATTTGTGGCATGTTGTTGTTGTTTATGATATTTTGATTTTGGTTACGCTTACCGTCACTCGATGTGGTGCCACCCTCGACCGTTTCGAGATAATGAGCCTTGCAGAGCACCCGGTCATCCATGAGCGCGAACTGCTCCCCGGTGGACAACTGGCGTCCGCATTGATCGCAGGCAAAGCACGCCAAATGGAACACCAGCTCCCGCGCCCTCCTCACCCAATCCGAGGCGGAGATGCCGCGACAGCATTTCGAGCACTTGGCGCCGAAATTTCTGCAATTCGAATAAAACACAGCGGAAATTGTGGTTAATGATTGATATGCCTGGCGTCGCAGTTACATCCTTTACATACATACTGCCGCCTGCTGCTCTTTAATTACAATACTTTGCAACGCGTTTTCAGCGCGACTTGTGCGCGTTTCTCTTTGGTATAATATCTGATTGCCTATGAGTAGTAAGTGTTCATATATATGAGAAATTGTGCAGTTATTAAACTTATACCCTATATGCTTCATACTTTATACTATACTTTGCAACGCGTTTTCAGCGCGACTTGTGCGCGTTTCTCTTTGGTATAATATCTGATTGCCCAAGAGTAGTAAGTGTTCATATATATGAGAAATTGTGCAGTTATTGCACTTGTTATGAAATTCTATTTAGTTATAATTAATTTTCTATATAATTGACAAACATTTTTATATATGCATATAACATACACTAAAGCTAAAGTTTTGCCTAGCGATTAAAAAAGAAACTTTTAACAAGCGTTTTGCCAGCGGTTGATTAGCGGCTTGTTTATGTAACTGTTTTTACAAAATACCGTTAATGATTGATTTATATATGTCTTATATTGTATATATATAAGTATCTAAAGCCAACATGCACTATGAATATGTCTAGCGTTTTTCTAGCGATTTGCCAGCGTTTCTGTTGCGTTTTGCACAGTCGCAAAAATTTAAATAATATTAATAAATTCATAGTTTTAAATTAGATTTTAAACATTCACAAAATTGTTTACACGCGTTTCGCGTGCGACTTACGCGCGACTTGTGTGCGTTTCGCCATCGTTTATCAATTGCTTTTATATCAACTGCATTCGAAATATCTCTGCCTGCACTTGGCTTGAGTAAATGCGCACGCGTTTTGGACGCGTTTCGATTGCGTTTTCGCTGCACGTTTTCTAAGCGGAAGTTGTCGCGCTCTCTCGCGCCTGCGTTTTTCCAAATGAGTTGGCAACTTTGGCCGGCTTATTGTTAGCTTTTAAGCTTATTTTTACAAGCACAACATTGTGCGGGATGACTGGACCTCAGGCTCTACGGACTCTGATGTCTCCATCTTCAGATACAAGGGTGCCCACACACCCCCCCCCCCTCTCCCCGGCCAACTACGTCTTCCCCTCCTCCTCAATCGCTAGGCCCAGTGCACACTTAAAATTCTTAACTTGAAAAATAAATATTTTTACAGCATCTCACGGCGCGTTTGTTTGTTTATTTTCATTTCGTTCGCCGTCGACACCGTTTTCCGCCTGTGTGGACAGCAACAGACCAAACGACAGCAGCTACGTGTGTGTGTGTGTGTGTATCTGTATCTGAGAGAGAGTGTGTGTGTGTGTGTGTGCATCTGTAAGATACTTTGCTTGCAACTTGCATTTAAAGGCTGCTTCTCACTGAAAGTCGCTTTCGAAGCGTTTTGGCCGCATCGCATTCGACCTCGCTGTTTATCTTATGGATTAAGTCGCAACGTTGTCGAATTGTAACAATTAACCTTAGACTTATTTCCTCCTCTACATTTTTTTTATTTTGTTATCATGTGTGGGAAAATATGTGGAAAACACTTGTGCACACACACAGGCAAGAGTTGTGGAAAAATGCTTTCGAAATCGAAGAAGAAATAACGAGAAAGTTTTTCATAATTGATAAGGGAATCAAGTTAGGCAATTGGCAAAGATGTCGGTTGTCTATAATATATATGCCTAATTGGCATATCAGTTATATATTTTTTATATATGCTTAATTGGCTATATATATTATATATGCTTAAGCTGAAGCTAAGTCAAGCCTTGACAGCAGCGGCCGGCTTTCCATACTATCTAGATATATCCCCTTTTATAGCTCTACTTACTTGCTGTAATCGGCCTTGCAGTAGACCTGACGTTCCCGGATGAAGCACGACTGTTGGCGATCCAGCGGACACATGCACATGCAACATCTGAGGCAATGGGCGTGCCACGAGCAGCCCCCAACCTCGAGAAAAAATCGATCCGAGATTGGTTCGCCGCACGCTGCGCAGGAACGCAGCTCAGTCTGCAATTAGAAGAAAATGAAAACGAAATTAGTTATATATACATAACTATACTATATACTATATACTATACACTATATGTGAAAGATCATTTATAGATCAGTGCACTCTGCTGAAATGTAAATTGTTCCACGATAATGAAAAGAGATTTTAAAGAGCGAAATTTATTTGCCCGTTTGATCTGAACTTCAAAGGCGAACCGGTTCGCATTTTGTTATTGTTTTCTGATCATTTTGCAGCTGTTGTTGTTGTTGTTGTTGTTGTTGTTGTTTTCTTGGTACACTGATCTTAACTCTAATCTTTTGTTATGCTTTCAACCGAAATCGCTCAATAAATCTATCGAATGTGCCGTCGGCTTCTGTTTTATTTCTTAGCTGCAGCGTTTAACTTATGAATCTATATTAAAATTCCAACTACAACAACAGCAACAACTACAACAATAATAATAGTAATAATAAACAATAACAATACGACTAGGAAACGTCTCTAAAGACAAGTTTCTATTGTTTTTTTTTTTTTCTCGTTTCCCGATCGAAACATAAATTTAAAAACCTTATGCTAATTGTTATAAATTTCAATGTAGCCGAATCGCAGTCGCAGTCACGTTCACGATCACGATCACCGTTTCGTGTCACAGTATTCAAATCAAAAACTGGCCAAGAAAAAGCAACAATTTTTTCACTAATTTATGAGCCATCAATTCTGTATCTTATGCATATTCATTTTGGACTGCATCTTACGCCGTTTCCACAGCGTTCCAAACACACTTTATCACATATATACATACATGGATATATATACCATATAAGTATAGCATATATTGTCGATCCCAAATGGATTTTCTGTGTTCGCGTAATATATCAACTTCAACAATTAGCTCAATAACATTTTAATTTAATTTAATGCGGGAGAGACTTTAATTGTTAGTTAAGATTATATAGAAATTGTATTTTGCTTAAAAAATATATTTGAAAAAATTTTATGCAAGTGTGTTCATCCATATAGAAGGTATTTATAGCTTGTGGCTAAAGGCTTTTATTGATTATAGTATATTAAATAGACCTCTAAAAATACTCAAATTTGTTTTTTAATTAAGTCTATTGAGTTTATGTTTAATGTATAGATAATATACATATATTAATGAACTCATAAGATCTATATTTCTACACGTATCCATCTTCAATAGCCTTTTTAAAGATCTCAGAATGGATTCCATTAATAAATATTGGATATATATAAATATAATTTCTCATGATTAAGATTTTACTTGTGAAAAATCTTTAAGTATTCTTCTTGAAAACTTTATAAAAGAGAATTTTAAATATATTAGTCTAAAATTATTTCTTCGAATATTTTCAAATTTCTAAAATTTTATTAAATAAATTAGTCAACTAAAATGGCTCTAGTTGAACCTGCAGGACTAACAGATACCCTGGTTCTAATTTCACCTCCACTTGACATTCTGGATTATCAAATTAACATCAATTGTTTTTAACTTTTCAAATTGCTTCAATGCTTAATTAAATTGTTTGTATAACTTTGTTGTACCCGACAAAGTTCAAAAACTTCAATTCCAATTAAATGTCGATTAATTTTTTAGTATACACACTTTTGTCTACTTTAAAACATTTCAATTTCTCTTGTTTATAAATAGCATAAAAAATTGTCTGCCTGGCTTTAAGCCATTTAATTAATGGCCAACGTTTTGCATATTTTCAAAATCATTAACAAAAACCAAAAAAAAAAAAAAAAATTGTCAACGGAAAAAATAAAAAAAAAGCCACAACGGGGACTTCAAAATTGTTTTTCCATTAATCAAAGCGGCAAAAAAAAAAAAAGAAATGAAAATAAATTTACCGTTTTTACGAATTAATTGCTGGCGTTGGCGATAAGTTGTTGCTGTTCTTGTTGTTTTTGTTGTTGTTACAGTTGTTGTTGTTATAGCAAAACAATTGCTGAACGCTTTTATTTGCAACAGCAGCAGCAGAAGTTGGCAGCTTGTTATTAACTTTGGCTGACAAATTTTTCAGTTAAAAGCGAACGCCGACAAACAAAATAAAAAAAAAACGTTGCCATTGACAAAATAAATACAAATAAAGCGACACGTTAACAACAACAACAACAATAGTAACAAAATAAATAAATATATATATATATATGTATGTATATAGTATATATACTTAAACAAAAAGTCGGCCGTGACTAGGGCGCAGGAAAGCGGCGCAAGATCAAAGCCAGACTTTAAACCAATTAATAAAAACAATAAACTATACTATATAGTATTTTTGTATACACATATATATATATATATATATAGAAGGCAAACTAAACAAATGTGACGCAGTTAAGGGAAAACAGCAGCCTAAATAACAACAACTACAACAAAGGCAAACAAAATATATTCATGACAATTTGTAGCTACAAGCTGCCAACTATGAGATACTTTTTGCCTTCCTTTTGTATTTTTTTTGTTTTTTTTTTCGAAGAGGGGAGGGAGGGAGGGAGGGAGGTTTGGGCGCATGGGTTGTTTTGTGCCTGGGAAATGCCTTTGATATGGCACATAAATAGGGAAAAAAAGACAAATGCAATATGGCCACCATCAAAGGCACAAGCATGAGCAACATGTAGCTCTAACTGTAACCATATGTGTGTGTGTGTGTGTGTGTGTAGCAATAACTACATGCTAACATGGTGGCTGCTGCTCATTTGGCTGCCGCTGCCGCTGCCGCTGCCGCTGCCACTGCCAGCCATTTAACTTTTCAACCGCGTCGCGTCGTGTGACACGTTTAATCGCGCCCTCCCCGAGGTCCTCGCCGCAACGAGCCTGCGCGTTGGCTGCCTGCCCAACCCGCTTCTTTGCCACTTCCCCTTCCCCTTCCACTTCCCCTTCCCCTTCCACTTCCCTTCATTTCGGCTGTCACTTTCATTTAACTTTTCACAGGCACCCAAAAACCAAATATCCATCCAGAAGCTGCCCGCCTCGAGCCTCGGGGTGTTTTTGCCAATTTGTTTTCCCTGACACACACACACACATACACACACACACGCAGAGGCAAGGCCAGACATTGACTTCATATATGCAGTTATGCTGCTGTTGTTATTGTTGTCATGTCTGTGCCCACTTCTGCAAAATGTGTCCATTGTCAGAGCTGAAGAGAGCGGCTGAAGTGGCATTTGGCCAGAATGTCATTCGGCTGTAATTTACTCATGTTGAGGTTTTCGCTGTGAGCTGCATAAATCTGGCACAGCTTTGAATTTCAATAGCCCGAACTGCCAGTAAGGGACAACAACAACAACAACAACAACTTTAACAGTTAGCATTCGAGTGCCCTAAATCAATTTGCCTTTTATCTGGCCAAGAACTTAAGTCATGCAATTCACAAGATGAATTTTCTATGCAAACGAGACATAAATGTCGATTAACTGTCTAATGAATGCATTTTATTATATACTTTTATAATAATTATAAGTTCATTTATTATTATTTATTATTTTTATTATTATTATTATTATTATAATTATTATAATTAATATTATGACTATTATTATTATTATTATTATTATTATTATTATTATTGTTATTTTTATTAATATTATTATTGTTATTTTTATTAATATTATTTTTATTTTTATTATTATTATGATTATTATTATTATTATTATTATTATTCACAAGATGAATTTTCTATGCAAACGAGACTTAAATGTTGATTAACTGACTAATGAATGCATTTTATTATATACTTTTATAATAATTATAAGCTTATTTATTATTTTTATTATTTTTATTATTATGATTATTATTATTATCATACTTATTATTATATTTATTATTATTATTACGATTATTATTATTATTATTATTATTATTATTATAATTGTTATTTTTATTATTATTATTTTTATTATTATTATTATGATTATTATTATTATTATTATTATTACTAATATTATTATTATTATTAGTCATATCGTCTTAATAGATCCCTTTAGCATTATGGTTATCTAATAACCTTTCTGATCGCTTATAATTATTTCATTATTACTTATCATTGCTATTAGCATGATCGTTTACATTATTACTGCTAGAATCATTAGCCCAAGGAGTATCATTATCATTTTTACTTTTATTAGAAATTTCTAATTAAATATTTAGTATTAATATCATTTTCATTAGCAATAGCATTAACATTATCATTTTTATTCTTATCATCGTCACTATCATTGCCATAATCATTATCATTCCAGCTATAGCAAAAGTATAATCATTAACAACTTCATTATCATAGAAATTGTTATAATGAATATTATTATAATCATTAGGATTATCATTATAATTGTCGTTAGCATTATTTTTATCATACGTCTCAGGATTATGATTATCATAATTAAACATTTGTATTACCATTATCATTAGCATTAGATCAAGTAAGTCTGTTTATTCATTAAGTTATACAATTATTTAAGTCAATGTGATAAATAATACCATAAGTATTGACTGTCTACAACATTCATCGAAGCCACATTCCAATTTAAATATTATTTACATACTCAAAGGTAACTCTGGTTAGTTTTCTTTATATAAAATGCAAAATTGATGACAACTACAACTCATTATGAAGATCTTTCATGATTTCAAGCACTATAAAAGACAATTTATTATCAGATGGAGAGAATTAACTCGGATAAAATGCTAAAATGTGAGATAAAAGATTAAGAAGATCTGCACATAATGATCGTAATATGAATAAACAAGAGATATTATTAACAAATTTTTATAGCCTTCGAGAGATATGTTGATAAAGAACAAAAGAAAAAGTTTCAGAGGGCTTGTTAAAGGTACTCAAAACGGAATCGAATGCGGTTTGGCCTTTTGATTATGGAGAACTAGATAAGCCGGACAGTTTGTAAACATGTATTTCTCACATTTCTGCTAGCCAGTATCTGACTTCTCTCTCACTCTGACACTCTCGCTACCTTTCCCCCTCTCTCTCTCTCTCTCTCTCTCTCTCTCTCTCTCTCTCTCTCTCTCTCTCTCCCTTTCTCTCCCTCTCGCTGTCTTTTAGTATTTTGCTAGATATATTCTGTGTTATATAAGGGGGAAAACGTCGCTCTTATGACTTAAGATCGCAGTCATAAAAATTCCACATACAAAACTTGCACCTTGCAACTTTTGCTCAAATGTCATAAATAACATTTCCCATAAAGTGGCAATACAAAAGGCCAGAATAGAACTATAAAAAAGGCGAAATAAAACACAGAGACTGATCGAAAGAGACGCTCAAGAGTATGCAATAAAATGTAAACACACTTGAACTCTCGAAAGGTGTGAGAGCCATAAAAGCGACAGATACTAATACTAATATATATATGCATATATATTTAGATATATGTATGTGTGCAGTTTCATTTGAATATAGCGAACAGTAGCTGGAGTTTGAACAATAGAAAATAACTATATCATCTACTTGGGATGCTGCACGCCTGGAAGATCGATTACCCAAAGAAAAGAAAAGAAAAGAGGAGAAAAAACGATTCACTCACAATTTTCACGTCATTGCGCAAATTGAGCGATGATCAACATTTCGATTGATGGAACCAAGAAAATGTATCTGGTGACAAAAAGTCCATGGCTGAGATACTTTTGTTATTGTTGTTGTTGGTGGTTTTTTTGGTAGTTGACTTGTCATCTTGTCGAGGGACAAATCAACAAATGTAAACAGCGTGAGAATGTTGCAGGCTCCATGACAAAGCCGCCAAACAACAATCAAAGCAATGCTTTATATACATAAAATATATACATATACACGCGTATACATATATAAGACATATACATATATGTATATCTTAACTGTGGCTCGCTTTGGGCCACTTGTCGCTGCTTGGCCAAATGTTTTCTTAAGGCCTTTGGCTCTGCACTTAAGGCGCTTTAAAAATTGACATCAACAACAATAACAACAATAATAATATTACTAATATTATTAACAATATATAAAATAAACAAGCGCCAGTTAACAATTTAAACTTAAAGCCTTTAAAAATGTGAACCTATAAAAAAGCTTTATTCAATTTTTCACTTGATTTATAAACCATAAAACGGTACACTGATATATAAATATGTATATATATATATATATATTTGTATACATTAATATTTATTGTATTTCCGATCAGACTTTCGAAATGGAAAAAAATGTCAGTTCGCTTTTAATTAGAGCTACTTTTTTTTTTTTATTTATTTTTTGTTGCGTGGGATTTTGTTTAACCAAAAAATATGTATTTTAAAATTTAAAAATTTTGTTTATGCCAATTTACACGTCGGCGTTTGTTTGGCGTTAAGATCGGCGTCGTAGCTGATTGTTATTTAATGACTGCTCTTTATGAATGAATATGAATAAGAAGAAGAGCAACAGTGGGGAAGAAGAAGAGGAGGCTGCCCACGCGCTGCCATCCTCCAGATACATTTAGTATACAATACTCGTAGTCTCTCTCATAAATTGGTTAAATGTTTACAAATATTTCACGATGCGAATGTGTGTGTGCGTGTGTATTCATTGTGTGTGTGAATGCGTGTATGAATATATAGCTATAGCTATAGCTATAGTTATAGCTATAGCTGTTGTCGCACCCATTGATCCAATCAAATTAATGGCCGCCATAACACAACAGACAAAAGCACAGAGAACAGCCTCACAGATATAAAAGATACAGAAAATACAGAGGAAAAAAAATGAGTGCAATCCACAGCGAAAGCTTTTCTATGGGAATACAGTGAATGCTGGCTAGAAGGCAAATCCAGCACAAATGGCTTTAAGCAATTGACTTATGCAGATTAACAAAGAAATGCGAGAGCTCTGAATATAGATTTAGATGTTGCTTTGTTGCTCCCAATCATAATGGATGAATAGCTAAAGTACAGGTTTTATTTAGGGATTACTAGAATATGATATGATATGTATTAGCACTGGCATATAGGACAGTGAGCCCTGTTAAAGCAAAAATTATGAAAATATAGCTGACATTTATAGATTTAGATGTGGATTTGTTTATGTCAAATATAATGGTTGAATAGGTAAAATCCAGACTTTATTTGGGGATTATTATTTGAATACACAATATTATGTGGAACTAAAGCATAAACTTAGGGATTACAAATAGAGCGAACAAATGTGAAATGTGCAAATGTGAACCGTTCTTATTGGAACCAAAATCTTATGCGGAACTAACTGTAAATGGAACCATAAATTATTTTTTTGGCTTGCAGATCTGTTAAAAAAGAAATTAAAGTAAGACAAAAAGAAACTTTTGTACACTATATTTTTAAAATAAGAACTTAGCAGATAATTAGAGAAGTTTCTGAACCAAACTTCGATTCAGTTTGAAATAGAATTAAACAATTTTTTATCTATGTTTTTAATGTTTCTTAATAACAGTTCTTACATTCAGTATACGATAATTAACATTGACTTGAAAGCCTCTCTCTGTCAGCTGCTGTTCAGCTTAGCGCGCATTCACTGTAGCTCACTGTAGCTCACTGTAGCTGTTTGCTCATACACACTTTGCACTCGGAACCACATTGAAGTTGACATCGGCGACGACGTCGACGTCGACGTTGAGTCCTGCTGCGAGTCAGCAAACTTAATTACCGCTTTATGTCAATGGCCCAACATGTTTTTGCTAAATTTATCAGCGTTATTAAATTTTATCACTGGCGACAAAATGTGCATATGCCATTCAATTTTCACAACATATTCACACATCACACGCACGCACACACGTGCACACACGCACACACATACATAGGTAGAGAGTCACATAGATACATTTACAGTTGCCGGCTCGGACTGCATTTGCGGCTGAGCGGCAGACAAGCGCGCTTCTGGCCTAGGCAAATATTATGATGGCCAAAAAGGGGAATAGACATAGAGTGTGGCCAAAAGCGATTGCAGTGAGGGGTGGTTGAAGGGGGGGTGTAAAAGTTGGCACGCACATGGCGGTTTAGCTGGACGTCGCTTTTGTTGGCGTAACATCGTAAAATATTTTACGGCCAATAGGTCCAGCGAGCTGCCAACGTTTTTATGGCCAAATACGCTTTGCAGCTCTTCAGCTGTCCGTTTATTGTGTGTCTCTGTCTGTCTGCATTGCAAGCTTGACGGCTAAGTAGCTAACCCCACCCCCTCAAGGCTGCACCTTACAGTTAGTCAATTGCATATCCATTGCCAAAACATTTAAGACAACAATATATCCCCCTCTCTCTCTCTCTATCTCTCTCTCTCTCTTTGTTAGTCAACAAGTGTTATTCATAAGCTTTTTGCAGCAATAAATAAACAGAAATATATAATTAAAATGCCAACAAAATTGTATGCATGTGTGTGTGTAGCATATTTAAATTGTTTTTTTTTTTTTTGTTGTTTTTTTCGGGGACTAACGCGATGACGAAGTCTCAAAGTCTGGATGTAGCCAACAATCTTTAATGGTTATATTGTTGGGGACGGTGTGTTGACAAGTTATTACCCCGATCAGCCAACGACTTAAAATGTCGCACTTTATTACACTACAAAACACAAAACTCAACTCAACTCAGCTCAACTCAATTTCGAAGTCCCCATCGCCAGCATCCCGGCTAACACACACACACACACGCACACAAATCGGAGATCTTCAACGATCTTTATTCTGGCCAAGCAGGCGAACAACCCAAAGACCGTTGACTGCTTGTGTTTTACAGCCGCTATAAGGCACTGTTCTTCTTCCTCTTCTTCTTGTTCTTGTTGTTGTTACTTTAGTTATTGTTGTTGTTGTTGGCAAACATTGGGCTTTGTGCGCGCTCCCAGACGCGTTTTATTATAACTGTCGCTCGCCTCATACCAAATAAATTTCATTTTAATACTTTCTTCGTTTTAGTTTTCGTATATTTTATTGGACTACGACTACAGCAGCAGCAGCAGCAGCAGCAGCCCAACAAGAAGAAGAAGAAGAGGGAGAAGGAGAAGGAGAGGAGAGAAGAGAACCTCTTGAAAGTGATTTGCATACACAATCGTTCTCACGTTTTTCCCACCAAGATAATCCACAGCAGCCGCCGCCGACGACGAGATCCCAGAAGCCACTTGATAGATCGTTGGATCGTATCGTATTGGATTGGTTGCAGCTAATACCGTTTGTATTTAGGGAGGTTGGTGGTGGGGGCTGGTGTGCGCGGGGGTTGGGGGGGAAATGGTGGCTGCCAACTTCCATTGACCATAAACATAAACAGGTGGCAATATTCATTTGCATAGACAACGTTTTCATATTAAATTTCAAAGCGTTCGACGACATTCCGTGTTTTTGGAGGCCCGTGCCACGCCCCCTGCGCCCTCGGTCAGCGCCCCCGCTCTGCTACAGCCACGTAAATTGATATTCGATTTTGACCATGTCTGTTGTTTTAGCCCACTTAAAGAGTTGGCCCTACTTTTTGGACTCGATCTCAGAACCGATCCGAGAACTTGTTTCGATCCGCAGCTGCTTTTCGAGTGGACCACAAAAAATATAAAAAAAAAATAATAATAAAAAAAGTAGAAAAAAATACTGAAATAAAAAAAACTGTGAGCTTATAAATTGATAAGCAACATTTTATGTTTATGTTTTACTTTGTTTTGTTTTTCTTTTTTTGCCGCTTAAATTTCGAACTTTAAATAAGCGATTTGCATAGAAAAGTTGTTCATTAAAAACATATTTTATTGTATATTTATTTTTTCAATTTTCGCTTTTGCATAAGAAATGCATAAATTTGATTTCAAAATTAAACTTAGGGTTTTTCTTTTTTTTATTATTACTTTTTAATTATAGTTAAAGCTTTGCTTGGCAGCTGTCTATAACAAAATTGCTTGATAATTGAGCTTTAATATTCCAATATTGCAAATGCTTAATAATTCAATAGCTGTCTCTTTCGACACCTCTCACTCTCTCCCTCTCTCACTGTCTCACTGTCTCTCTGTTTTATGATCAGTTTAAACAAAATACTCAGCTGCAAGTGCCATTTTTTATTGTCTCTCATTAATTACTTTTGAGCAACAACCAAACGACAGTTGTGCAAACAATGAGAGAGTAAGAGAGAGAGAGTGAGTGAGAAAGAGAGTGAAAGAGAGAGAGAGAGAGGCTACATAGTTACCGGTATTTGATCTGTCAGCCAACACATTCGCTAACAAATCGCTTCTAAATCGCCTGCAAGTCTCGAGGAATTCCGTCACGCGTTTTTTTTTTTCGTTCTGCCTTCCTAACTATGCCCTGTAAAGGGGTATATATGCTGAGCGGTATAGATTGTGCACACTTATATATGTAAGTTTGAATATTACTAGTTAAATATTTATGGTATGGATTTTTATTATATGTTTATTTTTATCTTGGAATAATCAAGTATTGATATTATACAATTTTCTATATTAAACTACAATTTCGCTATTTTTATCTCCCAGCTTGAACTAGAAACTTCTTTGGCAATAACAGGGCAGCTGTTAGTCGGGCATTAAATTATCATTAAAGATAAGACTTCGAATAATTGAATTAGTTGGAATGTTTTATACAGGGTAGCTGCAAGTTGATATGACTGACTGATTTGAAATCCCAATTCTCATACAGAGCAACAGGGCTAGTCACGCACTTTCCGTATACCCTCTCTTGAACAGTAATGTAAGCAGTATCGCTTACACACCCGACCGCAACGCAATTTGCAGATTCCCTTTTGTGGGCTATCCTTAAACGACTTAAGTGCCATTAACACGCTGATTAAAAATGCATTTGTTACCATATTAGCAGCCCACATTTGTATTTGTTGTTGTACGAAAACAAATCTGAAGCAGTTTAAAGTGTAAATTCGATTCGGCTTATTAAAAATTCCGGTTTTTTGCACAAAATATTTTATTATTTATTTTTGTTCCTTTGTTTTTTTTTGCTCAATTTGAATATTTGAAACATTCATCATACAAAAAAAAAAACAAAGAAGAAGACATAGAATTTGAATCCCCTTATATCTTTTCGTCAAACATCAATAAGTCGATGTCGACGTCGACGTCGAAGTCAACATGAGCAGCGACTGCGACGTCAGCAGCGCAGTTGACTGCGATTCGTTTTGTTTTTCTTTACAGCTCGCAACATTTTTTATTTTTATTTGCATTGTGTAAAGTTTTTGTTGTTGTTGTTGTTGTTGTTATTGTTTTTTAGTTTCTTCGTTTTTTATTGGGCAGCGAGCACAATTAATTAGTTAAATCTGCATTTTGCATAAATTAATAATAATATTTTAATATTTGCTTTCGACTCCGCTTTTGTTGCTGTCGCTCGGCACATAAAAATCGCGTCTTTTATTGGGAATGTAAATTTGATGTTGTTGTAATTGTTGTTGGTAAAAATCTACTGTGTTTATGTTTAAATAATAAATCAAGTTCGAAGTCAGGCCAAATTTATGCTACTGCTCCGTATATTTAATTTATTTAGAAGCTGGCTAAAACGACTTTAAAAGATTTTCAGGCGGCATTTTATAAACAAACAAAACAAAAAATGGAACAAAAATAAAATAAAATAAAATGGGTTCAATTTCTCATCGAGCTACTGTGTTAGATGGCATAGATAGGAGTTAAGCGGAGGAGGAAAGTCTTTAGGCAATTGTCGAGCAATTAAATAGCAATAGGAAAATGGAAAATTGGCTATGGCAAACTAATGAGAAAATCGAAAACATTTATTTGGTCAAACGATGAAAGTTTGTGGAAAATGTAAAATAAAATCGAATTGTTTGCCGTTACGAGACACAGAAGCAAAAGGCAGGAGGATGGCCAGAGGCAGAGACAGGGGTCAGGAGTGTGGAGTGGGGAGTGAGGGGCATGCAACATTTTAGGGGCGGGTTGTGTGTCTCGAGTGCCATTGACAGGCGACAATGGGATAGAATCGAAGTTGCAATGATTTGTGGCATTTTACAATTTTATTTGCCGCCGAGCCCCTTTTCATATATATGTATATGTGTGTGTGTGTGTGTGTGTGTATGTGTTGTGTTGTGCCCATGCATCATTTGTAAGCCAACTAAGCGTCCTTTAAGGACTATTTTGCGGATGCACTCGAGGAACAATGCCCATGGAGAGGACCTCAAGCAAGCACTTCGAACAGTTTTTCTTTTGTGCGGGTTTTCAGCCGGCTGTGGCGTCTGCATTTGATTTTCATTTTGAGAATTTTCACATTTACCTGCTAAAAATGTCAAGGCGTAAGAGCGAGGCAGAGAGAGTGAGTGTGAGAGAGAGAGAGAGAGAGAGAGGGGCAGCTACACAAATTGCAGGCACGCATGCGCAACCCGCCGCAGGATCAAAAAACTGACCACGAAGTGCTTCGAGTTGCTGTTTCCAGATCCTTTGTCCCTTATCCATATAACAAAGGTGTGATATTTGTTTGTCTTTTGTGCCTGATCGGGGCAATTGGCTCAAGTCAAGATGCATGTGGCATTTGGCTATTGTTTGCAACTTCTTGGCCGGATTGTCACGCCACGCCGCAGTTGTCAATTAGACATCGGATGCTGCTGCTCAGTCAAAAAAAAAAAAAATAGAAAAAAAAATCCAATTACAAGCCAAACTCTTGACCATGGCCAGCCAGCTGGCATTTGGCCAGGTCAAAAGTTGTCAACAGCGAGAGAAAGAGAGAGTCGTGGCACGCGTTGCCAAACGCTGCTTGAATTACACCTTGAGATCCGCTTACGGTTTGCACCTTTTGTCTCTCGACTCGATTTGGTAATAAGCACATAATGCCGAAGGAAAAAAAGTAGAAAGGACATTCTTATCGTTGTCATCTGGTTTTGTTTTTAATATGATCTTTGGAATTTTCTATGAAAATCTACTTTAGTAATTAAGTAGTTAGAGAGTCTCAAATAAAAAATATTTGCAGAGAGATTCAAGCTTTTAATTCAAACCCTATCCATTCAATTCTTATCTCTAAGTAAATCACATTTTAATTTATGTAGTTGATTTCTTAAGAACTCAAGCTATAAAGCGATTTACTACTATTTAATACCAGAGCCTATTGGACTTTCGTTTTATAATAGCGCCTCATTTGTTCTTTTCAACAGCCAAGCTTAAAAGAAACATAAAATTTGTTTCAAAGTAATAAAAGGCCTTAAAGTACATTATAATTAGAGCAATACGTTAAATTAAATTATACAAAATGTTTAGCCTAACTTTTTAAGTACTTAAATAAACAATTTTTAGAGGTAAGTAGCTTGATATAAGGCACATATATCATATAAAACTGGTTGCAAGCTAGAAAAATTTGGGAAAATATGACAATATATAGTTAATAGATGTAACAAAACAATTTTTAACTAATTGAACTCTAAAGTAGGGAATCAGATCGATCTGTGCTCTTCTTTTTTTTATAGCTTACGATAGAGGTCTTGACCTAAACCATCCATTAAACAGCTTAAGCTACTCTTAATAGATCAACTAATCCTATAATTTCCTATATACTGTAATACAATATTAAGATACTTATACATTCTGTTATTCACTAGTTTTGAAAAATGTTTTGCTTCGACAACTTATTTAGCGATGTCTTCAATGCATCCATTACTAATACTCATGTTAAATCTTTATATAGACGGCCTAACCCAACTTGAATGATATGTGAGTTTCTTATGAAGTATTTTCTATTCAGTTAAAGTCACATAAAGAAAGCGAGACAAATGATCTAAGCTTTTAAGCACACCTTAAATGCATATTATATCATATAATATCATATAATATATCTATTAAGGATTACTGACATAAAGCTGACTCATGCTCTTCTAATGCAAATCTTTCGTAGTATAGAATTTGCCCTAAGTGTCATATGAAATATATTGATGGCAAATTGTTAAACATAATGCTTAAGTCAAGATCATTCAGATGTCAAGTTAATTATAACTTATCGCATAGTTCTCAATTAAAGAAAACACGAGGCTTGCTTTTTGTTCATTCTTTTGGGAGGCGTTAACAATTTTTATTCACAAACATATACATATATATATATATTTATTTTTATGCTTTTGAGGCTCTTTTTGTGTAAGGTTTTTTTTTTTTATTTATTTTTTTTTTTAATTTCCTAGTGAATTATTAATGAAAAATCATTTATAGAAATATGTATATTTTATAGTTGCTTTGCACACATTCGACATTTAAGCGCTTCAGTATTTATGCCTTTTCTATAGCTCAAAAAAGAAAAAAATGAATAAAAAAAAAATCGAGAAAAAAAGCCAACAACATTTATTGAATATTCATAAGCTGCGCTTTGTGGCGTCATAGAGCTATGGATTATATATACACAGGCTTATAGAGAGGGGGGTTGGGGCCATCTACACAACTGGGGCGGGTCAAGATCGATGATGTCAAAGTTAGAAAAGGGTCTTAAGCCCGGATCTATTGTTGTCCAGTTTGCCGGCATTAGAACTGTTGACATTTGATTTGAAGCCGCGTTGTAAGCGGCTGCTGCGGCTTTTTCTCTAAGATCTCCCGCTGTGCATATTGACAGTTATTAAAGGCCTCGTCCCCATACCTATCCATACTAAGTAAAACTATGCACATGTATTTAGGCTCATGCGATCATCTTTCGCTACGTTTCGTTTCGTTTCGTTTAAACGTTTTTAACGTGGGCCTGGTTCAATTATTGGCTTAGAAGTGGAAGCTTGGCCAACAAAATGAAATGAAATTTGTTTCAAAATTTATAACACTTTTTGGCCTTTTATGCGGAGGTCCCAATAAGCGTCAGCACCTTGTCTAATTTGCTATGGTAATGAAAATTATGTTTTTGGACAAAGACATGCAAAATACAACAACACGATATCAAGAAATATATGAAAAAAAATTAAAAGCATAAATCATGCCTGACCGATCGCATCGAAGTTGGAGTTGTAGCTGGAGCTGGAACTGTTGTATTTCTGTATATGTATCTTATATATATATATATCTGCCAACTCATGGCTCATGTCTCTTGTACAATATTTGAAATGTTTACAACATTATATTCCATCGAATCCTGTGGGTGGCTCAGCACTTGCGTCAGAGTTCACACAAAGCGCACAGCGGGTGGCACTTGAGAAAACCAGGCAAGTGCTTGCCTGACTAACAGATACCCTAAGCTGAATTACTTAATTGTGAATAAATCTTTGCAAAAAATGTTTATAAAAAATAATTGATATGGCTTTCTATACTTTAAATTTTGGTACCTCTTATCAAATAGAAATAAGGATATTTATAAAGATATCTATATTTATTTAAAATGAATTACAACCGCTGTATAGGATAATACAAAAATGTATATATCAAAGTTCAAGGCTCAAGTGTTAATAGTTCCAGAAAATCAAGCAATTAATACAACTGCAAAAAATTATTTTTTAAAGAAATAGTATAAAATATTGGTGGATAGTTTTCCATTAGAAAATTAATAATCTATCTGTTATAGTCTCTACTTTGTGCTTATAAATTCATGTATCATGATCGATATTAATCGATATTATGCAAATAATAAGAATACAAAATGATTAGCTGACTATGCGTGCAACACACGAAAATCTTTCTATAGATGATCAAGTCAAGAAATTTAATAGTTCCCGATACGGAACCAATAATAAACACGGCTATATCTACTCCAATTGGATAAGGAATACTAAACATTATATTTATGCTCTTTACTCTTTGTTTCGTACAACTCATCCAAGCTGCAAATATATGAAACACCTTTGTAGGCATGCCCTTTCTATACAATTTTAATGGGTATTTAAACACAATTCCCATATACCTGAGTTACGGCAAATCTTCAACTGCAAAATCGATTAAACGCTTCGCAGTCATTAAAAAAAAAAAAAAAGAAGTTATAAAAAAATACTTTGTTGGCCAAGTTTTGAATGAACATTTGAATTCGAGCGACGTCATGAGCCTGAGCCACAAAAGATTTAGAAATTAAAAACGTTAACTAATGATAAACGCGCCTATGATACAATGCTTTAACTGCACAGCCTGCCACACTCCCCCTTCCCCCTCCCACCTACCATAATTCGAGTGTGTGGGCTTGGGACATGGTCGTCAATCGAATACAAGATCCGTTGCCATATCGCAGACCATGTTGCACCCCATGGAGCGATTTGTGTGCTTTTAATATTCACCGACTCTTCGTCGTCGTCGTTGTCGACTGTTTTGAAAACTCATCGTTTTCGAAAAGTTATCAGTACGTTTTGTCCAGACAGTTGATGGCTTTGAATTGGTTTGCCCCTTGCGCATTGTTTTTAGATATAGCATAGATCCAGCACCCTCTTAACTTAACTGTTTCTTTCCCTATACTCTCGCATATACAAGTAACGCCGCCTGTTGCGCTCTCAGCGGGTTTTTGGTTCAATATCTATTCAGCACGTTTTATAGGTCAACCGAAAGGTTTTTCTTTACATCTGCATCAATTAAAAAATGCTATAAGAAAATGCCTAAATTTATGAATTTTAATGCGTGGGCGTTTAGGAAAAACAATATGCTTGCATATTACGAAACCTTTTTGAAAATCTTTCTATCAATTGGGAAGCGATTTATGAGCAACCTTTTCCATTATATCCATTAGCTTGATTTTTGATTAGATCATTTGCTATGCTAAATTAGTGGAAATAATTCAGTTAGTTATGGGTATAAATTTAATAAATATTTTTATGTTTTGGCTATGCTATAGGTTGTCATCAAGTTTACAAAATATCTATAAATATAGGGTTTACGACCAATAGACCTTGATTTTCAGTTAGTTAGGATATTATTTTTTTATAATTTTTAAACTATACAACATATTTCCAGATACCGTTTAAAAACAAATCATATTATTAATAATTAAAAAAGAAAATCATTTTTGTAAAATCTGAAATTTTTTTATAATATTTAGAATTTGTTGATTCAAAATAAAAAACTAAGCAGCTCTAATGTCAAATATGAAAAAGTCTATCAATAAACTATATATATTTTATAAAAGCCAAAATTAAATTAATTAAGTCTTTAGAGTGTGAAAATATCGTATATAGTAGTTAAGATCAATTATTAAAGATTGTTAAGCCAAATTAAAGCTATATAAAATATCAAATGTAGCACCTAAGATCGTGTACTTAAGATCTGAAAGATGTGATCTTATCTAAATTGTTACTATAATACAATTATTAACTGATCTTTAGACTGTCATTTAAGAACAGTCTAACTAAATTTTATATAGCAACTAAAAGCTGTAACTAACTTCTAATTACTTCTTATTTGATTAACCTATCTGTATACCTAAGCGAATATCTATAAGTAATAAATACATTTCTTAGGAACATTTTCCTTATCTCAGAACCAATTCGATTTGCTATAAGAAATTGTGATATAATATTTGTCTTAAAGCTTACCTTCATTTTAATTGCCTCCACAATTTTGGCGATTTTTAATCCAAGTCTTTTGCACAAAAAATTTATTTAGCCAGCTTATTGTTGTTGTTGCTGTTTGTATTAGTGGCGAACTATATCTATATGTACGTATATATAGATGTAGATCAGAGCAAAATGTTTTGACGACTTGATCAGTTGGTCAAGCGTCCAACAATTGGCACCAGACGCATGCGAATTGTTTGCATAAGTAAAATCGATGGTGTGTGTGTATGTGTGTGTATTTGTTAATGGGTATCTAAATGCTGATGTGCAAAAACATTCGCAATGAGAATTTGCAACACTTTTTTTTTTTTTTTTTTTATTGATTAGCACATGTGAAATTTTGAAAAATTGTTCACTGGTTTACATAAATTTTGTATTACTTTTGCTTGCCTTTTTGCATAATATTATAAATATAATTATTATTCTTTTTCTTTTTTATAATTATTTTAGAGGTTTTTTTGCCGACGCTAAAACTTGCAGCGGACTGCTTATCAGACGGCACGATAACAGACGTCAGATATTGTAATAACTCCGGCTCTCAGACGAGTTGTTGTTATTGTTATTGTTATTGTTGTTGTTGTTGTTGTTGTGGCTGTTGCTGTTGCTGCGGCTGACGGACAACGACGAGCGGCTGCGGCGGCTCACGAGCGACACGTTGTTCAAGCTACGAGGCCAGTGCATAAACTGCCGGCGCTCTAGCCTCATGGGCCATGCCACAGCATGGATGTGACGATGACGACCCGGTTTCGAGAGTGGTTAGCAGCATAAAGCAAACACGCACACACACAAACAGACACACACTCAAACACACACACACAGACACTCACACTCAATCAACCACCAACACAGCGAAGAGCAGTTGAAAAACCCGCTCAACTGGTTTAGCGCATTGCTTTGTCTCTTGATTGGTTGCCATGGCGGCGGCTCAAACGGCCACGCCCCTCGCATTGGCTGAGCACGCGTGGAACGGGTTTCGCCCAGCGTCCCCCATTTTGAGTGGAATCGCAGGCCAATTGAGTGCGCCGGCGCGTGCCACAGCTCTCAATTGAGTTCAGTTTGAGCCGCTTGGCTTGGAGTTGAGTCTCTGCGGTTGTTGGCCATTGGGTGGGTGTTGGATGCTGTTCACGCTTCGTTGCAGTGCTAGCGTGTTGGCAGAGCGAAGGCAGCGTGTTGGCAGAGCGGAAGCAGAGCATAGCGTAGCAGCGCACTTGACTTTTTTGGGGTCAAACCGCTTGACGGCAACAAAAAACAAAAAACAAAAAAGCCTCTGCTGCAAGTTGACAGTTTTTCCCAACATATTTTCATTGGTCTCTCATCGTGGCAGCTCTCAGACTCAGCTTCGATATGTGCCGGAAGTGGCAGCGAGCTGCGAGTTAGCCATTTAAATGTGTTTAACATTAAGCGACACACATTGCAAAACCCACTCGAGAAACTGAGAATGGATTTATATGGCACACAGGCTGCTTCGATGGATTTGCACTGCGAAGTTTTTAGGCCCTATAATTAAACTATAATTTGAGTAAGGCATAGCGGCAATTATCATTAATAACTACTTGTTTGCGATACTCAAAAGTCTGGCAAGGCAAAGTGCACTCTTATTGGAGGCTTATGATATTGGATCTACTGCTAATGGGGCTTACTTATAATACAAATAAACCTTAGTTGATTATTTTTATGAATGTAAGGTATGGATCATTTGTATTTAGTTATTATTTATAACTATATTGGGTTTTTGCTCTTATAATAGTATATAAAAACATTGCAAATAAATTAATTTATTATTCTATAATATGTTTGTCTTATATAGGTAACGATTATGATTATGAATTTTTATAAAATATTTGTATTTTACATTTTCATTTGCTTACTTTCACAAACTATTTAAAAACAGTGTACCAATTGGCTGAGCATACTCTTAGCTCTTACGTCACTTTACACACTTGTTTCAAGATTTATTGCTACAGTCTCCTTCTGTCTCTGCTGCTTCGCTTGATTAATATTTTATACACTTATACACTATCGATATCGAACAATTTGTACAACTCGCATTTAGTTCGTTAAACATTTATTTTTACTCACCTTCGCCTTTAATCCAGCAGCGCCTCAAGCACTTTAACAGACTTCCTTCATCTCACTCAATGCATCTCGCCCTCTCTCTCTCTCTCTCTCTCTTTCTCTGTCTATCTCTATTTCTTTCTCTTTCTGCCTATTGCTCTCACTCTGGCCGGCACTTAAAGCCGTTTTGGCATTCAATTGGCATTTTGCTGTCGCCATCAGCAGCCTCTGAACTGTAACCCCCCGCTGCCCCCCCCCCCCTTGCCCACTGCTTGGGAGCCTGCGATCCATCTTCACGTTATTTAAGGATTATCATCATTTTATGCTGCCTCGCAATGCCTTTTTTGCAGGATTAAATGCTGACTGCCTGACAGGCTCGCAGCCTTCCATTGCATTCTCTCTCGCCCTCTCCCTCTCTCCCTCTCTCCCTCTCTCTCTCTCTGTTCCTCGTTTGCTCGCTTTCAAGCGTGCTTTTGAATTGATTGCATTGCACTTTTTTGTGTTGTTGCATAGTTTGCGCTGCTGCTCCGCCCCCAGCCACCCCTCCCCCTTTGCCCATCAGTACGGACTACAAAGTGATTTTTATGGCTTTTCGCTGCATGCGAGTGCATGTGTGTGCATGTATGCAAATGTTTGACTACATGTGTGTGCATGTGTGCATGTGTGCATGTGTGTGTGTGCACTTTGATGTCTCCGCATTATACAAAGGCGGCACTTTAATGCCGGCCATATATCACGAGCGCAAAGCTTGACAGCGACAGCAGCGCATAGAAAGCTTTAACACGCATACGCCCCGTGGGGCAGACAGAGGCGAAGCATGCATTATAGACACACAGCAAGAGAGAGAAAGAGGGTTAGACGTAGAGAGAAAAGGAGTTGGGGTAAGGTAAATAGATGCTGCGCCTTATCGGGCAAGTGCATTGCCTAACCTTTCACCAAGCGGCACGACCAGCGGCTTATCCTTTGGGCCATCTGCACAAATAACTTCATTGCCGGCCACTAAATTGATTAACAGTAGTCCCCGGTTTGGCTGTCAACGCTGCCCCCGGCTTCCCGGAATGCCTTCCATTTACATGCCATAATTTTTAAATGTCACCGGGTTACAAAAGCGCTGACCATTTGATTTTTAGCCGCAACAGCAGCCGCAGACTTGGCCCTTTTGTCTCTCACTCTTCATCTCCCTCCACTCATCGATCGGTGGCTAAAACAGGTTGCTTAGTTGGCGGCGACTACCTGCAAGCAATCGAACCCTAAATGAACTCATATCCCTTTATACATATATCTTTATATGTATATATGTATATATATATATATATATATATATATATTATATTTATTTGACTCTTTATTGAGCTGCAACCTGTCGCTGTTTGGGCTTCGACCTCTGGCAGATTTATGGTTAGCCCAGAATGCGGTCCGTCTCCACTTGATCTCTCGGCCCAGATACGAATGCGCATCGTGCCCAAAAGGAAAATTTCAGGGTAATTTGTTGGTACCGTTGCCCGAAAAATTCAACTGATAACTGAGGCCAGTTTGTGCCCGACTAGCAGATACTTCTTACCTTATTATTTTTTGTTTATTTATTATTTTTCAACTGATGCTTACAAGCTTCTTACTGCAGCTGCTCCGCTTCTCTAATATTTCATGGCATTATGACTTAAATATCGTTCGGTATCGTAAACTGTCTAGAATAGACAAACAAAAATTAACTTCTGAAATTAACTTTATGCACTCCCAATATTGACACATTTTCGTCAATATTAAGGATATAGGATAAGATATAGAATATAGTGATATATATTCTTATATGTATGGAATAAAAGAATATCTATTTAGCAATAGAGCTATGTAACTTTCTATTTGCTGAGATTTACGCTTTCGTACAAACGAACTGAGTATTGCACTTGGCTATATCGATGCAGCTCATTGTGGTTAGTTATGGTTCTGTTAGTGCAAAACCAATATACCCGTCATACACATTTTCAATAGGGTATACAAACTGTTGGTGGCATATATGCCATATAGATAGATATGCCATATATATAAGGCCTTTCAGTTGTTGTTCCCTTTTGTGGCCCATTCGCGCGTGTTATGAAGACGTCAAAAGTCCTGTGGAACCAACCCCATGGTCTTCCCTTTAAGTCTCTGGTGGAACCTGACCATAAATTCCCGTACATTTGGCTCGCTGTCCGGCAACAATGTTTGCATACTCATATCTACGTTATCAAAATTTATCTCTTTGTTTTTGTTTCTGCTTTGGGAATTTTCTATTTGCTTGGACTGCTTTTTATGGCCTCGATATTAACATGTGCTTAGTGGACTTCATAAATGGCCATAACCTTGAGGGCCTCGAATGCGTTTTCATTAGCAATAAATCATATAAGCAATCGTCCTGTTTACTCAGCCATAATTTATGCTTTTTTTTTGGTAATAAATAGTGGAGAATACCGTAAGCCCCATTTTGTACTTTGTACTTGTTTTTGGCCAGCTTATTGGCCCTTAAGGGTTGGCAGACACACGCATTTACTCAGCTACAATAAGAATGGTCTTAACATTATCTAGAATTCCCTTTTGTTGAGCAAACTAAACCAAATTTAAGGATTGATTAACTTTTCCATCATATTCATAACTTACACTCTAGATATAAAAACTGAAACGGAAATATGATCAAATGCTTAAAACCAACCAATAAGAATTTCCATTCCATTCGTTTACAGTTATTCACATACCATATACCTAGAATAAAACTCTGCTACCAATTTTTTCCTTATACATTATGTATATATATATTTGTAATAACTCTCTAGTGTATATATAAATTAAAATAAATAAATACATTTTATTTATTTTGGTTTTTGTTTTTTTTTTTCATTTTGTTTTTTATCATCATAATTATCAATATCGTAATGCTCGTCGGTAAAAACTCCGTTTGTCTTTATCTCATTTTTATCAATATTACGAGTACTTTGCGTGCTGTTTGTTGTTCGAGTTGTTGTTGTTTTTGTTATTTTTTGTTTGTTTTTGTCGCATTTGTTTGTTGTATAATTATAATTACGATGCCTTTTATCATTAGATTAATCATGATGTAATAATAATATTGTATAACATATTTCCCTCGCGGGTCTTTCATATCATTTAATATTTTATTTCCCATATTCTATGCCTAATCATGTTATTGGTTATCCTGGCACTCCTACTCCTCGCTCTATCTCTTTCCTTCCGTCCTTCCTTCCTTCCTTCTATACCTTTCTCGTTCTCCTCAATCTCAACTTTACTCTCAACATTATTTTTGTTTATTTTTTATTTTCTTTTCATAACAAACAGAGCAGTTAACAAAGAAATGCACAACAGGAGCAAAATGTTCGATCTTTCAGGATCTTTATTTTCAGATCAATCCATTCAACGATACTCTTCCAACTCTAGCTAAACACTATCCGACTGTCTATCTATCTGGTTACGGGACTAGCCAACAAAGCGTTTTCTGTGTTCTCTGTGGTACAATACGTTATTTATTTTCTTTTGTGCTTATTATTCATATCATTCATATTATTCATTCCCCTCTTTCACTTTTCCTTTCTCTTCCTCTTGAGCAGTTTTTCACTAACTTATTTGGTACGTTTATATAATTTGTTGTATTGCCTTTATAGATATATATATTTATATATCTATATACGTTTGTATAATCTATGTATAATTATGTATGTATGCTATGGTTATGTAAGCTATATAATCTGTTTAGCGCACTTTTTGAAAGCTATTCTTAAGTTTTTTTTTTTCATGTTTATAGGTGTGTGTTTCATAAGAATTGCAATGCTTGAAATGAAAAGGAAATTAATCTGAGTTAATACTCTGCAAAATGGGATTTATTAAGATCTATGCTGGAAATACGAATATAAACATTTTCCGCACGTTTTTCTGGAACCTTGCTTAGTGTTCTACTTATAGACTAGAAGTTTAAGTCGCGTTTAGGCTTGCGTGTAAATTATTGTATGTACATTTAGACATATAGTTCTTTAGAATTGATCGCGAGCTTTCCAATAGACTATAGCTAAAAAAAAATTAAACAAATGTTCTGGCAGATTTCGTTGTACAAAAGAAAGGCGGAAAACTTAAAGGCAAAATATAGAGAAAACCGATGGAAAACATAAGAATAAAACAAATAAGAAAGTTTAACTAATATGTTTTTTTTTTTTTTTTTGTTTTTTGTTTTTGTTTTGTTTATTTAGTTTTTCTTGTTTCAGTTGCCTATATATATTAAATGGTACATATACATATGTAATTTATACGCTAAGCTAATTATTTTGTTTAACAATAAATGTATAGCTGCTTGGCTCTTACGTACCGCAAAATTTCTTTCTCATTTCTCAATTTATGATTCTGTTTTTGATGCTGTTGTTGTTTTTCCTATACTTTATTTCAATATTTTAATTCTCTTATGTTAAATAACGAAAAAATTAAAATTGGTTTGCAGCTTCTTTGCCGTAAGGAACAGAAATTATAATGAAAAAGAAACATAAAGAATTCAATTCTAAACATAATAAGGAAAAATTCAAATTTAAATACAAAATTTCACAAATTATCATATTACTTTATATATATATATATATTACTTAATATATGTATATAATATATATTTACTGAATAACAAAATGATATTGATTTAGAACAGATTAGATGTTGTTGTTAGCACAATAAGCTTGACACATAGTTGTGTATGTAGTAAAAGCCACGCCCACAGCAACATCCAAAAAATAATAATAATAATAATAAGAATAAGAATAAGAGGCAGCAGTCTCGGTTCGAGCCAAGTCTAGGGTATGTCCATGTAGTCGTTCATGTCCCGTTCTAGTTTTTTGTTGTTTGCTTTACTTTTGGTTGAGATTTCTAACATAATTAAAACGCATTCAATTAAACACACCAAAGCAAGAGGACAGACATTTTCTTTTTTAGAGAAATATATATATATATACACATACATATACATATACATATATATATATATATATATATATAAAAAATAGATAATACATTTAGTATAGCAGCTACAAAACTGAACTGTACGAGGTCTGACTGTACGATCGGACATAACTGTCAGTCTTTAGGCATAGTAGGCGAAAGCAATCATATAATAGCATATTCTCTAGTTAAGTATAGTTGGTTTTTTGTTTTTGTTTCTGTCAGGATCGTTCCGTTCCAGTTCGTCGTCCGTGGGGCCGTCGTTGTGTTCAATTATTGCTTCTTCGGTACTCGATTTCCATATGTATATATATATATATATATACACATATATATACATATATATGTATGTATATGTTGTTGTTGTTTTTTTTAAGACTATTTGTAATGGCACAAAATATACAGCATTTCTTCTTCTTCTTCTTCTTGGTGTTGTTGTTGATGTTGTTGTTGTTATTGTAGCTACAGCATAATTTCTTAACTAGAGCTACTTTCCAATTTTCTTTTTCATTGGCTGTTTTATTTTTCTTTTGTTTTTGTCTGCGGAAGATTAACAATTGTTTAACACTTTGTTGCATATTAAGCTTGCAGTCCCGTTAGCTGCTGCACCCCGCCTTCCCTTTCTTCTGTCTGCTCTGCTGCCGACCTTTGCCCTTTGCTCCTATGCTCTGTACTTGTCATCTGTTACATCATCTACGTCTTCATCATCGTTCCTCACTCTTTTACTCTTTCACTTTTCATCTTTCCTTTTGTTTTTTTTTCTTTTTCTTTTTCTTTTTCTTTTTGTTTTTGTTTTTGTTTTTGTTTTTGTTTTTGTCAACTACATTATGTTCCACTAGATTAGGTTGCTATTTATATTTATCTTAGGTATGCCGTTATGTTTATGTAGTTCTTTTTTTTCGTATTTTTTCTTTTCTTTTGTTTGTCATTTCCATATCCGCCAGTTGTTCAGATCTTTCAGTTGGCAGATTTACCGCGGACGCGAACCTTTGTAGTTCGGATTTGGATGACGACTTGGATGACGTGGTGCTGCAAGCAAAACGAGAAATATGTTAATTGATTTGAATATCTGGTAATGATAAAGAATGCTTGTTTTCTATATAAGTAATTAATTAATAATTTGATGAATCATATGCAACATTACTTTGTTAGCTTTTCGTACTTTTTTGATATCCAAATGGTATATCAAGATTCTATCTAAACAGTTTCATATCTTGCACATGAATGCCAAAATTGAAAACTCAGCAGTAGATGTGCGTATTCAACACCAAAAAACATTGCAAAAGTATGCGAGGCTTTCAGTTGTTTATTTATCAATCGATCTACAATTCGTGTATCTTTCGAGAACCAACTTTCTATCTTCAAAAATGAGTTTTTCAGAATTTGGTATCCAAAATTGAAAGTATCTAAAATGAACGCTTGATGCAGGAGAATATATTTATAGCAAGTCTGGTAAACCTAGTTCTTAAGCTTCACGAGATATCTTCACATAGCTAACACTCCTTATTGATAACAAGCAAGGGGAAGCGTTATCGATTTCGATTTCGATTATAGAAGAACATAGACTTATGTTTTCAAATCTAACTATTATAACTTTTGAGATTGGCGTCTTCATACGTAGGAATAACAACTATACTAACTTCATACAACAGCCGTTATTGATAAAAAGCAAGGAAAAGCGTTATCGATTTCGATTTCGATTATAGAAGAACGAACATAGATCTATGTTTTCAAATCTAACTTTTATAACTTCAGAATAACAACTATACTAACTTCATACAACAGCCGTTATCGATAACAAGCAAGGGGAAGCGTTATGGATTTCGATTTCGATTATAGAAGAACGAACATAGATCTTTGTTTTCAAATCTAACTTTTATAACTTCGGAGATTGACGTCTTCATAGCTAGGAATAACAAATATACGCATTTCGTACAACAGCTGTTATCGATATAAAGCGTTATCGATCAATGCTTTTTTACTAAAATTTAGAGCCCACTTACACACTTCGCACACCCTATAAATATATTTTCTTGATTGCGCGTCGGATTCTGAGCCCCACACTTCTCGCCTGCCCAACTGAGATTTCTTGCTCCAATTGGATTTCCTCTCACCTTGTATCATCATTGTGGCGGGATACATTCCAGTTACCTGCGCCATTTGCGGTCGGATGTCGCTCGAGGGCGAGCGTCGACTGTTTGGCAAGGCCACCGATGGCTGCAAGAAGGATACAGTTAATTGAAATACAGGGTATTTTAGAGGTATATCAAAGATTAGAGTACGTACGTGCGCAAAGTATGTCTGGCCATACTTGATGTAGACACCAGACGCACCATTGGGATTGTAGCCGCCAAGGGCAGCCGCTGCCACGCCCACGCCGCTGAGCATCGCGGTCGCCTGTTGGCCGCCTGCTGCTGCCGCTGCGGCCGCCGCTGCTGCCGCTCCGGCGCTGTGATGCAACTGAGCTGGAATGTGCGAAGCACGCGGTCCGGCACCGCTGCCGCCAGCATTGCCGCCGCCGCCGCTCAAGTATAGAGACGGGGGCGAGGCATTCATGGCGGCACTCGTCGAATGGTCCACCACAATGTATTGGGTGCCCAGGCTAGCGGGCGGTGGTGCATTGGGCGTATTGGCGGCGCTGTTGTTGTTGCTGCTGCTGCCACCGCCGGCAATACTGTTGGGCGAGTTGTTGCTGCTCTCGTGGCTGCTGCTGTTGCCGCCGGCTCCATTGGCGCTCGGCGAGTTGCGCTGCGAGACGCTGCGTCTGAAGTCCGCATTGATGGACTTTTGGCTGCGGAAGCTGGCGGCGCCCGCATTCAAGCGCATCGGTGGCTTCGACTCGTAGCTGATGCCGTTGCCGCCGCCACCGCCGCCGCCACCGCCGCCGCCACCGCCGCCGCCGCCGGCGCCAGCCGGACTGCTCGTCGATGTGGCATAGCTGGGCGGTGGTCCGCTGATCAGTGGCAGCTGCGCCGGCTTATTCTCGCGCTTGCCCAGCGCATGCGGCGGTCCGCGATGTGCGGCATGATGATAGCTCGACGATGTCGAAGGTCCGCCCAGGCTGATGCTGGGCGAGGCACGCGGCGTCGGCTCATTGTTGGAGTTGAGCAGCGGCGTCTTGGCGCCCGCTGGCATGCCGCCCAGCGGCATCGAGTGGCGCGGATTGTAGCCACCCGGATGGTAGGATTTGCGACCGGTGGGTGCACTGGAGCCCATGCCACTTGCATTGTTGCGCTTCTCGTAGGGCACGTAGCCGCCCTCGTTGCTGCTCTGGCTGTGATAGTAGTGGGGCGCGTTGCTGTTGCTATGATAGCCGGATCCGCCAGCTCCCGTTATCCCACCGCCGCTGTTGTTCACGCTGGCGCCCAGATTGGGCGCTGGCGGCGTGCTGAACAGCGGTGCCTGGCGCCCGGGCGCTGCCGGTGTGCTGGGCGCCGACTGGGATGCGGCCACATCCATGGAACCGCTGGCTGCCGAATAGAATGGAGCGGCTGTGATGAGGGCATGATGTGGTGCCGAGTGCTGCGCCGCTGGCGGCTGCGGTGGCTGCTGCTGTTGCTGCTGGAGCATCGCATTGTGGGGCCCCGGCTGCTGTCCGCCCGCCTGACCCGTCGCATACGGGAATATGTTGGTCGATATCAGCGCCGTAGCATGCTGTGCGGGCACCGCATACACGTGTGCACCGGCAGCGGCTGCAGCAGCTGCAGCGGCGGCGGCAGCATTGAGATCAGTGTTGGCCCCCGCGCCGCCATGCGCCAATGTGAGCGTGGGCAGCGCATGATATGTCGTTGTGCTGGCGCCGGGCGTGGCGGCGATTAGCTGGGCAGAGCCGGCGCCCGGATGATGCGAAGCATTTGGATGGCCAGCCGCCGCTGCCGCTGCCGCCGCCGCCGCCGCTGCTGACGGATAGCTGGCATTGTAATGTATGGAGCCGCCGCCGGGCGTACGCTTGACACGTCCGGCGCCCATATAGCCACCGCTGTTGCCGCCGCTGCTGACCATGTGACCATTGCTGGACTGCTGGCCGCCAGCTACCGTTGGCGGACCAGCCGCTGTGGCAGTTGCGAGATTCAGCTGGGCCGCGGCCTGCGCCTGTGCCTGGGCCTGAGCCTGAGCCTGCGCCTGGGCCTGGGCCGGCGATTGTCCAGTGGGCGGCGGCTGACCGGCTGCTGCAGCTGCCACCATGGGCGTGGCAGTGACTGCCTGCTGCGACACATAGTAGGGTATGGGATGATAGTAGGGATACGGATAGCTAATGGGATACGTGGCCATTGGCAGCTGCTGAAGCGGTGGTCCAGACGGATCGCTGGAGTATATCAACGGGCCCGGATAGATGGGCGCACCATTAGGAGCGGCGGCAGCGAATTGTGCTGCCGGATAGGTGGCGGTGGCCATCGGCATCACAGCTGTAGCTGGTCCAGCCGGCGTCTGGTATATGGCCTGGGCGGGTATAATGCCGTCGCGCTGCTGCTGGGCCGGATCGAAGACAGGTATCACGTAGGTGCCGGGCAGCTCGCCAGCCTCCGGTGAGGCAAAAATCGCCTGGGTCGGCTGACTGCTGCTCGTCAGCTGGAAGAGCGGCTGCGTGGCAGCGCTGCTAACAGTTGGCTGTGGATACGCCGCATACACCATGCCCTGTGGCACAGCATAGATGCTGCCATCGGGCTGAAAAATATCATTGTTTAGTATTTGATTAATTAGGATTGAAGAATTGCATCGCTTACCCCTTGCTGATATGTGGTGGCGCAATAGGGCGCCGCGCCATTGGGCGTGGTTGTGGTATGAAAGACGGTGGAACCATCTGGTGCCTGATAGCTTTGCGTATATGTCCAGGTTGTGGTCTTGGGCTCCTCGACAATTACCTGAGCTTGGCTCTGGCTGGCTGGCTTCATCTCGCACTGGCTGTACGGCGTGCTGCTCGGCGACAGCGATTGGGCATCGCAGTTCATTGGAACTGTCGATGCGGGCAGCGGCGTTTGGCTAGCGGGCAGCTCCTGCGGTGACGACGAGACGCTGGCTGTGGTCACCAATGCTTCCGTTTCCTGCTCCTGCAGCTGTAGCTGCTGCTGCTGCTGTTGTTGTTGCTGCTGCTGCTGTTGCTGCTGCTGCTGCTGCTGCTGCTGGTCAAAGTCCTTGTCGCCGGCACAGCAGGCGGGTATATTGGGACTGGTTGCCTGATTCTTGTACTTTTGCACCTCGATGCGATCGTAGTTCTTGGTGGACGTCGAGGTCGTAATGCTCAGGCAGGCCGTGGCACTGGACAGACTATCACATTCGTCGCCCTTGTTGCTGCCAGCCTCGCAGTGCGATGGCATCGGCTGCTGCGGCTCGTTCTGGTAGCTATCGTAGCTATCGGAGCAATCCATGCCTGGCGACTGCACCTCCTCGGCGTAGCTCTCCGTGGAGCTGCAGGACAACTCGGTGTTGTAGATCGGTTGCTGCGGCGGCAACTGTTGCTGGTGCTGTTGTTGTTGCTGCTGCTGTTGCTGCTGCTGTTGCTGTTGCTGCTGCTGCGCAGGCTGCGGTGGCTGCTGATGTGGCGATGACTTGCGGTAAGGTGCATAATTGCCGCCACTGTTGCCGCTCGACTGATAGTTGCCGCCATTGTTGCCCCCGTGCTGCAGCGCCTGGTTCGGCGGCAAGTTGGACGGGTCGTAGTGGTAAATGGAGCTGCAAGCAGGAAGATTGCAACAATTAGTAGTATTCGAACAAAGACAAGTCTTCAATTCAAATGTGGTTTTGGTTTTGGTTTTGGTTTTGGATGCTCGCTCGTTGCATGCAAAGTTCTCGCGCGTGTTTGTAAAGTATAACAAATGGAGAAAACGGTTGCCAGGGTTGCCAGGGTTGCCACATTGCAGCATTGCGATAGAGTGCGCAGTGAAGGCGACGGCAGCGACAGACATTCATTATATAGTTTATATATTTGTATAGTTTGCGTATATTATAAATAAATTGAAACACAACAACAACAAATGCGCTTATTTTGATACAAGAGAGAGAGAGAGAGAGAAAGAGAGAAATAGCGAGAGAGAGAGAGAGAGAGAGAGAAATAGATGCAATGCAATTAGAACGAACAACAATTAGACGAGAACACGGGCAGACGGCACATTTAACAGCTAGTTTAACTGGTAGTTAACTGTTTGACAGCGACAACGGCAGCAGGCGATCGCAAAAAAAAAGCTGGTGAGCAGTTAATGAGAGCTGACAGCGAGAGCGATAGAGAAAAGTGTGGGTGTGTGTGTGTTGTGGGCGCTGTACAGGTGAGAGCGTGAGAGCGAGTGGAGGCTGAGCTGAGAGCTGAGAGCTGATTGCGAGTACTCTTATACACATGTAGTTGAGAGAGCGAGCTGTGATTTGATTTCGAGTTTGAATTTGATTTTGAATTTGATTTTGATTTTGATTTTGATTTTAAGGCAGATAATTTACAAAAACAACATCAACAAGTTGAAAGTAGCACATCGAAATGCCATTAACAATGTATATAATATATATATATTTATATGTAAATATATAATAAATAGATATGTTAAAACAAAAATAAAAAGTAATAATTTTGATTAATTTAACGCGTGATTAAACTTTGCTTAGTTAACATTTGATATTATGAAAAGGCATATCAATTGAAAAACAATAAAGAACAGTTAACCCCGGCATGCCGAAGTGCAAATACCCTAACTGAGCAAGCGTATGTAGCCTTTATATATGTGAGATATTAATAAAATTATCAAAAATATATTACAAATTATCTATTTAGAAAAAAAAAACAAAAAAATATATTTAGAAAAATATTTTGAAAAAATTAACTATTGAATAATATTTATGATATGAGATTATAACTTTGTAACACTATCTATAGATCTGAAGCTAAGAATATATATTAATAAAAAAAGTTTTCAGTTAAAAATTAAAACCTAATGATCTGCTTTTGTATTGGAAAACAGTTTAACAGACATTATCAGAAAATGATTGAATATAATAATCTATATATAAAAAAATATCAAATTCTTTGATGTTTTACAAATGATATTCCTTTGCAAGATTTCGACACAGAACTATTTTTTACAATTGAGTCTTAGTAAAGAAAATGATTGGCGGAATCAAAGTATAAAGCATTGCGTTTAAATTAATTGATTGAATTATTTTGTTGCTGTTTTGATTATATATATATTTATAATTTTAATTATAAATTTTTGTTTGGTGTGTGTTTTCGGTTTTTGTAAATTACCCGTCTGCATTGAGAATTGGTTGGAGGGTTTGCGGATCAATGAGGACGCTGCCAATTGGCACACTCGAAATGTCTGTCACGGCCCAAACGAGTCCCGATGCTGTTGCCGATTCTGGTGTGCTGGACGTTGTTCTTGTTGTTGTTGTTGCTGTTGCTAATGCTGTTGCCGTTGCAATTGGTGTTGTCGCAGTTGCTGCAGCTGGCTGTAACGGTGGCGGTGTTGCTGCATGCTGCAGAAACGAGGCCATGCCCCGATTGTGCGGCGTCTGGCTGAACTCCGGCGTCTGCCTGTCGCTGCCGTAGCCCGTGGGCGAGGGCGTAACCGAATCGGAGCGCACGGATTGGGTGCGTGTCTTGTAGCTGGTTTTTTTTTTTAATTTTTTTTTTTTTTTTTTTTTTTTGTAAATGTTGTTGTAGGTTGGTTGGTTGTTGTTTTTGGGTGGCATACAAAAATGTTTTTGGCAAATTTTAACAACAGTTTTTCAAAAATTTTTGTTTGTTAAAGAGTAATATATTTATATATATATATATAGAGAGAGAGAGAGATAGGAAGAGAGAGCGAGCGAATTGGGTATGTTGGCTTGGGTATATAGCTCCAGAAATTGGAATAGTTGAAAAGCTACTCACCCGCTGCTCGAAGGCGACAGGCGCCAAGGAGTGCTTGTGCTGCCGGTCGAGTCCTGTTTGGCAAATCCACCGCGTCCGCTCTTATTCGAATTGGTTGAATCGCCGCGCGGCAACGAACCGCCACCCGGTCCTCCAGCACTGGGCGGTCCACCATAGTTGCCAAAGTTGTGGGATTTGGGCACGGCGCCGCCAGATCGCATGCTGCCGCCGCCATCGCGTGACTCAGTGGACTGTGAATGGAAGACGATGAGTGAAGAGTTGACTAGAAGAACGGCAAAGGGAGCTCACGTTTTGCATTTGGAGCATTTTGCCATTGGGACGCTTGGGTCTGGGCGGCTGCTGCTGCTGCTGTTGCTGCTGCTGTTGTTCGACTGCATTGTGCCAGCCGCCGTTGCCACCGCCGCCGCCTCCGCCGCCGCTATAGCAATCTTCCTCGTAGCCATCCTGCTGAGGAGTACGATTAAAGATGCGACTGCGCGCACGATCGTAATCCTCCTCGCGCTCCTCAAAGCTCTTAGCCTTGCGGTCCAGCATAAGACGCTCCGGACAGAGATACGGCGACTGACGCACCTCATCGAAGCTGTGCGTATCGCGCTTTAGAATTGACTTGCGTGCATCCTCTCGATGGTCGCCACGCACCAGGGATTTGAAACGAATCTGTAGATGGCAGCAGAGTTAGCAAAAAGATCTTTATATATCATATATTCTATATGTATGGCTTACCTCTGGTATGCGTGTGCTCTTGGTGACAGCCACAATGACGCTTTGCTGCGTCTCGGAGTCCACATTGTGCTCCATGCCAAAGAAGGCAGCCGTACGATGAATTAGCATACGATTATATGACGAAGACGACGGAAAGCGATACTCACGGCCACGTCTAATAAAGCAAATAGATATTAATGATTAGATTTAATTAACATAAGTATAATTGAAGGTCTTCACTCACCCATTTTCCTGCACAAAGTCTATCAAATCCTTTTCAATTTTCAACAGATAATTCCTATCCTTTGGGTTCTTGTTAAGCGTGTCCCGAAAGAAGGTCAGCAAATCGGTGCCTCCATAATCCGTATATTGTTCGCTTGAGTTTTCTGATTGATGAAAAACTAGAATCAATGATTTGAGCTATGAGCAAAGGAAAGAAGCATCCTCCATTCAGGCAAGGATGCAAGTAATTACCGCGCGATATGAAGCCCGATGTGTTGTTGCTCGAATTGTTGGAGTTGCAGCCCAAGGTTTGGCCATTACCGCCGCAGTTGAAGTTGCCGCCGGCACCGCCAGCGCCATTGCCATTGCCATTGCCATTGCCAGCACCACAGCCAGCACCGCCATCGATGCTGTTGGATGAGCTGCCCGTTAGGTTCTTCAAGCGCGGCTTGGAGCCCTTCGCATTGGTGTTGTTGGCGCGATGCTTCTTGCCACCGCCGCGTTCATAATGATACTGCTCCTCCTCGTGGTTGCTGTTGCTGAGATTGCTATTCTGGCTGGACATTTCGTGGCGTTCGTGACGCTCATGACGCTCGGCGGCTTTATAGTTCATGCCCGAGTTGTAGAGCAGCGCAGAAGAGTTGTTGCCGTTGTTGTTGTTGTTGTTGTTGTTGTTAGTGTTGCTGCTGTGATGTTTATCCAAGCCGTTGGCTTTCAAGTCAACCACATACTTTTTGCCACTGCTACTGCTGTTGTTGCTGTTATTATTGTTGTTGTTGTTGTTGCTGCTGCTGCTGCTGTTGTTGTTGTATTCAATGCCAGAGCTGCCATTGCTATTGGTGCGATTATGATGACCAGCTCCGGATTTCTTGGGCGGCGACAGCTTTGGAAATTCAGACTCGTCGCGCAGCGGCACATTCAGCGGTTGCTGCTGCGGCTGCTGCTGCTGCTGTTGCTGTTGCTGCTGCTGACTAGTAACAATCACAGCAGGCGTTTCCATCAGCGGCGAGTTGCCGCGTCCAGTTGATTGTGCTTTGCTATTGGTGTTTATATTGCTATTGTTGTTGTTGTTGTTGCTTAATATGGCATTGTTATTGTTGTGCTCGTGGGCATCGCTGGGGTGTTGTTGTTGCTGTTGTTGTTGTTGCTGTTGCTGCTGTTGTTGCTGCTGCTGCTGCTGCTGCTGCTGTTGCTGCTGTTGCTCGGCAGCTCCTCGCGGCGTTGGCGTGCGTGGCGGCGATGTGGACTCGCGCATGGCATGACTGCGTGTAAGATGTTTGCCCTTCATGTTGCTCTGTTCACAGTAAGGAGCAGGTAAGGAGGTGAGGAGAAAGAGAAAGAGTGTGAGTGAAAGCAATTAGTTTCAAATTAGTAGCCACAAATTGAATGCCAAAGTTGACAGACCCAAAAGGCAACCAATAGCCAACCAGTCAGTCAGCCTTTCGATCCGATGACGTTGCCCGCCGTGATGCAATTGTTGGCTCATTAAAATGTTAAACAAATGCCAGACCAGGCGACGTTAACGATCCGCACACATGTTCTCAAAATGTGCCACCGGGAGTTGTTGTGGGGGTAAAAACCCAATGCCTGATTTACCATATTCTTAAGATACCCTGTAGACTCTCAGCATTGGTAAAGGGCAGGTCTAGCACTGTTGAACATATACGTGGCTCAAAAACCTTGAAACTTTCTCTTGTATTCCTTTGTGAAACTTGTCTTGACGTAATTCTTATTGTTAGCTACTCTTTAAAAAAAACTATCAAATGGAATTGATTACAAAAAGTTGCAATTTACATTAGCTTAAAAATCACATCATTTTTATCACATGATTTGAGAAACAACAGATACAAATTATTCCAAAATTTAGGCATATTCATGCTGTACAATATCTTCTACAAGAATTTGTATTACAGGACATTTCTTAGTCGTGCAAAACACGCTGAATAACAATCATAACCCTTGCCTTGCGATTGTTGCCGTGCCAGCCACATAAATCGCTTCATAGCCTGGCTGGCATTTGACATTTAAACAAGGACAACGCAGCCTTATCGGTTAGTCAATCAGTGAGGGAGTCAGCCAGTCAGTCGGTCAATCGGCCAATCAAATTTAGTCAGTTAGTCAGCCTGTTAGTTCATCAACGTTTCTGGCCTGCGTTTCACGTTGGATTTTCCACAACTTTGCTGCTGCCCATTGATTTTATATTAATGCACACATATATATAATATATATATTTATATATGTACATTCGACTCCAACCTATTGAACATCATTAATCAGTGAATTTCGGTGAGCTTATGAGACAGCTGGCACTTGAGCTCTTAACCCCCAAACCCACGAAAAACAAACCCCTATTCGATTTGTGACAGAGCAGAAACTGAAGAAAAGCAATAAAAGAAAAGTCAAAGCTAATCGACGTACCTTTGAGCAAATATTCTTCCCCTTAGAGATTTAATTGAGCAGTGACTAAATCGAAATATCTACGTATATGCTATATAAATAAGCAACAATATAACATTTAAGATACAATTTAAAATGTTTCGACTATATACTTTTGTTTATAGTTTGCGACCGTGTGTAAATTTCTCTATACAACCTGCACTGCTAATAATTAGTAAAATTTCATTATAAAACTATATATTATATATTTTATATATGTGTACTGCAACTTTTTGATTTCTAAATATAAAGTCTTTTGTTGTTGGCATTTTCTTCTTACATATATGTCATCTGTCTTCACAACAAGTACAGTAAACGCTCGAATATTGGAAAGGGGTACTGATATATATCTTTAAGAAAGTCACAAATAATAAACTTTACTAACACCAATCGAAGGTCAATGTATGCAACAACTTTTAAAAAGTCGAGTATATATTATATTAATCTGCATATTTTCACAGAAATCAGATGTTTCATATATTACTGATTATACATATGTTACCCGGGTTACGAGGACATAGTATAGTAAATCGTTAACTACCCGTTAAAAGGATTTTTTCTTATTTCTAACTCCTTTTCGTTCCTGTTATTAACTTAGTTGCAAGGTCAAAAATTTGATTGGCAGCTTGGACTGCTGTTTTATATTATAAATTGGCCACATTTGAATAATCCAAGTGCAGGCCAGAACTTCGTGTTGGCCAACTTCCGCCAACGTCATCAGTTGGCTGGGAAAAATCAATAAATCGACCTTGGAGCAGAACAGCATTTACTTTACAAATTCTTTGTCATTGGTTTTGATTGGTTGATTGCTGGTTAATTTCGTTAGAAACAATTGAAATCGAACTGTTCCACATGCCACATGCCACAAGCTACATGCACCATTTGCCACCCACTGCAATAGCTGCACATATTAAACCTTGAACTCCGTCCAAGCAATCAAAAACCATTTTCAATGCGATTTTTTGACATTTACAGCTATTGGGAATTTCCAGCAATTGCGTTTTCCAATAGACCAATTTACCAGGACCCTGCAAGAACCCACCCCCATCCAAACACCCTCTCCCGTATCAAAGGCAAACCTGACCTGACCCAGTTTATGCAGTTTTTGGGCGTGTATCTTTTTGCACGGGCCACAATTCCAGTTCATGGCTGCACGTGCAGAGAGTCAGTCAACAGAGACATTGAGAGAGAGAGAGAGAGAGAGATACAGAGTAAGAGAGACTCTGAATGGGAATGGGCACACGCTCAGTAACTGGGATTGACCTATTTATATATGCACTATATAGCTGATATATATTGCAGATTCCTTTAATAATTATTGAACTTACGCGTCTATTGCCAAAACTGTTTTGACGACCCAAATTGGAAGCGTTCGATTGCTCCTCGTTGCAGTTGTTGCTGCTGTTGTTGTTGTTGTTATTATTATTGTTGACTGCTGTTGGTGTTGTTGCTGTTGTTGTTATTGTTGCTGTTGTTGATGACGTCACGACTGCTGTTGCACTTGTAGTTGCTGCTGCTGCTGCTGCTACTGCTTGCGTTGCTTGTGTTGCTTGTGTTGCAGGTGCTGCTGCTGTTGCTGTTGCTGGTGACGTCGCAGAATTGTTGCTGGCAACGGCGGCGACAACAACAACGGCGGTGGCCGCTGTGGCGGTGGCTGAGGCGGAGGCTAAGTTGGTTGGAATATTTGTAGCGAGGGCTACTTGAGATTTTGTGGAACTCATAATCACAGTTTATGTAAAATGTACTGCAAATAGAGAAGATTAAAACAGATTTCAAATTAATAGAAATTCATGAAAATATATTACTACTATTAGAATTGTTTTAAATACTTCATAAATAGAAATAATATATTATATATACATACATATATTATAGAAATATAAATTATAAAATATATATCAAGAATGTCTGAGCATTTCTACTATGATTCATAATAAATGTAAGAGCATTTGTTTTATTAATTTATAGCCATTTATAAAACTCAAATATTACTGTCATGCCTTATACTATTTAAGATCCTTTCAGACCCATATTGTATTCAATATATAACTGTATCTGTATATGAATTTATATCATATATCAATGGTCCTTATATTTATTAAGTTTGTATTTTAATTGAATGAAAAAAACGAGTAATAATCCAACTTATATATGACTAAACTGAAATAAAAAGTAGATAAGATTATATCTGCATCTTTGAGCCATAAATAAATGTCTAATACGTCTTCAAAGTGAATCCCTATTCCTAATACGATGTTTATAAATATGTTATAAGTTGAATTTTACGAAATTTAATTTATATTATAGTGGACATTTCCATATCCTTTAATATTATTTACTTTTGTTGTTTGTTTTTTTTTAAAGATTTTTACCTTGAGTGAGAAAAACTATTGCATTTTGTTGAACGTTCCAACTTCTTTTGGTGTTGTTGTTGTCTTTTTGGTTGATTTCATAAGAATTTTTGCGTACGAGTAGAGTTTTTAATTTATTTTTTTTAATTTTTGTACGTTTTTATTCTGGTGTTTTTATTTTTTAATTTTTATAATAATTTTAGGAGTAAAATCATATTTAGTCAAAAATATGCCGGCAGTGCAGTTGATAGAATATTAAAAAAAAAATCTCAACGCCTTTGCCACAGATTTTAGAAAGTTTTTTGTATTTATATTTGTGCAACTTATTTTAGTTTATAATATATATTATTTTATACTCGCTTATAGAGACAAGGCTTAGTTTAGTTTAGATAAATTTGTGTGTATATAGTATAAGTAGATTTATTGTTGTTGTTGTTGTTGATTATTTAGTTTAGTTTAGTTTGTTGTTGTGTTTTATTTTTATTTCCGTTAAAAAACTATGCAAAACGAAAAAAATGTAGAATCGAAAACACAATTTGCTGAGAATTTCTTTTAGTTGTTATTGTTTTTCTTTTTGTTTTAAAACTTTTTTTTATAACATTGTTTATCACATTTACACCATATCACCGAGAATCACAAACTGCCTGTAGGTATTTTTATTTTTATTTGTTGGTCTCTGCACTTGTGAAGTTTCTCAATTAGAAATATTATTAAGATGTTCTTAAAGCTTACAGCTAAGTATTTATAGCTAATCCTTAGTGTATAGATATATATAGTTGTATACTTTAAAAATATTATTTAGTTAAAGCTTTTCTTTTGGTTGTGATTCTTATGTTTGGTTTTTTTTTTTTTTGTTTATTTGGTTTTGTTATTTTCCGTTGATTTTTGTTTTTTATTTTGTATTTATTTTCTTGGTGTTTCTTCTTGTTCTTCACTTTCTGTTGTCTATGGAGAAGTTCAGGTTATGTGAGAATTTCTTTGATTTGTTGTTTGTGGCACACATTTTGCTGCAAGTTGAGAAGCGTTTTGAATTAGTTCAGCGATTCAAAACGTTTTTTACTTTTCAAAGAGCGCGAACTTTTATCGTGTGTGTATCTGTATGGGCAAACGCATTAATCCACACACATACACACACACACACAAATTTATATATGTATATACGCAGTTATATAGATACACGCACATGGAATGTGACCTTGTTTACGATTTATTTTGATATTCAAAACGTTGAGAGCAGTGCGTGTGGCTGTCCCTGCCCCAGGATACGAACTAAAAGCGCCGCATACTACGGCCAAGGGATGCTTTCTGCTCACAATCAACTCTCTCCTTCTCTCTCTCTCGCTCTCTCACTCTGTCCTTCCCTCTCTTTTTATCTCTAGCTCTTTATCTGTCTCTCTTGGTTTGTGGAGTCTTTGACCAGTTGTTTTTGTTATTGTTTCCTTTCTTACGGGTTCGTTGTTCACTTTTCCATAATTATGGTAATTTTTTGATTGCTACAAGTTTTCTTATTTTTCTTGGCATAGTTTAGGTACCAAATATTTTTGAGGGTCTGAGCAGGGGTTGTTGAACGATAAAAATGAAGGTTAAATAGCTCAAGATGTTCAAGATATCTTCTTTTTTTTTGAAGAAGAAGAAGAAGAATAAATTTTGATTACTACTTAAGGGAAAAGTTTTGGCACAAAATGAATAACATTTTAAATTTATAATGATTAAATTATCCATAAATTACATTTTCCTTTAAAAATATATAGCAATTATTATATTAGATTACACCACGATTTCCTTTCTTATTTTTTAATTTTTATAACCATAAATGAAATAGTTAACGAAACCCCGCAAAAATAAATCGAAATGTTTACGTAGGCCTCTCGAAGAAAATCCAATTCTGAGACGATGAACAAACAAACAAGCGAATGTGCAATTCGGGCACCTTCGAGGTGAGGCGAATATAAAACGCAAAAGCGAAATATGAACAAGTTAAAGGCACACATGGATACCCATTCAGTATTTGCAAGCCCAACCCTTCCTACCTTCCCGATCGAGTACAAGTCATGCCATTTATTTTTCGTTTTTTATATTTCATACATATATTTTCGCATTCGTGTGCTTGGGAAATACCCGCGAAATACCAGCATGATTTGGAGAAACAAAGAGGCAAAGGAGGGGGCAAGAATAAGACGCGAATACAGGTGATAAATGGATGACGTAGTCGGCCGTAATAAGAAACACGCATACGACGTGTGGCACACGACCAAGAAAATGAGCAAAGACCGAGTCACCGAAAGGCAAAGAAAACAATATTTGGGACATTGCAATGACAGCCAAAGAAGAAAACAGAAACTTTGCCCGGAATGCATGTGCTCAATGTTACCCTGTTCACAGTTATTCCTATTCCCTGCTCCCGTTTTTCGTCGCGTTCCAACTGTTTACAGCAGCTGTCGCTGTCGCTGTCGCTGTCGCTGTCTGTGTCTCAACACACTCAAAGAAAAGCTTTGGCACAGGCCACGCAGTACTTGAATTTGTGTTGCGGCTGTCAAAGTTTTAGTTTGAGTGTTGTAAAGAGCGCAAGCTTTCCAAAAGCCTGCGCTTGCGTGGGAGAGAGCAATGAGAGAGAGAGAGAGTGAGCAAAAGAGAGTGCGCGCATACAGTGCGTGCATTTAATTCAGGAAGTTTGCCGCGTTGCATTGTTCAACCGAATTCTTAGCAATCTTTACCGTTGCTGTTTGTTTATGCTAAGACTATTTCGACAGAGAAATAAAAACAACAACAAATACAATTTAGATAAACTACGCCATTGGCCAGGGCACTTTTACAGGGCTTCCTACGTTAATAAATTACAAGCGCAACAACAAAGAGCGCCAAGCGATGTTCGGCTATGGGGTGAGCAAACGAACGTCGTGCCGAACCGACACGAATGCGAAATGAAACTTACACGAACGCGCCGCGCGTGTATGTGTGTGTGTGTGTTTGTTGTGTGAAAAACGTGTGTCGTTGTGTATGTATAATACACCAAAAAGCCAATGCGAAAAAAAGGGCAAAGAAAAAACCTTAAAATTTAAATGAAAATTCCTCTGGCATTTTTCACGCGACAAAAAATCACAAGTGTACAAAAAGAAGAGGAGGAAAACAAAAACCGAAAAGGCGGCGCAGAAAACAAAATATTTTCTTTTTGCTGTTGCTCGTGCTTTACACTATTTTTCTTTTTGCACTTTATATATTTATACACTGCGCCGGGCTGACTTTACGCTTCCTTTTCCTGCATACATATGAAAGTATATATGTATATACACACATTTATATTAATATGTATATTAAAATATATACGTTATATTTCACACACGCACTTTTTAGTGTCTCCTTCGTTCGTTTTTTTTCTTCTACTTTTGTTGCTGCGGTTCTTTTATTAATTGCTACGCGCGTGCCATTTTCAATATTATGTGTGTGCATGTGTGTGTGTGTTGTTTCCACACGATTTTCCGAATTGTATTTATTGTATTTTTGTATGCTTGATATTTTCGTATTTGTTTTTAGCTTCATCAGCGCAAACTAATTCATTTTTTTCTTGCCTTCGCCCGTTTGCTTCATTGTGAAAATGTATTTTTAAGCTGCTGCTTCTGCTCCTCTGCTGCTGCTGCTGCTGATACTGCTTCTGCTGCTGCTGCTGCTTCTGCTGCTGCTAATGACAATGACAACGTTGACGACGGCTGCGACGAATAGGACGACGGCGATGAGCACTGCGCTCCGCTGGCAGACATTATGGGAACACGACCGAATGGATACTGGGCCACCGCATGCAAAAAGGCCGTCAGAAAAGCAAAGCATCGCTCAGGCTGGGGCAAACACACACGCATACATCGAAACAATCTCTCTCTTGGTCGGTCGCTCTCTCTGCTCTATTTGTGCTTTGCAAAGCAAAAGGCAACAAAAAAAAAAGGGTGGCAAGGTGAGTGTAAGAACGCTCTCTCTTTCTCTCATTCTAGCTAGCAACCGAGTCCGAGTGCGTAAAAGCTTTGCGAAAAAACAGGTTAAAGCATGTGGCCCCCGCGACCCGCTGGCAGTCATTACCTTTGCTCGCTCACTCCATCTCTCTTTCACTCCTTGTCTCTTTTTTGCTTCCTTTACTGTATTATGCCCCAGAGCCAAAATGCGCACGATTTGCTTTTGGGGTGGCATTTCTCATCGCTCTGTTGTCCTTCCTGGTGCGTGTATTTCTGCAGTTGTTGTTGCTGGGCATCATCTTTGCCTATCTACACATCACTTTGGCTTCCAAGCAGGCCATGACAAGACCTTGGAGTAGCCTCTATGTATATGCCTGCATATTCTTATATACACACATATGTATGTATTCTATCTGTGTGTGCGTGTTAAACAGGAATATTTATCGCAAAACTTTTTGCGTGCAATCAAAGACTTTATGAGCTCAGAGTATTTAATTCTTAATTGCAGTTAATATTGAAAAGGAATTATTAAGCAAATAACAAATCAGAAAGTGTATATTAAAAACAAATGAGATTTTGATTTCTTTATATTCAGTACATCTTAATTAAAATATTGGTTTTATTTAACTGTATATACGCATTAATCTCATATGCATTAATCTTACTTCAATACTCATATATTTACTTATATAAATTGTTTTCTTTTTTAACAGTTTAATTATACATATCATCATACATAGCACACATCTAGCAGAAAATATTTTTTGATTTATTTAATACAAAATGTTAAATTCTCAAGCTAAAACATAACATTCAACTCTTCTTTCAATATTCAATCAAGCGCATAAATTCGATTAAAAACTATCGCAAACAAAAATAAAACAAACATTTTAGTTTCCCAATATTTGTAGCAAAAAGTTGTTGCAATTCAATTACAAACAGGCTTTTTGCAAAACCTTTTTGAATGAAAAACAAAAATAAAAAAAAAATACACATTTCGATGCATCGCTCTCAATTATAAGTCTCAAATTAAATTTTCTCTCGATGGAAAATGTGCGAGTTTTCAGCCAATTGATGGCATTTCATCAGTCGTGCAAAATGGGCAATAAAAAAGCTTTTACGAATAAATAACTGTAAAACTGAACGGTTGGCTGATGGCAGCCATGAAGGAGCAATTGAATAATGGGATAAGGTGGGAGGAGTAACAACTGTCACAGTGCATTACAAAATCGCAATCAACTGTTAGCTGGGTGCGTGAGTGTGTATGTTTGTGTGTGTTTGCGAAGGTATATGTATGTGTCTGAGGGGATTTCATTGTCATTCGCCGTGAATATAGACAAGCCGCAATATGTGCCATGATTGAGTAGTTAAAGGATTTGCACTGTGCACGGCGTGTCCTAGATTCAAGAAGAGACAGATAGACAAAGCGCGAGAGAGAGAGGAGGAGAAAGAGAGGCTGGAGCCTCGAAGTATGCAACAGAACGTGCAATGCAATAAGCTACGCTTGCAGCTAAGCTGTCCAATGCAAATTGAAAAGCAATTCATGCGAAGTCGCAGCGATTAACTACATAACAAGCATACACACACACACTCAGAGACAAACACACAAACACACGCATCATTAAACATAAACAAGCAATACGCAGCATCAAAAGGTGAATGGGGGGTTGGTGGTAGGGGGTCGATGCGTGTGCAAATGCGTCGCAGTAAATAATTCATGCACAGGCACAGGCACAGGCAACGAAACAGTGAAAACGAAACGGAACGAAACGCCGACGACAGCGACAGCGACGACGCCGACGCCGACGCTGGTACTTTAAAGCCGCCAGCTTTGATTCGGTTGTTTCCATTGTTTACATGGAGCGCGCGCTTAGTAGAAGAGCAAAAGAGAAAGACAAAGAGAGAGAGAGAGAGAGAGAGCAAGAGAGAGCGTGTAAGTTAAGATGGCAACTTTCGACGACTGTTGCTCGGCTCTCGTAACGTAAATGTAATAGCGGTTCTGTCTGTGTGTATGTGTTATGTCTGAATGTCGTGAGTGTCGCGCCTTGTTGCAATTACGACATCTTATTTGGGTCAGCGTAGATAGTGAGAGCGCCAAATAGAGAGAACGAGAGAGCGATTAGCGAAGAGAGCGTGCGCTTGACAGAGACTCAACGTGAGTGAGTGAGTTGACAAGTGCTTGTCGCACGTGTGAGCTTAAAAGCGCAATGCGTTTCGAGGCCAAGTGCCAGGCGTGTATAAAGGCAAGGATGCTGCGCTTAACACTTCCGACGCCTTCAGTAGGCGTGGCAGTTAAGTGGCGCTTTGCGCTAAGAAATTGACTTCCATTAATGCTTGAATAGACGCACCCATTCACCCATCCACCCACAAAACTAACCAAACTAATCTCATCTAATTAGGCGACAAATGCCAAAGGGCACTAAATGCTCGATTTTGCCTTTGCTTTTATGACGCAATTAAAATGCTAAATGTTTTATGACAAGCGCCTCGGGGGCACTTTAATTAATTCGTCGGCCGTGAAAGGTGTCAACAACGGCAACAGCAACAAGGCGGCAATGAAAACAAGGACAACAACCAAGCAGCTCTGGTTGCTGCTCCTGCTGCATGTTGTTGCTTTTACTTTACCGCTTGACCCAGACTAGAGAGACACAACAGCTCGAACAGACAAGCGACAAGAGTCGCATTCACTTTAACCGTGGCGCGTGTTCACTTTGAAAGGACAACCCCACACCCAGCCCCTCCCACATTGCCCTCCACAGCTGTCAGAAGCCCCGCCCCCAGCCCCCCTCAAAGCAGCTAGATTATGCAGCTTATATGTGAGACGAGCGCGTGGCTTTCTTCATCCTGTGGCAAAGACTTGCTTGTAATCATGTTGTCTTGTTTCTTAGCTGACACAAGTTGAAATGTGCGGGCTGTTAGAAACAGAAACAGAAGCAGAAGCACAAGAAGAAGAAGCTAAAACCTGCTGAGGTCCTGTCATGCTCTCAAAGAGCATTAAACGCCAGCTAAGCACATTCAGACAACCATATGAATCGAGCCTGACTACCATTAAGGATGACTCCTAAAAATGTCCTGCAACGTTTGCTATACAAAAACTGAGGCAAAGTTAAGGTTAAATAAAAATTATATAAGCATTTCCTCTACATTTCTTGTATATCATTTAAACATTTTTAATTTAGAGGTAAAAGGAAAGGGTTCTCATCCTGAATATAATATTAAGCATAATTCTATTTCGTACCCTAAACATGAAATAATTTTAAGCTGACTAAGAAGTGTTTCCTTCTTAAACAAAGCTACAGTTTTTCTAAATTAAAACAATTTTAAAGTTAAAAAAGTTAAATTTGTACTTCCCACTATTTTAACAGTTATGAGTAATTATTTTCAAATTTCAAGTTTTTCATATATAGGATAGCATTGATAAATACTCAACAGTTATTTAAGCGTTTGCTGCTTGCAACATTATTAAATAATCTGCATTTTTAGCACACCTAAACTCTATTCTTTTATTTTTCAACACTGGCAAAGTATGTTGGCCAGGCCAAGATGCTACCACTCAAGTATTTCTATTGCCGCAGGTAGACAAATTCTTGTTGCATACACAAGGGGGCATCCGAGGGCGCATCTGATTGCTTCTTTGTCTGTGACCCCATGAACCACCCCACCCACCCCCTGTCCACAACGACTGACAGCACCTGCGGGAGTTATGAATTATGCAAAGAGGCAGCTGTTCGCCTTTCACCTTCTTGTCCCCCCCGCCTGGGGGCCTGTCAAAATAGAATACGCAGACGTGTGTTTTCCGCCTTGAAAGCAGCGCCAAATCAAAGATCTTATCACAGATTCATTAAGTTCTATATTTATATATGCATAAATAAATACTAGATACATTGTATTTTCAAAGTGTAACAAATGAAACAAAGTGGCGTGAAAAAACTCATAAATTAATTTCAAGAAATTCTCAACATTGCTGAAGAGCAACAAAAAAATATGTGCAAGTAAAAATTGTGCATTTTGTAAACACAAAAACTGAACAAGCGAAGCGAATCCGTGCGCAACAACAACTGACAACAACAACAACAACAACAATTGCAACAACCACCAACTGAATCAACCATAACAACAACTAAGATGACGACGACATTTCGTTTATAGCATCATCTTAACTACAACAATAATAACAACAGCAACAACAACAACAACAATTGCAACAGTCTCGCAGCCTGCAACGCGTGCTGTCTGTTTTACTTACACTCAACGTAAATATCGGCTTTGTATATATACATCAAAAAGATATAGATGCATATATGTACATACATACATACACACACATACATATGCATTTAGCATAGCTGTGCATTCGGTTCGCCAAAAGTAATCCCGTTGCCCGGGTTATTCAGCTTATAACAAAAAAAAAAAACAACATTGAAATGGAAACTTAGGAAGAAATGTAACGACTAGCTGATACTCCAAATTTTTAAAAGTTCGTATTATATATGTATACTCTTATATATCATGTATAATGTATTCCCAGACTCTTCCACTCTTTCACACATTTTTAAAACAGATTTTGCAAAAATCAAGACTATATATTTTCTAAGTTCTAAAAAATAAATACAACAACCTGCTAACTCCGCAGTTATAATCCCCTTATCTATTTACATTTTACTGAATATATGCCTTAACGATACTTATCGACTTATAAAACAGTTATCGATAAAAAGGATAATGAAGTAAATTCAGATAAAATGTCACTATTATCTCATCTAATACCAAATTCTCCCCTTTTTCATATTGTGTACAACATACCCTCTTCAACAGTAATTTTTAATAAATACAGGGTATGTGATAAACTAACAATACGGACAACATGATCACGACGCCATGAATGCGGCCTGGTCCGACAGTCGGTCGTTCTTTCGGTCGCTTGGTCGTTCGGTCTGTCGGTCGTTTGTCTCACAAAATAGATTTTCAATAAAAACCCACTCGAAAAACGCCAACAATGGCGTACAAAAACGCATCGAGATCCATTCCACATCTATTTTCAAACCAAACAAATATATTTCTATGCATTAACTACACTCACAGCAATTTTCAGCAATATAATAAAAGAAAGCAGACAAACTATGATAAGAAATATATTAATATGAGCAGGTTTTGAATCATTCCATATAAAAAGTATTCCAAAAATTGGGCTATAAGAGTAAAATAATTAATAATATTTTATTGATAATAGTCTTGACTAACTTAAAAGCAAGTACATAGAAGCCGCGCCCAACTAAGTTAAATGAAAAACTGAAGTCTGGCAACGCCACCATACTTTTAAAGCTATGAATAACGCTTAAAAGTAAAATAAACACTTTTCAAATAGATTACACCAAAACGTCGCCAGTGTTGCCACCTTGCACTTTAAATTGAAAGTTATACTTTATATACATATATTAATCATTTTTTGCCCAAAAACCAGTAATTACAAATAGTATTGTCGACCGACTTAAAATGACAGAAAACAGGATGGTAACTCTTTTTTTTTTTAATTTGTAAGCCCAAAAGTTAACCTCAAATATTTATATATATACACAATTTAGTTATGTCTTAACAGTCGTGATAAACAAATATTTTTTATTTGTATTTTTTTTTTTACTTTTTTATTAGTTTTTGTTAGTTTCTATTTTTGCTAAAAATTTGTTATTATAAATAGTTTATCTGTCCGGGAATTGGAAATGTTTAGCACAGTGCCGCGCGGATCTTACGTAGATGAGAGGATTAGCAAGACGTATGGAAAGGAGGTGCTGCTCTCCAATTGGCAGGAGTTGCGGTTGGGAAGCGATGAGCCCAACGATTGCATTCTGCCGGGCTTGAAGCGAGTGGACTGCTGCGAACATCATGCAACCGAAATGAAGGACAACTACGAGCCGTTCACGTTTCTGGAGGAGACGAACGATACGACTCGGATGTACCTGGGTGCACGGAATGAATCGCTGCACAATTGGCAGCGTAATCGATCGTCGCAAGTGCGGTTCCCAATAACCGCGGACATGCAGAACAATTTCACCAGCACATATAAAATAATGTATGAGATTCTGCCCAAGCAGGTGAAAACGCAGGTGAGAGCCAGCCAGGAGAGCGGCAGCGGCGACACCGTGCCGCCAAAGCCCCAGCAGCTGAATCTGTTGCTCAGCTATGGCAATCGCAGCCGGACCGGCAGCCGATGCCGGCGTGGAGTTGATTTGCATCTGGAGAAATTGCAGCGATTGCAAACGACTTATGCGGCCGAATATAATGACAGAAAAGTTCAGCCGGCACTTGCAAAGAGTGCAAATGAAGAGCCATAAACAAATAGCAGAAATGCATAAAATTTCATAATTAAATCTACTACAATATTATAAATATATAAATATGTATATATGAATGCAATTGCACTGTTGCAATTGTTGTTTGTATTTGTATTTGTTTATGCATTAAGTCGAAACTCACCATTTTCAGTTCTGCTGCCCATTTTAGATGCTACAGCAGGCAATTTGCACACGGGCATTGTGTTGATTTATGCGCTGCGAGTCTTTCGGCTGCTGCTGTCGGATTTCGGGATGTGGTTATTGTTTGGCTTAATTGTTGCAGCTGCTGCTGCTGTCTTTCACACACGGATTTTATTTCTTTTTTGTTTTTTTTATTTTGTTTAGTTTGCACGGTGCACAACGAAATGTTTTGTAAATTGCACAAAGAAATTTTTTCTTTTACGCTTGCTGTGCAAGTGTTGCAAAATTCTGCAGGATTATATGAAAACAGCTGGGGTAGTGCTGCAATACAAGCGGCAGTATCGATAACAAAGTGAGCAAACGAAATGTACTCATTACCTTCAATTTTTGCTCCACACTGTTAATCACTTACAGCATGCATTTAGTTAACATTAAATGTTAAAGTACTCAGATTTCATGTTTTTAATTTGTTTGCATTATTAATTAATTTTTCTGATCCATTTTTCATGTTTACAACATTTATTTCAAGCTTGAACGATAGTTTTATCAACAAAATTGTGTATAGCATATTTAAAATAAGGCCTGATGACTTTTTGGTGCATTTAAAGCAAGTGCAGCAACGAAATTCGTAACTTAGGTGCACGGTGCAGAGATTTTTGTTTTTTGTTTCCAAATATTTTGATATTAATAGGTGGTACGGCAGTTACTTAAATTAGATTGTTTCTATGGAATACATAACTCAGTTCATTCAGATCGTATGTTACTATTCGTATTTTCTTCACATGTAGCGAATTATACAATAATTTATTTAGGATTTCGAATAATTCATTTAGTTTGTAAACTTTTCACTTCTTCAGACACTTTTTGCTTAATTAGTTTATAATCTTTACTGCTTTGCACATTATTTCTCATCTGAGTCGTACTTGTGGTACCTCGGTTTTGTCACATTTTGTTCAATTTGTTGTTGGTTGTTGGATTAATCTAAACTAACTCCAGACGCTTCATCTCCTTGAACAACTCGTCACCCATTTTGGCAGGACTCCTGGTTACAATAACGCCAGCCTTCTCCAGAGCGGCGATCTTATCGTTGGCACCGCCCTTGCCGCCAGAGATGATGGCACCGGCGTGACCCATGCGGCGGCCGGGTGGCGCCGAAACGCCAGCAATAAACGAAACAACCGGCTTGGCCTTGATACCCTGTAGAACAAATTAATTGCAATCAGTATAAATCTCGACCATTTGTGGTGTCCCTTTTACCGTATTGAACTCAGTCAAGTAGTCGGCGGCTTTCTCCTCGGCAACACCGCCGATCTCACCGATCAAAATAATGCCCTTGGTGTCGGGATCCTTGAGGAAGACTTCCAGGCAATCGATGAAATCTGTGCCGTTGAACGGATCACCGCCGATGCCGACGCACAGCGTCTGGCCCAGACCCACCTCGGTGGTCTGATGCACCGCCTCATAGGTGAGGGTGCCCGATCGGGACACAACGCCGATCTTGCCGCGCTTGTGTATATGGCCGGGCATGATTCCGATTTTGCACTGCAAAACAAAAATTAATAATCAAGCAACAATCAAAATTTATGTGAATACAAATTATGAAACTGGCTCATGCGTCACGGAGACTCCAGGAGATAAGCCAAGATAAACACTGACGGCGTTAAACAGTAAACACTCGATATGATGAACTAGCCTGACAAAGTTCAATTCATATATTTATTGAGTACAAACTGTAGCAGCCATAAAGCGGAAAATAAGCACGTAAAATAATTGGAAATAGAATGTGACTGACCGCACAATACCCTGCTTAGCAGTTGAGCAGCTTTCTAGACTGTAACTCCTAGACAATTGCTTGATAACTGTCACTTAGAAGTAGCTCCAAAACTGCGTGAGTCACAGACCAGATAAAATTGAGCATATTTATAAAAATCAATAGCAGCATACGGACAGAGCTTTGCAGTAAGCCAATATACCCTATTCCATATAAAGAACAGGGTAATGCGTCCGATCAATAGTTTCGCCTCAAGTGAACTTTGCACCCAGCGCTTATCTCCTTATCTCTCCGGCTGTTGTCTTGAAGCATCACAACTGATGTTTTTTACGTATACTGCAGCAAGTGTTAAACAAACCTGTTCGGGTGCAATGATGCCGGGGCAGTTTGGTCCGACCAGGCGGGACTTGCTCTGGCTAATCAGGGCATGCTTCACCTTCACCATATCGTGCTGTGGCACACCCTCGGTGATGCACACAATCAATGGAATTTCAGCGTCCAGTGCCTCCATGATGGCGGCAGCGGCACCGGGTGGTGGCACATAGATGACCGTTGCATGAGGATCCGTCGCCTTCTTGGCTTCCGCAACGGAGGCAAAGACCGGCAGGCCCAAATGCTGAGTGCCTCCCTTTTTGGGTGAAATGCCGCCAACCAGCTTGGTGCCGTACTCCAGCGCCTGCTGGCTGTGAAAAGTGCCCTGCTTGCCGGTGAAGCCCTGGCAGATGACCCTCGAGTCGCCGTTCAGCTTCAGATTGCCCCGCGTCTTATTGTACTGCGAGCCGCAGCGAACGCTGGCAGTGAAGCCATCTAAAAAACAATCAAATTGGAATTGAAGCGGAGATAAAAAGTTCCGTTAGTAACGTTGTGTTTTTTTTTTTATGTTTGTTTTACTGTTTGGGTCACATGGGAACCTTGAACATGGCCCATTCCCCCAGCAAACTCTCCTTCTTGCCCTTCACACGGATACACCCACACACTCACACACATGCAGTCACCCGCCGCTGCCGCAGCCGCAGCCGCAGTTGCAGCCACGTCGTTTTGACAGAGAACCAGCATATTTTTTCCAAATGAATACAAATCAATTAGTGGCAGTTGCCACTTGTTGCCGCTCATTCTGATTGTATATTTTTTTATGCCACAAATCGTCCGCAAGTTATATAATTTTGCACACAATGTTTCGCAATAGGTTTTTTTCAGTACGCTTTTCACTTACCTCGCACTTTCAGCAACGCTCTCATTGAAGCAGCCATTATTTGTGTGTGTGGTTTTGTTGTTGCTGTCGCTTGTGCGAGTTAAAGCTGTGCAATTGCTCGGACTGACTGGCTTATTGTTTAAAACGCGTTTAATTAATGCAGACGACAGCGACGGCACCGACCCCCAACACGATATATCGCGCTCAGCACTTAAATATATCGATAGCTCTACCTGTTAAAAAAATCGGTTAACTTACATCTCTATTTGGTGGTGCACATATGCCCGTCATTTTATTTTCTTTGCTTCATACGTTATAATAAAATAAAAATAAAAGTCAATTATAACTTTCTAATAAGAATATGTGTACAGTGCATTTGTATAAGAGTATTCTTCCATTTAAAACACCACAGTGGTATTTTCGAAATGTGAACCATAGTATCGATACTTTTTAAATTAAAAACTGTTTTTCGGTTTACTGAACCTTTATTTCAAAAAAAACTTAAAAAAGGTTACTATTATATAACTTTCTCTTAAATATATTGCCTCACTTTAGACACATACGTCTAATACACGTTCATTGAGTTAAATATTATCAACTACGACAAAGTACAAACAAAAAACGCGTTTCACTGACTACAAAATTTGTTTCATATATGTTTTAAAAACTGTTCTAAGGCCATAATGTTAATAATTTCAATTTGCTGCTTGTGTGCATTAAGTCTTTTCATACAAAATAAAGGAAATCGACATTTTAAAATTTGCTTGACTGTTAACTAGATAAAAGTATGTTAATTGAACACATTCTCACTCGATTTTGTTTCGGCCGGAAGATCAGATTCTTCGTCTTGATACTCTTGACGATTGAATGTATTCTCCTCGCCCGATTTCAGGCGCTGATAGACAAGAATGCTCTTGCCGGTGCGCGACTGAACGTGCTGCAAGAGAGACGCCACATTAGGCAGTTGCGTTCCCAACGCTGAGGACCACTCGTCCAACAACGCTTGAGACTCAACCAATTTGTTTACCTCGGCGTGCTCAATGCTGTGCAGCACCTTATAGTTGGTTAGGAATTCACTGATCTTGTCGCCCAGTGAATCGAATAGCACCACATGGGAGGGCATCGCAGTCAGGGGATGGACCGGTATGTGGGAGCGTAACCAGTGCATGGGTGCATCAAAGAAGCGGTCGGCCTCGTCCTTGAAGTTGTCGCGTTGCTCCAGATTGGGCTCGCAGGTTAGGAAGCGCATGGTGACATTTTCGTGAATGTGACTAAAACAATACATCACTGATATAGTTGAAGGCTTAGCAAGCAGTTAGGAGACTCACCTGTAATAAGGCGTGGAGTGGCAGGGCATGAGGAAGAGTATATTGGCGCGATGCTCGCGCTCGTCCCGGTATTCCTGAGCTATTTCCCGCAGCTTAGGCATCAACTCAATGGGGCCCTTCTGGTGGACTGTGCTCAAGTACCAGGCGGGCACAACATTGCCCAGCAGAATGATCAAGGCAGCGGCCCACAGCTGAGTTCTGGACGCGCGATAGCTCCAGCGGGACAAAGCTTCCGCGGACACGTACAAGCACAACGGCAGGAGCGAAGACACGAAACGGAACTCCTTGTGCTCCACTGTGCTCAGCACCAGCAATGTGATCAATATGCTAATCAGGAGCTGCTTGCTAATGGGAAATTTGTTGCCTTTGCGGACGGTTTGCAAGATGCCAAAGATGAAGGGCAGCGTATTAATGCCAAGCACTGTGGGCAGGCCCACAAGGAAGTACCAATACCAAGGATGGGAGCCATAGAAGCTGCCAATGTTGTGCAAAATGTTGTACTTAAGGAACTCCCACGGAGTCACAATCAGCTCTCCATGCCAATAGGTATCAATCGCAATGCCAATGCCGGCAACCAATAAACTGAAATAAACAAAGCAATTTAGATAAGGAATATATGACGAACATATATTATTCAAGTTACCCTATTAGAACGAAACGCTTGAGGAACAGCTCCAGCGAGGATAGGCGAGTCTTGCGCAGGTGATAGAAAGCCAATGGCAGCCAAATGACCGCCGCGGTGGGTCGCAGAAAGCAACATATGGCTGCTGGCCACAAATAGGCGCTGCCCTCGCCGTACCAGGGAAAGTAGCTGAGGGCAATGGTGGTCAGCGAGGCCTCGAGGGTGTTGGCCAGCGTGCGCGAGCCGGTGTAGAACCAGAACCAGGGCACAAGTATCAAGAACAACGCCCACTTGCGTTTGCCAGTCCAAACGTAGAAACGATAATCCGAGTAGGAGGTTAACGTGGCTTGCAGCAGACGTGGCAGTAGCACCAATAGCTGCGCGCTGTCTAGCTGAAGCAGCGCCAATAATTTATACACGGCTGCGATCAGCAGGGGATAAACGTAGCTGCGTATGCCCTGCACCCATTCCCATGTGAGGTAGCCATAGCTGCGGGGGGGAAAACAAAAATATATTTTATAATAATATGATGGCTAATATTAGACGGAATGCATTAATAAACACAACTGGGACTGTGTCATGCGTGTTGTAAACTAATTAGGAATTAAGCTCCTGCAGTCGCTTACCCAAAGGTCAGTTTGTGAGCCACCTCCAGACTCTGCCAATATTCATCCGGCACGTAATATGTTTTGACCACAAATACGGATGCTAGGCGGACGGCTAGAATTAGCGCAAAGACGTAAAGCAGCCTCATGGCTCGACTTTGCTGTTAAGATTAACTGAAATAGAGTAATTAATTAGCTGCTGTCAATATTTTTAATTTATTCATTTTCATTCATTAGTTTATGCTTATTTTTTGACACATTTTTAAGCGGCGTACGTGTCTAACCTTAAAAATTTTAATAGCACTGCGTGTGAGTTGCGTTTTATAAGTAGAAACTTGCGTGTTTTGATGGAATTTTTTCTATTTTAGCCAGAAAAACATTTGGCGCGCTGGCGTTGTGAAAAAAAATTGTGTTAGGCGGCCTAAAAATAACGCGAACTAAAGAGCAAAGCAAAGAGCAAAGTGACGCCAACGTTGCCAGGGCTGAACTAACGACACGCTATCAATCGATAACTCATACTAATCGATGTATCGCAACCATTGTATTTGTTAAGTTTGGATGATAAGCGGCTTCTATGATACATAAAACATTATGGTCCTTCTTAAATATGTTTCATTATGATGGCGGTTTTTAATATTTTAGCCAATATAAAGATTATTCAACGTTCAAAAATTGCCGACGGCAACCTTTTCAATGCTTTTCAGTTTCAATTTTCTAATATCAAAATTTATAGAAATTTAGTCGCAGTCTAAAGTATCGATAACACTTAAAATCCGCTTGGTTATGCGCATTATTGCCTGTTGATGCATTCCCACCCACCAGTTTGCCGTTATGCAAACCGATAAGCAAAACAAACACGAATTCGTAACGTGATTTAAAAAAAAAAAACAGAACAGATGACAAGGAGCTAGAAACTAGTCCGGTGCGCACGTTATTTTTCAAATTGTGCTTCAACTGTGCGGTAATCTTACTGTAGAAATAAAGAATGTTTCTGCTAGCCAGAAGAGGATTGTTCGCCTACCATCCGCTGACGCAGCACAGTAGGCGGTATGTAATACGCCGCACATTTGTGGCGCTCACAGAATCCCGGATCTTACCCAAGTCTGATGTAATCGCGATTGGGAAGCGGCGCACACATGGCAAGGGGGAGGCTAGTGAGGCAAATACATTTATGCTCTTGCGCTGGACCAAACAGGTGTGGAGCAAAATGTTTGGCAAATATCTGCTGGTCACAAATGTCCTGGGCTCCGGCCTTCTAATGGCCGTAGGCGATTTTATCGCCCAGGAGTACGAATACCGGCATGGATTGTCCAATCACGATCGATACGATGGCGAACGTGTTTATCGAATGTTTGTTGCTGGCGCTCTGCAGGGTCCATTGCATCATTTCGTTTACAATTGGATGGATCGGATAATGCCGCATCGTACATTGAGGAACATTATCAATAAGATACTCATAGATCAGCTATTTATGTCGCCCGCTTGCATTCTGATATTCTTTTATACCGTCTGCTATCTGGAACGTCAAACTCTGCAGGCCACGCATCAGGAGCTCATTTCCAAGTTTCCGTATATCTATCTAATGGATTGGATGACCTGGCCGGCGGCCCAGTATATCAATTTTCGTTACCTGGACACCAAATATCGCGTCGCCTTTGTCAATGTCTGCACGGCGGTCTACAACGTGCTCATGTCCTATATGAAGCATGACTTTGGCAACAATCCAAACAATGAGTCCGACAATTTACAAACGGCAAAAGAATCCCCAACAGAAGGACGACGAGATAATACATAAACGACAACCGAGACATCATTGTTAGCATTTTACTAAATTCTGTAATATAAGTAAATTAACAAAACAAAATGTTGTTAAATCTTCGCATTATTGTATTACTGCGCGTAACTGTCGAACATATCATGAACAAGAGGCTAAAAGTTAATTATATTTATATATACAATGTGTACCAAAGAATGCAAAAGTTTATAAACAAAATGTACTTATAGTTTATATTTTGTGTTAGTATCTATCTTGATATATTATATAATATATTATTTAAATATATACAATTTTAAGATGCACAGCATGTGATTCAGACAGATCTCATTCTTTATTACATAGTAGAGCACCGTTACATAACTGTTTAAGTATATATATGTTGCTATATTTAATCTTCTGCACAATCGCACTGTTTTGTTATTAAATAAATAAATGATATTATTTACAATTGTCGCTATGCAAAAGTCGAAATATATTAATAAATTTCTTTTTATTGACAAACAATCTGTCTTACTTAAGTTCTTAAAACTCAATTATCCGATTATCAGGCAGAAAATATGTGTTATATATATGTATGTAGTAAAAGATAATTTCGGTAAAAATATATAATACAAGGCTTAAAAGCATATTTGTTTAAAGCATTTCTTAACTTTATAATTTAAGGTAAAAGGTTTCGTAGTCTAGATTTTTGAGCGAGTTTTCTTGACTTCAATGTAAAACCTAATTCAAATTTGTACCAATATATCTTTAAGCAATGTAATAAATACTATATTTAAGGCTACAAATATATAATTCCACCTCAACTTTAAGATATAGACGAGATATGTTAAGACCCCTCCGCCTGGCTAATCCAATACGATTGCCTCATTTGATAACAATGGTTTCCACAGCAGGCGCAATTCTAAAGATGTGCTGCGCCAGCATCAGTTGCTCCTGGGTGATGAAATTGGCGACCAGCGTGGGAATATTCTCATTGGATCGTGCGATTTGCTGACGAATCAGCGATTTAAACTCGTCTCTGGCTCCCTTGTCCGCTCCACGAGTTCCGATGCGTCGCGGCTGGGCTGTTCCGATAGCACTAGGTGCGCCAGAAACGCTGCTGGCTTCAGTGGGCGAGCCCGTTAGCTCAAAGTTGGCTTCGTCCTGCTGTTGGGAGTTCCATATAAAGGCCAACTCCTCAATGATATCCGTTGCAATGATGTAGTTGGACAGAATGTGCAGATTGAACGATTTGTGTTGCGTTATAAGATTGAATATATGCTGCTTTAACAGAGCATCCTTGTCGGGATTCAGCTGCAGCAGTGCCAGCAGATCGGCTAGCAGCCGATCCGAGCAGCTCGGCTCGAAGATCAGGCGACTTAGCCGACTGGTTATGGCACGTGTGCAATACTGGATGAGCGCAATTCTGGTGAGCGGCAAGAAGATCATGTGCCGATGGCTCTTTAGGCTGATGTTCTCCAATAACTGGCCACTGGTGGCGGGCAGCTCAGCGAGTATCTTTAGGATGCACTGAAAGGCCTGAAGCTGCAAAAGAAGGACAATGTAATTGGGGCTTCTTACTGCAGAGGATTCACTTACAGTCATGCTGCCCTGCATTAGATTGAGGCTGAGTATCTGAAGGCTCTGGACTAAGGTGCTCTGCGCGGTCATGTCGGCCATCAGTTTATTGGCCTCGTCGCGATGTCCAAAGTAAATGGCCAGATCGAAGAGGAAACGTGATATCCACGGCGCCAAAGGCAGCGCCAGCATTAGTTGGCTAAAATCCCGCTGGAATTGCTCCGTATTAAGCAGCTGCCAGCAGCGAGCGGCGTGCAGGAAGGCCTCGGAAAGTTCTTGACTTATTGCTGTTGTTGCTGAAAATTTGGGTGGTTCCATGCTCTGCACTTCGCCGCCTTCCGGTATCCAGTCCATGCCTTGCACTTCGCCACCCTCTGGCGTCCAGTCAATGAAGCCCTCGACAAGTACGTGATTCACATCGGCATCTTCTATTCGCAGCTTTCTGATGTAGCCGTGGAGAGAGTATATAAACAACGTTGTGGCATAGAATAGTACTTGGGAGCTGCCAGCCGGACTGCTGCGTAAGATCTTGACCAATTTATCCCAGTAGACATTCTGATTGACCTGCTTGCTGAAGGGCAGAAACGCCTCCCAGCCCATCATTTGGCCGCATATCATGAGCACCTTGAAGATGTTTTTCCAGGCCTCCGTCGTGTCGCACTTCTCATCGTCCATTATTTGCCGCAGATAGTACTCCAAGGAGTTGGTGTAGAGGCGACAAGCCAGCACTGGATTTAGCTCTGGTGGCTTGTTCTGTATCATTGGCAGCACCTCCTCCACCAGCATTCGCTGATACACATCCGGATCAGCTTTCATGCCCTCGGCTAGCATCTCCAGCAAACGTGGAGCCTGCGTGGCCGCCGTCTTGGGAAACTTATTAAACATAAGTATATAACTTTGTATGCACTGCTGTAAGTTGTCGCCGCAGTTGCTAATCGTATGCACAAATATACTGTGCTGCACCTCCGGCGTCAAATGCTTGTACATCTTTACATAGAACTCCTGCTCCGGCGTGTTTTCTGTTTCGTTGCGCAGAGCACTGGTCAAAGCATTAACTTCCTGCCATAGCTCAGCATGCTGATTGGTAAAGTTGGTGGCACTGTTGTGAGATTAAAACGTGTTTAACATATTGTATTTTTTGTTTTGGTTATCACCTACATAATACTGAAATACTTGGCCGCCTCCTCGCTGTTCTTGCCATCGCGCTCCAACAAGTAAGCCTCATACTGCACATTGAAGGCGTTTGGATAAAGCGTCTTGGCGGTCAAAATCCAAGCCTTGGCTGAACTTGGATCACTATTGCGCACCAATTGCGCCTGTTTAATCATATACATCTCATTTTCCTCGATCGATGTCATTGTCATTGCTACAAAATGCATTTAACAGACGCCGGCAGTTAGAGATGAGCCAAATGCGAGTATTTTACGTATAGGCTTGTTTGTAGAGAAGAGATAAGATAACGCTGTTCTCGCTGTACAATAGAAAGAATAATCTAGAAAATATATGCTTGATTAACTTTCATTTCTAAATAGTATAAATAATAAAAGAAAGGCATTTTTTATAATGTAAATAAATTTTTTCATATATGTGCTTTATCCTATAGGAACTGCGTACTTGCCACCACTAAAATGATAGTTGCGCTTAGAACTATCGATAGTTTCGATGTTTAAAAAAAAGAAAAAAATCAGATGGTTGTTGCTAATTCTTATTTACTAGTCTATATCACGTTGCTAAAGTAATGATCGTACCGCAAGGTATGAAAAAATTGACTTTCCGCCGTATAAATACGTGAAGTTATCGCTAATTTCGTGCGGTTGTGAATTTTGTGCGGTTTACGATGTTTGTGCGCCGTCATTGTGAGCTTGTAAACGAGTGTAAAGGGAACGCAGAAAGCGTTCGAATGTTAATCAAATGATTTTCAATTTATATAAAGACAAATTGTTTAAAATAAACGTAATGCAAACCAAATTAGTACGTACATAACGTAAAATGCCAAATCCAACAGCAACAAATGCAGACGCCAACACCAACGACAGCGCAGAGGCGACTCCAACAACGACCGCGTCATCCGTGGAGCCCACAGCGGCTGTTGAAGCCACTGCTGATCGATTGGATACGACAGGTTTGTTAGCCGCTTCCTGATATGGGCATTTAAATTCATTAGTAAATAATAATATATATATATATATATATATATATATATATATATATATATGTACAAATAGATTAGATGAGTCCGCTTTTATAGTTTGTAGTGTTATATTATGTCGGTTCGACGCGACTCACGCTTGAGAAGGGCGCGTGTCGGCACGAACAACTATCGGCACGCAGCTTAACTACAAATAAAAACAAAGAGCATTATGAAATAGAGCACTCTTACAGTTATTATTTTTATAACAAATTGCGTGTATTTAATTGTATTATATTTTGCAATTATTATTGAATTATCGTATTCTGTGGTCGTATGTGTTTATTTCACGATCCGCTCTTTCTCTATTCGTGTTAATAAATTAACTCATATTTGTTTATACCTATAATTTTGTAGATAGTTGTTTATGTATTTATGTTAGTTTCCTTGATGTAAACATTTTTGTTTAGCTAAATCGCGTTGTGTTGATTCACTCGTGTCACGACACAAATGCAACATTCATATGTAAATTAGCTTTTGAATTATGTGTTTCCTCTTTGTAGTGAATAAATAATATATCGAAATAAATGTAAATGCATGTAGACGCAAATTTTGTTATGCATTTCACAATTGCACAACGGGTTATATTTTGGTTATTTTTCTTTTTCTTCACTACGTTTGTGTTTCACCTATAAACTAATGCTTGTGATCCTCCTAGACGTAAATAAACACCTAACGCATTCGCCAACCTAAACAAAAACACTCACACACAACACCGACGCAAAGCTCAAGCACAACAAAGATGCAAACCAGGTGTTTTCATTGCAAAAAAACAAACCTTGCCTCATTACAGCGGCGACCGAAACAAAAGTCCCATCGAAGGATGAGCCGCTATGCTTAGAGTATGCCACGCCCAATTCGGTGCCATTGCATCTGCAACAAATGCTGAGCCAGTTAAATCATCTGAAATCTTCAACGGCCGAACTGTTGCTACTGCTCATCTATATTGTCGCATTGGAATCTGGATTTGTGGAACGGGAAAGCTATGTGGCGAAGCGAGCTTTGTTGAAGCCGGTGCCGGCCGTCGGTTGTTTTCACATCTATAATGTTCGTCTGCTTAGCCGCCAGCCGGTGCATTATACCCGAGAATTTCAGGATACGGCCTTTTGCATGTTCTTGCGCACCATGCTGGACAATACTTGCGCCGAGGAGGCGACTGTAATGCATGCACTACAGTCGCGTCTCATGGCCGTCGTACTGGGCGATCTACTGATGGTCACCTTAAGCCCAATACCGCCATCGAAGGAGCCAGGCCATAGCATTTGCCTGTCCATTGGACGTTATGTGCTTAATGTGCAGCTAGAGCCGATTTATCAGCGATTTCGCAAACTGGATGAGCTCTCATTACAGCTGCGTCAGAAGCTCTTCCAACCGATGCGTGCCCAGCAATTATTATCCATCAAGCTTCATCTGCATCCCTCGCTACTCGGCTTACCTTTGGAGGTATACGATAAGATCTTCTCCCATCTCAACAGAAATCAACTCAATATTGTGGCAAATGTGAACAAGTTGTTATGCGACTATAGTAAAGAATTTAAGCAGCGTCGTCCGAAAGGATCTGCTTCGTATATATCATAACTGTTAATTGAAAATTGCATGTGAGAGGCAAAATCTGGTGTTTTTTTTTACTGTACTGAACTAAAAATTTACATTAAAATAGAATACTTTGTACCGTGGTGATTAGAAAAGAAATTTATTTTATTTTTTGGTAATGGGAATAGTTAAACGAAATCCATATACCCTGTAAACCGAATGGATTAGGAATAAATTGTGTAACAGTTTATTATAATCACTATAAATAAAATAAAAATTCTAAAACTTAAGGAAATATGAATCTTGTCTTAATACTAAAATTAAAATATAATTTTATTTTATTTAAATATATGTTCAAATCAGATTTGTTCGGAAAGCACAAAACTTTTTTTTCTTCTGAAAATAAATAATATATATAAAACAAAAAAAACAAATATTTTAATCTTAAAGAATATTTTTTTAAGAATAAAAATAAAAAAAAATTTCATCCCAAAATGAGAAATATGACTCGTAGGTTTAGAAAGAATGTTAAGATGAATCGATATAGGAAAACAAAATTGATTCAGTTTTAAGTTATATATGTTTCAACTAGAAAAGTCTAGAAATTTGAGCAGCTATATCTTTTGGTCTTTATAAATAACTATGACTAACTATAACTTATCATACAACAAGTATTATTATATATAATATATATGATTACATATAGTAAACTGTATGGTCAGTGGATTAAGTTAGACAAAGCGGAGTGTAGGGTAACAGCTAGTCGGGCAGACATATGTTTTCCTGTTGTTTTATTTTGGCAAACTTTGTTTTTATTTTGACAGCAGTTGAGGCACCGCCAACGCCCGGCGCCAACTCCTGTGATTCTTACAACATATTCGAGCCGACGCCATTGGACTGCATCAGCATTAAGAGCAGCGCCAGCAGTTACCTCCACGATCGTGATATAAGCGGTAAGTGCGACCTCTTAACTTTACACTTGTTGGCGGGCTCCATACCTAAGCTGCTACTTTCACCGCAAAAAAAAGAAGAAGAAAAATAAAAAAGTTTATGGAACGCCCCTAAAGGAACCGACCCTTGAACACAGCAGAGCAGAAATTGTAACACAGCGACCGAGGCAACGTTTTTCCGCTTTTGCCGCTTTTCTTGTTACTTGTGCGCAAACAATCCCACGCAAAGAGCAACTACCCAACCCCCGACCCCCGACCCCCGACCCCCGACCCCCAACCCTCAACCATCCAGAAGTTCTCAACCCCCAACCCATCCACAAGTTGTTGTAACCGAAAGGCAGTTCCGATATGGTTAACATCCCATTTGATGCTGAAGCTGCTTGCTGTGCATTTTTGTGCTCCTGGTATGTGTTTGTATTATGATATCGACCTTCTTATCAATGGGGTTGCCAAAACCCTTCCACCCTTTGTGCGCCTCCTGCGGGAACCGTCGCAATTATCTGGCAACAACTTTATCAAAAGACCCTGTGACAAATACATAAATAAATTACGACTACGGCCGCCCATCAAAAAAGCAAAAAAAAACCTAGTGGAAGTTTTTTGTTAACTCCTTTTGTTTTTTTTTTTTTTCCATAAAAAAGTTTTCGTTTGTGCATCTCTCGTTGTTAAAAGCTTTTCGAGAGCTTTGCAGCTGCTCTTGAAATCTGTTTTTGGCTCCTGGCCCCAGGAGCAGCTGTTTGAATCTCCTCTTCGTGTCATTGGTTTGGGTGAATGAACCCAACTTTCAGAATTGTGCCTCAATTCTGAATCCGTTTGATGGGCAGTGGGTGCTACTGTAAATGCTGCATCAAGGACTTGCACCTTGATTCGAATTCAATTGCGAAATTATTTCGCATTTTATATTTTTTTTATTGTTCTAGAAGAATTTTTACTTGACGTACGATTTTGTCAGTGATAATATTATCTTATCTATACGGAATTTAGTTATTCTGTTTGTCTACTTGAACTAAATTGCTTAGACTAAAATGAAATTGACTTCTTTGTGTATTAAAAAACATCTATCATGATGTACCTATTTTAATTGTAATTAACTTTATGGCATTGCATTTAACAAGAGTTTTAATAAAAGCACGAGAGATTCGCTAAGCCTTGCCTTACTATGCGATTCCCATAAATTAAATTATGGAGAAGTGTTTATTAAAATATTTTTGTATAGAAAGTAAAGAAAGATGACAAAAAAAAAAATAAATAGAGTAAAGCATGAGAAAGGTAATCAGAAAAAATCTTTTGATATAAGTGGTATATTATTCCTCAACGTACGTAAGTTTATGAAAATCGCATAGAAAGGCGAGCTGCTTTTTATTATATTTACTTATATAACAGTCAATCATAAATTGGAATACATATACAAATAAACAAAATAAAGTTAAAAAGCTGAAAGCAAATTTTTCCTTTCAGTACAGTTTTTGATGATTTCGTTCCACTGTGGCACGCCTTTAACTATGCCACAGTTTTCATAGCTGGCGTTTTGTCGCTTGTTTTACTCTTTCTTGTACGTTTTAACGGTAAACAAAGTGAAAGAGTTGGCAAAACATACGCTCGTTGCATGCAAAAGAACGTTCATAAACAGAAGTAAGACCAGAACCGTAAAACCCCAGAGCCCAGGCTCCACAGAAAGCCTACAAAACAGCGACTGGTCCAGCTTGTGCTTTTAGCGAGCGTCTCTCTCTCGCTCTCTCTCTCTCTCTCTCTCTCTCTCTCTGGGTCTCTCGGCAGCCTCTTGCTCTCCCGTGTGGCTGTGCTTTTGACTGCTTGGCCAGCTTTTGCACAGGATAACAAAGCTTGGCACAATCAGTCGTTGTACTTAAGCCCAACGTAGATGGTCGAGCACTCGGTACCAAATAAATTTCCATTCGTTTGTCTCCTTGATAAAGCCACAGAGTGTATGTGAGAGTGTCTGTGTGTGCGTGTGTGTCTTTCGTGTTTGTATTTGTGTGTGTGTGTGTGTGTGTTGCTTCGCGAGTGCTGTTTGATGAAAGTTTGCAAGTAGGTCCTGTGTTGTATGACCGATATACTTACACGCACACATATACACATATACACACACATACACATAGATAGGCAGACAGACAGACAGACCTTATAAATAAGTGACAATACTAGCCGACTGCATCAGCTGTTGGCAGACGCGAGCGGGTTTTAATGTTGCCCCATTTGGCTGGCGACGTGCGGCGCCTCAATTAGTTGCCAACCTGCCACAAATGAGCTAGTGTGTGCGCGCGCGTGTGTGTGTGTGTGTGTGTGTGTGTGTTATTAGAAACGCCTTCAAGCTGGATTACAGCGGCGACAACAACGGACCCTGGGAGAAGCAAAAGCAGACCCAAAATCAAACAAATGCCAGCGACAATGCTGCAGCCAAGAGCAACGAGCAACTGCAGCACGATCTGTTGCAGCAGCTGCAGCAGCAGTTCCAACTGGCAGCCGTGCAACAGCAGCAGCAACAGCGTCAGTTGCTGCAGCATCAGCACTCGCATCCGCCCTTTCAGCAGCAGCAGCAGCAACAACATCCGCCTAACCAATATGCGAATGCACATGCACATCCGCATCCGCATTCGCATGCACATCCCCCGCTGCAGCATCATTTGTCGCTAGGCGGTGCGCCCGCCTATCAGCTGCAACAGCAACAGCAGCAGCAGCAGCAGCAATCGGCCATGCCCACCGCCCACCATTGCCAGTACTCAACGCCTCAGCATCATTATCGCGCAAATGCAACAACAACAACAACAGCAACAATGGCCGCTGCAACGATACGACGTCGCACCTTGAGCCACGTGGCACGCTCCTACTCCGTCTGTGCCACCATGACGCCAGCCAGTGGAGCAGCAGCAGCGGCTGCCGCCGGCTCCGCGGTGTCTATCGCCCAGCTAAAGGCAGCAGCTAATCCTCTGCCCGCCAATGTGGCAACATCGACCAGCAACAGCAGCAGCAGCAGCACAAACAGCAGCGGCGGCGGCACAACCAAACTGACTGTGGCTGGACACCACAAGACGGGCATCCTGGTTGCCGCCACCCGTTGCCGTTCTCCGATTATGCTCTGCCACAGTCACAGCGACGGCGAGTTCCCCATGTATCGAGGTGAGTGAGCGCTCCAATGGGATTAGGGTCAGGCGGCGTCTCCTTATGAATTCCAACTGACACTTGCTCGAACCCAATGTTGTTGCATGTGGCAGCTTGGCCATGGCATGTGCCGCATGGAATGTGGCAAAAGGGGTCAAATATGCCGCACAGTAAACACAGTGAAAATCCAGTAAAGGTTGATTACAGCGCAAGCTGCTTAAATTAACTTTAGGTGTTAATATAAAAGCAGATATTACGTACTTAAGTATTTAGTTTTTTTTTCTTTCACCATTTAACACTAGGCTTACCTTCCTTCCACCTATTTAAGCTTTTATTCATTGAAAACTTTTATTGAAGTTTCTTTTTATAAGGCAGACAAAAACATGAACATAAACCATGCAACATTTAAAACATCTGCTCCCTAGTTTAACTTTCATTGATAAAAAAATTTTATTTAAGTTTCTCTTTACAAGGCAGCTTAACATGAAGATTCACCATTGGCCTTTTATAACTGTTTTGCATCTCTGATACTCATTGCAATACTTAAACTTTGCTTAGTTTTTAAATTTTAGTTTTGTTTCTGTTTACAAAGTAGTTTAACATGAGGATAACCCATTAAGTTTCTTATGTCTTGTAAAATGTCAATATTTTGCATAATTAATTCTTTTCTCATAAGCAAAGTTTGAATATTGATGTTTTGTTTTTAACATTTTTTCTTTCCTAAATCATGGACAGTATTTAATATGCATTGCTGGTTTAAGTTTTCCCTATTTGTAAAGGTTAACTTAAGTCCCGCCTTGCAAGCAAGTTTAACAAGTGGATAAATCCATTTCAGCTTTGTTATAACTACATGGCTTTCATCCTTACCCAAAAACTAAATTATAACTTATGTCTCTTAATATATTTTTTTCTTGCTCAATTCTTAACTTGTTAAGTTTCATTCTCGTTACTTTTAATCAGCTGCCTTAACATGAGGATTAGCCATATTATCTATCACTTCTGATGCTTAACTAGAAGTTGACTTACGATGACTCTGCATATTTTGCCAGCTCAAATTTTGGCTTAATTTCGCAGTTTTATTCCAGTTTCATTCTTGTTTCTTTTTACCAGCTGGTTTAACATGAGGATTAACCGCTTTGCTATTTATGCCACTTAACCATAACTATTCCAAATGACTGCTATGTAAATTTACCAACTACTCGGAGTTGGCCAATTACGTTTTCAGCATTTCACGCTAAAGACATAAACTTAAATATATATATAAAAAAAAAAATGAAAAATAAAAAATAAAACAAAAAATGAATTTCACAGTTTGGTTTAACCCGCACACCAGCCCGCAACCCCCATCCCCCCGATGCCAAGCAACTCATTAAGTGGCGCTCGCAATGCAATGCACTGAATGTCCTTTGTCCTTCGTCCTGTTGCCTCACACTCTGGGCCATGTTCGCAGCTCCCTTGGCGCCGTCTGCTGAATCTGATTTTTGTTTCACTCATTTCTTTTATGTGTGTGTGTGTGTGTGTGCCGCATATTTAGTGTCGCCATTTGGTGGGGCGCTTAATTAAATTACAGTTTGAAGCATGCCACACACTCACCCGCTGACACCCACGACTTTATCCCGCAGCAGAAGTGTGACCCGTTATGCAGTCGAGAATGGGACCTCATATCTTTTTAATAGACGCTTCGATTTGTTTCCCTATGAATATCTTCTTCTTGTTGTTGTTGTTGTACACTGCATAGTTACTGGATGTACTTTAAGTCCCGTTATTGTAGCCCCCACAAGCAATAAAATGCTTGAACATTTTTTCTGTTCTCTCTTTTGCAAGCGCATCGAGATGCGACTCAATGGAACGTTTTATAGTTTTTTTTTATATCAATCAGTTTTAATAAAGCTTTTGTGCTTTGTGAACTTTAATAGTCGAAATATAGATAAATCAATGCATGATTGATTGGAAAAGAAACTGCTTCAATCACATTTATTGTAATTTTTTTAAATTGAGAATCGGGAATTACTAAAATATATAAATTATCAATAATATGATTGATGTAAAGATTGTATGTCAACCTTTGCATGATTGATGACAAAGCCAACTGCTTCAATCATATTTTACTACATTGATTCTGGGAACTACTAAAATAAATAATATGATTGATGTAAAGATTGTATGTCAATCTTTGCATGATTGATGACAAAGCCAACTGCTTCAATCATATTTTACTACATTGATTTTGGGAACTACTAAAATATATGTACAAATTGTCCACCCTATGATTATTTCAGTTTTTTATATAGTTTTGATTCTTAAAATTCTAAAAATGTATAAATTAAGGACCCTATGAGTGATGCGACGATTGATCAATCAAGATATTTTATATTTGTAAAAAATAGATATTTTACCGATAATCCAAAACGAAAGTGAATGATTAAGCATTTTGATTGATGGTATCAATCAATCATTTAAAAATGTTCGATTTTAGCTTTAAAAGTTTATTAAGACAAATTTAAAATATGTTATATACATAACTGGATTATTCCAATGTTTGACTTGATTCTCATATACACACACACACAAATTCTATATATCCGATACATCCGCATCCTCATCGTCATCCACATCTATATCCTCCTCCTCATCCACTTCTACCTCCAAATCCTCCTCGTCCCCGTCCCCGTCCCCCTCACCATCCCCCTCCTCATCCACCATTTCGTCAGCCTGCGCCTGTGCGATGCGCGATTGAAAGGCATCGTAAGTGTCCTCCAATGAGACGATGTAATCCTTGAACAGCGTAGCGCTTAACTCTTCGGTGCGATTCTGCAGCAGATGGAGATAAGGACATTGAGGATCTCTGATGTAAATGCGATGACGCTGCTCGTAGTTATCCAAAGAGTAATTGGAACGCTCCTGACTATTGATGACGGCCAAATGGAGCAGAAAGAACATCAGATCGACAGCATCCGGCATCAGTTCGTTGAGTCGCTCGCCAAAATTGAGCAACACCAACGAGGGCATCAACTCGAATCGCACCATCTTAAGGACGCGACGTAAATGGACTTTCCGCTCCTGGTAATCGGTGAGGACCCACATTAGGGCCGCATAGAAGACTTCCACCTCGGTGTGCACTCCGAGTAAATCGGAGCCGAGCAGGCTGCATAGTTCATGCACTTCCAGTTCGCGATATTCCTCCGATGAGACCAATACCAGAAAGGATTTGCCAAATCGATTGATCATCAGATTGGCCACACCATCGATACCCTTGCTGCATGCCTCCGCATAGCAGCTCAATGCATCCACATTCGAAAAGTAACGCTCATCGTTGAGTGCTCCAAAAACGCTCTGCAGGAGCTTCGGAGCGCACAAATATTGGGCAGCCAGTAGAAGATCCAACAGTTTGCCACGCTGGCAATTGCTATCGGAGCTAATCATCCAGTTATAGGCGATATCAAAAGCATCCGCGCCGACTTTATCCTCCGGCAGGCAAACATTATTGCCGGGACGTAAAGTGCCCGCGAATATCTCACAGAAGGTGCGAAGGACACAGCTGTGACATTCGAAGGTCCTTTTGCCAATGGTTATCTTCACATCCTTCTCCAGATTGCTGATCAGCAAATTCTCGACTGCCTCCTGCCAAGGAGTTTTCTTTGGCAGCGCCGGCAACAATTTATCCATATTCATTTTATTCAGTTTTTCCTCATTCTCGATGCGTATCTCCTCCTCGGTGGGAACTTGATTTTTCGGATTGTTCATCACTGCAAATCTACAAAAATATTATCTATATAATATACATACATATATATATTATTATTATTATTAAGAATACTTTCAAAATGTTTATAGCTAACTAGATCAAACTCATAATTATAGTAGAGAATTTTACCTAATTGCAACTCACCTGAATTGAAGTTTCTTCTATGCTTGACAGCTTTCTCTTCTTTACTTAAATTATTTCTTGTCTTTTTTTCGGGGTTTTTAAATAATTTGTAATGCGCACAGCTCGAGCTCAATTACTAGACTAAGTTATTGATAAAATTTTATGTCTAATTTACGGATCTGAATGGAGAAACTTTGCCTACTGTGCTCAAAAATTTTGGAACTCTTGCAGGAAACAATACATTTAATCAAAACAGTGAAAACTAAGGAAACTAGAAAAACAAATTGACGGCTAAGCTTAAAGTAAAGAACTAAGCTAAACAAAATCTCTGCATTATATACTTCAAGTTATCGTTAACTGTCAATAACAATCGATAAAGCGCAATCAAAGTGTCAGTGCTTGCAAAGCAACTCTGCGGCATGTCTCGAGATTTTGTAGTCAGAGTTTTTTCTGAACAATAGAGTACAATATTATGAGGAGAGTGAAAAATATTGAAATTCCACAGTATTGTATTCTTTGTTGTATAACGATAATACAATGATATGTAGATCTATAAAATGAAAGGAAGAAAATGAGTTTCTCTTTAGTATTATAATATTATGACAATAAAATAGATTATGTGGATCTATGAGCTTAAATAAGGAACTGCATTCTGTTATAATGTTCTTTAAGCCTTCATTACTTTAAGCCTTTATTTTTATTTATTTTTTTTAATATGCTATATCATATGAAAAACCTATCTTTAATATATCATAGATATATCTTTAATATATCAGTAATTGGAAGTTATAGTAAGATTTGACTAGCTTATATCATATGAAATACCTACCTATATCTTTTATATATCAGTAATTGGAAATTGTATTGAGATGTGACTAGCGTATATCACATGAAATCTATATCTATATCTTTTAAATATCAGTATTTGGGTGTTATATAAAGAACTTATTAGATTATCTGTTGCACTGAAGAATATAGGGTGTATTATAATATAGATTAGATATATTTTAGCCAGTTAAACTATTTAACACTCCCATCTTAGCAAGTTTGTATACCCCATTTATCTACTTTAAGTTTTTTATCTGCAGAAATGCATTTCGATTCCATTTGCTAAGCTAAGCTGTCAGTGAAACCTTTAGGGATGCACCACAAAACGGAATCGTAAAATCAAATGCTCTCCCGAGACGAAGAAAAAGAAGAAACTAAAAGAAATGCAGAGTGAGAAAAGAAGAGCTAAGAATTTGCTTGAGTGTTGCGCTGCAAGCGAATCCAGTATTAAGGAATAATCTGACAGAAACATTCACTTAGAGTACTTATAGGGTATCGCATGTATAATATATATCTAGGGTATAGCACTTAAAGAAGTTTTTTTTTCTATTTTAGCTTCTTAGTTAATCATGTGCTTATATCTACTTATCTGACTTAGAAAACTTTGTCCATTTTATCTCATCTATTTCCGTTTACCACCCACACACACATACAGTACACACAAATATACATACAGTACACACTCGCTAATGACGTCAACGTTTAGCTTAAATATGGCCTAAATCAATAGGCCGAAAACAAAGTAAAACTTATGTGGCTAGAAAATGTTTTTTGGCACAAGTTGCAAATTAAATTTACATTTCATGCACGTAACTGAAGGATTCGCTCCTCTTCCCCCCGATCCTGGATTGTGCTGCCACAAAGGATGCTGCAGTCCTGGCTGGCGAGCTGCCAACCCGAGCCAATTATGTGGCATGTGAAAGGAAATGGCAGCAGCTGCAAAAGCGAAATCAATACGCGCAACATTAACTCGAGCGCTAAAGACACGCCATGGACTCATTAGCTGTGGCACACACACACACTCGCACACACATACAGACAGTCAGATAAATGATATTGAAGATGTGGCAACGAGATGTCAGAATATGTGAGTGTATGCGTCGGCTGTGTGTGTGTGTGTGTTTGTGTTTCCGATTAAGATGCTGTTTGCCGACATTGTAACCAAGTTTGTCATAAATGGCGCCATATCGAGAGCATTAATTCCAAGAGCTGGCAAAACGATTCGACTACGTAATTAACTCTGATTGTGCTCTATATCTATAGTATGTCTATATAGGCTAGCAGAAGAAGAAGAAGAACTTTGCAGTTTGAACTGTGTTACACTAAGCTTAAGTCAAATACGAATATATGATGTTTCTATAGTTCTCTTTTATATAAAGTATTATAGTAGACAGACATCAAGTTTTGATCGGGATCTTAAGATATGGCCCAAATATAGCATAGAATGATATTTCAAATAGTTCAAAGATTCGCTTTCTAGTTGAAAGAAATTTCTGCAAAAGAGAAAAGTTTGGATATCTTACATAAAGCTGTCATATATATGCAGTCGTATAATATAATAGACAGAACGAATCAATTTAGAAGATATATTATAAATATATCTTAAATAAATCATAAGATACAAATGCGAGCTACATAAAAGCTTTTAAAAATAAAAAAAGAAAAGCTGAAAAGAAAGCTTCAACGAGAAACAGTTGAAAAAGTATAAAATCTTTTTAAAATTTATATATATAAAATTTATAGATAGCTTATACAAAGTACAAAAAAAAAATTCATGGATTCCCGATATTTCAAAGATAGGTTTCGCAGTTAAAGGAAAGTTTTGTTAATAAATAAAATTTACTTACTTATCCAGATATATAGAGCTATATCATATTATATAGTTCACAAATAAATTACCAAGCTATTTAAGCAATTACACCAAATAAAATCAAAAACTTTTGCAATCCACAATTCTAGATACTTTTTGCATTAGCCCATAGAAAAATGTTTAACGACGCACAAGAATAACAAATGCTTACAGTTATGATACTTAAAGATACTTACGGATACTTACAGATACTTAAGCAACTTACAGATACTTCAGATACTTAAAAACTATCTTTAAGGCCGAGAGTCTTGAGGCCAAGTGGCTGCGGCTTGTGTAACTTAAAAGTGGCCCAAATGCATTTATGCTCGCAAATTAAGTTGCAACGCGCGAATTCTATAGAAAATCAAACATATATACATATATATATATATATATATGTATATATATATATGTATGTATGCTCATATATGTGTGTGCGTGCTGTGGCATTGGATTAGGCGCTGCCAATCTTTGAGGACTTTTGCCGCTTGCCACGCCCTCAAGTGGCAATTCATGTTGGCCTTTATGCGGCTCGCATTTGCTGTTGGCTTAAACCCATTGTTGTTGTTGTTGTTGCTGTTGCTCTTGGCCAACAACAAGGCAAATTAACATAAAAATGCGCAGCGCATGACAAGCACAGATAATCTTTATTTACACACACACACACAGACAGACAAGCCGAGTCCTTGAACCTCAAGGACCAAGCGGGAGCCATCGGAATAATTGAGGCCTTAAACAAATTTGAAAACTCAATCAGAAATTGCTTCACATTTTAATGCAAATGACAATATATAGAAATATACTCTTCTTCTTCTTCGTCTTTTTATTTTCTTTTTTTTTTCTATATTTATGTTGGCCTACTTACCTGCCTGTGGGGCGCCACGCCCACTCTACACGTCAGCTGCATGCAGCTGCACATAATTGCATTCAAAGCCAGCCCCTTTCCCCCACCCCTGTCCACTCTTCCTCTTCCAGCCCTTTGTAAGCCATTTTGAGCTGTGGAACTCACTTGAGGTCGTTTCGCTTTGCATGTGGCCGACATTGCTGACCAGGCCAAGCCACGCCCACACGCCCCCAAATTGCCTTATTGAGTGGCGCAGCAAATGACAATAAAAGCGGTTACTTATACGCCATGTTGCACAGCTCTGTTGCACGCCTCTGTTGCACACTGGTGTGGCATGCAGCCTTGTCATGTTATTGACAGCTTTGTTATTACTATTCAAAAATGTTCGTTATAATTAAGTGCATTTAACGGCATCTCAACAGCACAACTTTCAATCGGTACATATATATAACAATATATACATATATATAAATATATATTGCATATACATATGTATAAATGTATATATGCCTGATACATATATCCTTCTGGCCAGCTCCTTTTTGGCATCTCTTTAATTACGGCCAATTGTTTGACTGGCCAATCATGAATTTTGCAGCTTCCTGTTATTGTGTTGCAAATGAATGGGAAAAAGCGAAAGAATGAATGGGACAAAAGGATTTACAAAAGGCATTCAAATGCATATGCCTAAAGGATACGCTTTATTTTTCTCTGTTCTTTAAAGAAATTGTATTCAGCCCGTGGTAAAGCTAGTAAAAATACTCGATTGTACATTGCAAAAAGTCTATTACTTGTTGTAAACGTTTATCTGAATGTCTGTTAAACTATTCAAGCGATAGAGAGAGAGAGAGAGAAGGAGAAGGACAGAAAGAGATAAAAAGAGAGAGAGAGGGAAAAAGAGAGAGACAAATATCGAGATAGATTGAAATTGAGGAAGAAAGCGAGAGTCAAATTTTACACTAAAGATTTATTTTTGTTCTTTATTTGGAATCGTAGAAAATACCAAAAAATAAATATATACATATACATATATACAAGAAATATGCAATTTTACATGTAGATATTTAAATTATTTTTTAATACATTTAGCTGCTAGAATATTATATATTAAATATCTCTATAATAGGATATACGCTCAATTAAATTCGATATCTTTTATAAATTGATTTCTTCTTTATATTATCGAATGTGAAGGAGTATTTCACAGTCGATAGCACCCGACTGCAACGTTCGTTAGTTATTTTCCATTGTCTTTTTCTTTGCTTCTTTCTTCTTTAATGGCAGTTCATTTCTTATAGCACGTATTCTCCATATTTCCATTTTTCCATGTGCTTTCTATTTTTAAGCGCTTCGAATACCCTGTAAAATGTGTTTAAGCAATCGTTTGTGACCATTTGAAGAAGATGCTGATAAAGAGTTATTTAAATTTAAGGGAGACTATAGAGTATATATTGCTAATCGGTGTATCAGTCAGTTTTAAAATATATATATTCTAGATTTTTTGATATATTAGAATTTCGCTTAACTTAAATAGCTTGATTCTCGCTTTAAAGCTGCCTTTTATTTTCTTTATGAGCTTTTCTCTCAATTTTCCACTTTCCAAATATCATTCGCTCACACAGTTAAACTTTGTAATACCCTGTACATTGCCAAAGAATCAATAGACGCTTCTTCTGCTCGACCTTCGTTCAGTCTTTGCGTGCGTTGACCAGCGGCTATCGACAGCATATGGGAAAGCGAAAAGAAAATTGAGGAAAACTCATTGCAAACAGTTCTTTTTTTTTTTTTTTGTTGTCTGCAATTGACTTTGGTTAGTTAGTTAAACGTGGTTCGCTCGAGGCGTGGACGACGTGTCGGCTGGGCAATTTTCTTACAAATATTCTGGCATAAAAATCGATTATACGCCACGTTAAACGCAGCGAACAATAAAACGAGCTTTAGATAGGACAAAACTGGCGGAGAGAGAGAAAGCCTTATCTCTAGAGATTTCAATTTAACGCCAGACTTGAATACGGGTCGAGTTTGCATGTGTGTGTGCATTTGTGTGTGTGTGTGTGTGTATTGGTGTGTGTAAATTGGCAATTGAGTTGAGTTGAGTTGAGTTGAGTTGAGCTGTTGGCAAAAGTCAAGACTTCGCCGCTTGATTTGTGTCGTTAATAGGCCAAACATTTATCAGGTTGTCTTTTCCGGCCTGTTGCCATTTAAAATGTTGCGAAAACGCCGCCACCAACAAAAACAATTACAACAACATCCACAACAATTGAGGCTGAAACGTTCAGCTGGCGAGCGGAAGCGGAAATTGTTGCTCTGCATTTTTAACAAAGGTTCGACGCCATTTTCCATTACAAACCCAACTACCTTTTGTTTTAATACCCATTGAAAATTCCAGCTTAGGGTATAATTGTTTTTCTCTTAATGTAAGTAATGTGTAATAGAGGAAATGTCGCCGAGTTCTAAAAAACAGACTTGACAGCCACATTCTTTATTCCTAGAATTTTGTTTGTCGGACTTATTGTTCGTGTGTATGAAGTCGAAGATCTCAGAAACTTCAAGAGCTAAATACTTGAAATTTTAAATATATTTTCTTTTATAGTTTACTTAATTCTACTTGATATTTGTTTTTCTATATATAATCTCATTCCCTTAATATCGAAAAACGAGGAGTAAAAAAGTCATTTCTTTAATACTTTTACTGCTAGTCAATTACATATGCATATACATCCCAGTCTTTGAAGTGCGTACATTCATAAAAATCCATTCAAATATCGATAACTTTTGTGCTTCTTTAAAATCGATGAAAATCGATGCCAACCCTTAATTATTACAGTTGCAGTTATTTTACATTTATAAATGTGCAAATGTAGAAAATAAATAATACAGAAGACCATTTTAGATAATATAAATATTTTGGCTTCACAATCATGAATTGCAACTGTTGAAAAATCGATTAATTTGCCTTCTCAATGGATTTTTCAAAATAAACATAGATAAATTCAACTTAGGGTACAACGTAGTCAAGCAAAAGTTAATTGCATTATTTTTGCTTGTTTTGTACAGAATTAAGCAATGAATTTTTAATGAGTGGGCGCTCCGGCCACGCCCCCGCTGGCTGCCCGCCCCATTATGAGCCGTAAATAAATGACGGGCCAGCACAAATGGGCCCAGAAGTGCCCTGACAACGGGTTAAGCGTGTTTTATCTTGGCCATCGCCGAGCTTTATGGAAAATGGAAACCGCTTTTGAAGTGTTGGTCCTCGATCTAGGAGGCCTACCCTCCCCACTTGTTGAGCTCCATACACAAATTGGGGTCCTTGGTCCTTGGTCCTTGGTTGGGCAAACACTTGTCTTCGGCTACTTTTCATGTTGACACTACAAAAGTCGAGATCCTTGTTTTCGTATCCTTGCCGGCAATTAATTTGATTTTGCGCCGCATTTGCGACCAAATTAATCAAGCGAAATTTGATAATTGCAATTATTTAAACACAAGTGATTTATGCTCTTGCCCTTTGACCTGTGAGCTCGGCATAATTTAATTAAATAATAAAATGAGTCTTCGAAACACGTTTCAAGCTTAAGTTTAAAGCTAATTGAAGTTTTCTTATGCTCACTTTTTAGGCACTTTTGTAGCTTGCATTTAAAATTACAGGGTATTTAAGTAGATAACTAACTAGAATGTGGCAGATAATCTTCAAGCACTTACATATCTGATAAGTTAATTGAATCAGAGATAATAGATATTGTCACAATTTATACATGTATCACAGGTTTGTTTAAAATACAGGGTATTCAAGTTAATAACCTCGAGCAGGACACTCAAGTCAGATAATATTTAATCACTTGTATTAAGCATATAACTATTTAAAAAATTAATAAGGTATTATATTTTAAAGCGCCTATACAGGGTATTTTAACAGAGCATAAATTTAGATTTTTATGCTATTCATATTATTGCGAAAATTGAATTGGTATGCCAGATATTTATAATGCTTACTCTTATATTACAGGGTATTAAAATAGTCTAATATGCCCTAATATTATAGAGTAATACATTATGCATTATTTCGCTTACCTCTTATGTTCAACAAGTAAAAATATGTAAAAATAAGGTCAAATCTTAATTTTATAGGGTATCTAAACAGTTAAAAATAGATTCCCAGCTAGAAAACATTGTATAGACATTTACCTAACAACAATTTTACACAGTTTTAAAAGCAGAAAAGAGTTTTACTTTTAATTTCCCAATTGGTATTCGGACTAAAAATATATTCACAGAGCAGAAACGAATTTCTGTGTTTTTCGTTTGCAATTCCCAACTGGTTTACTCAAAGGCAACACTTAACATTTTGTTGAAGTCTTCGGCAAGGTTTTGCGGCAGATGTCAAATTCCCTCAGCCTTTCGACCCTGGAGAGTATCTAACACCTTTCCATATTGTTTTTGATGGAGCATGGAACTTGATTGTAGACTATTTGCTATGCTCTTCATATCGGTGGCAAGTGGCACCTGCCGCACGCACTCGAATCGAAGCAACTGCTGCTTGGCTCGATTTTAATTTGATTCAACTGACATTATTTTCCACCCAAATAAATTCGATATGCGGCATTTACTTAGCTTGATTGCCAAACAATGCCAAAAACGGCAATGAAAAGCATGGAAAAGCATTGCAAAAGCAACAAATAGCAAGGAAAAACAATAACAACTACGACGTCGTGTGGAAAATGTCAAGCGATATAACAAGAGACAAACTGAGCAGAAACTGAAATAAACATTTATTATGCTTTGGTAAATACCCTTTGCATAAATATTGTTGAGTCAATATGCGAGTGGGTTTTCTTCTTGAAAATGATTGATAAGTTTTCGAAGTGGTGGGAAAATCTAAAATCTTTAAGTCAGAAACTTCTGGAAGCTGACTTAAGTGGATATTTTGTTTGTTCTATTGATTCAGTTAGAAGCAAAATATTTGTCAAAATCAAGTGTTATCGAATGGTTTTAAAAGGGTTTGCTAGTACAGTTATTTAAGGGACAAATAAATTTTTCTTACTTAGCGAAAATATAGTCAAGAGTTTGTAAAGGAAATATTACTTCATCCCAAAGATATTTCTTGTAGATATTCCTAAGATATTTCTTGTAGATTTTTAAGCTATACTTTAGAACAATATCTTAAGTTCTAGAAAAGTTCTAGTTGAAATTTAAATTAATAGAATTTTGTTAATTTAATTATTATTTGTTTTTAACGCATTTTTAATATCTAATTGCACTTTATATGATGGAAAATAAAAATGTATTTAAAATCTTAAAAACTTTAAATGTAAAAGTTATACTTAAAGATATTTTGATTTATCCCTCTGAATAATTCTGTAATATTTAATATAATATGATATATTTAAGATACAATTTCTGTAGGCATCCAAATTTTTGAAAAGCTTATTTAATGAATTCTATAGCTATCCCTACCCACATATTACTTTCTCTGTCATACAAATTGTTTTGAATCTACTTAAAGATTGAGATTGGCGAAGCTTGAAAATTAGCTTTAAAAATATTTTGACACACATAAGCTCTACTTAAACAATCAGCTATACTTAAAACATATTTTGACACACCTAAGCTCATACCTCAATCCATTTTGTACAGGGTATTGCAGCTGCAGCTGTGCTCAGTTGAATACTTTTAGCCATATTTAATATTAATATATTTACACGCATCGTTCACGCACTTAACTTTATTTAATATATCTATCTCTGTCAATCTCTAATGCTTTCTCTCTTTCTCTCTCTCTTACAGGTAAGTTTGACATTGATGGACTACTTAAGACTTTGCTCTGCTCCGCAATTGACGTTGGCTGCTGATAATGAGCCGTTAGCTACGGTAAATGAAAGATGAATAAATGTGCGTGTGTGGGTGAGAATGTGTGTATAATGTGGGTGTGTAGGTGGGAATTAACGGCATTTTGTGCCATTGTGTCAGAATTTAGCTTTTAGGATTGCACGAAAAGAAATCTTTTAGAACTGGAGAAAAAAGGATTTTAAAATGGGATTTAAATTACAGTTTTCTTAAAATATAGAATTAAGTTTTGTTTACAGACCTTTTTTATATCCGGATAAAATTTTAAATAATCTCTTTTTGAAAAATGCTAAGCGAAGAAATTTTGTAACTAATTTTAAAATTATTTTTTTTAATTCATTCTGCTTGAACTTTAACATAATAACAAATTTTTAAAATTTTGTCTTATATACATATATGAAGAAATTCTGCTAAAATATTATTAAGTATATTATTTTTTCCAATATGAATAAAATTTTTATATGAAGATCTTTTTTCAAGGGCCAAGCTACGATTTTGTTGCTCATCAAAAGAAATTCTTTTAGTCAACCCGTTTTCTCTCAGTGTGTGTAAGTAAAGGTATGTAAAGCCGTCTGGTATTTGATGCTGACACCCACGCACGCATTTTTTTGCTACCCACTGTGCGTAAGCGTTCGCCTTGCCCTTTGACCTTTGGCCAGGCGCAGGGCAATGCTCCGTTGTGCCCGGCTTGCGGTCACGCGTAGGCGTTGCTCTGGCTTCCGATTTTTGCCACTTGGGGTCACAAATTAGATTTACAATTGGCCGCTAAACAACAAATGGCAAAATTGCGAACACCTGCAAAAATTTTCCTTCCCTTGCAGCTGAGTTTTCTCCTTCTCTTTTTCTTTTTTTTTTTTATGGAAAAGTTGCCACAAAATGTCGCAATTGATGATGGCTAATTACCATAAGATGGCTGCTAAAAGCCAACAGCCACAAAAAACCAAAAAGTCGGCCAAAAGTTTTACGAAAGTTTTCATTAGTTGCTTTTCTTCTTCTTGGCTCCTCTTAAAGGTGAAACTTGCCCAACCAAAATCAACTTTGACGTATCCTTTAAAGCGCCGGAAAGTGAGATTTTAACCAAAATTTTTATTGCTTACGAAAAACTTTAAAATGTGGCTGAAAGTCAGAGAAAAGCGTAATGGAAAAGCTGAAAGCATTTGAAAAATCTCCTTCAAAGAAAAATTTATATTAATTATTTATTAAATCATGTCCTGGCGGTATATGAAAAGGGTATACAAAGTATTTAAGCTATATATGTATATGTATATGAAATATACATTTTACAGGGTATGTTTTAGTTAGAAAATATTTATTCAAAGCCATGTATACCCTTAGTAGAGATATTGCAGGGTATTTTAAGTCTCAAAATATTGTGCTATTCCATATATACTCTTTAAAAAAGTACATAGGGCCCATAAATGAGATATTAAAGGGTATTTTTTAGGCTGAAATATTATTAAATATTTTTGTAATGTTATATATCCATAAAAATAAATAGAATATTTGAATTATATGAGATAATCAATAAGCTTATTAAAGTTATTACAGGGTATTTTTATTTGACAATTATTTTGTATACGCCATATATACATACTTATATAGAATTCATGCAGATCAGAACAACAATTAAAGCACTTCGCTAGGGGATTCTAAAAGCAAAAAAAAAAAAAAACAAATATGCAAATATAAAAAAAAAAGAAAAGAAAGAAATCATAAATATGCATAAAAGCTTTAAATCAAATGCGATTTTTTCTTAATATTTGTTTCGCAGCATTTGATAAAATTGCCATTAAAATATTTGTGTGTGTGCTTTAAGAGCAACTTCTTTGCTGTCAAATCAAATGGAAAATTACTTTTTTAAAGCCACAAAAAAAAAAGCCAACGTAATGCCATTAAATTGCACAGTGTACTTTTTTTTCTTTGATATACATATTTAAATATGTGTATATACATTTTTTGCTTAGTTTTTATGGCACAACGAAATATGTTGCCTAGTTTATATTATTTATTTGCATTTTTTGTTTGTTTGTTTTGCGCAGTTTTTGTGTGCTGTTCAACCACTGTGCACAATGCGCCTAAAAGCATGCCACACAAAATATGCAAATGGCGTCGATGCTCGTGTAAAGCTGGAGAGTGGAGAAAGGAGAAGAGCGCGAGTGTTTATGACTGTGTGTGTGTATGTGTGTGTTTGATTGCTTACTTGTGTGTATGTGTGTGTGTGCGTGGGTGCTGGTGTGTGTATTTGCGCCTTTGCTGTGCGTTTTGTGCGTGTTTGGGACAGCATCAAGCAACTTAGTTGCCATAATTTGCACATTTTGGCTGCCGACGCATGCAAGCGACATCCAAGCGACAGCCACGCCTCCTTCTTGCCCCTTGGCCCCTTTATATGATATACGAGTCGCATGCTTTTGATGGCAGTGCAAATTGCACTAAATATTCACATACATAGCAACAACAACAGTTATATCGTAAATATTTGAGAGGAAAAGCTTGCTGCGCTTTTTCCCCCAAACATTTTCCACTCGCATTTCCCCCCACCCAAATGTAACGGCAAAAAGTTGTCACAGTTTTTGATAGCTCAAAGCTAAATGACGGCAAATAGTTGGAAGGTTTTCGTTTTATTGCAGTTTAATTTATGTGGGTCATCAACAAGCGGTACAGTGTTCACTCCATATAAGTGCCATCAGCTATCAACCATCAATCGATCCTCAACGTCTCAGGTACAGTGAGCTGTAGGGATAGGCGCTGTAGGCATAAGGCGATGCATAAACGCCGCTGGTGTAGCCTGCAGCATAGGGCGATGCATAAACGCCGCTGGTGTAGGCGGCCGCGTAGGGCGTGGCAGCCACATATGGGGCGGCCGCGCTGTAGGTGGCCAGGAACTGAGGTTTGGCGGCGGCCAGAGCGACAACGGCGAACAGGCACAGAGCGAACTGCAACGAGAGAAAGAGAGAGGGAGAGTGAGAAAAGAGTTAATTATTGGTTCATGAACTAGTTCAGTAAGTGAACAGTAGCCAGTAGAACGTTAACGAATGTGATCTAAAGCAAAGTTAAGAATATAAGAAAAAGCAAAAGACAGTTCATTATTGGTTCATGAACTAGTTCGTCGTTAGAACAACAGCCAGTAAAACAATACTGAGATGCTCTAAGAGCAATGTTAATTATATTTGAAAGAAAAAAAGAAGTTACTTATTCGTTCATGAACTAGTTCGGTATTAAAGCAGTAGCCAGTAAAACGTTTCAGATACTATTTACCAGTAAGGATTATAACGCTTACAATCCGCATAACTTTATATTTCTAATTAAGAGAACTAGTTCCACATGTACTGATTCATTTCAATAGTTATAGTGGGTATATCCAGATATATTTTCATCACTAGCTTCAAGAGGATAATTGAGTAATTAATGGATTGATTGATTGATTTTTAGAAAGAACTAGTTCTTTGGAACTAGTTCATTTCAATAGTTCTAGTCGGTTTATTCAGATATATTCGCTCTAATAGATTCAAGAGGATAATTGAGCACTTAATGGATTGATTTTAAGAAAGAGCTAGTTCCAAAGAACTAGTTCCAATTTAAATTCCTTTTCAGATCTACAGAGCTCAGTAGCTAGTCACAGTTAATTAGATTTGTTTAACACATTTTACTGATTCACTTGAGTGGTTCGTATGTCCTGCTCACTGGTTCACTTGAGGAGCTACTTACAAACTTGAACATCTTGATTTTTGGTTGGGGGATTGTTGCTGCTTGTCGAAAACAAACTGATATGATTTATAAACCCGAATAGTTGTCGCTTATATAGCAAACACAACGCAGACGTCACAAATCGGACAGATTCGGAATCAGTCATGATTGACCGTGGCACGTTCCGATGGATTCGGTAGCTCTTTGGATATTCGTTTGATATTTCATTTCGTTCGTTTTGTTTTTGCTTTATTATTATTTCATTTAGCTGTGGGCCTAAACTATGTGGGCTTAATGGGCCTGTCGGGCCGTGCGCTGCATTTGTAATTTCGACTCAGCTCGTATTTACACTTGGAGCCCCAAAATCGGAAGCAATCAAAAACAAAAAAAAAAAAAATAACAAAGTGAGAATAAGAAGAAGAAGAAACCCAAATGCTGCAATGTTAATTTGTTTGGGCCTTGAACAATAATTATTGTGCCTTGTAGCTGGGTTAACTTGAAGGTCCTGGTCAGCTATTTGTCTGGCTGCAGCGTTGCCACTTTTCCGAAAATATATCACTCGCTTTATATGATATATATATTTACACAATTTGCTTATTTACTCAGCTATTTAACCTTTACATTAATTTGTGGATCTTTGGCTGCTATTAGTTTATCTACAGGGTTGCCACATCTTCAAAATTTCTAGATATTAATATAAAAATTATTTACTATATATTTATTTGAACACTCGTTTTGCCTGCAGCTTATTAAAAGAATAAGCTCTCTTTCTTATATATAGAGTTGCCACTTTTCTGAAATTTCTAACAATATATTCGAAATGTATATATGTATATATGAATGTCAGATGTTAAGCAATAGTGTTGCCATTTTTTTTTATTTCCAGAACAGAGATATATGGCATGTATATATAAATAAATATTTAGAACATATTTTTTTGTATATATATGAATGTCAGATGTTAAGCAATAGTGTTGCCATTTTTTTTTATTTCCAGTACAGAGATATATGGCATGTATATATAAATAAATATTTAGAACATATTTTATTTGTATTGACCAATTATTTTGTCTGTCAAATAACAGTGTTGCCACTTTGCTTAATTCGCATCTATAACTAGACACTATTCACACACACATATATATATATATATTGTTTCAATTTGTACATTTGTCTAACCTTTAAATTTAATTTCTAATTTGAATGTCTATTCACAGAGCAACAGTGCTGCCATATTTCTGCATTTTTTGCTCTACAGCTATACCCTATATATATATATATATATATATATATATATATATATATTCAATTTGTCAAGCTGTTAAATGAAAGGAGCTTCTTCCTTTCTGCTTCTTCCCTTTGCATCCTTTTGTCTTAGCCGTGGCAACTGCTGCTGGTGCGCAGTTCGCAGTTTGCATTTTGCATTTTGCATTTTAAATCCGACATAAATTAAGTTGGCAGCCCTGGCATTTGGGAGCGGGAGCTCCATTTGATAGCTGGCAGATATATATTTCATTGTCTGCGATGTCGCTTTGTCAAGATTTAATAGCTAATTTCCTCAAGCAATGGCAAATAGTTTATGGTGGATAGTTTGCATTGATGCCACATCTTAAGGAATTATTAAAATTGTAGTTCCCTAATGAACTACTTACGGTACTTTATTACAAAAGCGGAGGGATTGAGGCAGATAATAAAAAGAAGAGCTTAAAGAATTACAATATTAAAAGTTCTCGTAGTGGAACTAGTTCCAGTAAAAGAGGAACTAGTTCCAGTTCAAGATGAACTAGCTCCAGTTCTGGATAGTAGAATAGAAAGAAAGTGCTTCAACTATAAAGATATATTCCATTTGATTGATGAGAGATCTTATAATGGAGTCAATAAACGGAACTTTGTATGTATATATATTATATTCTACTTGATCATACAAAATGCAGCTTAAACTATTCTTCGAAAAAATAGTCTTAGATAACTTATAGTTAGTTTCCAAAGTATGTCGCTTTATATCTATATAATTAGCTCATTTGATCATATATCATACATTTGTAATATATACATTTTATGATTATTTTTTTTTTAAATTTGTTTTTTCTATATTAACTTTAATCTTAACATCTTAAAATCTTTTATATTAATTTCTTCTTCATTTTTCAATGTTAATTTTTATCTTATATTTAAGCATAACTCTATAAAACTCTGTAAGTAAAAACTTCGGCATATATCTAATATTTAATTAATCTCTCTAAAAAATCTATATCAATAAAATTATATTTTAAAATCCAATCAAAAACTATTTTGGTATGTAAAAATATTTTATTTTTCAATTTTTATTTATCAAAATGCTAACCAATAGAAATAATTAATCAGTTTTTGAAAAAAAAAAAAACATGTTTAATTCTATATAAATAATATGGAACAAAAAGTTTTCCATTTTTATTGTTCTTGCAACATTTGATGTGCCTGTTAATTAATAATTACAGCAATAATTAATTCAGAGTGCTGCCCGCTTAATCATTGTTCAAAGAGAAACTTACAAAGAAAATTGCCTGCAGAAGTAAAACCCTTGTTAATTATTTACGCATAATTCACTTCAAATTTAAACCGTCGACAGTTTGGCGGATATTGGCTGGCTACAAATCTCTCGCATGCTATAAAATAAAATCACAACATAAGCGCCGCTGTTAACGCAGCAGTGACTCTCAAACTGTTGTTGTTGTGCTCGCTCATTCGTTCGCTCTCCTCTCTTTAGCTCTCCTCTCTCACAACGCATGCGCCTTAACATGTGCCGGCATTTTTCCAAAACAATTCCTAGACACTCGCCCCCCGCCCCGCCCACAAATTTCACCGCCTCTTGGCGTTTGCTGTTGTTACTTCCGTTTCCTGTGCTATGCGCTATATGCTATATGTGTATACTATATATGGGTCTCTCTCGACAGTATTCGAAAATGAAAACAAAAATAAATCGTTTGTGTTTGGGAGCCAAAAATAGAATCTGGCTAGAATGGAATTTTTCAAATTTTCTGAGTAGTTTTCTTTGGAAAATGCCCATGCCAAAAGATTACGTGAGTTGTTGTTGTTGTTGTTGTTGTTGTTGAATATCAAATACTAGCAAACAAGGAAAATTGCTTTTGAAGTGGAGTAAAAACAACAATATCAACATTTTATTTTTGATTGCTTCATTTGCTTGGGTAGGGTTGGGGGAGGACTGGGATGTTTATGGATAGTGATGGGAATATATATATGTATTAATGCTATTGTCTGTGCTGCTCATTGGCTCATCGCTATTCGGTATAGATCTGTATCTGCGTGTGTGTTTGTGTGTGTGTGGGGTAGTTTTTATGGGGATTTACGCATTTTAAGTGGAATCTAAATGCTTTTGGAAGATGATTTTTTGAAAGGAAATTTCCACATCTTGTTTGTCGAAATTCGCAATTATTATTAATGTGTCCATTTAAAGCATTTTTAACTGTGTCATAAATATCTATGCAATGAAATACGATTATTAATCATTGCCCAATAATAATCTCGAATCAAAATAGATATCTACTGATTGTATTTCACAATCAATAAGCATTTCAATAACGTATGAAATCAAAACTTTATTTCCGTTCATTTCATTCAGTTTTTATTTATAATTGGTCTGTCGGCTAATTAAGTCCATCTCCGTAATTTTCAATTGTCTTTGCTGTTTGTTGTTGTTGAGTGTTTTGTTTTGTGGGAATTATGTTATTCACATGCCACTCGCATGCTATAAATTTGTAAGGCTCTCGCGCTCCCGCTCATATTCATTCTGTTGATTTGTCATGCTGCCAACGTTGCCACAGTGTTCGACTGAGGCTGGCTTAATTTTATAACATAAACTGTAGTTAAGTTTGCTATAAATTAAAAATGATAACTTTTGAATATATTCTACATATTTATGATATTTATTATCAGTAAACTTAATTAACGATATTTGAAAAGTTGTTTTATAAAATGCTGTTCGAGAAATTAACAGAAACTGAGCGTGCGATGTTAACTTAACAGACTTACACCGATATAAACATGCGAGCGGGAGAGTAATTCTTCATTGAAAGCAACAACACGGCAGCTGGTAAACACTAACACATGCACACATTTCAACAGAGATGAGCGTGAAGCCGCTGTCACGGCCACTTGGGAATTACAGTGACTGCTTTAATATTGTATTGATTTACCATGTCAGTGAAATAAAGATAACTCATAAAAGCAGAATATTAATATTGAATTGTAAATAGTATTTAATAAATATTATCCATAGTCAATAGTATGTTATCTATGATGCATTACAAACTGTTATTTAATACTTGTATGCAATAACGTGAATATGATAATTGCTCAGCTCTGATGTTGCTGTACGCCTCTCTCAGCCGAATGTGCACGAAGCGAGTCGGAAAAAAACCGTTGAACGAGTTGGACGCGCGGTCTGCGGTTAATGCAAAAACAAACGCATTTGGACGCCGAATTTGTTGTTAATATTAATTCAACTAACTTTAAAAAAAATGTTAGTTTGACGAAATTGTTTATTGCCGTTACATCTTTTAGTTGTGTTTTAAGCATATTACGCGACGCGTTGCGGTTGTACATGCGAGTGGATTTGCATTCGTATTTGTGTGTGTGTGTGTGCTACTGCGTGAGCCAAATTTTGTCAGTGTACGTTTGTGTATTGTGTATTAATAAATTATTAGTTAATCATTAATAAGTGAATACGAAAAGCCAACACGCAAATGCTTGCGAAAATTATTATCGCCAGCTGCAGGCAAGTGTAAGTGCGAATTGAGCAGTGAAAGAGTAAGAGGAAGAACAGCGACGCCGCAACGGCGGGTAAACAAATGGCAGCGTTCTATGGAATGTGAAGGCAATGAAGAACAAGAAGAGGGAGACAAAAAAGCATTCAAATAGTGTGGCTCGCTGCAAGCGAATATGAAATTAAATGAAAAAAAAAAAAACTACAACTAAAATTATGTTTAATCAAAAATTGGTTTTTCATTTCAAAATGAATCGAATACAAAGTGCAAAAGGCAACAACTACAACAACAACAACACCAACTGCTACAGCAATAAAAACTACTAAGCGCCCAAAAAGAAAATCCGGTTTTACAACTTCTGAAGCTGATGTTAACGCCGACGCCGACTGCGACGTCGACGTTGTCGTCGCATTCTGCGCTGCTGCCGTTTCGTCTCTCGCTTGTATTTCGGTCGCGCATTTTGTTGCATACATTCCAATAAAATGTGTACAAATTTGTTTTGTTGTGCAGCTTGTTGAAAACTGCAGGTGTGAATTAAGCTTTCAATGAGCCAAACGAAACTGACAAATAAATAAATAACAAAATAACAAAAGCAGCTGCCAAACGTCAAAGTTGACGTCGGAAGCGCTGTACAGGTGCCAGCAGAAGCAGCAGCAGCAGCAGAAATAACAGTTTTTCTATTTCTGTTATACACAAACATCAACAACAACAGCAGCTGCGGCATTAGCATTGACGTCGACGTCGACGTCAACAGCGGCCATTTGTGTATATAAAAAGCAGCATAAAATATTTATGAAAAAAAAGTGAAATCAATAACAAAAATAAAAAGTGAAAAAGTCAACAGCATATTTAAACAATCTATTGTTATATTCCTTTTGTGCATAAAATACGCTTCAAAAAAAGTATGCTCTCTCTTTTGCTCTTAGGCGCTGTTAGTTTTGTGTTTCTAAATTTTTTTTTTTTTTTTTTAACAGCTGCTGTTCAACATTAAAAAAAATTTGTTCCGCGTGCATCGCTGTAAATTGAATTTGAACATGCGAACGTTTTGTTTTTCCTTTTATTTGTGTTGTTGTTGTTTTTTTTTTTTGAGTGTTACTCAGTTGCATGGTTATCTTATCCGCAACACGGCCGTTAAATGTTGCAGCAATATTACAAACAAACCCCCCAAACGCCTCTCGACCTGCTGAAGTGCAGTTATTTCCTTATCAGGAATTCCTCTGGCCTGTTCACAATTGCAACATAATTTTCCGCAATCTTAAATTACTATAGATTACATAAGTATCTATATATACATATTTTTTTGTGTAATTTCTTTTAGGAAAATATTTTTATCTACTGACGACAAGTCTAGACAAAATTTTCTATTATACTTTTATTTGTTTGCCATTGTGTGCCTGTAATTGAAATTCATAAGCGTTGCGGGAGCGAGTGGGATGGAAGCTGCATAGTGAGATTCCTTGAATGTGATATTTCCCTCTCGCTCGCACGCATACACTCTTAACTGTTGTCTGCTGCGATTTTTACTATTTTTTGTTGTGGCCTTTTTCATGTGTCCCGCCGACGTACAACCCCTGGGCAGCATCCAAAAAGCTGAGCAACCCCCATAAAACGCATTCGCAGCCCCCCCTTTTGACTGGTGGTTGTTGCCCTTCTTGTTGTTGTTGTACTCCATTGTGGGCGCACATTTAAATTTATGCGAATATTTCAACGCACTAACTGCGACTCGAATTGTCGCCCGCGCAGCCCCGCCAAAAAGTTTTTGCAGCTTTGGACTTTGACACCGACGCCAACGTCGACGCCGACGCCAACGTCGACGCCGACGCCGACGTCGCCGACGCCAGTACTCTCAGTTGTGTTTTGTCTGGCGGTTCAATGGTATTTGCTGTTTGCCTTTCTTTTGGTTTTGTTGTTGTTGTTGTTTTTGTTTTAGTTGTATTCTTGCATGCAGACAAAGAAGGAGACAGCAGACGATGAGACTAAGCACAAATGCCTCTGCTGTCGCCGCCGTCTCTGCCTCTGCCTCTGCCACTGCCTACTGACTGCAGCAGCAGCAGCAGCCGCCCTGTGAATTGTGTTCCATTAGCAACAACCCCACACACACACTCACACACTTGCAATTACAAACTTATGCTTGTGTGAGTAGAAACTCTGTCGCACACTGGGTCCTGTTTGTGTTAAAATGTAATGCAATTAATAAATTGAATTAAATTCAGAGTGCCGAATAATAATAAATAAAATAATATCGAATGTAAATATTAATTGCAATTTAGCATAAATACATTTAATTTACAAATATAGTGAGGGAGGGAGAGAGAGAGAATGAGAGTGAGATATGTGCAATTGTAATTCTTGCATTACACATTTTTTTCTTAGCATCGAGTGCCACTGTGCAAGGCCTCTGCGACAGCTGCTGGTCAGAGAGCATTGCTGTTACTGTTACTCTTCTTTTTCCTTTTGTTGTTGTTGTTGTTGTTGTGTAGAGTTGTTTCTTTTTTCGCTGCTGTTGCTGCTGCTGCTGCGGCGGTGGCGGCGGCTACTTTGGTTTCGTTGTTTGCTTTTGCTTCTGTTTCTGTTTCAAGTCGCGTGTGCTGCAAATTGTTTGTTGTTGTTGTCGTTGTTGTCGTTGCTGTTGCTGCTAAGTTTACATATGGCACAAAACGTGCTCGAGTAATGGAACAAAAGTTCTGCTTCGTTTTTTTTTTGTCTTCTCCCAACCGCCGCAAACACTGCGCAACTTTTTTTTCTGCTTTTTGCTCTTAATTGGATTTGATTGGATTTTGGCGCTAGAGGCGCCACCTCTCATAAACTCAAATACATTAGATGCATGTGTGTGTGTGTGTGTGTGTGTATGCTGTGCAACACATAAATCTCGGTTACTTTGATTGTTGGCAACAAATCGCATTAGTTGATCCTCCTCTGCCGTCCCTCCCTCTCACTTGTTTGTCGAGTTTCTCATCGCTTTCCATTTTCGTTTTAGCTGATCTTTTGTACATCATTGTTTTTGTATTTGTATTTTATTTTTTTTTTTGTTTTTCTGTTTTTTTGGCTTTCCCAAAAGCTCGCCCCCAAAAGACGCGCTGCCACACATTCGGCGCTGCCACAGTGCCATAAAAATCGCTAAACTACTGAACTGTAAAGGTTCATTGAACCTGCCACAGCGCCACAAGAGACCCACAGTCAGTCCATTGTATGCTGCTACAACTACTGTAGTTGTTGTTATTGTTGTTGTTGCAGGCTCACTGCCTGCGCCGTTGTATTTGCTTTCACACACACTGGCTGCAAGCTTTTATTTTTTTTTTGTCTTTCTTTTATTCATATTTAATATGCACCGCTGATGTTGCAAGTTACAAGTTTCCAGCGTCATCGCTTTTCCGTTTCGCATATGTGCAATATGCCGCCACCTCCGCCACCGCTGCCGCTGCCGCTGCCGCTGCCACTGCCACAGGCACTCGCACCACGCCCTGTCGCCTCCACCCCGGCGCCTTAAGATGACGACGCACTCGCTAATTTAATCGTTCCCTTTCAAGCATACCCTATTATTACATGCCATCGGGGTTTTCTGCACAATTTGCACATAATGTTAAGAATTTATGTTAGCATTGTTTTCACTTTGCCAGCGCTGTTAACCGATTGGCATTTTACTTTAATAGGCCAGCAATTAACATAAACTCCATTTCGACCGAATTGCATGCTATTAAACGCTTAACAGTTGTATATCAGTTTAGATTGTATTCCTCTACATCTAAAGTGTTATACGCTTTACTATGTATGTTAAAGCCTTCTACAGTTGTGTTATACGTCTTAACACCCTCTCGCTTATGCTTAGTTGCTTAAACTATGTCTCGCGTCTTCTTCAGTTTAACTGTTATACGGTATAGCACCCTCTCGCTTACTCTTAGGCGCCTGCACTTGCCTGCCTCAATTGAGACTCTCGTTAAATGAAATGTTGAAGCATTTTCTCTGTCATAAAACGCTTTATATTGTAATTGCTGCTGCTGTCGCTGACGCTGCCTCTTCTTCTGCTTCTGCTTCTGTTGTTGATTTGTATGCCTATTGTATTAGCTGTCGTTGTTGTTAGCGTTGTTGTTGTTGTTGTTGTGAGTGCTGCTGCTCCAGATTTTTGCCGATTCTTGGATTCTTTGGCCGCGTTTTTAATGCGCTGACGCGCGCCAAATCCAAAAGCCAAATGGCCCCAAACTAACGAGCCGAAAAGCCAGCGCACTGGAACACTAACAGTAACAGTAACAGTAACAGCAACAACAACAGCAGCAACAATCTTGCTTACAGTTAGACAAGTTTCGCCTAACGTCGATTTTTGTTTGCGTTCTTTTGGTAGTTACGCACTTTAGATATAAATATATAGAGATATGCGTATATAGTTGAAGATCTGAGCGTGTTTAATTTTAAAGATCATTAAATAAATGTGCGTTTCACTTGCTGCTGTTGCTGATGTTGTTGTTGTTTTTTTTTTCTATGAGCGAACACGCAGATGGAATTTTAAATATTGTCTGAGCCCTTTGTCTGTTTCATAGCTGTCGGCTTGACTAACTTCTTATACCCTACACAAATGGGGATTATTCAATATGTTAACATGAGTGACGCATAGTAATTAACAGTTCTCTTAACATTCTGTTATTCATATTGTTGTTATGTATGATTATTATATTCAGATGATAATTAACTGTTATGTTAATACCTCACTCGCTAACATTATGTTAGTTTAGAGCTGTGCGTTAACATTAACATTATGCTATTATAAAATATTTTATTAAATTCATTTATGAATTCATTGTCTTATAAATAACTGTTATATAACCCTCCGTTAAGTGTACGTTCATTAACATTATGTTACTCTAAAGCTGTTAAGCTATTTATTTGATAGCAAATTAGTTTTCTTTTGCTTCTATTTATGTCTTAGTCAGGGTGTTTTCTCTTCGTCTGCCTAAAACCCAAATAGTTGGATTCTTGTTTCTCTCTTCTTATTTATTTATTTATTTTTTGGGTTCGTTGTGTGTATCCTGTCATCATCTTGAGCCTCATCTCCGCTTCGCTTACCTGTGCACTTTGCGTGCCTGCGTCTGCGTTCGCTTTTGTGTATCTGTATCTGTATCTGTATCTGCACTTTAACAAAGTTGAAATCTACCTGACCTGTTAGCTACCTCACTTTCCCTCTCTCTCTCTTTCTCAGTGCTCCTTTTTTCGTTTGAGTATTCTAATAAGATTTGTCTGGCAACTGGTTTTGTTGTCGGGCCCAAAGGATAAAGGGGGAGTTAACTTGTCTGTTGGCAAAGAAAGATTTTGATGTGTTCAAAAAACTGGAATGAGATCCATTTACTTCACTGCTTGAACTGTAAATGTCGATTTCTATGCATTTCACACTTCACGCAGAATTTTAAAAGCTATTCGATTGAATTTTACAGCTTTAAAAATGTTAGTTAAATGTCTGTATATGTTAAAGCAAGTCCACCAATCATAATTTCATAATATTTCTGACGGTTGAGGATTACTGTTAATGGGCTTTATGTTAACTCAGTTGTAACAGGTCGAGTTTTTACAGTTGACTTAACATTTGCGTTAAATTTTCTGCTCTCGACGAAAGTTCTTTTTTCTTTTCTACTGAATTTCAATGCTCCTTCTATCTCTCTCTCTCTGTCTCTCTCTCTCTCTCCCTCTTAATTATACATACTTACGCAATTTGCCTGCAGGCACATTCCTCTTTCTTCTTTCTTCCTACACCCTGTTATATTTCCTCCTTTTAACAGATTTCCTTGCCTTTGTCGGCGTTGCCACAATTTGTTACATTTCGTTTTCCTTTTGTTGCCGTCAAGTGGCCCTCCGGCGTATTACATATGGTTGCCAATTGCCCGGACTCCCAATTCCCCAACTCTTTCCCTCCATTTCCACTTTTGTTTCCATTTGCAACTTCATCTCGATGTCGTCTGCAACTCAGCTGGCAACGTTGTTGCACTTGATGATGATGATGACAAGTGGCTGCTCTTCTTCTTGTTCATGTTCTTGTTGTTGCTGTGATTGTTGGCTCTGCTTTTACACCTCCTTCCTTTCAATCCCTTTCGTCCCCTCCAGCGCCTTTTAGGTTAATTTTCATCAAATTGAAAACATTTTACTGAATGACACTTCACATTGCGATTCTTTTCTTGTTCTCGCTCTCTTTCTACCATTTACTGTTATTGCTTTTTTGCTTAGTCATTTGCAAGAAGTCATTTACTGAAATCGCTTATAGAAGTCACACAGCATCTGAAACTCTGGAACTTTAATTACAATAAAAGTTCTCATTGAATAAAGTTATAATTCGCAAGGCGCAGCCAACTTTGCTTTCTATTCGAAAGTTGTCTGGCAACACCAAAAAATGGTAGATGTAATACAAAAAAGACGAATAGGAATGTATGTGACTGTTATACATGTACACAAGTTTACAAACTGTTATACAGGACGTCATTTTTCGCAGTACGAATGTTGTTTACAAGCTAAGACGTTGCCTGTTATACCTGTACATACATGTTTACAAATTGTTATACAGGATGTCATATTTCGCAATACAAATGTCATTTACAAGCTAAGGCGTTACCTGTTATACACAAGTATAAAAACTGTTATACGGGACGTCATTTTACGCTATAGAAATGTTGTTTACAAGCTAAGGCGTTGCATGTGTTTGTTACACTTGTATAGAACTTATCAAACTGTTATACAGAATATTAAATTTTGTAAAAAAAAATTATGCTTTCACGCTTGAGCCACCTGTGCATCTAACTGTTATACTGGTAAACAAGTTTACAAACTGTTATACAGAAAGTAGTATTTCGCACCCAGCGTTGCCATCTAGTCGATATTCTACTATATTTATTATATTTGTAACTGCTACGTGAGGGAAATTTCACGTTTTCCCAAGGAAATTCATAAAATTTGTAATAGAAAAAGTTGCCTTTGTAATGAGTGTCAAAACTGAAATGAAAAGCAATTAAAAATAAAGAAACATCGAAGTCAATTTTATGGTTAAGCACAGCGCTTAAGGCTTAAAGTAAAAGCCAATAGAAAAGCCAGTAAAAATAAACGACAACAAGGGTGTCAAGACTTTATTGTTGTCGTTATTGTTGTTGTTGTTAATAAATGTGTCTTTTAATTGCTTAATTATAGTAGTTAAACAAAAATAAAAGTGAAACCCGTTAAGAAGAAAGTGACAAACTAAAAGAGCAACCCACGCAGATGTCGCGTGTCGTTGACTAATTAAAGCAACAACTAGAACAACAATAACAAACACATTTAAAATGTTGCTCACAACCCAAGAACTTAGTTGAAAAAAAGGAAAACAAAAAGGAAAATGTCGCTGCGCAGCAACAAGTTGCAAAACCAACAATCAACAATTAGCAACAGCAGCGGCAACAGCAACAGTAACGGCGGCAACATGTCGTATCAGCAGCAGCAGCAACAGTTGCTCGCACAGTTGCAGCAGCAGCACAAGTTTCAGGCACAGCAGCAACAGCAACAGCAGCAGCAGCAGCAACAGCAGCAACATCTGCAGCAGCAGCTCTCGAATGGAGCTGGCTCCAAGTACATTAACAGCAATACGAGTCGCAACAATCTGGCAACACTGGTGGCTGCCATCAATGGCCACGATCAGGCGGATGGGCCGACGGCAACGCACAGCAGCAACAGCAACAGCAACAACAGCGGTTATCAATTGTCGCCGGCGGCTGCGTCGCGTGTTGCACATGCCACGCCCCTCGGCCCGCCCTCGTACAGCGCTGCCACCGCACAGCAGCCGGCGTTCGCCTACTTTAGCCAGCAGCAACATGCAGCGCTTGCCTACCAACAACAACAACAACAGCAGCAGCAACAACAACAACAGCAGCAACAATCGCTGCCTCCGCCGGATCTCACGGATGGGATTGATCATCATCCGGTCTCATTGTCGCCGCCGGATTCGCCAAACGCCGCCTCGGCCGCCGATTTGGAGCAACAGCTGTGCGTCGTGGCCAAGATGCAAAAGTCGGTGACAATTACCGTTACGCCGCAGCGCAGCAATTCCATGGATTTTCTCAACTTTGAGGAAAAGCGCCAGCTAATCGCCTCCTCGCTGTCGCTCTCCGACATTTTGCACAGCAACAACGCGAATGCAAAGGAATCGAATGCAATAAATGCGAATGGTGGTAAGTTATATTTTTGCTCTACGAATACTGTTATACGAGTGCGTGCAAATATTAACTATGTTAAAGTAAAATTATGTATTATATATTCATAATATAAAAAGTGTTATACGTGTAGATTGAAACATTTTGTCTGCGTTGGTAGAACTGAAAATTGATGTAATGTCAATTATGTTAAAATAACATTATGTATGTTATTAGGAAACTTAATATAAAAACTGTTATAACAACCCAGGTGTTGTAAGTTTTTTTTGGCGATAGCAAAGCTGAAAATGTATCTAAATGCCAACTATGTTAAAATAACATTGTGTATGTCATGAGCATAATATAAAAACTGTTATACGTGAGCATTGTATTGCAAGTTTATGCAGAATTAAACATTTATGTAAATGTGAACTTTATAGAAGCATTATGTATGTTGTGAAAACATACAAAAACTGTTATACACGTGACTTGCATCTATTTGCGTGAGTTGTCAAAAGCATACACTGCTGTAAAATAACATTACGTATAGCATAGCATAAAATTAAAACTGTTATACCAGTACCAGTCTAGCAGACAAATTTCTTATTAGATTACAAACGTTATATTGTGTTTTGCTAATTGTTCTCTTAAGCATTTAATCCGGTTCAAGTTTGGACTCTTGAAGGTGAATTAACTGTAATCTTTTGCTTAGTCAAACTTGTCCACTTCAAAGGTGATTTGTTTTTGTTTGAATATCCCACACACACACACAAACACACTCACATCATATCATATCTATTAAACAAAACTTGAGTTTATGGCACATTTCCCTCAGATATGCGAACGATACTCCAGATAAGCGCCGCTTATCTAGCTATAAACAAATTCCTTAACTTTTTTTGTAGACAAACTTAAAAATAATTCAATTCGCTGTGCATTTCCATTTAATTTCCTCCATTAATCGCTTCGATTGGTTGCGTTTCGAAGTTGAAGTGAAACGAAATAAAATGAAAATAACTTTAAAAACATTTTTATTTGTTTGTGTGTGTGTGTGTGTGTTGCTATTGTTTTATATTGTTTCACTTCGTTTTTATTATCGATTGACTGTTTGTGCGTTTAACAAAAAGGAAAAAGCTTTTTTTTTATTTGTTTTTACACATCTGCCGCAGAACGGAAATGTTTTTGTTCTCTTCTTCTTACAAATGGTTCACTGCACTTCAATGTAACCGAATGAATAGCAAAGGGAATTGAAAGGTTGGTCAAAAATGGGGCTTGGCTTGCTTTGGGGCCAACAAAATTGGGTCCGAGCACAAACAGAAGAGTTGTCAACGCTTTTATCTGTTCGCCATGGCAAACAATGCGATGTAAAAAGTGGGCGTGGCTTTATATGTAGGCTAAATGGGATTGGGATTCTGGCAGCTGAAGAGTTCGTTCGGTTCGGCTACTGCCTAACACCTTTTTTTGTTTTTGTTGTCCAAGAGCCGTTGTAATTGGACAACACAAGCAGTGTTTTTGACCTTGTCGTATAACTGTTAATACCAGATATGCATCTTTTTATTGCTTTTAGCGGCAAATCATTTGCATAAATGATTTTTTTTTGTCTTATTGCGTTAATTTCTGTATTTTTCACACCTAACACACTTAACGAGTGTTCGACTTCAGGTGTTCACTTTTATAAGGCAGTCGAGCAAGTTCCCCCCACTCTCTTTCCATTTGATGACACTCTTTAGCTGACAGACTGAGTCATAATCGACATCATCATCAATCAAATAAAACAAGAAATTGGAGCTGCGTGCGTTTGCACTTGTGTAGACAAAGAGTGCGAGAGAGAGGAAGAGGGAAGATTGAGATGAGCGCATTCTCCAAAATAAAATTTGTGTAGAAATATTTTGGCGATCAGCGGGAACTTTGTTTTTGCCCTTGCTAGCGAAAGCATTGCTCGGCTATGTTCGGCTGTTCGTTGTATGGAGAGCCGAAGTGCGGGGGCTTATCCTGATTGGTTAATTGCAATTGCAGACGCGTTCTCAGAGTACAACTAAAACAACAACGAAAGAGTTTATTCTGTGCGTGTATCTATTTTTAGAACTTTAAGAGTCGAGCAGTGTCTTCGCCTTTGTTGTTCTTGCTTTTATTGGTATTTAAATTTTTGGACTTGCAATTAAAATGCTCGTATTTCAAGTTCAAGCGTGAGCACGTGTCGAAGAGCGTGAAAAGAGAGAAAGAGAGTGCGGGACATGGAATGGTTGATGGATAATTAATTCAGTGTGTCAAACTCAGTCGATGAATCATATAATTTGTTGTCGCTGTCGCTGTCGCAGTCGCTGTCTCCGGCTTCGTTTGCGTCGCTGTCTCCGTCAACAAATCAGTTTGTTTGCTGTTATTGTGGTTGCTTGCTTTACTTTGTCTTGCTTGCTTTACTTTGCGTTGCTTTTGCTAACCGCATTCCGCGCATTTTTTGCAATTATTTACGAAATTGCATCGCATTTGAAGCTAAAACAAGATTTGTTCGATATTGAATGTGTAGTACATTTTATTTATTTATTTATTTTTTTCATTCAACTTGAAAGCAACAACCTGTAGCGTTTGTTATAAAGCCGATGAGACGTGATTTGTTTCGACGGAAATTCCTTAGAAGTTATGGGCTCTACCCAATTCTGTTTATACTCTGCACCCATTGAAAATGGGTAAACAGGGTATAATGTTTCTTTCAAAATGTACGTAACATAAGTATAAGTATTCTTAATCAGTATTTACAACCGAGTCGATTTTGTATGTGGGTTCTCCTATAGCACACCTACATTTAGTTTATTTCAAAAGCTTGGCATTACTAAAGTTTTTTATTTGTGAAAAAGTACAACGAGAATAGTTATAATTTTTAATTAGCTGATTGAACTAACGGTTACGGATGTGAGGCATAACAGAAATGGAAATAGCAGCTCAATCATTAACGGATAATATATACATATCTCTGTATTTCAGTGCCGGGTATTACTTTTCTTTTATCATCTTCCAGATCCAAGCCTATAATTCTCCATTTATCGCTTCCGCAACAATTGTTCCATTTATTGCTTTGGGAAACTTCTCGATTCCAAATCAATTGTTCTAATTTCCGCCTATAAATAAAATTGATTGTGTGTAGGGGATTTTTACAGCTACGCATTGCCTTCAAAAATTTCTTCCCATGGGTTTTTTATTTATTTTTTGCTTGCAAAAATTGATCTCAATCGAAAACAATTTCCCATCTGACAATTATTTTGCAACGAAAACTAAACGAGAAAATTGCCTTCAATAAAACATAAATCGAAATGCCGCCTCATTCTCTCCATCTTCTATCTCCTTCTCTCTCTCTTCCTCTCCCAGATTGTATTTATTGCTTTCAATCTTCAATTTCGTTTCTGCAACGTTTTTCAATTCTGTTTCAATTGCAATCATCAAACGGTTTTTTTCTCTCGTTTTTCCCCCTCATAACGTGGCCAACACCTGAAATTGATTGCCGCTTCTCAAACCCCTTTTCAAAAACGACTTCAAACGGCTAGAAAATCGATAATTTGTTGTTGTTGTTTTTAGTAGCCTATCGATAACACAACTCAATGTCAAAGCAAATTTTCATTTGATGGCAGCGTCGAAAATTTTACTCTTCCCCTCTTTCAATTTGCACGCCAATTTTCGCTGTCGGCAATTCTGTCAGTTCTTCTTCTTCTTTATCGTCTGCTTCAGCTGCGATTAGAGCCGTAAAAATACGGTAGCTATCAAATCAACAGAACGATGAAAGATGAGGAAGGAGGAAGAGGAGGAGAAGGGGGAGGAAGAGCACAGCTTGGAGGCCGAGTTGCCAGTCATAAAGCTAGAAAAGGCAGCCAAAACATATGCGAGAGGCTACGAAACAAAACTGGCTACAAATATGGAATGCAACAACAACAGCGACAAGCTTAATAATTATAGCAACAGCAACAACAACAAACTGACAACTAGAAGGGGGAACAGGTGAGCAGACAGGTGTGTGGACGCGACACAAACGGCTGGCCGGAGGATAATTTCTTTTTGTGGGTGGGGCTGCGTTATTTATATCTTTAAAAACAACAACAGCAGCAACAACAACAACAACAACAACAACCACCATAACAATGAAGGCTGCGTAGCCCGTCGATTGATTTTGACTTCCTCTTCCCAAACTTTTCGCCTTTCCAGCTAGTTCAGCTCCATAATTTAATTTGATGGTAATACCCTGTAAATGTATGCTGTGAAAGGTTGTATATGTTATAAAATAAAAGGCTTCCAGAAATTTTTGAATATGCTTTTAAAAAAGATATTTGAAAACGTGGTAGGGTCTAGGGTATTTCCAAGTCGATACTTCTCGATTTATTTCCCACCCAGACTCTAGAAAGTAGTTCTATTCTATCGGACTAGACGGCGCCTTCTGTCAGTCAAGCTTGTACACAATTTTAGTCACATACCGTAACCCACTGCCACGCCCCTCACCTCTCACCGCCCCCTTTATACATCCTATTCATGTATTTCGATTTCACGCTAATCGAAGGGTATTAATCAATAAATTGACGTCAAGTGTTTGCTGATTAACTCGCCGCTATTTTTGTTACCCTCTCGCTTCGTATATGTTGTAAAAAATGCCACGCCCTCCGCCCCTGTTGCCCCTCGTCTATTGTTACGCAACTCGAAAAATTGTAAGTTTCATTTGTTTACAATTTATTTTTGCGCTCCGCCCACAATTGTGTGAATATTGTGGGCGGTGGCTTTGAAGGTGTTAATGAGGCTCAGCTCTAGCTCATTATGAACATCATAATGAAGATGAGGCAGCTGGTGATCATTAGCGTTGTTAGCCACGTTTATTGTTCTCATCATTTAGCTTAACGACAAGTTGTATAAGTAAAATAATTTAGTCACGATTTAAAAATAACTGCAATGAGCTTCGCTTTGCGGTTGGGATTTTCATTTTTTTTCCTTTTTTTTTTTTTCATTTACAATAAAGAATAAAATATTTTAATTGTTTTTATGAAACACGGCTCTGAGGTGCGTTCTTCGTATATTTTGGGTCTATTTCTTGATAAGCAGCTGATAGCATAACCCGTTCGACTTTTGTCGCTTTTTAATCTTGAAAATACAAAATGAAATTCTTTGTCATCGATTTTCGTTTCATAGTTTTTTATATTTTTATTTCATTTTAGTTTTTTTTGTATTATTTTATTTTTGCACCGATAAGAATTGTTTGCATAAAACGTGAGTTTCCCCATATTGATAATTCTGCTGTATTCAAATGTCAGAAGGTGCTGCCAACTTATTATGAAGCAGACTTTGATAAGTTATGGAAATTTGATTTATCTAGCTTTATCTATGAGAAAGTGTTGTATCAACCTATAGAATTTGCTTTACTGCAGCTAAAACTCATCAGAAATGTTAATAAATACGATATACCTATATGGAAATGTTTCGAGAACTATTAAAAGTTTCCAGACTTATATTAAATTTGCAGAAAAGTAGCTTTAAAGCTATATAAATTGTAGATATTTTAAATATGAGGAGGTCCAGAAGTTAAATAAGTTATAGAAGTCATAAAACAATCATCTATCTAGGTTTATCCATAAAAAGATAATATTTTATATTCTGAACTCTGAAAAAATGCTTTAAAAAGTTTTAAGCTGTAAAAACATGAACTTTGTTTAATATCAAATCTTAGAAACCCAAATTATAATATTTTGTTACAGTCTAAACCATAAAAGAAAGGTCAAAAGTTGCTGCTCACCAGCTTAGAAGTTGGCCAAGTTATAGAAATATGATATAAAGCTAGTTTATCGATATAGATACGGATAATTCATAACGAACTCAACTTTCATAATGAGTTTCAAACCATAAAACCATGAACTTTGACTCACTTAAAATCTTAAATTTTAATACTTTGCTACAAACTAAACTTGATTTGAAGCATCAATATCTGAAAAGCTCTTAAGCTGGCAGCACAAGTCGTTTAAGATCGATAAAAATTAGCTGGCAATATCTGAAGTTGAACTTCCACAGTATTTGAGTTCAAGTGAAAATCGTGTGGAGTCCATAGTTCATCATGCCCGCCGGTCAAACAAATTGCCACTTAAAACCGAGTTAAACTTCAATTAACAAGCAGACAAAAGCGTTTAAGCGTTTTAGCCAACGGCGTCTGAAGACCTTTTTGAGAGCACTCACAACAACTACAAAAATATGAAGATGAAGATGAAGCAGACAAAAAATGAACAAGTCATAAGTCAAAGCCAAGTTTTGACCCCAACGATGATCAAAAGCCTTTCTAACTGCGTGATTAATGCGACACGCTGTTCCTAATGACCCTCGCCAAAGACACTTTGCTCTTCTTCTTCTTGCTAACTATGCCAATAAACTTGTCACATTTGGCCGACAAGCAAATCACGAATCACAACTCGAACAATGATCGATTATAATGCCAGCCGCACCCAACTAAATACACTCAAAGAAAAACAATGCAACATGCTTAACATTTGAACTACAAAACCTTTAGCAAAATCAAAATTGAGAAAGTGTTACAGTTTTTATTCGTGGATAAAGTGACTGTTGTGAAACAGTTTGTATTTTGTTAAAAAATCGATAAATATCGTTAGGCAGCTTTCAAATTTTGATCATTGTTTAAAACAAAGTCAAAAAAATGTTGTTTAGCTTATTACATAGCAAAGCTGTCAATATTGTGTTGCTAATTAAGTGTTTGCTTAAGTTCGATAAATATCGATTATCAGCTTTCTCACTGAGTCTCACTTTCAAAGGTCATTTTAGATACATTATAATATAGGTATAGTTTAAAGATTAGTAAGAACTTTTCGAATGGCTTAACAAGTTTTGAATAGTAATCGATAAATATCGATTATCAACTTTTTAAGATATACGCTGATTTAAAAATGTTATGCTATGATTCGTGAAGTATTTAATATGCCGATAATTAATAACTGGTATTTCCAGCCCACTATTGCTATACCCTGTATTTTTTGTATACGCACACACACCCAAGCGTAAACTTTTAGGGCCAAAACTTCTGTATATCAGAGACAGGAAACACAAATGTTATTTAAGAACGAATTGTTTGCAGTGTGGGATTTTGTATATTTTTTCGAAAGGGGATTTAAGAGGTGTGTAACTCTGTTTTATTGGCTGTACTTTTATTTTTTATTTGTTTGATTTATTCTTTTTTTTTTTAGAATATGCAAATTGCGCATTGAGTCAAATGATGAGACGATTCAATCAGTGAACGATTCGACTTGGCGTTGATTCTGAGTTCTGTTGATGATCTCATTCGATGCTCATGTGGCACGTGGCCAGCGGCAACTTCATTAAAATGTTGTTTCAGCTCTTACTATATTTTATTTATTTTTGTTTTTTTTTTTCATTATTAATGATATAAATAAGAGTTCTCGTCTGCCAGCTGCGTTTGCCGTCACTTTTCATTTAGCTTAATTAAAATGCAAATTAAAGGAGAGAAAAAAAGACGGAATTGCAACTGGTTTGGATTGCAGGTCAAGGGTTTTATCTCACTGTCTCCCATTGATAGGAATTCCAGACGTTCCGCTGCCAAGTGTCACTTGCAATTTGTGGTACAGTCTCGTCAAAGTGTTGCAATCATAATTGCAGCTTAACTCTCGTCTCGTCGCATTGTTCTGGCCAGCTTCCTCTTAACTTGGCCATCTGCCAATTTTGTTCAGCTGCAAGTTTTTCACTCTGTTTGACAAAAGTTTTCCTTTGGGTGCAAAAAAGAAGCCATTTAAAGTTTATCTTGCTGCTAGATTTTAAATGTTTTTCACACAAAGCTCACAACTTTGCCCTGAAGAATGTTTTTATGTGCTTATCTATAGGATATTTCTTTGCTCTACTGTTGAGCATGTGTTTATCTATAGGGTATTTGCTTGCACTAGCTACAATTTGCAAGTTTTTAATTGCTTTTTAATCAGCAAGCAAAAGTTTTAAGCTTAAAAATTGATTGAGTTGTCTTTTGCGGGACAATTTCATTAAGTTTTTATGCCTTAAAATGTAAGACAAATTTATTAAGTGATAAACTGCTAAAGTTAGTGGAAAATAAATAAGTTTAGAAGGTTATTTAAGTTATAGTACACATAAGCTCCTTAGTGAGAAAAAGAAGAAGAATTTGATTCTATTTTATTTCTTTCTTTATAAGATCGGGGCTAAGCTTCTCCATTTAAGCGTAGAACCAGAACCAAATAACTTTTTTTTGCTTATAATTTCCAATTAGTAAATAAAATTTAAATAAGTATTAGTCAACATTCTTCTAACATTTGCATTTATATAAATTAACAAATCCTACATAATTTCTTGCCTTGACAAAAATGTTGTTAAATTTTAACTACTTATTAAAAGTATTTGTGCACATTTAGCTGAACTATTTGGAAGCTGTCGTCCGATCAAAGCCCACTCACAAATGCCTTATACATATATAATAAATAATTAGTATATATATATTCCTATATACATATATGTATACCAAATATACATCTGCTTTGTTTTAAAGCCCACCAATTGAGCAGCTTTTTGATTGCCTCCAGTCATGAAATGCATCGCATTGAATTGCTTTTAATTAGTTTGTGGCTGCTTGTAACTGTATTTGCATTTGCATACGTATCTGTATCTGTGCCAGTGTGTTTGTATTTGTATCTGTCAGATACTTATAGACAGAGTTATGTAACGCACTTTGTGCGAATTTTGATTTAAACAAGTTTTATGCTAATTGAAAATGAATTTTCATTTGTTTGTTTTTTTTTTTCTCTCTCCATGTTTTACTTTTCTTTCTTTTTTCTCTTGTCATTCCTTATATCATTTTTTGTTCTGCTGTAAGTTTTGTGCAAATATTTGGCCATATGCTCATCGTGGGCCTTTTTTAGGCTCTCGTTTTATGTCCAAATTGTTTTTTTTTTGTCTGTTTTTTTGTGTTATTTTTTTGTTTTTTATGTTTGGGGCTTGTACAATAAAACTTGTTTGCCCACAGCCACTTTGGCGACAGAACAATGTTGTAAATTTTGCAACATGCCAGCAGGCTGCTAACCACTTGAGTCCCGCTCCACTTGCCGCTCCACATGCCGCACCACTCAACCGCCGAACCACTGAACCACCTTAGAACTGAAATCAAATTAATAAAAGTTGCTGTTGCTGTCGGTAATTTGAGCTGCCTGCGGGTGCCAGACAACGCGATGGAGTGCATATACCTTTGAAGTATGCTCTTCTAGAGGGTATTTACAACGGCTTACTTGATATGTAACAGAATATATACCTATATATAACCTATTGCAATAGCTAAAGTTATATAGAATTTATGATTAATTTGCAGGGAAGAGTGTATCGAATTGTAAAGAATTATAATCCATATATATGCTCCTTTCTAATGTATATAGTAAATTAATGAACTCGAATGGAGTAGAAATCGATAAAGTAGATCTTTTTTACTGTTTATTCCATGTTTCGTTCAACTAATGTAGTTTCTTCTATTGAATCATTTCATTAAATTTTTCATGATCTTTTATGCTTTTCTTTTTAGATATTATGCTACTCTTCTTAATAGATATTTCTTAATAGATATTTCTTCATAATAGTTCTGGTACATCGAAAACCTTATATCCTTTTTTATTTTATGGGAATCATCATTTCCAATAATTAAATTTGTCCTAAAAAACAATTGTAAGAAAATAATAAATTTCTATTTATAACTTTTGCTATCGAACTAAGAAATAAGACATATAAGACACACCTTGCACATATTTCTAGGGTATTTCATGTATATCATTTCAAAGTTTTTCCTAGTCATTTATATAATTCATTGCTTTGGTAACTATTTTCCAACTTCCTCCCATTGTCAGCCATTCTGACACTTGACCCTCGTTGCGTGTTCCCTTCTATTCGCTTCTCAAAATATTACGCATTTCTTTGCTATTTTTATTTAGAATTTAATTGATTGAATGTCATCCTATCACATATGTCAAATGTCAAATGCAATTAAAATGCAATTGGCTGCAAGTTGCGTATCATCAAAATGCATTTTAATTGGCCCCAACATGCGATTAACATTTTGTTCTATATACATAAACTATATATATACATATGTATATCCGTAGTTTATTTTTCGATTTATGGCCTTTAAAGTGTAATTTATTTTATTTCGATTGTTGTGGTTTATGCCTTTCTCTTTCTCTTCCTCTCGCTGTCTTTTTTTTTTCTGCATTTTCCCATGAATCATGGCAATTTGTTATTCATGAATTTTTCACATAAATCTCGCTCTTCCTCGTCTCCCCCTTTTCTCTATCTCTTTCACACTTTCCCAATTAATTTTTCGTCGCTTATCAACGCAATATTTTTTGGACGCTTCTTTATTTTTGATGCACGTAATCGCCGGAATTGTCTATCCGTAATTGACTTTGACTTTGACGTACGCGTGTATACTGTCAAATACTTGACAAAGGCACAGAGAGAGAGAGAAAGAGAGAGAGAGAGAGAGAGAGAATAAATAATGAAATGGGGGTTACAATTACTGGGTGGTTAGTGGGTAAATATTGACTAACCATTCGATGCGGTGGGTTATAAATAGGTTTAAATAGCGAGTTGCTCTTCAAATAATTTATAGATTACATAACTGCAAATTAGGTCATTAAAAATAAATATTAACGAAAAAGTAAAACAATAAATGACATGTGGGAGCTATTTATATAATAATAGATATATAAATATAGACGATTTCGATATACCTCTGAAAATAGGTTAATTGTAGTTTATAAAAAAAAGATAAACTAAATAGTTACATACTAATAGTTGTCTATTTATAAAACAGAGCGCAGCCTGTAAAACGTTTATGAATAACAAAAATAAATATAATAATAAAAAGAGAGTACATATTCTTATATATGTAACGTATCTATAAGGAAGCGCAGCCTGTAAAACGTTTATGAAAATTGGAAGAAGACTGAAAAGATTATGAATATTGAGGCTAAGCAATATCGTAAGTTATATGGCAGTGCAGCCAGTGAAATCTTTACAAAAGTCAGATATGAACAAAAAAAGTCATTAAAAACCGGGTAAAGGATTGAATGTTTATTTGTGAATTATTATTATACAACAACACAGTCGATTAAACGTTTACGAGATTGAATGGAAAATCATATTGAGAGAAAAAAGAAGAAATTTCAATTGGTTGATTTTTTTATTCTTCCAAGTTGAGAGACTTTGTCGAGATTTTTGTTATTGATTTATCTGTGAAGTTTGTTTTCAATATGATAGAGCTGTTCAACTTGAATGGCTTAATCTTGAGTATAAGTTTCTTTCAAAATATAGTTTTATGACTGAACAGCGTAAAGAGCCAAAGTCAACAACTATCGATAGAAAAGTTGTAACTAGCTGTAGTTGCTTTTTTGTTTCCCCCCCGCTCCACATTTTGTTGTCACCTTTTTTTTTTTGTCTTTTGGCATTGGCTGCGCTTCAGTGCCGCGGCTGTCATTTACACACACACACACACACACACACAGACACACAAACATCTATACAAAGACACAGTGGAATCAAAGTGTGTGTGTCACGTTTTCTATTGCCTGCGCAACGTTGCGTATACGTAATGTGATTTGATTTGAATTTTGTGCATGTGCAGTGGAACGCTTTGCTGCGCTTTGCCAAACGCGACGACACTGCAAAGCAAAAGACATCATATCTAACTAGCTAAACAATCATAACGAATTTCAAATACTCTTTTTTGGGCAGAAAGTTGAGGGGTGGTTAATATATGAGCTCTATGTCCAGTCAATTAAGTCTAAGAGATGAATTTTTAAGATTTAAATGAAGTTTTTTTTTTTGTTTTTTTTTCTCATAGACTTGTAGATAAAATTATTATCTACAACAATATATATAGTCGTTAAGCTGAGAAACTGATAGACTTACTCGATAGTTAAAAGTTAATTATTCATACCGATTAAGGGTATATATCATATATATGCCTGCATGTTTATAAAGTTTTACGACTAGCTTTTAAACTCAGCATCTTTTATAAATATAATTCAACAGCTGATAGTTTATGCCGATAAGCGTTATATATATTTATACTCTATGCGGTTGCAGTCACATTTGGATTATATTATATACATATATAATAGTTTAATAGTTAAGGGTTGTTTCTATATATGATTTGGTAGCAGATTAATATTTGTCATCTCGACTATTGATAGTGATGGATGGTTTATATAGTGGATGCGGTTAACATAATGCATGACTAGCATAGAGTCTCCTCTAATAGGGTATATAAGACCCGGCAACTATTTCCATTTATCCATTATCCATTCCGTTTTCGCCATTTCCGACGCGCCGTTGTCAAAATACGTGCCAGGCCAGGCGTAAATTGGCTAACGGAATTCCCCGCACTCCTTTCTCTCTTTTCCCAATCAACTAGGCTGTCACGCCCCCCTTCCCCCCTCGCTAGCCACCACACATTTTTTTTTGGCCCACACACGCTTTTATCTGTGTGTAGTTGTTGTTTTTTTCTTGTCTTTTTTTGTAATTACATTTAATTTCAGGTTTCATATTGCAATCAAAATCGAAAGACGGCCCGCAAATTAGTTCAGTAATCGCAGTAGTTGTTGTTGTTGTTGTTGCTTGTCAGACAAATTGTTGTAGTAGTAGGAGTTGTTGTTGTTGTTACATTTTTGTTGCTGGGCGTCAATTAGCGTCGCCTTCGACCTTCAAGCATAAATTTTTATTTTCGCTTTGCAAAAAGTCGCACAATTTGCTCACTTTTTCATATTTTACTTTTTTTTTTTAGCTCTTTTAATTTTTTCAGCTTTCTTTGGTTGTCATTTGTAATTTTTTGTTGCCTTGGATTTTCCTACACTTTTCCTTTGGGCTTTAAGTTTTTTGTTTTTATTTGGCTTTTTTTTTTTATTTTTAGCATTTTAATTTGTTGTCACAATTTATGCGGCTTGCACAACTGAAAATTTAAGTGAAAATTAAGTTAATTTTTTATTTGTATTTTATTTTATTTTAATTTACTTTTGTTTTATTTTCATTTGAAATAATTTGTGTGCTTTGTCACGTTGTGCAAATAAAAAATTGTTGCTCTGATTGTTGCTGTCAATTTGTTTGGTTTAGTTATCAGCTATACATATGTATGTGTGCACATATATGCATACACATACACATGCACTTGACGTTGCTTTAAGTGGAACACGACAATTGTCAATTTACATAAGCTGTTTAAATATATATGTATATATATAAATATACTTGTGTAGATATACACATGTGCAAATACACATACATATACCATATATGGACTCTGCTATGATAGTTATGATAAGGCTTTATGCATGATAAACTAAGGCAATTCTATATGGAAATCTATTAAAGCAAAAATTGTTGATTGCAATTTATTTTATCTTTATTTTCATATTTTATAAATTTGTTTTAATTTTTGTTATTTCGGATCTTGAAAAGTTAAAAATATTAAGTAAATAATTAAAATTGTAATTATAATCGTAGACAAATTATTTCACTGTCTTATATAAAATTGCAAAAATTTAAAAAAAAATCGATAACAGCTTATAAAGATTTTTGACAAGCAAAGTTCGTAGGAAATATTATTTCAGAACCTTAAATATTATATATGAATATCTTATTTATGTATATCTCTTGAATAATAAAAAGTATAATAAACTATACAAACTACCAAAATTGAATAACCAAACTATTTATATAACATACTCAATATTTATATTGACATAATTTATATATTCGTATATGATATTCACCCTATTGTGACGCCCCGTTTTAGTCTGTTTGCCCTTTTTTTTTTTTGTTTAATGATTTTTGTGTGTGTGTAGAATTTATTTAAGAATTCTATTTTTTGTCAGCTGTTCTTTTTTTTTTTTGTGTTGGAGTTCTGTGGGGGTATTCAAGCGCAAATAACAACACATTGTGAAGCCACAAAAACAACAACAACAACAACAACTAAAATAAGTACAACAACAACTGTTAAAATAACAACAACAAGCGCAAACAATGGAAGTCACAAACAACTTTCGCGAAAACTCGTTTTCCACGCGTTCGCATAAAATATTACAACAAACAACAACAACAATGTTGTTGGTTCATTGTTGTTGTTGTCGCCCTTGTCGCTTATTTGGAAGCCAAATCTCTGCCCGGAGCTGCATCCATTGAAACGTACAGCAGCTGCCGTTGGAGCTGAGCTCCCCTCTTCCCCCCCTCGAAAAAGTCAAAATCCAAAACTGGTTTCTTTCGCACACACCTCGCATTATGTGAAAACAAACATGTACGAATGGTTGAGTGGGGTGTGCGTGACTAGAACGTACCCTTTACCTTTAATTTATAGTCTGTGAGTTATGCATAGAAAAGGATGAGAAATTGGACAAAAAGAATAAATTCGTATTTCATTTGATAAAGAAGAATATTTCTATGCAATTTCAAATCGTTAGCTCTTATAGTTCTCGAGATAAATGAGTTATTACAGATGGACAGACGTAAGAATAGACGAAAGGAAATTCAGATATGACTGAATCAATTTAGCAGAAGTAGGTAACACCTCGTTCAGTATGTTTAATACTTTTTCGCCAAACTTATATACCCTTTTTGTAATTTTTAAATGTACAGGGTATACAATATAATTTTTTGATGTACAACAGCAGTGACGCCGAAGCAGGCGCTGTTTATTTTTAGTTTTGTTTGCTTTAGCTGAAAAGTTCTCAGCTTAAATTTGCAGTTTTTCTTTCTGGGATTTTCCTCGCTATTTTCTCTGGCGGCATTTAAAATCGCGGCTGCGTTTCCGTTCTGCGGTTTTCCGACTGCGCCTTCGGCCTGTGCCACAAAGCGTTGCACGTCATTCACGTGCAACAGCTTCAATTCAAGCGGTTTTTCTTTCCTTTTCTCTCTGCTTGACACACATTCCCTGCAGCTCTCTCCCTCTCTCTTTCTCTCTCTCACTCTCTCTCGCTCTTCCTCTTTCACGCTTCTTATGCAACTGAAATGAAGCATGAAAAGCTGCTTCAACAATTGACCACAATTGGGACTGGGCCGACAGAAGCTTTTGGCCCATTCCATGGGCTGGAATGAAGGAAGCCAAATAGTTCTTAGCCCATTTACCACATTTTGTGGTATTTATAAATACACTTCACAAGTGTGGCTGAAATAACTTGGCCAAGAAGTTGGTGGCTTATGAAAAGTGGGCTGAGGCAAAGAAAAGTTGGCTTAAAGGCTTGTTGAAGCACGTATGTGAAAAGGAATTTACAACTGCAATGTCTGTCGTTTAATTGCTTAAGAAAACAGTGTTGATTAATGCTAAATAATGAAAGCGTACAATAAAGAAAGACATATATACAGCTATAAAATTTGTATTTCGAATAGTAGAAATTGGTAATCGAAGTCTCAGAGTTATGTGCAATATATATTTTAATATTAAGAATATTAAAGAAGATAAACTTTTCTTATAAGCAAAAGACTTAAGATCTGAAATATGAAATATACAAGTGTTAAACGCATGAAAGAATTTATATTACTTTATATTTATATTTGTATTACAGGGTATTTAAATGCTGTGTATAGTTCAGATAAATTATATACATACATATTTGTGAGCTATATAATATGCTATAAAGTTGCTTTATAGAGCATTAAAACTTCGTTGCTTGATTTTCTATTTTCTTATCTTTTGACCATTTTTTATGCTGTTTTTATTCTGAACTGTATTTTTTTTTTTACGGTTTGGCGAATGGTTCTCGAGCTATTTGTAGGTAGCCTAATTTCAACGCTTCAATGCTGTCACAGACGCATGTATGTGTGTGAGTGTGTGTGTGTGTGTTCAGCTTATCTGCAGGCAGCATCAAAGTCAACAACAACAACAACAGCAACAGCAACAACAACACCAGCAAACGAGTCCCAACTAAGAGATGAAATGTTCGTACTCTCTGCTTCTTCTTTAAAGTAGCTGCCACGCCTCCTGCCGCCCCCTTTTTTGTGTTTGCGTGTAAAGGAGCTATAAATAGCTGGCTCCATCGGGCTCTTAAATTGGCCATAACTCCCACCAGCTTCGAGATTTGAGCCGCTCGTTCGGCCCGTTTGGCCAATTAGATTTGGCTCGAACGCAACTAACTTGGCTATTTGTATGCAGGCCAATAGCTTGTTGGTTCGATGCCACTCAAAATGGTTAACAATTTGCTTAGAATTGTTCGTATGCAGGCTGTTTGCTTCTTCTTCTTCTTGATTAGCAACAAAACTCGTTTTGAATTTCTAATTGAATTGTCAAATGATGTTCGAACTTCATCATCGCGTTGTTGATTACATAAAGAAAATAAATTTAATGGAATGTTTTTTTTTTGCTTTGCTTTTTTCGTTTTTGTTTTTTTTTGCAATTTCGCTTTTCAATTTTTGCTTTCAGCTCAGTTGCAACAACAATGTGGGGGAAAACTCGAGGATAGTGTGGGGGGCAGGTGTCAAGGGGCGTGGCAACTTGGCCTGTAACTGTTTTTAAAGTTATGTAATATACAAATATAAAGTAATAATAAGTTCATATTAAACTGAAACAGAGTATCGCGAAGTCAGGTTGCATTCGATTGAAACTTGTTTTTCCCCGATATTTCAGTTATTCAATAATTAACTCAGCTCTATTGCTCACTCGCTCTAACCTTGTCTCTTTCTCTTTCTTTCGTTGCAGCCAAGAAACAAAATGGCGCCGCCATACGCACAAATAGCCTGGGCTCCGGCACCCGCACTCCGCCCCTGGAGCGGAAGAGCAAGCTAAGCGCTTTGGGCCGCTTTTTCAAGCCCTGGAAATGGCGCCGAAAAAAGAAGAGCGAAAAATTCGAAGCTGCCTCCAAATGTAAGTTTTGCATTAACTCCAGTTTGTGTGTTTCTCAATAGTTCTCATTCTCATTCGCATTCTTTCGCTTTGCAGCACTGGAGCGCAAGATTTCTGTACGTGCCAATCGCGATGAGCTAGTGCAAAAGGGTATTCTACTGCCGGAGAGTCCGCTGGGCAATATTCCAGAGCCTGGTAAGTTACAAATAGGGCTTGTGGGTTTACTGGAAGTGGAAATTTAGTTGGCCTCATCTCTCATTTCTTTTAATCTTTAAACTCTCTTAACTTACTCGACAATCTCTCATATTAATTATTCCCACTTATTCCTCTAGCTTCATTATTGAAGTTGGCCTCATCTCTTATTTCTTTTAATCTTTAAACTTTGTCCCTTCTTACTCGACAATCTCTCTGATTAATTATTCCCACTTATTCCTCCTGCTTCATTATTGTAGTTGGCCTCATCTCTCATTTCTTTTAATCTTTAAACTTTCTTAACACTTTGTCCCTTCTTACTCGACAATCTCTCTGATTAATTATTCCCACTTATTCCTCTAGCTTCATTATCAGATGCTACTCTCTCATTCATCTGAGTCCTTTCTCTAGCTCTCATTCCCTGCATTGGTCTTTCTTCTCACTTTGTTCTTTTTCTCCTCAATAACTCCAGTTCTCACTTAACTCTCTCTCTCTCTCTCACTATTTTCTCTCACCTCGCTCCCCTTCTTACTTCATCGCTTCTTCCCTTGCTTTCATCATTCATTCAGTTTTATTTCTTTTTTTATTTCATTTCCACTTTCCTTCACTCACTCTCATTTTTAATTATTCTCTCTCTTCTTAATTTAAAATTTTCGCTGTCATTCCTTGCTAATCGCCTTTTGCATTTCTTTAGTCGCCTTTCTTTGCGATTTTCATAAATTAAAGTCTTGCTTAAGAAATTTAAACACTTTTCCAATAAGTGAAAGAGTTAGAAAAAGCGCAATAAAAAAAGTGAGAGTTGGCTTAAAAGAGAAAGAACATAAAGTGTGACTAAAAAAGAATGCGGCGACTGGCTATTCAGACAAAACTTTTTACAGGGTATCTTTCAGTCAAGCACTTGCCATTGGTGCACATGTGTTCGCCCTACCTTATCATAATGCAATAGAATATCTTGCATTAAGTTTGTCTTAGATTATATTTAATACTTTAAGAGAAACATTTCATAAACTTTCTCCCATACATATATCTCATATACATATACATATACATATACATATACATATATATATTTATGTATGTGTATAACTGTAACTTAAGCTAATCTTTGCAAGCCATATAGCTTAGATCTAATCCCCCACTGAGCCCTGTTGCTATGCAGAAAGACAGAAAAGTTTTTGGTAAATAAGCCTGGCAACCGTTTTGGCCAACTTGAGCACTACAGCCCGCGGGTTGGGGAGGGGGAGCAGAATTGTATCTTTGAGTTGGCTTTCAGTTTTGGCCTTTGTGGCTGTCATGATACAGACACAACAGCAAAACGGAAATTGGCCATAATCCACGCACGATTTACCCGATGACGAGACCCGTCGACTTGGCTAAGTCACGAGCTGTAGCCAGGTTTCCACTTTGCTAAATTGTTTGTTCAAGCTGAGGGTTGGGGAAGGGGTGGGGGTTTGGTCGAGGGCAGGTAAACAGTCTCTCGACTCCTTCCGCCACACTTGAGCCGTGACGAACCGTCCGTCAATTGCAGATGTCTCGATGTCTCGATGACTCCAATCGATGTCTGTCGACATTCTCTTGATGATAATTAATCAACGGCAGCTAATTGTCAATGCGAGACGCCACCAAGACGCAGTTGCTCTTTCAACCAAAACGCCAAATGCATTACAAATCATTCAAGTGGCAGCCAACAGGAAGAAAACTCTGCTCGAAATCGAACCTACCTCAAGTTGCGGCTGCTTGGCCTAGGCAAGCTTTGCGCTGCCGCTCGCCAACAGATGGCGCCAAGGCTGGTGAAAGTTGTTCGAACGAAAAGCTTAGCTGAATGAAAGAGCTTTTCTGTGAAAGAAAGCTTGTTGAATTTATGAATGACAACTCACACACACACACTCACTCACTCTCTCTTTCTCTCTCCCTCTCTCTTTGCAGGCGAGGAGTCGTACTACAATAGCGGAGCCACAGCGAATGGCTCCTTACTCTCAGCCGTCCACAATAATTCCATAAATCAAGCCAACAATTCCATTAATGCCAATACTTATGGCAGCGCCGGCAATGCGCTCATCACACAGCAGCAGCAGCAGCAGCAGCAGCAGCAGCAACAGCAGCAGCAAATGGGCGGTGGGGGCGTGCCCAGCTCCATATCCGTGCAACAGTTCAATGCAAATTCCATGCTCAATAATGCCGCCAGCCTCAATCAACAGAATTCCATAGCAAATGGCGGCGGTGGAGGAGGAGGAGGAGGGGGTGGGGATGGTTACTCGGACACATCCTCGTTGAGCGGCGGCGTCCCTCATTCGCAGTCGGCGCCGCAGCAGCTGAGCGTGGGACAGCAGGCAGCGCCGCCGCCGCTGACGCCGCTCGCTCAGCATCATCAGGCGCTGGCACAGCAGCTGCAGCAGCGATTCGCCATCAGCAATAATAACGGTAAGTGGCAACTCCAAAAGAAATTACTGTTCTCTATGTAAGCTTAAACAAAAGGGGCAAGGGAGGGAAAACTTGACTTGAACACATTTTATTGTTTGTTTGCATTGCAACTATTGTGTGGAAAAAGTTCGCTGTAATTGGAATTGGATTCACAATTGTCGCAAAGTTTTTTTCATTGAGTTGAAGCGTTGTGCTCTATTGTTATTTGTTAATATGCTTTCAAGGAACTACACTTGGAGAAATCGTCGTGAATTTGTTAATGTCATAAAACATAAACCTTTATTTTATTAGCATCCTCTTAATCTAAAAGTGAAACATCTGCTTCTCCTTAAAATAATAGATTAATAATGAAATGAGAATTTCATTTAATAGCCTCTCAGACAGATTAGCGCCCGTTCAAACGTTGCATACTTTGGGGCTGCGGCGAAAAGTGATAAATATCGCTGCCTACTTTCGAGCGCTGGGTTAAAACTCAATTACAAAGACATCAACTGGGGTCGTAAATAAAACACGCTTCGAGCCACTTTAAGGCGCGTTAACGCCCAGTTAAGCGGTCCCTAGTCGGCCGTCTCGCTTACACGCAAAGACAAATGTATTTGTTTTGCCGTTGATGCTTGACTAGAGCAACTGTCAGCATATGCGGCAGCTTGCCAAAAAGTCAGATAATATGTTCAACAAAACAGAAAACAATATGTTGAAAGGTGTTGGAGGGGTGGGGGAAGCAAAAGCAGCGACCATCGCTGGCTATTTTAAATGGTGTAAACAAACGGCAGTTCTGTTGAGCTTTTGCTCTTGACATTTATGTATTTTGACTCGCCGTCTACCTATCCCTATACCTATCCCTATCCGTCCCTCTCGCTCTCGCGCTCATAATAAGCATGCTACATATTTGATGACTATCTAAAATATATTTCAGTGCGCTTGAAGCTTTACGGCATTGCGTTTCGTGTTTGTTTTGTGTTTGATGCTGCGGCGACGATTGCAGCACCAGCCGGCATGTGCTTGCTGCGTCGCGCTCTCTTCGCCGCTGCCGACGTCGCCGTCATCGTTGTCGCTCTCTCAACATGGCACACGTTTTGTGCTTTTGTTTATTTTGCACTTGTTTCGCTGAGCGCCAGACAGACATAAGAAATTGAGAGCGAGAGTGAGAGAGTGAAAGAGAGTGAGTCAAACTGGCGGCGCTCTCAGTGTAACTTTTTATCATTTGCTACTGCGTCGTTTTTGTTGTTGGCTTTTGGGCTAGCTGGACGGCGTCGCATTTTTATGGCAAATCGTTTCGCTGCTGTCGGCTCTGTCATTTCCTATGTTCAGTTAACATTAAAACGCAGCCCGCTAGAGCAGCGTGTGTTTTTGTCGTCGCGTTAGAACCAAATCAAAAAAAAAAAATAATAATAATAATAAAAAAATACAAACAAAATTTAATACAAAATTACACTGCAAATATGCGCAAATATTTATAATTGTGTTTACTGTACAAGTTTATTTTTTAAGTGTCTACCGCTCTCTATCTCGCGCTGTCTTTCGCTTCGTGTTTGTGTGTGTGTGTGTGTGTGTGTTTCTGTGTGTGCTAAGACAACAACAATTTTACACGATAAAACATGTAATATTTGATAGCTGCAATATTTATAAGCCATTTAGCCAGACGCTTTTGCTTGTGCATAATCCCAAGGTGAAGCTGTTAAGAATGCGCTCCAATATAACTGTTGTTTCCTACCATAAATACCGGCAGCTGGTTATTTGAACTGTTTTTAAAAGTTTTGGCGAGCTTTAATGGAATCTGAAATGTTCAGAAAATAGTTTGCAATTGAATTTAATTGATGAACATTTCTGCTCTTATTTTCATCTAATTCCAAACTTTGTTTTTATGCTTCTTAAAGTTCTCCACAAGAAAAAAAAACTCGCTTTGTCAGCGAAATGCAAATAAATGCAATTAGAATTCAGCCTTTGTCAGCAGCAGCAACAACAGCGCTGCCCACATAAATAAAGCAGCCCTCCAAACAAAATAAAAAAAAATAATATAAATAATAATAAATATAACAAAACGTAATAAAAACAAACGGTACTGCAAGTCCGACTAACGTTTGCGCTTATGTTTTGGTTTGACGAACAAAGCGCAACAAAAATATTTCTCTAAAAGGAATTTCCTAAAAAAATGCAACAGCGAATGTCGTCAAGGGGAGGGGGAAAAATGCAAAGCGAGGAGCGCCACGCCAAAGCATTTTTAATTTGCATGTGTGTGCGTGTTTGTGTGTGTGTGTGTGTGTGAAGTAGTTGGTAGCCTGGTTTCCGCTGCGTCGCATTTATTTTTTTTGAGTTTTGTTTTGTGTGTTTGCTGCAGCGAGCGCAAAGGAACTTTAATTTGCCGTCATTCCACTTTTGGACTGGTTTTCGCTCACATTACGCATACGCAGCGTTAACGGCGGCAACAGTGGCAAGAGGAAGCATCAAATTGTTGCCTACCATTGGGCGCCTCACGCTCTCTCGCTTGCACTTGCTAAACATTAGCACCGCAGCTCTTGCCCGCATCCTTTCTGCGCGTTGCCTTTTGACTTTGTTATTCGTTGCGTTCTCTCTCGTTCACTCTCTCTCTCTCGCTCTCTCTTTTGACAGCGTGCGCTCTCTCAGTGTCTTTGTTTGTGTTTGCTATTGAAAATGAAAAACACAAAAACAAAAAAATGAAGCTCAGCAGACTGTGGCTAATTTTTCGCTTGAATGTTTGTTTGCTAAATGTTTATAAATTTTGTTAATTGAAACTGTTTCTTAATTGTTTTCAACAAATTGTGTGCAAAGCAATTCTCTGACTGTTAGAGTGTTATACTTCAATGTTTTGTGTGCGTGTGTGTGTGAGTGTGTTTGTGTGTAGACCGCGCTGCATCCTGAGGTCGTCCACCTCTTTTTTTTCTCTTCCTCTACGATTTCGTCATTGTTAGAGATGCCAATGCAGGCGTCGCTGACTGTGCACTGTCTATATGTATGTGTGTATGTGTAGAGTATATATGTGTGTGTGTGTTTGTGTGTTTTTGGTTTGCTTGTCTGTGCTTTTTCTGAGAATTTCGCTTGCATTTTAATCATCATAATAATAAACATTGCCATTTCTTTTTCCTTTCCGTTAAATATATATATATATATATATGTATATGTATGTATGTATATATGTTTATTTTGTTTTCTAGTGTGCAGTCAAGCGCGTAGCTTTTCTTCTTGCTTTTACCATTGTGCTAGGTTAGCAATTCAGTGTTGTAAAGTGACCTTTTACCCACCCCTAACTGGAACTGTAACCCGATGCCTTGCGGTTTTATTTCAGTTGTGTGTCTGTGTGTGTGTCATTGAGAAGTCTGGCAACCCCATTCAGCTCTTTAAGTTTATTTAAAATGGGATTCTCGCATAGTTTTAGTTTTATTTTAATGCTTTTTTTTTTGTTGCTTTGATTTCCGCCCGTGTCGCATTCTAATCTAATAAGATATGCTATTTTTATTTTCGTCGTTTCTCCAACAAAATCTTATTAAAGTGCCACACACCATACTTCAGATAAGCGCTCCTTAGATACATATATCTTTATATATAGATATATGTATATATACATATATATATGATGCCTAATTGAGTCGGTGTGTGCGACGCCCACATTTCAGATAATGCAATTAGACAAGGCAGCCAACTGTACTCTGTTGTATTATTATTCCAATTGGGAAGTGAGTGGAGTCTAGATGCAGATAGAGGAGAACTGTAAACTCACGTAATCTGCGTGTGTGTGTGTGTGTGTGTGTGTTTACTGTGTTTAAGTGCCTTGGCTTGCAAACAATTCAATAATGATACCCTGTTAGGAGACTGTTTAAGAGTATATCTGCATACTCTACTATGGAACGAGCTATGAAAGTGATTTTATAGCTCTTCAATTTATTTGTAAATAAATTTTTAGCAAAATAAAAGATAAAAAGTTCTATATAACAACTCTTCATAATATTTCAACTATTGAAGCAACACTTTATTAAATTAATTTGTGGATAAATACAAGTATAGGTGCTATAAAGTATAACATATATAACACATTTTGTACCATATTTAAAGTAGAATTCCAATGTGTGAAAAGTTGTATATGATAAAAAGATCTGTAAAAGCAATTAAAACAAGCTGAATAAGAGAATAAATCGGTTTCTCTTATTTTTAGCTCTTTTAGTGATATTTCATTGAATGAATACATCGATAAACACAAATAATAAAACTGTTATAAAATTAAAAAGTTTTGCATATAACAGTATAAAAATAAAATTGAATTGTAATTTATGAAGAGTACTTCATTAGCTTTCAAAATTATAAATTAAATTAGTTAAATAAACAAAAGAAACAATGAATCATTGATGCTGTGTATACCCTGTAAATGTGACTAAATAAATAAAGTTTGCAGATACAATTAGTTAAAGATAAAGGAATTTAGTTAAATTTATAAAGAATGCTGACTCGTCTAAAAAAACTTTTGCCAGGGTATAAGATAATCATTTTTTTGTGCCTTTTCATTTCGCTGGGGTTATCTCGAAGAACTTCGTCATTAGCAGCGAGCAACCAATCTGGCAATTAGGGCAGACCACAAAAAACAAAAAGTTTCGGTCATTGATAAGTTTCGATTGGGAATCATAGCGAAAAACCAAGAAACACAACAAAAAAAGGCAAAAACAAAAACATAATTAGCCAGAAGTTAAGTTTTTTAAAGTTGTCTAACAATTTGGTTTGCTAAGTTTTTGGCTTTAAATGATGAATGACCAAATTTGTTGGCCAAAATTGTTGGTATTCCACATTTTGTTGGTTTTGTGGATCGATTTGCATTTAATTTGCTAATTAAATTAAATTTGTGTTTGACTTAGGTTAGAAGTCGATAGACTGATAGAGACGTACTCCTGGTTCTGGCCATAAAGAACCCTTGTCTGGCCACTCCTTGGGCGCCTTGCATGTCATTGGCTCGTTTACAGTTATATTTATGCTGTTTTCCTCCTTTGGCTTTTCCATTTCCATTTCCATTACCATTCCAATTCTGTTTTGAACACTTGCAAATGAGTCAGTTGTCCAATTCGTAGTTTTCCTTTCTCTTCTGCCTAATTTGTTTAACAAATGCTTTGCGCTGTTCGCACTGTATGATATTTAATTTAACCAAATCCCTTTTGGCAACCCCTCCACCGCCTTTCAACCCCTCAGCTCCCCAGTCGCTCATTAATTAGCATTTTTACTCACTGTTCGAATTTCGATTTATTGTTGTTCGCCTGTTCTTTTTATTCTATTTTATTTTTTTTTTTTCGTGTTTTGTTGTTGTGTAAACACAGCCGAAATTTCCGGACTGTGGAACAAAGTGTTTTTCATTTTTCACATAGATACTCTTTGCGAAAAACGGCAATAAAACAGGGTATTTAAGCTGAAATGTGTTCGTGTGTGGCTCATAATTGGCCAACAAGATAAAAGTTATGGCTAAAAAGATAAGATAAGCGGTTTTTTTAGTATAAAAAACAATGCGTTTATAATTTATCTTTGACACATATTTCTAAACGTTTTACATACAATTTTTTAAGCATTTATGTTTAAAACGATGATTACGTAATTGAAATAGACTTTAAATACAATTAAAATAGTTTTTTTTTCGCATTTTCTGTTTTCCTCTTCATTTTGCTTTATGCTGCATTCTTAAACGTTTCATCTATTCAAATAAAGTGTCGAAACCACAATTATGATTCATCAATCCCCTCTCTCCGTTCTCAGCTGCTTTGCAGGGTATTCATTAGTCGACTCTCACACTTGTGCTGCTTCACTTAATGTGTTTCTCTCGCCTTGCCCATTGCCTCGGCTCCCGTTTCGCTTGCCTCAATTAAAAACTCTGCCCACATGTTTTTTTTTTTTTTTTTTCATATTTCGTGATACATTTTTAAGACGCCATAAAAGTCGAGAAATGACAATGTCAATGTCTCAACTGTTGTTGTCTTTCTCTCTTTCTCTCTCTCTCCCTCTTCCTGACTATTTCTCCTCTTTCGCTTGTGCTAGTGACCTCCAGCCCGGGGTCCATCGTAAAGCCCCCAAACACAGACGAATCCAAAGATCCGGTGCTGGAATTCTTGATGGCCATCAATTATAATTTTCACATCGATGTTCATTTTTATGGTCGCGTATACTTGATGCGAATGCCTTGCCAGATAATTTCTTTTCCCTTACATCCTGAACCCATTGAATTGTGTAAGTGGGGTATATTGGTTTGTGATATTATTCGTAACATGCAGTGTACATAATCTTTATCCTAATTGAGACAAAGAATTGAATCGAACTTTTTGTTTGCCCTTATGTATGAAAGCTTTAATCTCGAGAAGTACAAAAGCTAAGCACATGATATTTTATATATTTAAGCTTAAGAACTTTAATAAGGTTATTCTTTATCCCCATAATCTTAACTGATTAAAATTGATTTTCATAACTGGGCTTTAAATTTCGTTGTCGTTGTTTATGGACAGTTTTATATACTTTTAGTATTGCATGCTTTGCAGGGTATTTCTTAGTCGATTCATTTTAATTTTTTTTTTTGTTTTGTCATTTTTAATTATGCACAATTGCTGCTAAATTTGTCGCGCTGCAGCTTCCGGTATTCAATTCTTTCTCTCCGGTTTGTTGATTTCGCCTTTGTCATTCCGTCTTTTAGGTCTCAGTACCCCATCGCCACCCCCAACCCCACCCCCCTAGAGCCCATTACTCATATACAATTCCCATTCAATTTTCGATTCTTCTCGTCGTTTTGCAATGAATTAAAATGTTCAATTGAATTTTCGCAGCTTTTGTGCGCAATGTGGAAGCTATCAATGCAGCTGTCTCCCTCCCCCGCTCGCTCGCTCTCTCTCTCTTCCCCTCTTGACTCGGTTCCATGTCGTGCCTGGCGCGTTGACTTTGGGATTATAATCTTTATCAATTTGGTTTAGGGGAGCTGCTGGAACAGTTAAGCACAAGTGTCTCTGCTGCTGGTGTCACATTTCTTGGAATGTGCTCGTCATTCCACAAGTGCAAAGAAGATCCAGACAAATGAGAAAGTGTTTCATTGTCGTTCTTAACTCTGACTTTCGCTCCATCTCTGTCATCCATAATGTCCATTGAGTGATTGTTCTAAGAATTGCTTACAGAATTTTAAGTTAGAAATATATCTCACTTTTCTACACAGCGAAATCTTTCAGTATTTGTTATTTAAGTTAAACACAGATGGTATTAATTATAGTATTTCTTAATGTAAGAACAACATTCTTGACTGGAGTTCTTTTTTATTCTCTAGGTTAGATCTCAGCTACGATTTTTAGATTTTTCTTGTTTTCTAATAAATTTATAAATATGTAATTATTTTTTATTAGAAGAAGTTTTAAATAGGTTCCAAAAAAAACTCTGAAGTCTTTTTTCTGCTTTTGGAGAATTTGAAGCAAAGAACAACATATTTAAATATATTATTAACTAGTTGTTGTAAAGTTTTGTTTAATTAGAGATTAAATTGTTTAAGTTTTCCTCTCAAAAACTTTATTCTGCTTTTAAAGAACTTGAAGTGCGCTTTCAACATATAAAAGCTTTCAAGAGTTTTGCAAAGCTTTTATCAACTTGAAAAGCTCACTAATGACTCATCAAATTTAAGCTAATGTCATTAAAAAGTCATGAAAAGTGGTTCCTAATCTTCGCATACACATACATACATATATGCATAGAAGAATGAGTTCTTAAAGGTTTTTCGATATATTCGCCGATCGTTCCACCTGTTTTTCTGTTAAAAGACAATCTCTTAGTCATCTCAATTAATTGTGCATAAATAAATAAATATTTATAAAAATTTTGATGAATTTGCTTAAATGAGCTTCAGAACAAGAATTTTAATTGCCTTCTTGTCGCAGATTCATTTTGTGATATTGTAAATAATGTATTAAATAATAAATAACAACAACAACAACAACAACAACAAACTCAGCACAATCAGTTTAATAAATTAAAATTTATAAGTAAAAACACAAAAAAAAAAAAAACCAAAAACAACGACGAGTGAAATCATCGAAGGGCGTAAATTTTCCGCACAAATCGCACAAAATTAAAAAAAAAAAAATACAGCAAAAAAGTGATAATCAATAATAAAACGAAAAGTGAAATCAAATCGAAAAAAAATGCTTTACTAGCTGTAGACAAGCAGTTAACGAAGAAGAAGAAGCAGAAGAGGAAGAGCAGCTCTTCAACTAGAATATGTGATAAAGTCGAGTGTAAATCAAAGTTTGTCGTCACAATCAACAATAAATATTAAATAAATAAATGTTCAAGGGGCCACACATAAGCGCACACATACAAATACGCACATGTATATATATATATACATATGTGTGGACATACATACGCACAACTTGCATATAACGTGAACGTGTGATAACGCAATCGAACCCGAAGGACTCGTCCTCTCTATCTCTCTCTCTCTGTCTCACTCACACACATTTACTGCGAATTCCCATAAGTGCCGTTAATTGATGCACCAAGCTGATCGAAACTTCGAAATCTCTAACTGTAAAGCCGCAAAGACAACAAACACAGCAACAGCACCAACAACAACAACAACAACAAGAAGAAGAATAACGTTGGGCAGCTTAAAAGCGACCTCAAAGCCACGCTGATGATGGGCTACATCATGGGTTGTGCTTGTTTCAAAGGTATGTACGTATGTATATATGTGTGACAAGGCGCATCGTTAACAGTTATGCCTCTCCCACCGCAAAAAGCGTCACGCACCTTCTCTCTCACGCGGCGCGCTCTCTGTTATTTGTCATCTCTCATTTATGTTATGGCGTCGCGTTTCCTTCCGCTCATTAGACCGCCTTAGCTTTGCTTTGGTGCTGCTTCTTCTTGTTTTTCGTTTTGCCTTTTACGCATTTTCGCATTCTTCAGATGCCAAACGTCATTAAGCGACGTCACAAAGCAGCGTGCATGCGCACGTGCCGCTCACTCTCTTTTACTCTCTCTCTCTCTCTTTTTATGGCAAACAATTCGCGCTGTTAGTTAACAGTTTTTATAGCAGCGCAGCTTCGTGACGATAGGCAGCGCCGCCTTTTTTATTGCCCTGTAAAATCTGTGTGTGCAAAATGCATGAGATTTGCCTTGCCTTTACTTTTTAACTGCGTGTGTGTTTTTGAGTGTGTGTGTGTGAGTGTTTGATTTTGTGTGTGTGTGTGTGTTTTCTTCGTCATTTCTTGTTGTCGTCGCTTAAAGGATTTTTGAGTGCATGTGTGCGTATATGAGTGTGTGTGTGTGTGTGTGTGTGGGCAACTTGTGTATCGCTCGACAGCCTTTTGAGTGCAAAGTGATTTTTTGTTGTCTTTTGCACTTTTCTAGCGATTTGTTATGTGAGCTTATTAAGCTGCCAAGATATGGCGGCCCTTTACAGCTATGCCTAAGTTTTTCTACTAAAATTCTAGTTTTTTTCTTACAGTAATGTATACATTTTTTTTTTAAAGTAATATTTTAGTTATTTATAACTTTTTTTAGATTATGCATTAAAAAGGGTTTGAGCACGATCTATTATAGCAAGTATGTTTAATTAAATGTTCTTCATCTTCTTTGAAAAAAAAAAAAAACATACTTTACAACTCTTCTTTTTAAGACAAAGTTTCGGCTTAAGCATTATCTAAAAGTTTCCTTTAAATTCTTTGATAAACTTTATATCTAAATTATTCATTATTGCCCTCTTGCAAAGTTATTCGTTCATTTTTTTTTTGTTTTTTTTACTGAGGGCACATTTTGTTAGCTGCATTTTATGTCTCATCAAATAACTTTTACAATTTACAGTTAAAAAAGTGCTGGGTATAAAAATGCCAACAGCAGCATCTACACATTAACTTTATTTTTATGGTCACCATTTCCCTTTGGCTGTTGCCGCGTGTGCCACAAAATGGGGCACACACACTCAACGCAACGCATATTGCAGCTGCGCCACGCATTGCAGCCCTTAACCTTTCACATTTGCCTGTTTGCCAACCCCCTCCCCCACCCCCAGCCACTGCCGTTCGTTTTTAGTTTGTTTGATTCAATTGCAATTTGCAGCATCCGTCTGCAGCCTATCGCAGGAAGCTTTGACATGTAGACGACGAGGTGCTGAGGAAGAGAAAGGGGAGGGGGAGCGGGAAGGGGTAAGGGGAATGGGTGTAGAGTAGCTGACAAGCTGTGCTAAGTGCTGAGCCCATTAAAGTATGCAATCATTTTGCGGTTTACAGGATCGCACACTCTCTCTCCATCTCCCTTTCTCCCTCTCACTCTTTACAAGTGCTGCCAACTTGCTTTAAGGCATTTGCTTTGGCTTTGACAAGATTAACGATGCAAACATTTGCCTGCAGCGACGGAGTTGCCACACGTGTTGCCAAAAGTTTCATTTTGTGGCACGTCTGAGCGATGGTACAGTGAAGACTGTTTTTGCTTGGAAATATAGTAAAAAAGAGAACTAAAAATTGTTTAAAATCATTAATTTATATATTAATAATGAATGTTTTATTTAACCTATGGTACATTTGTATTTATGGTACATTCAAATGTTGTGTATGGTACAAGTTATTTGCATTTAAATGTTCTCTTTGGTACACGATATTTTTATTAAGAGGCAAGCAGGCAAGGCTATCTTGTCACGCTCTCTCTCTCTCTCTGTCTCTCTCTTTTACTCTTTTGCTTTAATCTTTTCGCACGTCTTTGATTCAAAACAAATTAGTGCCAATTCTGTTTTGAAAGAATGTTTTTATTTTTTGGCTTTTGCGCTGCCCACAATTAAATAACATATGCAAATGCAAAATTATAGTCTTAGCCCAAAGCGTCAGACATAACACAGCCTCCAATCCATGCCCCAACCGCTCCCGTAGCCCCTGCCACGCCCCTTTCAGCAGCAACCTTGCCTGTGGGAGCAGCGCATAAATAAATAAATAAACAAGCGTTTAATTGAACCGGAAATTATTTTTGTGGGGGCGTCGATTGGTTTTCTATTAGTGTGTGTGTGTGTGTGTGTGTGTGTGTGTGTGTGTTTGTGCTATGCATATGTGCATGTGTGTGCTTCTTATTGGAATTTATAGTACACTTGTCGCATTGTTGTTGTTGCCATTCGGTTTGCGCTTTGACTTCGCTGCTCTCAGCTGTTAAAGGAATGCGCCGCGAGGGGGACGGGGGTAGGGGGTCGGGGATAAAAACGTGGGGGCGTGTCGGTTAGGTGATATATTGCGCTAGCTGGCGGGGTATATTATTGGATATACTCTATTTAAAGTAGGGTATAAAGGAAGAATTGCCACGAAGAGAAAAAGTTCACATTTGTTCGAATGAAATAATTAAAGAAAAAACAGTTATCGATTCATCTGATTGATAGCGTTTAAACTGTTATCGATTACTGTAAATTGTAACAATTAATGAAGATTGTATTATCAATAGACGTTGTCTGAAGTACAACAAATTTAAGTGTTTTCCATTTTCTGCCTTTAAAGTAAATCAACTTATTTGTTGATTAACTGTTTCAAACGTGTTACATAAGTCAACATTAGCTATCACGTTCGTCTAATTTTTCGGGTATTCCTCATAATATATTTTATTGTTCAGATAGCTTATCGACATTTGCTTTAATCTTGGACTCATAAAAAGCTTTCATTTATTTATTAATTGATACTCATTTGATTTTCGATACAACAACAGAAATCAATTATTCATCGGGTAGTTGCTATAATACAATTTTTGTGTAGAGCATTAAAAGTGCGTTGTGGCAATTATAAATTTTCATTGCTTCTCACGCTGTGCTATAAATATGCATCGCGCCGCTTTTGCAAGTTTCTCTCTGCTGTGCGCTAAATTGACGTTGAAGCTCGTTAAATTGCGACTGTGACTGTAAATGTAACTGTAACTGTATCTGTAACTGTAGCTTTTACTGTAACTGTATCTGTGTCTGCTTGTATGTGTGTGTGTGTGTGTGTGTGTGTGGCTCTTAAGTTGCTTTCTGTCTCAGTTTTTTGTGCGCTTTGCATGCGCACAAACTTTTCTACTTAATGTAGTCATTGCCTATAACGAACCGCCCACTTGTTGCATTTGTTATAATTTATAATTTAACTACACACGCAAATCTAACGAATTACTTGGCTTGCATTGCTAGTTGTCAAAGTTCAAAGTTCAAAGTTGGAAATAACAATTTTGAGAGAGAAATATTTTCTATACTGAAGAAAATTGAAAGCTTTACAAGTCAAAACTTTCGTTATTAAATTTAGTCACGAATAAGTTGAAATTCTATTTATTATATACAAATTTATTCATCTACAATTGTTAATAATAATCAATGAGTTTGATATACATATATATCGTAAATTTGTCATCGATTATAAATTCCGACTTGTTTATTTTCTATAACTTACAAATTTAAAATTTCGATAAATTTATGAGCTATCGATAACAGGAATTTTATCATTATTTAGACTTAAAAAACATGTCTCCTAAGGAATTTCTCGCAGTGTAGCGACTTCTATAGTTCACACTCCGGGTTTTATTTCAGCTTCGTGTACGACATGGAAAAAAGTGTTTGTCTTATTCCCACTGGCAAAGTCACGCGATAATTAGGCCAATTCACAGGCTTATCCTGGCCATAATTATTTGTGAATTCTCCTTTTCATGTTGTGTGCATCAGATAAGCCGAACATGATATAGTAAACAAATATATCACATATATGTACATCGTCTGTCAGCAATCAGTTTTATTTAGATGTCCCGACTGGGCAGAGCGTTGAGTGCGACTCTCGTTGAGTACTTCAAGAAGACGAGTTTAAATGGCTTCGGTTTGCTTTATTTTATCAGAAGGCGTCGTTATCAAAGATTCTTTTGGTTTCTGTTTATAGCCTTGGGCATAATACTAGCCAGTTTTGTGGTCTTTCAAACGTTGCTCAACTTTCTGGCCCGGCCAACAGTTACGTCTCTGTCAGTCTCCAGTTTGGATTTGGAGGAGGAGCATTTGCCATTTCCTGCCTTAACCCTGTGCTCGGCGAACAAGTTGAGTCGCCTTCGCCTCGAGGAGTTTGCACAGGAATTGGCGAAGTCGAGTGGAAAGTCAAAAGAGTTTTGGCTACAGCAGCTGCCACTTCTTGGCGGCTTCTTCTATCCAGCGTCCGTTCCAGCTGCAGCTGCAGCAGAACTTCAAGTTGCGCTGGCTGCTCACTTTCCACGAGATGTTCGCGCTCAGCTGCTGCACTTGTCGCCCAGCTGTGAGTCCTTGCTCCTCAGCTGCCACTTGGATGCAGTTGCTCACAATTGTTCGCATTTGTTTCGTCTGACGCCCACCTTCGAGGGCTGCTGCTGTGTCCTGCAGCAAATGAACAGCATCTCAGCCACGCTCACACTTCGATTGAATGCCTCCCATGCGGATGACTTTCATCTGGCACGCCCACCGCCCACAGCGGGCTTCAGCCTGCATCTGCCCGGCTGGCTGGGTAAGCTAAGTCTCCAGCCCGGCGAATCGTCTGTCGTTCAGCTGCACGCTCGTCACCTGAAAGCTGATCCCCAGCTCCGTGATTATCCTTTGGCCGAGCGCGGCTGCCACTTCGAGGAGGAAAGTGAGCACCTAGTCCAGTGCCTGCCACGGTGTCGCCTCCGCAGCATCCTGGCTGCATGCAACTGTGCACCCTTTGTCTACGACTTATCCCTGCTTGACGGTCAGCTCAACGTAAGCTTCTGTAATTTGACCCACACAGCGTGTCTCCAGGGAGTGGAGGGTAAGGACTCGTTACAGCTTTTGGTTTATAGTCAATTTCAGAGGTGGTTTATAGCCAGAAATATATTTATTTGTAACATCTTGATAATCACTTATTCAACTCCTTTTCAAGGACAAGTTCAGAGAGAGAGAAATTCATGCAGATGATGACTTTTGTTAATTCTACTTAGATAGTTCATTTAATATTGTCCAGTCTGTTTTGTTCATTTCAAATATAACGTGTACCAAAGGTAGAAACTTGTAGAAGTTCAGTAAAGCTTGCATTTTTCCATGTACCAAAGTGACTTATCATGTACCAAAGACTGTGTCATACACCAAAAACCAACAAAGTCAAGTAAATTGTGAAAAGTACAGTGCAGTACAGTTTTGCTTAATCATGTACCATAATGTTTGCCATGTACCAAACAAAATAACATTTACCACAACTTGACTAACAGTATTGAAGAGTTCTTATATATAATGATTATAGCTTTGCATGTACCAAATATACAAATTAGCATGTACCATAGACATTTAGTATGTACCATAGAAAATACTTTTTATATTCACAAGAATAATTTAGGAATCCATTAGATTGATAACCTGTAAATGATATTTACACTATTTAAGACTTCACTTTAATATTATTTGCTTGAGGAGTGTTATAAGTAGGCTTACCTAGGTACATGGCATTTCGCAGAACTTGAGACTCTTAGCATGTATTGCCTGCTCTTTCTAACAGCCAGATGGAACCCTTGGAGCTGTGGGGATTGTCTGCCGGCGTGCAATGATTGGCGCTATGAGCTGCGGAAAAGTTTGGTGGGTTACATTTCGCCAACGGAGAGTAAAGTAAGCATACGCTATGATGGACAGCGTGTGGCAGTTTATTGCCAGGATGCGCTCTACAATTGGTACGAGCTGCTGTGTGAGTGTTTCTTCTCAACTGCAATCTAGCTTGAATCTAATTAGAATTATATTCTAATTTATTTTGTTAGCCAACGTTGGAGGTGTTCTCAGCGTTTGCATTGGCTGCTCCTTTATAAGCGGCTTTGAGTTTGTCCACTTTATGGTGTTTCGACTGTGGCACAACTGGCAACAATTAGGCCACTGATTTGGACACTTTAGTATGCATATACATGTGTATGTATATGTATGTATGTGGAATAAATATCACACATACGCCTTGTGTGACAGCAAATGAAATTAGTTTGAATTTATTTGGGCCTTGGGGGCAAAAATCAGCTACTCAGTTGTCAACATCTTGAACACACACACATACACACACTTGTATCATGGTGTCCACTCTGACAGGCACGCCCACAAATGAAAGCAACAGCGGCTACTCGAAGCGTAAAACAAATAAAAGAGCGACTGATGCAACAGTAAAGATATCTGTATATATACATTTATAATATATGCCGTATATATATACATATGTATATCTGACGGATCAGCATCAAGGTTAAGTGGTCTATGGCAAACACTTTAAACCAGCTCCGAGGGTCACTCGATGTCCAATATTGTGAAAAAGTGTGCCGACTTTGAAGCACACATAAATCGATACCTGCTTTTGTTCTCTCAGGTGGCTCATGAACAGGTGAATAGTTTTTACTGCCGTGTCCTTTGCGGATTACCGTTGCAATTTTACAAGCTTTTCAGCGAATTGAAAAAGCGGCAAATGCAAAAAAAATATGTTTTCAACATAAAAAGAAAATAATAATAGAAATTTTACATAAATGAAAAAATATGAGATGAATATTAACCATAACTATTACAAACATTTAAAAGAAAGAAATGTGAATTATAAAACTACAAATAAATAAAATAATAGAGATATGTTTAATAAATGCAATCTGTAAATAAAACTATTGCAATTGCAATGTATAAAAAAATCCCTTTAAGAAATATTCAATTGAATCTCGTTTTATAGCTGTTTTTCATTGATTTACTTACATAATTTATAAGCAATCATATTATTAATAACGACACTAATTTATATTCTATTTTCTTGCAGGTGAGTTTTCCCATGACTTTTCAATTGCATTTTCAATTTTTCCTCTCGTTGGGTAAGTTTAACGTTTGTTATGTTCAAAATACTTAACAGCAGCTGTTAAAGCGCTGTTAGCCAGCAGCAGAAAGAGCTTTTAAATGAGATGAGCTTTCGAACAGGGTGCATTGGGTCACTGGAGAGCTTTCAAAGCTTGTACAAAAACTTTCGATTGCGCAAAGCTTTAAAATGTCATTAAATTTGATAAGAATAAATTATGCGGAATAAAAGTAATATAAATGGCGTCCATATTATCAAGCGCTTCGACCTGACATAAATCATGTATATATGTATATATATTACACACATATATTTGTATATATACACATATATGTACGTATGTATATATATCAGCTATAATGTGAACCACACATCATGGCAAATCATTGTTAAAGAAAATAATGCCAGCTGAGCAGTTTCGCTTTAATGGCTAACTGTGGGCCACGCCCCTCGTCCTTTGCCGCCTTTCTTTTGAAGCACTTGGCTAAGCCACGAACGGTTCGAACAATGCCAAGCAACGTCTCCATTAATTTTAAATACCGCCATTTTATCAGGACGCGCGTCATGGTCCTAAGTGATTTCTGCTCCTTGATTTAGCGTCAATTCTTATGCGCATATGTGCGAGGGTTGCCCAAGCAGTTGTTAATGAAGCCATATTTTAATTAATATATGAATGTTGTTTCCTTTTTGTGTGGGTTTAAGTGCTTATTTATTCCATATATATCGAAACCTGATTTTTTTCTCTTAGGTATATATATGTATAATATTTCTCTCTATTTTCTTCCTTATAACTTCTTAATTATTCGATTAAGCAAGTTTTATCCAAAAATCTTCACTTTTAGTTTTTACTAGGAACTACATTATATATTATTATATATTTGAAAACTAATGTCTCATATTCTTCTTATATAATTGTGTTAGACTAGACTAAACTAGATAGAACTATTCTTCAACATTCTTTCCTCGTCTACTCATTATAATACACAGCTCTATTTTATTTCTTAATCAATTTTATTTTTTTTGTTTTTATGCTATACATTCGCCTTTACCTATATTATCTTTCCTTCACCTTCAATCCATTTAAGCTGTGAATTACAAGAGTTCTTTCCTACTAGTCTCCACTGTGGCTTAAGCTTAACTTTGTTCTTTAGTACAAATTTTGACTGCCTAACTAAATTAATACTGCAAACATGTTTGCTTAAGCTTCACTTAATTGACAAACAGCCCTCGCACTTCGGGTTTCCCCATATTCCATATCCTTTACGCTATATATAAAGCTATATCTATAGCCACATAAAGACGCATTCCCATCTTGTGGTCTGGCCAACAGGCAAGGACACGCGGCTTGACGTGCTTTTGTTACATGCACACATGCCCTTCACCTTGCCACACACACACACACATACTCACGCACACACACATAAATTACATAGTTGGGCTCTGGCATGCCTTGGTACAGCATTTTTTGGCTAACTGTTCTTTAATCAAAGCCATTCCACTTTATGAGGCAGCAAGTAAAATTATGGCCACGTTTAAAAGGCCGATCAGTCTGTCTCTCTCTCTATCTTTCTTTCTCTCTCTCTCACTCACTATTTCTGATTTGCATAATTCTAATATGACATTTTTTGTTGGCAGCTTCATTCGATGGCCGTTCCTGTGTGGCAAGCAGATCTTCCACATGCCACATGCCACATGCCACATGCGATTTGCATAAATAAAACTCTAGTTTCCCTTTCCCTCTTGGCTGTCACGCTAAATGACGGCCATTTCATTTGGCCCATTACAACGCATTTTTTGTGCAACAATTTTGTTGGCCTTATTGGCCATGTCCATTTTTTTTTTGTTCTTTTTCTCTACTCTCAAATTTCAATTTGGGCTTAAAGCAAAATTAATTTTATGCTTGTCCTTGACCAAATGACAACTGGCTGCAGTAGCTGTTGATTTATCTTTTAGATACTTATGTATCTTAAGGCTGCAGTATATTTTGACTTATAAATGTATCCATCAGATACTTTTGTATCATTAGGCTGTAGTAACATTGGGTCTGTATATATTTTTTTTTTTTATACTTTCGTAATAGCTGTTGATTTATAAATGTATCTTTAAGATACTTTGGTATCTTAATATACTGCGGTCGCACCTAATTTGTATATATATTATTTTTTTACTTTTGTATAAATAGGCTGCATCAGTTATTGATTTATGTATTTATCTATCCGATCATTTTGTATCTATAGGCTTCAATATCTGTTGATTAACATTTTGTATCTTTAGTCCTTAGCTATTGATTTATCTCTGAGATATTTTTGTATCTATAGCATGTACCTTATATATATAGCACTTGTTGTTTACAGTTTGTCGCATTTGTTTATTGTTTTTGGCAGGAGGAAAGAGATGTCAGCAGCCAGAGAAACTAGAAAGAGAGAGAGAGAGAGAGAGCGAGTCCTTTGACTTAGTCAGTATTCAAAGCTCTGCCACGTTTACATTTCTGGCTTTTGTGGCTTAGAGCCATTTGCATTGCACAACTATAAATGATAAACATTTGTTTTCGTTAGCTCTCGCTGCCAAAAAGCCAAAACCCCAACCAAAGAGCCAAAAGCCAAATGTCCAAATGTCCAAACGTCCAGACGCCCAACGTGCCCCCCAGTTTGTGGCATGCAACCGCAGAGGCAGCTCATAAAAATGAATTACTTACAGCGTCTCGCATTTATAGAGAGAGGAGATGGGTGGGGGCGGGGGTGGGTGCAGACTGAAGGTGGTAGGGGAAGCCCTAAAGGAGCAAGTGGCAGGGGTTGGATGTGAAGCTTACGATCTGGTTCGCTGGCTATGCAAAAAAGGAAAGTGTGCCCAGACCAAATTTCAAGGTTGGCTAATTTGTTTATGGCGTGTTTCTCTCCGCTTCTTCTTATTATATAGGTATATATATATATGTATATATATATATAATTTATTTTTTTTTTTTTGTGGCTAAGTGTTCATGCAACTGAATACTTAATTTATAGACAGTGTTTTACAGTTATGCTTGAATTCCTGTTGGCTTTAACAAAAGGCAGCCTGAATTAAGTGATTTAGCACATTATAAATTTGTTTTTATATACGTTTTCTTTTTTATTCGCTCTATTTCATTTTGATTTTTATTTTTATTTTTATTTTAAAGTTAAGATTTTATAATATTTTGTCCATCTTTTTGTTTGGATTTTTTATTCTTTTTGAATTTATCTTTGAGTCTAGAACTCTTGGGCGAGGTTTTTCTTCATATTCTAGGATTTTGTTGCCGTCACCTTTATTGTGAGTTCTTCATGGTCACATTATTTTAACTAAAGTCTGTCTACTTATTAATTGATTTTTTTTTACCATACATTAATTTATTTATATCAAATTGATACCATTAACTATAAACGTTCATCTTTTTAATTCTAATATTTTAAAATATAACGCCTTTTCTTAGTGCTTTTCTATCTGATTCTCATGTTGTGTATTTTTCATTTACAATTTTAATTGCTGCAGCCGGATTTAGGTGTCTAATCTAGTGGCTCAACTTAAGCTAGAACCTTTAAGGCGTTTGTTTTTCTATACTCTACTTTTCCACTGGATTTCCTCAGGCTTTCCACACTGTCCATTGTGTAGAATTCAAGACTTATGCAAATTGTGCTCAAATTTTTGGTAGTCAATCAAAGTCGTTGACGCCCTGCTGTTTGCTATTTCCTACAGCATAACCATCATCATCAACATCATCATAATGATCATCATTATTGTCGTCATCGTGCTTATATTCATTGCCAGCATTGTGTTTTAAAATGATTTTATTTATGCAACGACATGTTTCAAGAGAAGCTCCTCAAGCTGTTTTCCTAACCGAATTTCGCATGCAAATTTACACGTGGGCGACTTTTTTTCGTTGTTGTTGTATGCGGGACGGGGCAGCATCTTAAAGTGGGCGTGGCGGGGCGTCTTCTCCTCCTACTGTTGCTGCTGCTGCTGCTGCTGCTGCTACTGCTACTTCTGTGCGCCTGCATTTAATTATTAAAATTTAATTTAGTCAATTTGGCTCTGACGCTGCTTTCATTTCCTTTTTGCATACAATTCCCTTCTACTTCTTTTTTTATTGGCTACCTTTTTGGGCCATACTCATGAATATTTCGAATGTCCGCATCGGAACTACTTAAAATTTGAACTTAGTTTCAAGTTATTGTTTTCCACTACTTAAGAAAGTAGGCTAAGGTTATGTAATACCCAAGAGGTGTGTGAGACAGAGAGTCCAATAGTGTGAGAGAGACATCCGAAAGTAAGTCAATAAACTTTTAATATGGATTAAAGGTTTGCTTTCTTATTGAAGCGGTTTATCGTAGTGTAAGAAATCAGATGTGAGACCTTACATCGGAAAATTGTTGGTCAATTAATATGGGGTAATTAGCTTTACAATTCCCTGTATTTTATAAAACCATGTGCTAAGAAATATGTATTTTACCCATATCCATCTTGAATAGATTAACAAGTTTGAATTGTTATAACTCGGTTAAATGTTGTCCGATTTTAAAAAGTTCTACCATTTATGACTCGGGAAACTTAGTTGAATAGAATTGAAATAGTAACTGTAGATTTTGGAACCAAGCCCATTTTGGCAAAAAATGTGATGCTCCCCCTTGCACTTTTTTCAAAAAAAATCCTAAGCGCTAAAAAATGTAATTCTTTTGAAAATCGAACAGAATTTGCCCAACTTATGGTCAACCCAACTATAAAAATAACGAATTTTAGGGGATTTTTATTGATTTTTAGAAAATGGAAGATTGTATTGAAACACAGTATTGTGCCTACTCTGCGCATAGTATTTTAGAATATTCGTTGAAAATTGCAAACCTGTAGCTTTTGTAGTTTTCGAGTTAGACGAGTTGGTACAGTCAGACAGCGGACGAATTTAGGTATTTATCAACTTTCAATTGTTATAACTCGGTTAAACATAATTCGATTTGGGAAAATAATACTATTTCGGACTCAACAAGCTTAGTAGAATGAAATGGAATCATCATATATTGATTTTGAAACCATGCCCATTTTGACAAAAATTTTAAGGGGTACCCCTTGTAATATCTTCGAAAATCTGAAAATTTTAGATTTTGATACTTTGAATGCCAATTAGTACTGCTGATTTATATGAGCTGAAAAATATATAGTTTTCACAAATCGAACATAATTTGTTACAAGTTACAGCCAACTAAACTACGAAAACAGGGTATATAAAAGGTATTTTTATTGATATGAGAAAAAGGGTAGCATCAACTTAATACCAACAAAATTGTCTACTCTGCGTCTGATATTATAGAATTAATTTTTAAAATTTCAAGTCCGTAGAAGAAGAAGTAGAAAAATAAGCTCCTTTTGAAAAGTATTCCTTAGTCGGTTTTGTTCGACTGCAACGTATATACCTGTTGTTTTTTTTATATTTCTATCAATCTATCTAAAACAAAAAACTATTCTTAGGTATTTTGTTTGTCTCCCAAGATATTATAATATATTATATATAACTGTTAGGCTCTTTTATAATATATATCAATATTCCAACATAAGCTGCAGGGTATTTGCTGGTTGAGCAGCATCGCCTAGATCACTTTACATTTTCCACGCCATTTTCACCAAAGTTTTGTTATTTTTGTGTTGCCGCCTTTTTGGGGTTGGGTGGTTCAACCTGTTAGCTTCGTAAAATCCATTGAAGTTATGACCGGAAAAATTATCATCAAGATGCTAAATAGTTTGTTGTTGTTCTTATGTTTGTTGCTGTCACTGGTGTTATTCTTGTTGTTGTTGTTGGTGTTGTTGTTGCGCTCTTGTGCATTAATTTTTTATCACTTGCGTCACTCGCATTTTTAATGACGCCCATCAAAAAGTTGCTGGCCGCAGCAAAAGTTAAGAGAGTCACACAATAAAGAGAGAAAGAGAGAGAGAGATTGAGAGAGCCGCAAAACATGTGGGAGTACAAAAGCTTTTTAGCACGTGCGCGTCCTATGTGCTAAAGCAAAACACAGCACAGAAAGAGAACAGCAGCAGAAGCAGCAGCAGCAGTGTGTAAGAGAGACAGAGAGAGAGGAGAGAGTGAGCGAGCGAGCAGGCACGCGCTTTTATTCAAGTTCAAGTAAAAACATTGAATAGCACAAGTTCAGCTTCAAGGCGCAGGCTGCTCACACACATACACAAACACACACACACATATATGCACGTTGAGTCAGTGAGACAAACACGTGCTGGCACTCTCTCGCCCTGTTGTCGCCCTCTCTCGCTCCCACTGCTGCAGCCAATCGTCTTGCCTCTTGCTTTTTCTGTGATTATGTAAGCTACTTTTTTTGCCCGCTTTATTATTTGCGGTTTTCTGCATTTTTTTTTTTGTTGTTCTCCGCTTGCATTTTTTCTTGTTGCTTTTGTTTTGTTGCTGCTGCTGCTGTTGCTGTTGCTGTTGTTCCTGCTGTTGTTGTTCTTGTATTTTTGTCTTTTTTTTTTACCGCAAATTTTTCAATTGCATTGCTGCCATTTGGTATCTTGCGTTGTTGTTGGTTTTTTTTTTTTGTATCTTTCTGGTATTTATTTTTCATTTGCCTTGGAATTTTGAGCCCGCGGTCATCCCTTTTGCTGTTGTCCTTGTGTTGTTGTTGTTGTTGCTGTTTGTTGTTGGTGCTGTCTGTGGTCTGTTGCTGTCTATCTGTTGTTATTCGGCGTTGCCTTTGTTTGCCATCGCTTTTGGCTTGTCAATGGCACAACAGCCAACAACAACAACAGCCAACAACAACAACAACTAGAACAATAATTTCAACGGAAGGACAACATTTTTGGTTGGCTGACTCGTTCGCATATTTTGCAGCCAGTCGTTATCCTGTTCGTCCTGGCGGCAAACACTCATAAACTATACGACGTTGGCCAACAACAAAAATACATTTTTATTTGTATTTTTATTTCTCTTTATTTGTCACATTGTTGCTTTTCTTGCTGTTGTTGTTGTTGTCGGTCTTCGTGTGGCAACAAATTCGTTTGACCCTGAAGGTCCTGCGAGGCCGTGCCTGGCAGTTGTTGCTTCCCCAATGAACTTGCAGCTTCAAAATATTCGGCATTATCTTAATTTTCGATGTGCCCGCGGCTATTTGTTTTTCCTTCCCACACTCGCACACACACTCACACACATATTCATATGTGACTTCATTTTGACATTTATGCAATGTCCTTAATAAATATGCAATTGCAGAAATAATGTTGACCAAAACATATCCTGTAAATTGATTTCAGTTTGCATATAATTGAATAAATGTAGAAAAAAGTTAAATTAATGGAAATTATTGTATTTAACTTTTTATATATACGTCTTGTTATTATAAAATATGTAAGAATTAAAGATATCCTGCAAATTGAGCTGAGTTTGAATACAGTGCAAATGGTTGTCAAATAATTCCAAACATTGATATAATTCACAAAGAGTTCAGACATGGAAGCTAAGCCTTAATAGTTTAGTAATTGTAAGCCTTTGACTTATGCATTGTAATTCCCAAACAGTTATAGTATAAAACATGTTCAAGTCTGTGCCCTATGGAGTTGTAATTCCCAAAGAGTTAAGACATTGAACAACTTACAAGAAATTTGTTTATGTAAAATCTATAGTCAGGGTTATTTTTTTTTTTATATTGCCGAAAGGGCAGAGTTTAAGGTCAGTTCAAATGCTAGTTGAAGCCTAAAAGGGTCGAGGATTTAAAAACAAGCATTAAAATTCAAAGAAAAACCGCATAGAATAGACAGAACTAAGTCGAAAAAGGATTACCTGCCATTTACCTTCACTAATCTAAAATAATAGGTATACTTATGCCGCCTACATAATGTTATCCTTAAATGGAGATGTCCTTTGGCCATGGCCAGGGCCGCAAAACGTTTGGGCCAATGTTATTTTTAGCTGCAACTAAAAGGACGACCTTCGTGCATGGGGCCACATCCTTTGGCCGTCGTCCTGTCCAGGATGTACATAATATACAGCGTCTGATTGCAAATGAAATAGCGCTTTACCCACCGCCCAGAAATCAAAATACAACAAAACAAAAAAAAAACAAAAATGAACTGAAATGAAGTGTTGACAATGCGGCTGTTGTTGGCATTGAGGGCGTGGCAGTCAGGGACGCACAGGAAGTCGCCTGATATGGCATTGGCAACTGCCACGGCAACAACAACGAATTGAAGAAGAAGAAGAGGGAGAAGAGAAGGTAATGGAGAAGGATGCCAAAAGGAATTCCAAGTTATGACTTTGAAGCGCTGCCATCACATGGACAACTTTCTATTTGCTTCAAGTGCGGCATTGAAATGCGACTGAGACAAAGCGGAGGAGTGAAGGATTGAGAGATGAGAGAGAGAGAAATATATATATAGGGATATAGGGAATGCATAGCTAGAGCGAGAGGCAGCTAATTGTGTATAAATAAAAAAGCATTGTCTGCTTTCAGGCGTTGCTAATGACGGCTGCCTGTTCGCTAATTTGTTGCCTTGTTCGCATCTCATTCCCTTTCTCTCCCCCTTCCCCACTCCTTCGCCCTTTATTACTCTCAAGAGCAGCTAATTAAAGTTAGTTTTTGCAGTTGCTGCTGCTTCTTCTTCTTCTTCTCAGCTAATTGCAATAATTAATCAGAGTTGTTTTGCTTTATGTTTCTTATTATTCATATTTTTGTGATTTGTGCGTGTCTGATTTTTAATTAAGATTCCCAACTAGTTTTTGTTTGAGTTCAAAGTATGTTTGGCCAAATATGCAACAGGCAACACACGCACACTCCCACACATACAGAGATGCGTAGCTGGCCATGGCATTGACGTTGGCTGCATTGACGCACATAATCCCAGTCGAGCCACAGGTTCCAATCCCCACCTCCCAAGTTAAGTTTTTGCTTCATTTCAATCAGATTGTATGCATAAACAGGACTACACAGCTGTGTGTGTGAGTGTGTGTAGCTGTGTGTGTGAGTGTGTGTGTGTGTTGCCGGGCCAACAAACAGGCCTAGCATAAACAAAACTCACACAGTGACAAGAGCGCAAGGGGGGAGGGAAGGATAAAGAGAGAGATGAAGCGTGTGAAAGAGCACAAGTGTTAAATGGCGCGTTGCATAAAAGCTCACTCGACCGTGCAATAGGAATAGAAGAGGAGGGGCAGGACATCAAGAGAAAGATAGAGAGAGAGAGAGGAAGAGAAAAACAAACATTGAGCTTTTGTTACCTACGCTTAAAAGTGCGGGCGTATCGATGCATAGAATAAAGGAAAGAAATTACATGAATGTAAAAAATAATAGTTGTTGGATTATAAATGGTGGATACTAAGATACCCTTTGCATTAATGACAAATAAATATTTTCGTGGTAATGTCTATTGTAAATTTGCCTTAAGATATTTTAAAAATGAGCTTTAATAAAATTTTGAATATTTTTATTGCCCAGCTGTCATATAATTTATTTAGAAAAAGACTGAAATATACTTTTATATAGACGGGTATATACTAATAAAACATATAATTAATTCTTAACTTTTTTAATTACTTCGCTTACCTGTCATATAAGTTTCATAGTAAAATACCTTTTATTTACTTTCATATGTAAGTTTTCTCCTTGATAAGTTTTATCTTTAAAAGTATTTAATAAAATATATATTTTACTTTAAGGAATTTTGTGAATGTTTATTCCTTATTTGCGCTGCTAAAAAAGTTTTATTTATCTTATCACATCATTTGAATAGCATAAATAATTTGTTAATGGGATCATTGTCTAGGCCATAAAACTGTTTACGATAGTTGAACACTCAAAAGTTTGAAAACTTTACACTAAAGCCAAAGAGAAACAAATTGAGTGAAAGTTTTATTCTCTTAAACCAAAAAAAAAGCTCTCTTTTGCTTATCAGTTGACGCTGCTGCTGCGCTGCTGGCTCGCTGCTGCTGCCAAGAATCGCAGTCGCAGTCGCTGTTTGGTTGGGCTGCTGTGTGGCGCGTCTTAACGGCCGAATGTGTCGTGAAAAGCATTTGGACGGCTTCCGTTTGGCATCAGTTTGTTGGCAATAGTCGAACGCGTCGGCAGCAATTGCCGATATAGAAACAGATCGCAAGCATTATTCGTACCGTGATCAAAAAACCAAAAAAGAAAAATTGAAAAAGAAAACAACATTTAAACAAAATAATAATCAAACGTGCTACAAGCGAAATAATCAAATTTAAAAACTGGCCAACAAAAGACAAAAGCTGAAAAATGTTTATTGTTTAAAGCCAAAACATTTTGTGATGTGATACAAAAGACAATTTGAACGTGTTGTTCTTTTCGTTTTGATTGAGTTTCCCCCCTCCTTCTACGATCCCGCTATTTGGTTCGTTTCAAAATTGATTTATTTTGATTTCAATTTTTATTTTCTCGAAATTTTTCAATACGTTTTTACGAGCTGTTAAAGCCAAAATAAAAGAAAAAAAAAACTCTGTTTGTGTGTTTCACGGGTGTAAAGTTAATTTATATTTATGCTTTGGAATTTATGTGGTCAATGTTTATGATTTGTCCGACTAATAAAACAAAAACAACAACGTTTATTCAACGCCCACACTACAACAACAACAACAACAATAACAACAAAATTGAGTAAAACAAAATAGCTACTAAATACATTTTTGCCATTGGCCGTGAATGAAAGCGAAATTGTTTTCGACCACGAAATTTTTGTCAAATGCCGCTCGCTAAGATCTCCGGCGGCACATACACACAAACGCATACACACACGCATATTTTGTGCTTGAAGAGCACTCAACAACATCATTATTATCTCTGTCATAATGAACAACAGAAAGTGCATTGACTGTGGCCAAAATGTCGACAATATACAAAAAAAAAACAAACCAAGGCACAAAGTCAAGGTGTTTCACACATTTGTGATAATTTATTGTATGACACATACATACATCCACTCACCCACTCGCACACACACCTGCGTGTGTTAATTTGTGTGTAAATCAGTGTGAAAGCGTAAAAGATACGCATTTAATTTTGAGGTTGTTTTTTAATTGGCGTTTTAATTCGCTTAAAATATCACATGAAGTCCATATTAAGGTGTTAATTCGTTTAAAAAGTACTATCTGGTATATATATATGTATGGCATGTATGTGGCATAATATGTATATATAGACTGTGTGCAGTTTAATTTGGCGCAGTCCATAAATTTTATTTAACGTAATTTTGTGGCAATTGAAGCCTTGCTTCCATTTAAAATTTTTCTTTTGATGGGTTTTACTTATGGAATCGCAATAAATTTTTTTGTGAGACAGTTTAAAGAGCTTTATTTAACTCTGATAATTAAGAATTTTCATTGCCAATTAAATGCCATTTGCACTGAAATTTAACAGTAAAAGCTAAAGGAAATAATTTTCTTGGATTCTTCATTTACAATCATTTATGACTTTTATTTGTTTTACTCATATATAAAGCAGTGATTTACAATATGGTTTCTTATATGCACAATCTTAATTGCTTTTTATGAGTGATCGATAAAATGATTGTGATATAAATCAATTTTGGGTGTTCTCTGCGCTTCTCATTTAAGTCAGCTCAACATTTTGGCATGATTGATGGTTGTTTTTCTTTTTTTGGGTTTCGCTTTCCCAATCAAACTCAACATAGCTGTCAGACTAAACACACAAATTTATCATCTTTAAGCAGGCATATGTTTATCTAACGCATAGCTAAAACCCATTGGGAATTACAAGCTGAAGCACAATTTGTTGCTTAACATTTCGCAGACCTAAAAGCAAGCTAAGAATTTCTATTTTGACTTAAAGTTTGTCTTACGAACAATTTTAAGTTTGCATTGAAAGCCAATTAAAGTTCTTCAATCTCTTTTATTATGCATTATATAATTATGGCAGCAAATCGCTTCAGCTGAAAACACAAATATCAAAGTATTAGCCAAATTCGAGTACTTTTCGAATAAGGCAAACAAAATGAAAGGCAACTTGTTTCAATTTCCTGACACACACACACATGTATGTGCGTGTGTTTAGTATTCGAAAATTCTATTCAATTACAAGTTTTAGTTTTCCCAGAGCCAAAATAAATACCCAAATAAAGCAAAAACTTGGCCGAGTCTTCTTTGCAAATTGACATGAGGCCTAAACTTTTGCAATTAGTGTGCAGGCAACTAACGCACACACACACACATACACGCATATATATAAATTTAGATATACATATATATCATGCTACACACAACTGTTTTTCTGCAGTTGGGATTTCAGGCCTTGTCCGCGCCTATTGCTTGGCTATTATCCTTGGTCAATTTGTGCCACTCCCTAATGCCACCTAACGAGCGGCCATTACGCGCATTCTACCTCTCACTCCCACACACACTCTCTCCTTCATCTTCTGTCTCTTTCAGGCAATGATTATTTACAGCCGCTGCTCTTGAAATAATATTTGGCGCGCTTTTCCTCTTAGTTGTTGCTTTTAAAATACGCACCTGAGAGCAAAGTTTTCCTACTTCCTCTTTTCATCTGGTTTTTCCTTACGCTTACGCTTTCGCTTTGAGCTGTGAGCTACATAAATAATAAGTTATGCCATCTGCTTGTAGCCTATATCCTGTATACCGTAATGTCCTTGCTGGCTAAGCAGGCTTACATTCATGTTTCAGAGGCCGCATTTCCCTCTAAGGGGCTTACGTGACTTTTTGTGGCATGCGTCGTTTATTTGGATACTTCTGTCTTTTTTTTTTTTTTTGTCGGTCCGTGTTTTAGTCTGTCGGTCTGTCTCTGTGTTCGCTCTTCATAATTCTGCTTACTGTCCTGGCGGAGCGAAATTAATGAAGCAGTTCATCTGACACTGAATTGATTGGCTTATTATGAAACGCAATTCTCGATTGCTTCGCAAATGGAATTCTTTTGCCTGTCCGAAATGTCCTTCACTTGATGCGTAGATCTGGATTGTTGCCCTGTCATGCGTCAGCTTTGGCTAAATACCCTGTAATCGTACCATATGACAAGTTCGATGCAACGTGTAAGACTCTCAGTAAGCTTTTCAAGTTTAGGTCTTCACTTAAAATGTTATTGATACACCAAATATACTCATTACTAGTGTCGTGGGGTATATTGATTAGCTTTTGTGCTGCAACAGGGCTTAGTTTCATTTAGCAAGATTTACCTTGAAGTCATTCCTTAGAAAGAATCTAAAATCTAATATTATATCTGCATTTTAATAATGACCTATAATCATTTAATAGAATGATCTTGAACTTATTAAAAGATTAACAGTTTATAGAATCTGAAAATTAAAAAATAACTAACTGGGACTTGTATTCCCCTCGTATTTGCGTTGGTCTTCTTTTCCTGATGTCTTAGCTATGCAGGGTATACTCGCAGTCGTGCGTTTATTTTATTTACTTTAATTTCCCTGCTGTATAGCTATTCGTTAGTCCATTCTATGTATTCTATGCTCAGAGTTCTTCCCTTTCTAAACATATCTTTAGCTATTGTGCTCACTACAGGGTACACTAGTAGTCGGGCCATTCCCTTTCTCTTCTGTCAAGTTTTTAAATAAGGAGCCTCAATTTGTGATTGGACGCCTCAATGGACGCGGCCATATGCGCCTTTTCCCGACAGTTCCAAGCATAAACACATATTTATATATATATATATATATATATATATATATTATGTATAGCATATATATATATATATATATATATATATATATCATATATATATATATATACTGCCCATTCCAATCAATTTGGCTAGCGACAGAGAAAACATCAAAATTACATTACTCCCAATCCTTGATCCTTGTATCCTGTTTTTGGCATTGCCTTAATTATACTACTTGGCACGCCCATTTTCTTCTTCTCTCATTTTCTCCTTCTTTTGTGCCACACTTTGTGTTTCTGTTCGCTTTTTATGGCTCATCGTAAAATCAAATCGAATATTTTGGGCACGTTTCAATACTATCAATAGGGCCACATGCCAATTCATCAATACATATACTATATATATATATATACATATATATATGTATATATTTTCGTATATATATATATAGACTAGCATTCAGGGTAAGTCGCAGGGCCTGCCTCAATGTGCTGCCAAGTCATTAATTTGATGAAAAATCAACATTTACATAATGATGAGCATTGCGGCGCGTTCTGTGGGCCATTTGTTTGATTAGCCCGATGAGTGTGGCACACACACACACACACTTATACACCCTCTCCGACACACACACACACACAGAGTGAGAAAGTTTTGTCGAATCAAAATTTTGCATTCAAAGCCTGCCAAAAATACAAAAGAAAATTTATTGGCCGGCTCTGAACAGGGAATTAATATATGGATATGCTCAATTTACAGGCGCAGCATAACGGAACATTTTTCAAAAAGTTTCTCAACAAAAAGACACAAAAAATAAATATATATATATACATATATAAAAAAAAGTTACTACAAAATAAACGACAAGAAATTTGTTTCCTGCTTCAAGTGAAATCTACAATACAACAACAACAACAACACTACGATTTTAAAGAATTTTAAATTGAAATAAATATATATAAAAAAAAAAACAATAATTAATCAATAAAACATATATATACATACATAAATATACCAAAAATATTATATATTTACATATGAAATACAAAATCTATATTTAAAAGCTAACAAAAGACGCGAATTAAAGAGGCTTTCATTAAATTGATGTGAGTTGATTTTAAACAGTTAAATTGAACCGCAAATATTTATGCTAAAATATACAAAAAGAAAATACAAAAATAAAATCAAATATATAATATATATAAATTATATAAAACTTATATAAACATAAACAAACGCTTCGAATTCATGTTGTCAATAAACTATTTTTAATATAAAAATATATATATAAATTTAAATAATTAAAAGCAAATACATAACTGTTATTAAATGTGCAACCAAATAAATCAACGCCAAATATATATATAAAGAAACATATATACATGAAATATATAATATATACATATATAATATTTAGTCAAATTATAATGAAAACAAATGTGCAAATAAATCATTAAGCAGCAAAATCAAACTATGCAAATATTTGTTAATTTCCATAAGCCAAACAAAGAGAGAGACAGAAAAAGAGAGACAGAGCACTAGCTGGCGGAAATAGAGACAGCAATAGACGTACTTAAATACAAATAAAAGCAAACAAAGTTACAAAACGCAGCAATTGAAAGCTTCCATTTTAAAAGCAAACTATTCACGTATTTATATATATACAATATATAGTTACTATTTTCTATAATACACACACACACAAATATATATATATATATATATATATATATTATATATATAGACTTACATATATATTGTAAAAGACATTTGGAAAAACAATTGATATCAATGCTGCAATACGAAACCGCGTGCAGTCATCAAACACCACGGAAACAAACTTACAAGGAGTATCTACAACAACACCAACAACAAAAGCAACAACAGCAGCAACAACAACAACAACAATCACAAATAAAACAACCTGTACGAATCTTTCGTGTGCATTATATAAGAGTTAATTCAAAAGACGGCAGTCCATCCTCCTCCTCGGCCTCCGGCTCCTCCTTATCGAATCGTTTGGGAGGCGCCTCCAATTCGGCGCATGGCCCCAAAATGAAGACAATTGCTCCAAATATACGTCGGCGGCGACGCTGCGACAAACATCATTTGGAGCTCTATTGCAATGAGAGTGGAGCAAGCGGCTCCAATGTTGCCACCACATCGAGTGGCAGCCAAACCATGACGCTGAAGCCCGGCGGATTGCGTCTCCGCGAATCAATTACGGCGCCCAGCACGGCGGCCAGCTCGCCCGTAGATGACAAGATGTGCATTCCGGCTCCGCCCATTACGCCGCCGCCCGCATTTCTCACCGAGGGCTATAAGAGATCCAGCACCTCGGTATCCACATCTGCCCTGCCCAGCTCCACGAAGGAGCTGCAGTCGCTGCACTCGTTGCAGCCGCCGCCATTGACCAGGCCAAAACCGTTGACCCTAACTTCCAAGCCAAAGCCCAAGACAACGGCTACAATTGCCGTCACCATCAGCAGCAGCAAGCCTCGTGGCACAGTCAAAAGAAGTTTAGTAGGTAAGACAAGGAAGGGAAATGGGGAAGTAAATAATACTAATAATAATGCGTAAGGGATCTGGGCATCAATATTTGAAGCAGTATACTAAGTATACTCTACAGCCTAAGGAAATTGGTAAAATTAATCGAAAATTTGAGAAATATAACACATAAGTCTTCTCTACCCAATATCTTTATCTTTACAAATACTTAAGAGAATCAAGATCTTTAAAAGAATAGAATGGAATATAGCATGCGATGGAATGTATAATTGATAAGATGGATAAATGATTAGCCTTAATATATCTTTAATATAGAATATGAATGGAATTAAACATTGTCCAAGCGATCTCCAGATTCTTCTTTTAAAGTAATTAGGCTTTACTCTAGCAGTATAGTATGTGAGCTGGATTCTTAAGAGTTCGTATGCGACTTCTTGAGACTTTTAATACTAATACTATTCAGTATTTGACACACTTAGACAACTTATCTCAAGACCAAAGCCCAACAATCTTAAACGCACACAAAACTTGCAGTAGCCAACTTAATAAATACAATCCCATAATAAATATAAAACTTAGTTAGGAAACTGGATTCTTAAATGAGAAGAAGAAATCTCAAGAGTTTATTTAAACATAAAACTCTTTATCTAACACGTAATTTTTGGCTGTTTCAAAGTTGTCTGCAAGTCATATATATTATAAAAAAAAAAAAAAAAAAAAAAGTAGAATGTCTTAAGTGGATATTTTGTATACTCCAAGGACCTACGTGTCGAGCCGGCAGGATCTGAAGTTTATTTTCTGCAGCTTCTTCAAAATTTCTCCTCGCTGAGTGTTTGAAAATTCGATGTTGAAAATTGGTCCCAGGTTGGTTTTTTTTTTTATTTATACGATATATGGCTGACTAATATAAAGCGCGTGAATGTTTTATGCGTACATAAAACCAAGGAGGGAGCTCTGAAAAATGGGCGGTTAAGCGGCTGTGGGGGCGTGGCATGCGGTTACTTGTCAAATTGTTCTTGGTCAGGGGATTTAAGACTTAAGTCGAAGGCGCGCGTGCAGCGTTGCAATTTAATTGAAAATGTGCGTTTCTTGTTTACGATTCTTGTTGTAGTAACAACTTTAACAGTTGTTCCTTATAGTAGTTGTTGCTTTTGTTGCAGTAGTTATTGTAGTTGCCTGCTAAGCTCGTGCTGCTTATTTGTCAGCTTGAACATCTTATTGATGTTTGACATTCAATGCGCACTCAGTCTGCATACAAGTGGGTCTTAGAGTGCTTATCTACATATAGTATATATGTAACTGAATGTCTCTGTGTGTGTGGGTGATACCTTCTTCAACAGCAATAGCACATATTTGCTGAGCTGCTCAGCTGCTTGTCATTGAAGACCTGCGACACGCAAATGTTGAACATTTCAGGCCGCAGGATGAAAGCAGCTCAAAGCCCGCTTCTAAATGTCAAATAGAAATCGAAGGCAATAGTTGCAATTGCAATAGATTCAATATACTTCATACTGATTGCATTTTGGCTATATATACATATATATATAATATATATGTTACAAGCTGCCACAGGCTAGGCGGAAATGGAAAATTTTGTAAACGTTGCAATTGTCGCCGATTTGCAGCCATTCTTTATGCCATAAAATGCATTGCAAGGGGGTAAAAACGGGTATATTGGCTATGTTGATAGATAGCTAGAAGCTTCATATTTTAAACATATTTTCTTGAGTACTAGGCAAACATTTCTTATACATCCAGTTTTCATAATATCTATAAGAAACAATGCCTTTAATGGTTTCTAAGACAAGGACCAGTAGAAGAATTCTTAATGGGTATCTCATAATTGTGCTTTTTAACTCGTTTAATGCACAAATATATGTATTAGCTAAATTGCATGGCTCACATCTGTTGCAGTAACAAGTATTTGAGCCATTATGTAATGCATTTTGCTGCTCCCTTACCTCAATTTACATAATGTGCAAAGTGCATTTGGCTTTTTCCTTTGTGCGCATTGCCAACATTTTGGGTTATTTGGTAATCAAATAAGGCAAGAAATACGGCAACAGCTAACAAGAATTTTCATTTTAGCCAAAGGCAAAGCTGCAGGCAAGAATTTAATGCAAAATTTGATAGAATGAAATAATTTGTTGCCATAAATCGGATTCAAAAGCAGCAACAAATAGAATAAGTCAGAGAGTCTAGAAGTTACATATGCAATCAGTCGGTCAATCAGTCAGTCAGTCAGTCAATCAGTCAGTCAGTCAGTTAGTTGGGCAGTTAGTCGTTTGCTCCATTAGCTATTCAATTCATTATTCAAAAATTTAGCTTGCTGCATTGCTGGCCAACAATATTTTAGCCAACATTTCGAGTATTTCTGAGTTCACCCGCAAGCCAAAACAATTTCTAAAGCTTAATGGTCCAACAAAAAGAGGGCGGGGAAAGGGTAGATATTTATTTTCTATGGCAAACTATTTTTGATGTGGAGTTCGTCTATGAATTGAATTGTTTAGAGCAAAATAAAAAGCGGATTATGTGCGGTAACTTATCTGCCTTTGAGTGCTTTTACAACACTAATTACTGCATACTTTTGAATTGAACAATTTATAGATTGAAGTGGAAAATGCAATAAAATAGAGCTGCAGCTGGATTATTTTATAACTTCTACATATCGAAAATATAAATGAAAGTGAAAAAAGTTTTGTAGCTATGCAACATTTATACAAACTACTTATCAACATTTTGGAGATAAGCTTTTAAATTTGAGAATATGTTTGTAATTTAATGTTATTGAACTTCATATAGGGTAACAGATAGTCGATAAACATTACTAATATGCTGATTATTTATGTTCCATTCGCTGTCTGTTTGTGGAATTATGGATGATAAATAACTGTATTGAACAGCTTTATAGCTATTAAAAGTAAAAGAAAAATCCATCATATACACCACAATTCACAAAAACATTGATAAAATCAGGCAAATTAATCAAATTGAAAATTTTTGCCTATTTACCGATTGCGTTCAATAATGCAAATTTTCATCAGTTGCACACAAAAGCAAAAGCCAACAAATTTTAATAACGTTGATGGCTTTGGCACTTAACTTGGCCAACTTGCAACTTGGGTTAATAGCAAAAAGAGGCTTGTGGGTGAGGGGGAGAGGGGTGTAAATTAATTGGCAGTTAATTGAAAAGTTTGAGTTTAGTTCGAGTAACTTTTAAGTGCACTTTTGGTCGTCGTCGCACCCAAAGGAATTTGAAGAAAACCAGTGTTGCAAATGTATAAGAAGCTGTACGAAAATTGCATTAAACGTAAGTGGTGAATGGGGGAGGGTGGCTAAAAGGGTGTGGGGGTTGTGGTGACTCGTAAAAGTATCGCGAAAGAAATGCGCGGCACATCTCGAGGCAATTGCTAATGTGGCATTGAAGTTGCCGCAGAAAAAAACTTTTTACGGATTGCTTGGGGCAAACTAAAAGCTGCCGCAGCATTACATAACGGTAAATGTGGTGCAGCACACACATACACACACACATAAGAGTTTGATGAGTGGCAGCATTTAATAATTAAATGCAAATGGAACTTTTTTTTTATAAGTGGAAGCTGCGGGAGTTGGCGTCATAATCCGTTAAGATTAACGCACCAGGTCCTGCAAAAGTTATCAAAGTGTGTGCGCGGGCGTGTGTGTGTGTGTGGGTGTGAAGCTTAAGAAGTGGGCGTGGCTTATGTGTCGACTGGCTTTTAATTGAATGCGTGACTGGTTGAAAGTTTTTATGATTTACCCAGCAGCCGCTCTCAAATTCAATCAGCGTAAGGCGTAAGTCAATGCCAGGACTAAGGCAGGTCCTGTCAGCCTTTCTGCCTTCCAGCCTGTCAACCGAGGCGATAAATTTGTGGGGCTGTCATGGTTCGTGCCATAAGTCGATTAAAGAAAGTATCAAGTGTCCGGGTAGAAGCTTATGTTAAGTTCTTAACCAAACTGTGGCGAGGCTTAATTTAAGTGAGAGTTGATGCTTATGTTAATTACATAAATCGTCTATTGATTAACATTTTTAATTAGTTAATTACGTTACTTAAGTGCCAATCAAATGTTATGCTTCAAATGTCGGGCTGTTGAAAGAGTGTGGCAATAATGTTGATTGATTTGTTAGAGCGAGAGGGTAATACATTTAACTGAGGAAGACTTTAATAGAGATATATAACAGATCAAAATAGATAAAAGAGAACATTAGTTTTGATGGATTTCGTTTAGCTAGATTTATGAGAAGTGAGGTTTTCTTTGCTTTTAAACGGCAAGAAATTCTTTTAAAAAATAAGCCTAATCAACATTTTTTCCAAGTATTATTATACCATGAAATGTCTAAATATATTTTTCCGTTTTATTCTCTCCATATAATTAAATATATTTATGGCTAATTTCAAATTTACCTTTTTCTATATATTTGCAGGTGAGTTTCTGGAACAAACTATATAAAAAAGCAAGCATAAAAAATACAGCTAAGTATGAACTAAAAAATATATCAACTCCTATGTTTCTAAGCACTTTTTTTGCTATGCAAGTAACAATTTGTTTACCCCTTTGTTCTCTCTCTTTCTTTTTCTGTAAATATGTGTGTGCGCATTAATCAAAATGTGTCCAAACTTAGTTTACGACAGGGTGAGAAAATAAGCATCAATGTGAAGAAGCACTGTGGCTGCTGTAATCAATTACCCTATAGACAGCTTTTCCCTTTTTTCTGTTTGTTTTTTTTTTTTTTTATTACAGTTTACTTCTTTTTCTCTTGCTTTTGTGCTCAAGTTTCACACTGACGAAACGAAAACTATTTGCAATTTTACTGCTGCTGCTTCTTCTACTGCTCCTACTTCCTCTTCCTCGGCTGCTGCTGAGATTGCGACCCGTTGTAATCTAATCCCAGCCAGTAATGCACTTATTTATGTTCCAAGTTTATGACCTGGTCAATGGAACTCAGTGAACAGATTTTTCTACAGTGTCATATTTTCTAGAAAATTGCATTTTGACAGCGCTCGTTGTTGTTCTTATTGTTGTTATTGTTGCAGCGATAAGCTGCGCTCATGGCATGCCAACATTTTGAAAAACAATTCAAATTGAATTACTCAGCTGCACACACATACTCACAGCCACACACACACACACACATACACACACAGGCAAGCGCTGCAATAAAAAATGAAGTTTGCTTTCTTTTTTTCGTAGCCTACTTTTTTGGGCGGCATTTAAATTGGCATTTTTGATAGTTTTACATAACAATTGCATGTAAATGTGTATTTGAGTATGTGTGTGCGTGTGTGTGTGGTGGTGTATTTGTGTATGTGTGTGTGGTTGTGTGTGTTGCTGGCGCTGTGCCAAAATCGGAGCAAAAACGTGCAGCAAACTATAAAAAAATGTGCACAAAAATTTGCATTGCACAAAATGTGTAATTAAACAGACTGTATTCGTGTATGTGTGTATGTATATTTTTGTAGGTATGAATGTGTATATATAGGAGTGTAAGAGTGGGTGGGTATGTGAGATCCTTGAGCCTGGTAGCTCAAACTTTACGCACTTTTCGATGCATTTTTTATGCGGCACGTGGACGCAGTCATGTGTATCTTTGCCTCTGCCGTTGCTTCTGCCGTTACCGCTGCCTCTGCTACGGCGTCGCTGCTGTTTGTCTGTGTGAGTTTATCAGCTTACAGTGTCCTTGCACAAAGTGCAGCAGCAGAGGAAAAAGAAAAATAACAAAATGGGGGAAAATCAACATCCGGCAGCAGCAAGTGGCAAGTGCAAGGTCAACTTTGTTGAAGGACATGCCAACAGCAGCAGCAGCAGCAGGACGAGCAAAAGGATCCGCCCAGGCAGTAAACACGCACAGCGTGTCCTGCGCTGTTTTGTATTTGTATTTGTTTAATACATGTGTGTGTTTGTGTGTGCATTTGCGTCCTTTTGTGCGCATTGTTTGCTGTAACGTTACATTTTATTGCGTTTAGCTGCGTTTTGCGTTTCAGCCGACAAACGGGTAAAAGCATCCGTTTATGGCAGCTGTTGTCGAATGTCCTTTGGCATCAAGTTGACAGCGCACAAAATAAAAACCGCATATGCCGCATGTTTGAACTCAAGTTTGCCACAAATGGCACAAATTGCAGAAAATGTTGCAGTTGCACAGTTGTCTCTTTCTTATATCTTTTAGTTATCCTTTTTGTCTAGCTTTTAAATCTTGTGTGGAATATTGAGTGCATTAGAGTTGAGACTACGAACAAACTTTATCCTTTACAAACTTATTTTTTCAGTATTTTCTAATATAAAATAGTTTGTGTAATATTTAATACATTTTCTCTTAATATTATATTAATAGAATTAAAATTACTTTGTTTTTTATGTAAAATAAAAGAAAATTTGTTTGAGCCTGCAACAAGTGAAGCGCTCAAGCAGTAAATAACGCAAACTAATTTTATGCCCATTTATCTACCGTCCCTCTCTCTCTCTTTATCTCGCTCTCGCTCTCCCCCTCCCTCTGTCACTCTTCCACGCGTCACTCAACATTTTTGCATAATTTTCTATGCCGCATAATTCAAATTGTTTGCCTGCTTTTGCCGTACGTTAAATAATTCAACGCTAATCTTTAAATTAAAATCAGCTCCATTAGGAACAAAGAATACACATACATAGAGCCATGTATTATGTATATATATATATATAGGGCAGCAACTTATCTATTTTTCTATATGTAAAAAAAAAGGGAAAGAATTGCCCAACTTTGTTTTTTTCTTTTACCATTTTTGTTGCCTGCATTGTTAAAGCCCACAAATTTTTATTTACTAACGTTGCGGCCGCTGGTCCATAGCTTATTCTATATAAATATATATATATATATATATATATATATTCTATATATTCTTTTTTTCTTTTGCATAAAATTTGCAAGCACCAAAAACCCCAAAAAGTTTCTAGCATCGCGCTGTCTCTTTCTAGCAGCTGTCTGTCTCTTTCTACATGAAATATGCGAAGCCGCTTTCAACAATTTGCGTTGGAAATTTGCACAATGTTTGTCAGCTACTGTGTGTGTCTGTGTAGATGAGGGTGTTGCTGTTTTATGTAATGTCTATCCAAAAAAGACAAAAAAGAATGAGAAAAATTTGCACTCACTTAAATAGATGCCAAGCCCCGCCGCAACGCTTCACGTGTCAAACTAATGCAAAAAGTGTCACAGACTAGAAATTAAAAATTCAAATGCAAAATGCGACAGAAACGGAACGTAGCGCAAATTAAGCGCTTCCGCTTAGCAGGGGTCTGCGTCTTTCTCTTACTCATACACACTATTGCTATCTTTCTCTCTCTCACACCATCTATTTTAAATAAACTTGGGTTTGTAATTCATTTGAATGGGTCGCTTGCCTAGCTTTGAGTTAAGCATATTTTTGGTTTAAATTTTAATTTCCTGCAACTCAATGTCGACTTCCTGCTGGCAAAGTAGAAAAGGACGACTATTGTGCATCCTACGGACGTGACTTGAAGTCCCATTCCATTCACTTGAAGTAGTTGGGTAGAGCTTTTAGTTGATTGGGTTACACAGCTGGACTTCACATAAGGAGCTTAGAGACCAAATTCTATACCAAATACTAGTTGCTTACACACTTACGGCCAAGAAATACTCGAAGAGTACTCAATGCGGTTTTTCAACGTTTTAAGCCTTAGAATGTACAACGGACAATTTTAATTAAACGTTTACTTTGAGGTAGGTCAAAGGACTCAACGGAGAAGGACATCGAGACGACCACTACTTAAATTCCTTTAAAACAAGAATAAAGTAAAGCTCAGCTTTCGATGTTCGTATTTGTCTACTTGCTTTATATACTATATATGTACATATTGTATATATCTTCTTCTACTTTAGTCTGTGCCTTGCTTTTTTTTGTTGTTGTGTGTTTTCCTTGGCCTGCGATTTTTATGGGCTTCTCTTTGCCAAAGGCTCAGCGGTGTATTTAAGGATTATAAAGGTTATGTTTGAAAGAAAATCTCTGCTGACCCTTTTATATTTTTTACTTAAGCATTAACTAAGCTTTAAGTTTCTGATTAATGCGTAGACTATATCGATATAAATAATTGTTCAAGCAGCTGCCAGCAAATTTCTTTGCGTATGGGTCAAAAATGAGAATGCGAGAGAAGGAAAGGAAGGCAAAGGAATTCGAGTAATTAGAAAAGTTTGCAAATTTCTATTGACTGTCAGTTAAGCGGCTTACAGCAGGACCTTTGCGAATAAAGCAAAATGGGAAATGTGAAATTATAATGTAATGAGTGAAAGAGCGGGAGTAAAGGTCAATGCATTAATATTATACATATATACAACTTTCAGTAAAACCTTTCCGAATAAAACACCAAAGAGAAGTTATAAAAGAGAATGGTATAAAGTAAAAGAGTGAGATGGCAAATACAGCCTTCGATAAGAGCAGGTAGATTCCCCAGGTAGATTCCATTAAAACGTTTACGAATAAGGCACACAAGAGAATTGCAAATAGTATATTTATCTCTTCTTTATCACACTGAAATCATAAATTGTGTGCTACTGGCAATAAACGTTTACGGATAAGGCACATAAGAGAATTATAAAAAATGAAATTTATATAGGGAACGAGTAAGAAACACAGCTTTTGATGAGAGCAAAGTAATGCATAAATTTAATACCTCACGACCATAAAAATACGCCTTGAGGTAGATCCACAGGTCAACTCTTAAACTAGCTCCACCTACCCCTTTCTCCAATATCGGTTACTCTCTTTCATTCTTTCTCACTCTTTCTATAACTATGCCTGCTGGATTTCGCTGATGTTTTGCTTTTCTTTCAGCCTTTTGAATTATTCATTGGCGCCTTTGGTCAAGGTCAGTTTTGGCTACCCGCCTGACCATAAACTATGCAATAAAATGCAGTCTCAACCAGATTTTGTGGCCTTGATAGAGCGCGTGGCCAGAACCTTTAGAGGAATGTCTTCCGACCTTGACTTTGCGTTTTATTTTTCATGCGCTCTCGCTTGATGATCATTATCATAATCATCATCATCATCGTCATCGCGATGGTCATCAACGTCAGCGGCAGTAAAACATTATTCACAAACCTAATGACTGTCAGGCACTGAAAATTTCCACAGATTTTCGCAATAGGAAAACTTTTTTTTTTTTGTTTTTGCGACGGCTAGTTTTTGCATTCGCTTATCAACATTTTTGGACTTTGGTTGTAAATTATGATGCATGCCATATGGTGCTGTCACATATGTGGCCATCAACATGATATTTGGGCATTGTTCAACACTTGATTGCTGTTGTAGCTTTCACTTTCACTTTATCTTTCGCCTTTGATTTATGTATCGGAAGTTGTTTTGTGGCCAAGTGACACGTTTATCGAACCCCAAACTTGGCTGAGCTTAATTACATTTTGGTTTCTTTCTCTCCATGCCAAATAATGTTATCGAAGTTGTTGAAACTGATGGCACAGAAAAAAAAAAGCTCAATTCAATTAGTTGCCCAAATTAGTTGCCTTAAGAGTCCATTGCCTCAGATAACTTGTTATTTGGAAATAGAACTTGTTTAGCCTTGATTGATTGCGGCTTAATTACCTCACAGCTAATGATCCGGATGCTGTGCGAATGTTAATGTTAAAACAAGACATGTTCAGAAATTTATATAGAAATTAATTATCTTCGGGAATGCAAGCAATTAAATAAGCTGTCGTTCTGTGAATGGGAAGCTGTTCGAGATAGCTCTAGGTTTTTTTTTTGTTACTCAACTTTTATTTGGCTATTGAAGTTTTGGTAGGTGAGAACTATCTTAAAGTAGTTCTATATTTCACGGGCATTTATCAAAGTTTTTAAGTACCCAATGCTAATCATTATCAAGCATGAGCTTTTTATATCCCATACGTCTAAACCGAACGTATTCTCGTTCTAACCTATCCCAACTTGTCCAACTGAATGCCTCTTCACAAACGCTAATCACAATTGACTGGCTATATAGCTGCTATACACATATCGTATATTCCATAATATTTTGCTTGTGAGATCATGGTTTTGTTCCGCGCGTTCGCTTCGATAATCCAAACGCTTTGGCGATGTCAATCTGCTGGGTAATCCAAAATGTTTGTGAACGCATTTCCGCACAAACAAATTTGCAACGTCAGGGGGCAGAAGCAGCAAAAGCAGAAGTAGAGGAAGAAACGGGGTCGACGTCATCGACACAGTAACCGCCTACGAAATCTGCCAAAATAAACAGAAGCAGCGAAACGCAAATGAGCTTCCAGCAGGTCGCTAAATATGCCGACGATGTTGGCCAAGAAAACAGCAGCCAAAAACTATATACTATACCAAATATACTCTGTATATATGTATGTAGATATCTGTGTATGTAGATAGATGGTTTTTGGCTTGTGCTGTGACCTTCACCCAATCGTACGCATTTGTTTTTGAGCGACGCGGAATTTTAATGAACTTCACCTTTAACAAAGGCGCATATCTGCTCTAATTTCACTATCTTACTATCTCTCTTTTTCTCTCTCTCTCTCTCCCTCTCAGTTTTTACATGTTAATGAACTTGTGGGCATTACGAGAATGTTGGCAAGTCCAAAATGAATTTATTTTTGGGTAGCTTTCGTATTTTTATACATTTTGCAGCATTTGCTCGTCTATTTATTTAAACAACTTGATGATTATTATTAATAATATAATTATTGTGTTTTGTATGCATGTGACTTATACATATATATTTTGACTCACTCGAATAGTATTCGAGCTGTGTTATAAATACACCTTTGCGACATGATTCATTTTGACAATCCTTTAAGAGATCTCTCAGATATGTCTTCTTTATTTTTTATCGCATATTTTTTCGGCGCTGTGACGTCAGCAAAATCTGTCGCAAATATATGTCGAGCAACACATAATTCATATGTTTTATTTACTTGGCTTAAATTCTTTGATTGCCAAATAAAAAATATATAATAAAATAGAAAACAAGCTGGAAATGAGCTGTTGACAGAATGACGAAGTATAAATACCCTTTCGAAATGGAATTTAGGTTGGTTCGATACATTCTTCAGTACATTTTATTGTTAGCATTCTTTCTAATATATTAATTTGATTTAGATTTTTACTTTGTACGACTATATAGAAGTCTTATTTATATCTAGAAAATTCTTCACCTATCCAGAATTTATATGTATTTATCAAATTTAAGTTATTATAACTCGGCTAAATGTTGTCCGATTTTAAAAAGTAATACCATTTTAGACTCGGGAAACTTAGTAGAATACAATGGAAATAGTAACTGTAGATTTTGGAACTAAGCCCATTTTGGCAAAATATGCGATGCTACCCCTTGCATTATTTTTTCAAAAAAAATGAAAAATTTTAGATTTTGATATTTTGAATGGGAATCGCAACTGCTCATTCCTAAGTGGAAAAAAGTATACTCCTTTTGAAAATCGAACAGAATTTGCTCAAGTTACGGTTAATCCAACTACAAAACTAAGGAATTTAAGGAGATTTTTGGAAAATGAAAGATTGTATTGAAACAAAATATTTTGCATACTCTGCGGATGGTATTATAAAATATTCGCTGAAAATTTAAAGCCTGTAGCTTTTGTAGTTTTCGAGTTAGACGAGTTGGTACTCTGAGAAAGTGGAAGGAGAGTAACAATGGAATCTGTGATTATGGAGCTATATAGCTACATATAGCTTACACATTCTATCCAAAATGTATACCACCCGATTGTAGTGTATTAGGACAACTGAGCCAAAAACTTGTACAAATATTGTTGCACGAACAACAAAAGCCACAAAGTTAGGCAAACAAATAGGCATTTTGGTATTCCTTGTGTTTGTTAACGACCCCGCACAAATAGGTTTATGATAATAATAAAAAAAAAAAAATAAAGAAAGAAAAATAAATAAATATAAATCAAAGCTAAAATTTGCGAATTTCCAACTTGTTGTTTGGTAAGCATTGAAGCCTTTGCTAACCCCCAATAAATCCGGAGAAGATTTTCCGAAATTCAAGAGACTTTAGTATTAAGTATTTATGTGATACGCTCTTTAATCTTAAATTGCTTTTTGTTGTTGTTGTTGTTTGTTTTTTTGTCTGTGATTAATCAGCTGGCGAGTGCATCATTAATCAACCGTCTGATCGGGCTGATGACATTTGGTCGCCAAAAACAAGGCTGTGTCTTGAGTAATGCAGCAGGCAGCTTTTGTACTCGGCCACCATCAATCATAGCAGGCAGCTTGCAATGGCAGCACTTGTCTTGAATTTATGATTATTAAAGTAGACAACTAAATATATTGTATAGAAGAAATGTTGATGAAAATACTGTCATAAATAATTTTATTTTAATTATCCCAATTTTTGGTCGCTTGTCATCGAATTGGCTTCATTTATATACTTTCTCTCACTTTCGAAAGAGATATTTGTTGACCACAAATAAACAACGGACCTGCTGGCCACATCTTCATCATCTCAATGGCAATATCATCATCATCACCATCCTCATCATCATTATTATCATCAACTGCTGGTGGTGACCTTGTCGACTTCCGCTGTTACCAGATATTATTGCCAATTTATCACATCTTAAAGCAACATTTGTTGGGCCTCAGCTGGGAATGTTTTTTGCTCTTTCCACTTCCGTTGCCAATTTATGACTGAGCCTGGCCCAGAGTCCTGTTGCTGATAGAGAGAATATCTCTGCCCAAATGCTACATAATTCAAAGGCACAAATTTATGTGGCAGCTAATTGCTTTGTGTGTTGGTGTGTGTGTGTGTGACGGCTGAAACACATGGCGTATGATTAATATGCTTCAGCTTTTATCATTCTTTCGCTTCCGTTGGCGAAGCCTGCGACCTTCAGTCATTGATTGAAGTCTCAGTCTAAGGCAATGCATAGCAATAAGTGTGCACATAACAGATGAGTGCAGCGAGGAGAAGCAGTATACGCACCTGAGATACTCTATAATGTTGTGAACAAGTTTGTGCTGTTCAAATTTACTAGAATATATTTTTGAGAACTTTTTTTATTATTTTAGCAACAGCTTATTAAAACAGATCTAATCTATTACTTACACAAAGTTCATATCATATCTAAACAAAAGTTTTAATTTAATTCTTAACAAAAACTAAGTAAAAAGTTTTCCTAACTTTAAATTCTCTATGCTTTATTACAATTGAGCCGTTCTTTAAGGTTTTTGACCTTTTCGTCGCGTTTCCAAGTTATTTTTTGACTTGCTGCCTAAATTGTTGTCCTAAAGGACCTACCTTTATTGAAATATTCTTGAGTCGAATACAAATTTAGTTATTTGACAGTCAACGCACATGCCAAACCGAGCACATATATCAAATGTGCCCAAATACATTTGGCTAGTAAGTTTACGGCCAAAACTGGTGTTCAACATGCCTAACATACAATATGAGCTTGAGTGTTTGTATGGGAATGTGTATGTGTGTGTGTGAGTTAGAGTGTGTATGTGTGTGCGCCTTGACTTAACTGCACACTCGGTTCTCGTTTTGCTTTGGTCTGGGCCAAAATTGTAATCATAACTCGAGCGACGCGTTAAATATAACAAAAAATAGCTTTGAGCACGTAGCCAAACACAACAGCAAAGATACAAGAGTAGGTGTGTGTATACATATGTATGTATGTGAGTGTGTGTGTGTGTGTGTGTGTGTGAGTGAGTGTGTGTATGTGTGTGCTGGAGTGGCATTGTTGTTATTTCGGCTGCCTGGCTGTCAAAGTTTTATGCCTGAAAAGCATTTAACTCGCGGAGCTCGTCTACTTTTTGCATTGTTCTTGTTGTTGTTCTTTTTGTCGTTGTTTTTCTTACATGCGTGCAAAAAATTGGGTGTGAAAAGCACTTTGGCCATTTCGCCTCGAGAGTTTGGCAGCGTTAAAGTGACGTTTACTGTTATTCCAGCATTCCACACGTGCCTCCAACCAGTTCCCTCCTCTTCTCCCTTTACCACTCTCTCTTTCTCTCTCGCTAATGGAGCCACCTAACAGAATGCTGAGACATTTAAGCCTTTAGGCTGTTTTGTAGCCCAGCTCTCACACCTTGGCACATTAAAGGCTTTCTTTTTATTAAATTTTAAACCCTAAATGTGAGCCGAAACCCCACAAGCAGCTAAAATAAGTTGGTCAAAAGGATGAAAGGGGAGGATGAAAGAAGCTTGTCATCTTTTAGCCTGGTTACATGTTGTCAGGGGCAACAAATCCTCTTTGATGGACTTTTACCTTTAATGCCAACGCCATGTTTTAGATGTAAGCATTTTGTGTCTTTGGTCTTTGGTTTCTATGTATGTGAACACTGCTGCTGGAATATTTATTTGGTATTTGAAATATTTGCGGTCAGTAGGTAAATGAATTGCATTTAAATTACATTCCTGCAAATAATTCCTGCATATTTTTATCAAAAAGAACTTTCCTTTTATTGTTTTTTGGCAACTTTTTTTACACTTCGTTTAATTTCCTGAAAATAAATGTTGTGTAACTCTTTCAGTTAGAATTCCTACACAGAGAATTTTCTAGAAATTTGTTACGTAATTTAAGTAGAAATTTTATTGTTTTCAAGTAAAATTTGTATTTATATTTATTTTTTGTATATTTAAAATATCTTCCAGCTAAGCCTTCGTGTTTGGCTTGCTTAACAAAAAATCTTGAATTAAGAATTTTGTGCACATTCGAAGAACTTTTGTACTTAAGCAACAAATTCTTGACAATTTCTCCCTGTGTATGGTCTTAAAAGCTAAATGAAATACCATTTGTTGTTATATCTTCCTTTTCGTAACTTTTCTTTTAGCTACGCTTTGTAGTTTTTCTTGTGGTTTTTCAAGCTTGTTTCCTTCAAAGTTTTGTTAAAGGAAATCTTTTTAAAGTAGTTCGTAATTCAATTGTTTTTCATTCAATGAAAATATGTTTTGCTGGGGTAAATTACTTCCAAAATAATTCTTGTGTGTCTGAAATTTGTAAACAATATTGTAAGATATCTGTTTATATATATACGACGGTATGTATGTATATTTGAAGCCGTAAAAATGACAAACAAGACGCTGCTTTTAATTTTATGTCTTGCATTATTTGTAGCCTATTTTTGTTGCCTACTTTTCAGCGTCTATAAATTTTACACCTCCTCGCCACACGTGTTGCCATGTGTGTGTGTGTGTGTGTGTGTGTTGTGTGTATGTGTTTTGAGTTTGCTGCTCGTAAAGTTTTTGGCATGCTGAAAATGTTGTCGGTATTCGGATCCTTTGATTATGTTCGTAACCACAGCTCAAGTTGCAAGCCAACAACTTTTCCACAACTTTCACATAACTTTTTTTGTGCTCTTCACTTCCACTTTTTTTTCTCTTTCTCACTCTCCATCTTTCTCTTTCGGTTTATGGGGTCCGCTTGTTCATTTTTATTTTGCACTTTTATTTTTTGTTTTTATGCGGGTTCGTCCAAACGGTTTTCCATCAAGTTATTTTTATTATTTTTTTGTCAGGCGCTTGTCTCGACCAAAATTAAATGTTATTGGCCTTCGGACTCGTTGCTTTACGATAGGCGCAAATTTTAATGCCCATAAATCAGTTGGTTAGGAGTCAGGCTCAGTGCGATGGACCTATACAAAGATTTACGCACCTTTCAGCGGACCTTTTTACCAAAAAAACGACAAATTTGTTAAATATTTGCCTTTTTATACACTGCAGACATTGAAAACGGGTCAACAAAGAGTATATTGGCTTTCTGGTAAGCTTTGTTACGGGGAGAAGGAATCATGTAAAATGTATATATATTCTTAATTGGAATCAATCGAGATGATTTACCTGCTCGATGTTAAATTTCTTAAAATCTAACATGAGGGAATTTGGTATATAAGATATCTTATATGATAAACAGGGAATACATTCACATATATACTTATATTTGTATAGGGTATCTGCTAGTCAAGCACACCCTTCTAGAGCACTCTTGCTTGTTTTCTTCTGATCACTCTGCATAACTTTCCTCTGATTTCATCTATCAAATTAAGAAAGTAAAAGCCAAAAATTGTTGTTTACTCGTAAATCTGTCGCCTAAAAACAGAAACAGAAAAAAAAAAGGAAAATTTATATATACAATAATGTTTTTTTGCAAACATTTACGCCTCGAACATATTATTATAATATGCCAAGTGGTTGCGACCAGCAATTTGGCATAAGATGAATCGTTGAGGTGGTGCCGGGAGGCGTGGCACCGGGCTGTGGGCTGGGTCCGGAGCGTCAAAAGTGTCAACTGCCATTAAAATTTCATTTGAACGAGCGTCCGCACAAATTTTGATGCTTTGTTGTCAAAAGAAACTCAATTAAGTCATTTGAAAATTGTTTCAAATTTTGTGGTTTTCGACAGGTTCCTTAAACGGAACTAATTGAGCGCGATTCCAAGTGCGAAAAAAAGGTTAACAAAAAGGATCTTTTCGCGCTTCTTGATTTTCTCAATTAGCGACAATTGAGCAATTTGCAATTTTAAGCCGCCTTTTGTTTCAAGGCTGATGAAAGATGATGTTAGTTTAATTTGCCTGACAGTTAGAAAGTAAGCGGGAAGACAATGGGTAATACGCTTAACATTAAAAGTCAAGACAATGGGTTAAGGGAACAAGAAAGTAAGACAATACTTTTATGCACAGAAGAAGGTAATACGTAAAGGGAGAAGAGGGTAAAACAATGGATAGTATGTTCAAAAAAGAAGAATGTACTTCAACAAGGAATAGAAGAAGGGCAGACAATAGTAATTATAGTTAAAATATTAATATAGTACGAACATTACTATATAACATTCTTATATAATATGATAAGTGTTAAAAATGATAGACAATACGTTAATAGAACTTATTAAAAATTAGTAGAGCTGCTTCAAATTATGTTAGATTGTTTATTCAATTAGTGTCCTTAAGATTTTGTCTTTAGCTTAAAATCTTTATGCATAATAATCCGTTCTGAGTTGACATTTTGGTCGTAAAAAAGTTCTCAGAAAGTCATCAACATGCGTTTAATGAGACATAAAAAAAGATTTGCTTTTAAATTATTTATGAGACGCAGTTTGTGGGATGACTCGAAGTATTTACTGATGCATAATGTTGTACTTAATAAGATACTAATAGAGGGAGGGAGAGAGAGTGAAAGACGGCTATAGAATTTCTCTTTAATAATGTTAACTTATTAAAAGAAACACATTTCAATATCAGTTGCGCTTCCTTTTAAGTATTTTATAAAATGTTGAGAAAGTGGAGAAGTATTCACTGATTCACAAAATTGCACTTAATAAGGTACTTCAAGAAAGAGAGATAGAGAGAGAGAGAATAAAAGGAAAATGTTTCAATATGTCCTTAGCTTTGCTTCAAGTATATTTTAAGTACTGAGAAATGGAAGAAGTATTCACTGATGCACAAAGTTATGCTTAGTAACGGGCTAGGAGACACTGAGAGAGAAAGAGGGAAGAGTCACAAAGTCAGAGACACACAAGGAAAGAGAGTGAAAGGAATGTGAACTTTTTTAAACGAATTACTTGCCTACATGGAATTACTTTTCTTTTTTTGAGGTATATTAAAAACTGTTGAAAGAAAGGAGTTTTTTGCTTGGCTTTTAATTAAATCACCTGTCACATCTGTTATTCGGTATGTCTTCAGTTGCAGGTGACCCGCAGAAATTTTGTTACGGTTTGTCATTCCTTTAGGCAGCTGTCAAAGCACTTTATCCAGAATTCAGCAGCGCCTAAAGCTGTCACCTTTCGCCTCTAACTGAACTTTGCCCTTTCGCTGAATGTTTTTACTAAATATGTATGTGTATGTGCAGGTATGTATTTTTATATCTGGCGTAGGCGCGAGCAGGGGACACATTGGCCCAGAATTCACGTTGGCCGCAGGGCAAATGCGTTTGGCATTTGAGCGAGTAAAAAATAAACAAATCCCCCAACAGATCACCACATAAACTTTGTATATATATATATATGGCGAGATATCTTAAGAGCAATTAAAAGTTTCTTGATGCAGCAATTTTCGCGGCGAAAGAAAACAGCGGGCCGCCAATTAAATGGCGATTAAAAATAAATTAAGTTTACTTTATGTACCTGCAAATTGTGTGTGCAGCAGATACAACAACAAAAACAACAACAACAAGAGCTGTAGTATAAATAAATAATTTGAATTTGAAGCATAAACGAAATTTTTTTTATAAAGGTGAAGGTCGACCATGGATGGATGGTCCAGAGGGTCAACAAAAGCAAAACTTAGTCAACCATACAAGTCATGCACACACACACATACCCACTCGAATACACTTGACTACACTGGGGGAAAACTGTGATGCTTAAAAATAGATTGAAACATATTTTAGTCGCATTTTTGATGTGATTAGCCAAAAAAGATTTGTTCGGCGTCTTAGCAACTGAATTAAATGCGAATACAAAAACAAATTCGAATGAAATTCTATTTTGTAGGCGACACGCAGCGTGGGCTAAAAGGAAGGGGGGCGTCAGGCACCGAATGAAAAATGGAAATTAAATTAATTTTTGAACACTGGCCGACAGAGCTCTCAAAAGACTGCGTGGGCGAGAGAGAGAATTACTTAACATTCCCTCACTGTCTTTCTCCCCGGCGGTCTGCCATTTTCTAATTAAGTTTATTTTGCAGTAAATAAGATTAGTTTTTGTTGCTCTTTGGCCAAGTCAATTAGCTGAATAATGCGCCTTACAAATACCTGTCTTTCAATTCCAAAATTGTTGTTGTTTACAAATACAAATATGAATAGATCTTTTGTGTATGAAAACCACAAGAGCTGTTTTTAGAATCTGATCTGGTTTTTGTGTTAGGTAAATAGTCGGACATATACATATGTACATAAATGCAGTTCTATATAATAGATTCGAATTGTTCTATAAGTAAAACTAAAGACAAGAGTCTGTATTCTACATGCTGCAGTTTCCTTACCAAATTCACAGTTCACAATCGAGAAAAGCAATAAAAATGTCACAGCAAATGACAATTTGAGCAGCTGTTGTGAATACTCCGCAAATCAATAATAGACATACATATATATATATATATGTATATATTTGAAGTTTTTTTGTTTGGCAAACATCTGGGAGCACACTTCAAAATAGAAAACGACTCGAATTGGGACTTGAGCAAATGACAGAAGCACTTTTGTAGTCCTTGACAGGGAAAAACATAAATTTTCAAATGTGCCTCACATAAAATGTAAAAATATGCAAATTCTTCTGTCTGGTGCATTTATGCATATATATTATTGAACATTATTAAATTTTGCAAAATTTAAGCATTTATGAATCATACGAGAATATGTGTTTTGCTCACAGGTGGGCGTGGCAGTGTTGCCTAACCATGTGCCATTAATTAAAATTAATGAATTGTGCGGCTGACACAAAGTTTGGCAAAAGTGCAACGCGCTACGTTGCGTATACGTAGTGTGCTACAAATGAAGGCCAACAATTGAATTCGTTGACTGCCTGACTGGCCGAGTGGAGCGAAGCATGTTGTGCCACTACTAGATCTTCGTCTATTTCGAATGCACGTGCTGCATTTATTAAAAATGTAGCACAACTCAAAACAGCACAACACACGGCGTATGCGTAACGTAATAAATGTCAGCGCCATTTGACAGCTGCTCCAGCTAGAGTTACAGCTGCTGCTCCAGCTACAGCTCCATCTGGTGCTGCTTCTTCTTTCGCTGCTCCTGGGACCTCTGCACACAATTTGCGAAGTGACGTCAGCAGCTGTCAGTAAATGTCCAAAGCACCCGCAACATATATGGCCTCTGCGATGTATTCTCTAGAGGCAGGTCCACAGTCGCTCTCTCTTTCTATATCTCTCTCCTTCTCTCTATCGCATTTTCACACATGCCAAATGAAAATGAGGCTATGAAACGTCCTGTTATGTCCTGTGTGTGTGTGAGTGTGTGTGGATGTGCAGGAGGATATTTGTGCTGCGGTTCGTCCTGGCACAAAATGCCTCAAATGCACAGAGGCCTACATTGTTTATTTATCAAATATCCACACTCGGTCAGAGCCAAAAATCCGGAGCAGGAGGCAGAGCCACTGAATAAAAGCAAAACAAAGGCACACACCAAGTGTTGCCCCATCCAATGAAGTGCTAAGGTATACCCTGTAATGAAATAAATAACAAATATAATTTATTGAATATCGATTTATGTGTCTGTGCTGCAGAGATCTTTCATTTAAACAGAGAAAAAGTTATATTTGTCTACATACTCTTAATTACAATCTTGAAACACTTCTTCACAATCTAATTCTAAACAAGTTAAAATATTTAATTACAAATATTAAGTATACGTATTATCATACAAAGCATCGAGCAACAACTCAATTGTAATTTATATGCGATATCTATCGTGGTAGTCTCTGCTTGAATCTTTAGTCTACGCAGCTCTCAAGGACCCTTTCATTACCTTGAATTATGAAAATGGAAATAAAAGCTTTTCGCATTTTGCAATTAAGTTCCGAGACAGTTGAAACACTTTATTGTTAATTTTAAGTAGACGTTTTCTTTATAAAGTACCGACTTATAGCTGTGGTTTTCATTTTAATATCTCACTCCCCTATGCGAACCTCCCTTTGGGAGCTCTGCTCTGCTCTGCTTATATGTTATTCGAAATAATTTTCAATTGTTGCGTGCAACAAATTGTTGCAAGAGCTGTTGAAGCCTTTCCCATTGAGTGCAGAGAAAAGGGTATAGAAAACCAAATGCCAGTCGCTTGTTAGCCATGTTTGCTTTTCTCCAGCGTGTAAGTGAATAAGTGCGTGTGTGTGCGTATGTGTGCTTGTATGTACACATGTGTGTGTTTTTTTGTGTGGGCTGGACAAACATGCTGAGCCGCACAATTAATTTGCGGCCTGCTAACCAAATTCTGTTGCGTGTTATTTTTTGCTGCTCTCTTTGAATTATAAATAAATCTGTGCATTTGACTCCATGGAATTCCACGCACACACACACATACGCGTACACGCACATTCGCACACACACGCATTTATTGTTGCCTACTTATTGGTATATCAGCTGTAATGGAGCCTCACCTGAAACTCTCACATTGTCTCAGCTGCAGATAATTGATTAAAGGCCAAGTGGGTGGCCCATTATGTTCAGCCAAATGTTGGCCCAGCTAATTAGACACCAAACTTTCTGGTTAATTAATTTTGTCATTAGAGAAGCGCAGATTGAGTATGGTGTATATGTGTATATGTGTGTGTGTGTGTGTGTGTGCGATATACCAAGCAGCTGGCAGATAAAACCAATTCAAATAAGTTGCAATATAGTTTTCTTGAGGGCAAATCTAATATTGAATTAATTTATGTAATTATAATGTGGTACTGTTACTTGAGCTTAGGGTAAAACTTGTTAATGGAAGTTGCAGATTTTATTATCAATCTTCTAGAGAAGAAGATTATGAAGTTTGCTCTCAAATGTTTAATTGTGTAATATTGAGGGGGAACATATTGATTTACTTATTAATCTTACAGGGATTAAGTTCGAGAAGTTTTTGCGGTAAACATTAGATAAGCTTTAATAAATCCTCAGATCAAAAATGAAATAGTTTTTGCTGAAAGTAGAAAAGAAAAATTCAAATCAAATGCCATACAATATTTGGTTTTCAATACAAATCGGACTATTAAAATATACTAAAAAGGTTCATTCTACTAACTTCCTAATGAAGATAAAGAAAAGTGCTTTTAGATAACTTTGAATTGTAATTTTCCCAACAAGTACGCTATTCATATTAAATTATGAAACGATAAGTAAGGCGAACTATAAATAGAAATTTAACAAGAACTTGCTTGTTCTTAGTCTTAGGTTTCCCTTGACATTCGCTTCCTACACAGCAATATTTCTGGTTCAGATATGCAAATGAAATCTCAGCTTTGCAACTTAAACTTAATTGAAATGAATTGCTGAATACATTTAACAGATATTCAGTCACAAATTATAGATACAAAAGCAGATAAACAAGAGATAAACGCAGATAGTTAAGCTGTAGAAAGATTTATGGCCAACTTGAAGCTAAGATAAGAGCTTTTGCGGTAATTGAATAGGACAAAACATTGTGTAGTCTTGAATATATTTATGTTCTATATCAATTAAATTTTCATGGCATTAATGTTTGCCTTGCATTAAGGGTATTCATTTTGATTAGACGCTGAACCCAACTCAAAGTCTTTTTTATTTTTCTTAGTTTTCTAGCTTTTTGTGACGTTGCCCGAGCTGTCAAGCCATAAATCTGCACAGCATGAGAAAGAGAGAAAAATGAAAGAAAGAGATAGAGAGAGAGAGAGAGAGAAAGACAGGGGAGGAGGCGGTGAGAAAGACGGGTATAGCAGCTTGCCAGTTAATACAAAGACATTTGTCGCCATAATTTGACAGGCACATAAATTCATTAAAATATGCTCTGCACTTGTTTCGCTACCTCTCACTCTCTCTTTCTCGCTCTCCCTTTCTCTCTGTCTCTTTAGGCAAAATCATGAACTTGATGCATGAAAATCTTTTTTCTTGGCTTTCAAAATTATTTCATTACTTCATCACTCGCATTGTCTAGAGTGTTAATATATACATACATATATATGTATGTTCTGTCTATATATATTCGTGTACTATATAGTAAATTCTTCTATGTTTCATTTGCTCTTTTAATGTTTTTATTATTTTCGTGAAAATATTTTTGCAAACACGTCAAGGCGTGGCACCCCTCGCCCTGTCTTTGATTTAGTCATTTGGGCTCTTCTTTTCGCACCAGCCTTTTTTAGTTGGCCCAAAGCCAACAGAATTTGTTGTATCTGTTTTGAATAGTTTGTGGCCCACTGCCCCTCCTTCACCTTCTTCCTCTTCTTCGAGCTCTCTTGTTAATTTGTGTGTTTGCTTATTTAAACGCGCTTTGATATTTATTTACGTGTGATTAGCAACAATTGGTTAAAGGTTTTTCTTTTCAGCGTGCATTTTTCTCTGTGTGAATTCTTGATTTTTCCGCATTTTATGTTCTATAAAATAATTCACTTGTTCATCTGCGTGTTGTCTCATTTTATTTGTCTCAATTGGGGAAATTAATTGAACGAATTCTTTTCATTTGCCAGTAGATATTTTCATCTGTTTAGGCCATAAATATTGCGTGGCCAAGTGCGCAGATATTTTTGGAGCTGTCTGTCAATTGTCGAATGAATATTTTTTAATGACTGGCTGAAGTATTTAAGCGCTTGTTTAGGAATTTCATACTAATTGATTTTTTCTCTCTGGCATGAGGTAAATGATATCGTGACGGCTTTTCCTATTTCCATGACGCTCTTTAGAAGCTTTTGTTTCAACAGTGGGTTTTCATTGTATTTAGTTAAGTAATTAATTATGTAGGTTGTTAAGCTGTTTCCGGTTTGGGATATGTTTCGTATTTGTACAGAAATGTTATTAAGAATTCCTTTGTTTCATAAACTAATCCCAAAGCAAGTTGAAGTAAAAATAAAAATTTACTGGCTAAACTTTTTGTTTGTCTCTTATGAGTATGTTACTCTTAAAAGTATTATAAATGTAAGTTATGAATTATATATTTAGACACGATTTACATATAAAAACCTTTAACCAATATGTATAACATTCTTGAGCAGCTAAGAAGATTGAAGAGCTTGAAAGTTAGAAAATTCATTGATTTATAAATTTAAATTAAATTCCTAATGACTTTCCAAAATATCTAATTGTATTCCCATAGAGGTAATACTAAGTAAGTCTTCTTCTGCAATATATAATTTAATATCTGAATCTTAAACTAAAAATATACTATTACATAAAATCTTTAAGGCTATTTTTATCAACACCTACTCTGCTCTTTTCCTCCGGCTCTTCTTAATAATCCCTTCACCTAACTATACAGATTTTCCACTTCTTCTAAATACACTTTTCAATTTAAATGCTGCATAAATAAAGATAAGCAGAAAGAGCAAGAGTTGGTCTGTAAATAACATGAAGTGCTGTTGTTTTTCGCATTCTTAAATTAACTCTCGCATAATTGTTTGCCATTTCTCATTATTAATGAGGGACACACACATATACACACACTCAAACACACATTAAACATGCACTCAGCTGTTGGCTGGGCGCTTGTTTTAAGCAAGTCTCGACTGTCCAAATGTGGCCCAGACTCTGAAGAGACCCGCACGCTTAACCCTTTAACAACAATTAAAAATATTACACTTGACCAAAAAGGGGGTCAGAAGTGGGAACAAAAAACAAACAAAAGACAAGCAGCTGTGTGAGTGTAAATGCCTCTCTGCATGTCTGTATGTGTGTCTGTGTGTGTACTTTGTGGCCACTCAAGTGGCTGCCCTGGCAGGCAATTTACAGTTGGCCAAAAGTAGTGGCAGCTGCTGCTGCTGCTGCTGGATGTGGTCAAGGGAAACCGAGAGAGCCGAGCAAGCCGAGTCCAACCGCCAGCCAGCATGACAATTAATGTAAAAGCCCATCAAGTGTTTGCTCCGGGTCTCCACATCCTTCTGACCTCATCTCCACATCCTTCTAATCCCCTTTCCCCTTCCCTTTCCCTTTCCCTTTCGCTTGTCTGGTTAGTTTGGCACATGTTTGTAAATTAGTTGGCAGCACTTGTAACAAGCTTTTACTATGTGTTTGTACTTTATCCAGCACTCTCTCTCTCTCTCTCTCTCTCTCTCTCTTCCTCTCTCTACATATATATTTTTGCTTTTCGTCTTTTTTCTAAACCACTTTTATGGTCTATTTGCAGAACCAAGAAAAGACAAGACTGATGCACAACAACACGGTGGCAATGGCACATTATCAACACCGAATATTGAGCAGCCAACATGCCAGGGCTCCATGCTGCCTCCTCCAGGTGGTGGCGGTGCTGGTGGTGCCGGCGGTGTTGGCGGTGGTGGCATGCACCAACAGCAATATAGCCAACATGCCGATTCCAACAACAAAGTGGAGCGACCCAACACTCTGGGTGGCAGCAACAAGCTGTCACGGCGAGGAGTCAACATTTGCTACCACAACGAGCACTGTAAGTAGCACAAGCTGCAGATAAATATATTTAACAAACTTTATGCTAGAGTGCCAATAGACCCAAGACCAGTAATGGAAACCTGTAGAAAAATGATAAGTGCTTAAGTCTGTGCTAATTGGAGATGGCAGATTATAAAATAGTATTTATAATTGAGGGCATCAGTCAGAGCAAAGCTAAGAAATAAGCTGAGAGAAAAAGCTGAAATTAATTGGAATTAAGGCCTTTTGGTTGATCGATAACCAATTAATAGGCAATAGTAATATCAGCTAAATTGACAGTTCCTAAATAGATCAATAGTAACAGCTAATTATCGTTTTGATTGCAAGAATTGTTTGCATGACAATCAATTATTTACAAGTATGAAATTAAGATTTTCTGTGATCTATTGTTAGTGTGTTCTATCGATAAACGATAGCATTGGCATCGAGTAGTATTTAAATAATCTATTGTTAAGGATAAATTCCAGATTAGTTGTTGATATAACGAGTGGTACATAACAATCTGAAAGTATTTATGACAGATAAATATCGAAATGGACAACTATTATTGTGCATTGTTATCGACACGAATGCAATGACTAGTAGAACAGTTTTTGCCTGTTATCGATAACACGATAGCCATCAATTATTAAGGCTCACTGAAATACAAAGTTTCATTTTGTTCTGTTATCGATTTCACATCTGCTATCAATAGTAAGCAACTAGTGGATAGATGATATCGTTTATCAGCAGGTTTCCAGCAACTGGTAATAGTCCCACACTTCTCTCACAAGATACCACAGATGCCACACACATGCTCACACTCACACACACACACACTCGCACACATTTAAGTCATTGGATAGCAGAAAACACAATTCTCACTCACTCACTCTTACGTCTCTTGCCTCTCTCTCTCTCTCTCTCTCCCCACTCTCTGCGTTGCTCCTATTTGGCCCCAAATTCTTGATTGCAATCGTTTTTGTAGATGGCGGCGACGATGGCAAAATGGTGGGTGGACCGCCAGGTAGCACACCACCGCCATACGCTGGCGGTAAATTGCCGCCGGGCGTGATGCTCAGCGAGCTGCCAGAGCCGCCGATACCGGTATCAGAGATTGGACCCATCCCACCGCCGCCGATGTTCTCCACGCCGAGCCCGACGCTCATCGCTGGACGACCGCACGGGCCAGGCGCCATGAACGATCAGGACTACCAGCAGGACTACGACTATGATGGTAATGATAACCAATCGAAACCGAAACACCGGCTAGCTTTCAGCTCATTACAAATGCGCACTTCATAAACTATGCTAGTGCCCCGCCCTGCTCCTGCCAAGTCGATTAGCTAACCTCTATCGAATTTATTTTTAACATGTCCATTATTGCCATCTTGCCTTCACAGATCACGATCCCGACCAGGATGAGCTCGACTCGGACGATGAGTATGCGCCGTATGGCGGCATTCCGAGCAACCATGTCCGTGTGATGGATACGCAGCGTGTCGAGGAAATTCCAGCCAAAGAGCCAAAACCAAATGCAGTTCCTCTCAAGTCGGCGCTGAAGAAGAAGGTCGCCATCGGCGGCAACAATGCCAACAATGCTGCCGCCTCCACACCAGCCACGCCCACACAGGAGCATCACAGCGCAGCCGCCGCCGCCGCCATTTCGAACAGCAATGGCGGCATCGGCTCCATGGCAGCCGCCGCCGCTGCAGCGGCCCAGCAGTCGGCCAGCCAGCGTCCTTTGGTCGTCCGTCAGGATGCGGCGGGCAACAACTATTCGCTCAAGTAAGTGCAAAAGGACATTCAGTTAACTTTTTAGTATTGTTTTTTTTTTGTATTTGCGTTCCATTCGAATTTGAGTTCGTAGTTTGAATTTGTTTTACTTATGGATCTTCTCTCTCTCTCCTCCTCTCTCTTTCTCTCTCTCTCTTTCTTTCTCTATCTATATATATTCATGATGCGCGGTGTTTTCCCCACTTGTTTTGTTCTCCTGCCGCAACAAAATTGATAATATCTGCCCCTATATGATCTCCTTTATAATAATATATATCAAAAATTTATTATTCTGCAATTTCTGCTTTTATTTTATTTTCTTTCTTTTTGTGTGTGCGTGATCAAACACGTTCATCTGATCCCTCCTACAACAACAACAACTTACAATACCTCAATCTCTCTACTATATACAATCTCTGCCATATATAAAAACATATTTATATATACAAATATATATAAATACAATCAACCAAAAAATACAACCCGAAATCAGGCCTATACTACGACCACGGATTAGAATATGGTAAACATTTTTTTGGCTATTTTATTTGTTGTGTGAAACGTATGCAAAAACGCTTTTAGAGTACATAACTATTCGCTCTATCTCCATCTCTCTCTCTCTCTCTCTCTCTATCTCTCACTCACCTACTATATACCCCTCTCTTTCGTTGTTTTTCTGCTAGATTTTTATTTGCTTCACCATAATGGAATTCAATTTCAAGTTTAATGCAAGACACAAAATTCGTATCGAAAAGTTTTACTTGTTCCGTTATTTCTACTCATCTCGCAAAGTAATTTCAAACGGAAATTGTATTGTCCTGCATAGTCCTTGAAGTGCTTTAATTCTCAACCATTCCAAGTATTCTCTTCAGTTTGTTTTTACTCCCCATGCACCTCAACAATCATATTTCGGTTATGTGTTTTGATTAAATTTTAAACACTGCCCCGCCAAACGAAGCTTGACAACACTTAAACAAGAAGAAGAACAAGAGACAGACAGACATGGGCACACTGTTTTTTTTTTGTTTGCTTTTTCTTTTTGTCCTTTCTGGTTGTTTTTTTTTTTTTTTTTTGCTTTCTTTATATTAAATTACAAACTTTTGGTTGTTTGACATTAAGTTTAATTTTCTCATGTGCTTCCTCTTTACGCCCTCAATGTCGTACATATATACTTATATATTTGTCTGTCTGTGACTGTGTCTGTGTGTGTGTGTGTGCGTCTGTATTTTTCATGATAAAAGTTTTCTTTTACTCGGTTGTATTTGCTTTAACGCCATTGCGAAACAAGTTTCCATTTCGTACTACACGGATTTTCAACTTCCTTATGAAGCACACACAATATTACAAAAGCATGTCTTAATTTCATTTTCTTTGTCGCATGTCAAATTAAATCTTGAATCGAAGCCCCAACACACAATAAATTGTGCTTCCCAAGAAATTCTTAAGATAGAAATCAAAACCAATAAAAAAAACAAAAAATAAAACAAAAACAGAAGAAAAATAAAACTTGATCGATGACAAGTGCTACAAGTTGATTTTTGTGGGCAACGAGGCGGGATAATCGAAAGTCGATTGGTGGCAGAGTCGCACATGCGAGTCCTTTTTGCCACGCCCCAATGGGCTTTCCAAAGAGATATTCAGGGATGCGGAATATGCAAAACAGCTGCAACAAAGCGTGAAAGAGAAGCAACTGAACGTAAATGCAAGACATTTTTAACATATTTATCATAAATTGTGCGAGAAACCGAGACCGAGCAACGAACACTTGGCAAACAGGTCGATAAACTATGGTAGAGCATTACGAATAGGATTTGTATCTATTGGTAGCCAATTGCAAGCAGCTAGTAGTGCAACAGATCCAATGGAGAAAATAAGACTAGAAAGTGGTTCTAATTAAATAAAGAAAATAATACTATAACATGTTTATATATTATAGTTGAGCAATAAGGGGTTACTTTTCTAATTTATTTCATGTTAATACATAATTTGCTTATATGATATCGTAACTTCCATATAGTCAACAGAACCAGAGTAATTAATAAAAAGAAGAAGCAACAAATTTTGAAAGAAGTTCAACATTATATCTCCTCAAATACAATTATGAAAGTATCTTGACATATCATAAACTCAGTCTTACTGATCAGTTAGGAAAAGCAGTTACGAAATCATTAAATAATCAATCCAGAAGCGAGAAACCTAATTAAATAAAGAAGAAGCAACATATTAAAACTCATTTCTTTAGTTTTCTACTTGAAAAACGAATCTTGAAGACTTCTTGAGTGTACAAAAAAAGACTCGCTGCTCGCTTAGTCTTAAGCATTCATCCAAGAAAGGCTCTAAGGAGTGCTTCTCACTGCTCGCAGTGCTTCTCTAAAGCACACTTCTGTTGTACACTGACAAACGACTTTCTGAAGGAACTTTAAGTGTTGCCTCATCTTCGAGCACTTCGCACACTGAAGATGACTTGCGAAAGGGTATTGAAAAAGTAGCTTTTGCGTTGCATAATTCGCTTCAACTCGTTTTGCATGGTAATGTGGCTAACATAGACACGATACGGCAACACATACACACTCTCTCTCACACACACACACACACACACACACACACACACACACTTTCACACACATAAAATATTTGTATAATGGGAAAGTGTTGCGGATGCGAGTGACGGGATATCGCATTCTGGTCGGGCTTCTCGACCGTGCGACAGCTTTAAGTACAAAGCCAAGCACACACCCACATATACACACACATATACACACTTGCATGACTGCGGTGAATGTATGCGAATGAGTTGCCAGATGTGCGCACACGTGTCGTTAAAAAGAAAAGCACAAAAAACAAAAACAACAGCAACAACAAAATTGCCGCCGAGAGCAGGCAAAAGCGTTTTGATAGCGGCAAAAAACTTTAAGGACATGTGCCTGAGAGTTATGCAGGAAGATGAATAAATTAAGCACACTCTGCTAGTGTGTGTAGGTGTGTGTGTGTGTGTGTGTGTGTGTGAGTGTGTGTGTGTGTGTGTGTGTGTGTGTTCGTGTGTGTATAAATCTGTCAGATTGCTTTTGCGAGATTGCAAAGATGAAAGTGCGTATTTTTTAGTTAGGCTTTGCCCCATGCATGTCCTTTAGGTGTATAATTGTACTTTTGTGTTTGTGTGCGTGTGTGAGCCTAGCTAATGGCTACAGCACTTAAATATACATATATACATATATATATATATATATATATATATAAATAGATATATAGATATATTATATGCCCGTAAACAGATAATTAACTAATGGCAATCGCTAATGCACAATTTGTTGAACTAAATTCCCAACAGCAGGCAGCAAATGTTCAATATCCAACTGCCCTGCACTGTGGAGAACAAGGAGAATACCCGACCGTTTGTGATAAGGGAGAGCAGCAGCGATAGCGATGAGAGCGATGGCCAGATTGTCTATCGGGACGATGACAATGATAATACACGGCTGGCCAAGCTGGCTCGAAAAGAGTCGCTGTCATTGAAGCTGCAGCTGCGACCCGACAAACAGGATCTGATCAATAGGAACATCTTGCATCAGGTCAACGACAATGAGATCAAGGAGTCCAAGGAGGCGATTGGAGCGCGTCTCATTAGACGGCTATCAATGCGACCCACCGCCGAGGAGTTGGTCGAGCGCAACATTCTAAAAAGTAAGTGCATCGTAAATAAAAATAATTTTTTATTCTTATTCAATACTCTTAACCCTTTCAGCTCAATCACCCGCCGAGGAGAAGAAGCAGAAGGAGGAGAAGAAATCGTATTTGCTGCGCAAGCTCAGCTTTCGGCCTACCGTCGAGGAGCTCAAGGAGAAGAAGATCATTCGCTTCAACGATTACATTGAGGTGACGCAGGCTCATGACTACGATCGACGGGCGGACAAGCCGTGGACAAGACTGACGCCAAAGGATAAGGCTGCCATACGCAAGGAGTTGAACGAGTTCAAGTCCTCCGAAATGGCAGTCCACGAGGGCAGTCGCCATCTGACGAGGTAATTAAGCCCACAACCACAATTCATCCAAGTCCTTGGCCAAAATTCAACAATTGAACCAAGCGCACAAAATGGCCAAATGGTCGAATGGCCAAATGGCCGAATGGCCAATGATGTGTCACGTGCACCATACACAACCGTTGACCAAACCCCCTTTGGCCGCAACAGCTACACATGTATGTGCCTCCCACGTTGCAACGTTGCCACATGCCACATGCTTCATGCCTCACGCTCAGACTTTGCGTTTGGTAACTGCATTTTGTCGTGCTCGCCTTTTTGCCATTTCTATTCCTATTTCTATTTCTATTTGCAGTTGCAGTTTTCTTTCTCTTTCTGTTTTTGTTTTTTTTTTTCAATTTTTTTTTACTACTTCTGCCTGGGGTTGTGGCAGTCAACTTTTATAATAGCTTTTGGATTCTGTGGCAGCAAAGTCGAGTCTTGGTTAAAGCCCCATGCGACATGCGGCCCAAAGCTGCGCTTTAACTAACTGAGCGCTCGCAAGTTTCGGACCTTGGGGTCCTACAAATTAGACAAGGCAAATAGCAGGAGACTTTGAGAGCTCACAAACTTAAGCTGGCAATATTCCAACAGGCAATAAAAGCGTTGCCAGACAGTTCAAAGTTAAGTCCAGCGGCTTAAAAAACTTAAAGCTGAAGCAAAATGAAAATTGTAAACATTATTTCTTATAAAGCGTTGCCAGATGGTTAGAATTTGAGATACTACTTTTCGTGTGTAATAAAAAAGTGTTAAAGTAAAACTAGATTTCTGTATTTATATATTTAGCTTAAGATCAAATGACAAATTCTTAGCTTGAATTATACTGCCCAGACTTTTCAATTCTTTAAACTGAAATTTGGCATTTTAAGCAAACTTTAAACATTCTACATTTTATTAAGAACTGAAACTTAAGCTAACACCAGGCGCCACTCAATCTTAATTCGTATTCCGCCCACATAGCAGCTCACAGTGTTGGACAATTTTCGATTAAACTTTACGCAGAAGCTGAAACTAATCCTAACTTTTGCAATTTTGTACCTTTGCAGATTCCATAGGCCATGACGATTGCAATGGCAGCAACTTTCCAACAAATTACAACAACAACCCAAACAATTGTATTTTGTGCAGCAACCAATTGTGAACAAATATTTGAAAGCAAAACATTAAAAAATACCAACAAAAAATACAAAAAAAAGAGAAAATTTTACAAAAATAAATTGCTTTAAAACACAATAAGAAAAGGAAGAAGTAAGCAAAAAAAAAATAAATAAATAAATAAAAAAAAAAATAAAAAACAATTAATGGCAAAAAACAGTAAAAAGGAAATGCAAATCAAATTGAAAAGTTTAATTATTTAATGTTTTCTGTTAATTGCGAATTCCGCTTTGGTTTTCTAATTTTAAGTTCTATTCTGTATGTAGTATTTTTTGTGTTTAATTCTTCGATAATATTTGTTGAGTGTGTGTAAATACAATTCTTATTTGGTAACTCCCTCCCAAATAGATTTCTAAAATGCAAATCAAAATATCAATTTGTCTTATTCGTAGTTTGTTTTTAAGTCAATTTGTTAAACTCTGCAGTCAAGGCAATTATGTATTATATTATATAACAGAGTGAATTAAACTAAATTAAACACATTTGATAAATGTTGAAACGAAAATTACAATTAACAATTAATTCGTAAACATAACAAACAGCAACAACAACAATTAACAACAAACAAGTCAAATAAAAAACAACAACAAGCAACAATTTCAAAGAGAGAGAGAAAGAAATTCTTAAATTTTAAGCATACATTTACTTTTACTGCTGATTTCCATAAATTTTTAGATTCTTGAATTAAGCCAACTAAAAATAAAAAAAAACCGCAAATATTATTATAAATTATACAAAATGCGAACAGTTCGAAAGCATACATATATAATATATTTTTAAATTTATTATTATTGTAAAAAGCTTAAACGTTAAACAACACATTAAAAATAGAGCTAAAAACAAACAACAAAAAATTATTAAAAAAATAAAATTCAAATTTTTTGAAAGACATTTTAGAAATGTTTTTTTTTTTTTGTTATTATCTATTTCAGTTCTTAAGCCTCACGATGATTTATTTCCTTCTTTTGATTTGTATCTAACATGTACATACATATCGCCAAATTGCATAAAACTTGAAGAGATAATCGCGAAAGATAGGAAAAGCCATAAATAATGACGTAACAACAGAAAGAAAATAATGAATAGGCAAAATGCTCAAAAGATAAGTAGAAACGATTAGAGACAAAAAAAACCCAAAGAAAACAAAAACAAAAATACCAGATTGATAAATTTGTAATAAACGTAAAATACGGCAACAAAATATCAGGAATTACATAAACTGAAGCAAGTTGGACCCAGTATGAAGATTTTTTAGTGAACAAAACCAAACAAAAGAAAAAACCACAACGTAACAATTTAAAACGTAAGATTTTAGAGGCAGATGGAACCAAAGAAAATAAAATAAAATACAAAAAGAAAACAAAAGAAAATATCAACTTAATGTTGAATAAATATCTATTTTGTAAAGCAAGTTGCAAATAATTACGAATGATTTAAATGAGAAACTGAAACTTTTACTCCAGCATTCAAATAGTTATGAATAATCCAAAAGAAAACAAAACAAAAAAAAAACAAGAAAATTCCTAATTGTAAAAATTTGCAAAGAAAAACGAAAAAGAAAAAACTAAATGCAAATTAAAATGCTCGCGCGTGCTCGTGAATATCTAAAGATAAAACTAAATAAAAAAAAGTAAATAAATATTGAAGAATAAAACGTTTCAAAGGACATTTAGGACATGAAACAAAAATCATGATTAAGCTCTACAAATATTGAGTAAAAAAGCAAATGCGAACTTAGTTTAAAGATAAATTGGCGCTTCCTTTGCAAGTTTCATATTTCTAAAGCAAAACATAGACACACAATTTAAAATTTAAACAAATAGACTAAAGTAAAGTAAATTTAATACAAAAAAAAAACTTGTTTCAGGGCAGTCAACAAATTGGCTTAGTTAATGAAGCTTTTGCTTGATTTTGCGAGGCTTGGCCCAGATTTAGGATCGAGTTGCTCCAAAGGATCAGCTGCCAGTTCCCCAAATATCGTATTGAAATCTGTATTTGAAACTCTGTCTCTCTCCCACTCTCTGTCTCTTGCTTCTAAGCGTTGCATTGTCAGAGTCAAGCAATATATATATATATATATATATGCTATATATATATATATTATTATATATATATTATATACATTAAATATCTATACAAACTATATAGTATATATGTATACAACTATTTATATGAGAAGAAACAGCTGATGCAGTCGAAGCTATATACATACAACTATCAATATGGGATAGCATAATTTACACATTTTCTATGAATTGATTTATAGTGTACTATAAACAACAACAACAACAACATCATCATAAAAATCCCCGAGTTGATTGAGAGCCTACCTATCCGTAACTAGCGACGAGTTTAGTTTCAATGCAACATTGTGTACAGCGTTTCGCACTCTACTTTCGAATTCTGTTTCCAAACTCTACCAAAATTTGCAGTTACCGTTGCAAAGAAGCAACAAAAAACAAAATAAATGAAAGATGCAAAAAACAAAATAAACATATAAAAGAAAATGAAATGAAAAACTGTAGCAATAAATACGAACACCACAAAAGAAAACAACAAAACAACAACAAACAAAGAAAGAAAAGCAGCCACAGATAGAAGCTAGGAAAACTTGGTAAGATCTTAAGATTGGTTCCAAAGAAAACCCGAAAAAAAAAAAAAAAAAAAATTTGTAAAAGCCTGCTATAAGAAAGCAGCATCCGTTGTGAAGATTTGCAAAATGACACGTTAAGTAAATTAGCAAATTAAGCTTAGACGAAGAGAATGAAAAAACACTCATTGAAACTGTTCGAACAACAAAAAACAGACAAAAGAATATTGAATAATAATCACCGACAAATTGAGATTTAATAAAGATTTAATTACTTACAAAAAAAAAAAAAGAAACATTTTGCGTTCATAAAGAGAATTTAATATTTTAAATTTTATTAGAATCTTCATTTAAAGATAGTTTTTTTTTTACTTGTAAAGCAGTTGATTTCATAATCGATGTAAACTTCTTTGAAAAGCTGTTGATTTCAGAATCGAGGGAATATTTAAAAAGAAAGTTTTATTCAAGGCGTCTTTTCTTAGTATAAACTGACCATGGAGAACTTAAAATAATTTCAATTGCTTTGCATGCCCATTTGAATTTGTAGGTACTTATAAATTTAATACGATTTGAACAGTTTGAACATTGTGGAGGGCTTGGATTGCAGAACTCACTCGTCCGTTTCGCCCTCGTACATAATGTGAAAACGCTCTCGAATCGCCTCCACGCTGTCACAGCCATTGATCACATCGGCCACATGCTGGGTCCCCGCCTGGAGGAGACCCTCGATGTTCAGATAGTCGGCAGCGATGATTAGCTCAAATATGGTCGAGTCGCTGGCATTCGATTCGCTGAGAATGCTCTGGAAGATGGCGCGATGCTCCTGCAGGGCTTCCTTCTGCTCCAGCAGCGTGTCCATCGATAAAATGGCGCGACACCAGTTGAGCACCAGCTGGAATATGCTGGAGCTTACCCTGTCCAGTGGCATCACATTGGCATCGTCGTCATCGCTGCTGCACTTCAGATCTCCGCGCTCCGACTGCAGCCAGCTGTTGGTCAAACCCATCTGTTGGGCCACCTCGAGGCTCACATCGAAGACGATGCCATCGCTGGTGCGTATTTGGAGTGCTTGGGATGGTTGCGACATTTTATCAAGATTTGTGTTCGGTTACGTTGAAAGCGATTTATTCAAGTGAAAGATTCAGTTTCAACTTGGCTTGCTAGATTACACTTATTCAGCACAGCTCGTCCCACTGTAGTTCATGGAGGAATAGGCATAGTTTGTGCCACTGTAACAACTTCAAGGGATCGATGAAAGTACAAGAACTTTTGTTTATTTACCATATTCAATATTTATAAATGTTTGTATTTCTCAGCCTAAAAGTATGCTGCAAAATGTTTGCTGCCGCCTTGACTGAAATATGTGGCCTAACTTTTGGACCCCATTTGAACTGTAAATTGTAAATGCCATTGAATTCATTCATAAATTCCGTCGCGTTCTGCTGCTGGCTCTTCACGTGCCAACGGAGCGGAGCAAGTGCGTCTTTGTATCTCGCCAAATGTATCTGCGTACGTGCCAGACTGCAGACTCCGACTCCGACTCCGACTCAGCTTCAGGTGAGGCTGACAGTAAAAACAACAACGGCAACAACAATAACAGCAGCAACAGTAACAACGACAACGACAACGACACCAATCACAATCATCATAAGACCGTCGCCATCGCAGTTGATTATGATGAGCTCTCTTGTTGAGTTGTTGTCGTTGGCTTTGGCTATGGCCTCAAGTGTTTCGCTGCTTGGCTCCATCTTCATCTCCATCTTGAGCTCCATCTCCATCTGTTGCCGCTTTCCTCTGCGAAAGTTTATCATCGCGGCAAGATTCTAACATTTTTGTGTGCATTCCACTTTGGTGCGTTTTCGGATTTCTCAAGAGTTTGCCTTTTGCCACGCTCATAAAACGTACTCGAACTCATTAAAACGCGCACTCTGATAACCCAAATGGCCGAGTTGGACGCTGGAACGATGGGAGGTTGGCACGGTGGGATGATGAGACGGTGGGATGGTGGAACGGTGCGACGGTGCGACGGTGCGTCGTTGGGACGTTGGGCCGGAACGGGTTGGCGACGTGTTTTGCATGTGCGTTCTTAAAGCTCGCTGATTTATTTGATGGCCATTTGCTGTTGTTGTTGCTGTTATTGTAGTTGTTGCTGTCGCTGTTGCCTGCTGGTGAGGCACGTTGCATGCGTCTCCAAGCAGCTGCGAAATGGGGCAAGTAGGCAACAAGTTGGAGTCTACAAAATGTGGCTAATTAATTAGCCAAGTTCATGTGGGAAAAGTTGGCCAAGAACTACAAGAACTACAACAAATTGGTTATGAATTTGGCTAACTGCAGAGCCAACAGTTGGAAGTGCATGTTAAATACAATTTGCAAGCAGGTTGTAGCTGTCGGCTTAAATTAATTTGTAAATATCTGAAGGATATCCAATGCACATAAACTTATATAAATTTTTAAGACTTACTTTGTGATTTGTAGAAATATAGAGATGTGCTCTTCTAGTTACAAGCAGGCTGTTAACTTAACCGCATGTTAACGAAGTTGACAGATCGGATGTGCTGTTAAGCGTGCTGCATGAGAAAGTTTATTAATGGCTTTTTAAGCTTTATCAGTATAATAAATAATACTTGTGCAAATAAAATAAAAAACACGCCAATTGTTGAGGTGTTGCGTAAATAGAAAGCAGCTGGTAATCAAATTCATGCAGGTGAGTTGTCCAATTAACGTACTTACTTAGGCAATTAAGCCAGGAGAAAAAGGTTTCGTTCTCATTGCCTATTTTATTCTATTATAATAAATAAGCTATTTATTTTTATTTTAAATAGGAGTATTAAGCAGGAATTGCGACTGACAGGCAACTAACATTTCCAACATGTTGAAAGGAGGAATACTTTATTATCTTTATTATCCCGACTAGTCAGGACATTCCATCAGCTGAGAGTTGAGCGAGTCGAGGGAAAGGCCTTGGCTTTGTGGCTTGCAGTTTGCAGTTTGCAGTACAGTGCTGTCCATTGCATTGGGTCAGGGTTGGCAGCTGGGGTCTGGGTTGGCGGCTAACAACAATTTGGTTAAGACGCAAAAATTTGCATTTGGCCCGATCGCAGTTCGCGAGTTGTCGTTTTGCCTGGGATTTCTTTATGACCCGGGCCGGAGTTGGCGCGGAGTTTTATTTCAGGCATGGCCTTTGTTTGGCTGCAAGTTTATTTGATTCTATTTTCATTTTATTTGAATTGTGGTGCGCTTTTATGGCCTGTGCATGAGCCTACCGCCTCCCTCCTTCCTCCTGCCGCCTGCCGCTTTTAGCCTGGCTGAGATTTGTTTTGTGAAAGTTACAGCGAGAGACGCTATCGATGAGCCCCCAAGAAGTCGACGAGTCCCAGCCATGGCCCAAACCATGGCCATCGCTGTTGGCTCTCTTTTTTTTGTTTCTGTTTTTTATTTTTTTTTCTATATATATATAGATTTTCGTTCAGCTGGTGATTGTAAAACAATAAAAGCAACACCTGACTGCCGTTTGCCAGGCTCACAATGGCGTTGATGGCGACGCGGATGCGGACGTCGTCGTTGCTGGTGGCCCAAACACATCCAGCGGCAGCAACTGTTGCCGCAGCAGTTGCAGTTGCAGTTGGAGATCTTATCAGCCTTTTTCCAATGTCCCAAAATGGTCAAGAGAAAAAAACATGCTTATTGTTTTGTACATTTGTACATTTGGTGACGCGCTCGAAACATTTCAATTGCGTTTTGCGTTCTGTGCGTTGCAACAATCAACAGCAGCAACAACAGCAACAGCAGCAATAGGGGGCAACAAATTGCTGTGGGGCGGGTCGCGGGTTGCATTCGAATCGAAATCTAAATCTAAATAAATAAAAATCGTGCGCTGTTGCATTTTGGTCTTAAGTGAAAGGCAGCGGCGGGATCGGCGTCTTGGCCAAAGTATCTCAATGCGCCGCAAATTTAATCAATTGATGAGGCAGCTTGCAACTTGCAACTAGCAACCTGCTGCCTGCTGACTGCTGCCTGCCTCTTGTTGTCGTTGCTTTTATTGTTGTTGTTATTGTGCTGCCTGTGATGGCAATTTGGATTTTGTGGCTAACACAAACCTGACCAGAAAGACATTTACATTCTACAGTTAAGTGTTGTTGTTGTCGGTTGTTTGTTGCTGCTGCTGCTGCTGCTGTGCAAGTGTCGCAACAACCACACCACCAACAACAACAACAACAACAACTTTACACGCTGGAAACCGTGACTTTAATTTTCTTTATTTCCTTCTCCCCCACTCTTCAGTTTTTTTTTGATTTGTTTTTCCTGCTGTTATGTTTTTTTTTATTTTTTGTATAATTTCAATTTTATTTTTTCATTTGGACATTTCATTAAATCACCTCGCAATGTCGCCAATTTCCCCACCCCTTTCCCCTTTTTCTACTTTTTCTATTTCTTTGTCTGGCTTTTAATTTGTAATTAGTTGCACATTTTACTTTCGTTTGTGGCATTTGATTTATGGCCCCGCAAATTGTGGTCGCCAAAACGTGGCAACTGCCAATTGGAATCGTGCAACGCGCACAAATGTTGCCAGAATTAAGAAAGTTTTTCATTTAAAGCACACCTGCTTATTAGTTGTATACGTAATGCATCTTAATCTATAAATAATTCATATCTAGATCGTGTTAAAGCCTTGTATACTTCCTCTTAACTGCCTGCAACTGATGTGTGTGATAAGCAAGCTTAATGCACTGTGCAATCAGGAATAACGCCTTTCTATGCAATTCTCATTAAGTCAAGTATGTCTCGAAGGCATAAGACTTGCCTTGATTACAGATTATTGCATATATCAAAACTAGGCTTGGTGCGCAATGGAATAGAGAACATCGCCTTGCTATGCGATTCTCAATAATTTAAATAGGCGTTTATATTGTCATGCCTTGATTGTGAATCGTATTATAGAGCTTGGAGTTTCCTATCGGACTGTCTCCAGCTCCCTCTCTACAACTCTCTCCCTCCATCTATCTACATATATCTCTCCGTTTCGACACTTATCTCTTTCTTTCTTTCACTCCCTCTTTATTTCTTTATCTATACCTCTCTTTGTATCTCCCCTCTCTCTCTATCTGTCTCTCTCTCTCTGTCTCTCTCTCTCTCTCTACCTCGCTCTCTCTCTCTACCTCGCTCTCTCTCTCGCTCTCTCTCTCCCGCTCTCTCTCTCGCTCTCTCTCTCGCTCTCTCTCTCTCTCTCGCTCTCTCTCTCTCTCTCTCCCCCTCTCTCTGTTCTCTATTATAGCTCTACAGCTGCACACTTTCTCTATAACTGAAGCATATATAGTCTCGTGCTCATCTCATCCTTTGAAGACCCCCAATGAGTCAGCGATACTTCCCTTTTCTCTCTCGCATTTCGTTTCCGGCTTCGAGGCCTGCTGTTAGCCACGCTTCATGTCAATGAGCTCATTAGCTTTATTGCAGTGTTGCCATTGTCATCGTCGCTGCACTTGACACTTGCCGCTGACATGTTGTTGTCGTTGCACGCAATAACATCAGCAGCAGCAGCAGCAACAGTCGCAGCAGCAGCAGTCGCAGCAGCAACACCCACTCACAATCGCAGTTGCTGTTGCCGTTTGCAGTCGCAAATGTGCAACAATTTCAAATAGCTTCCACTTATAGCAACTGCTGCAGCAACAAGTTGCAGCGGCTCTAGTGGAGCAGCAACAGCAACAGCAACAGACCCATTGATTAGGTGACCCTTGTAGCGGTCCGAGGCTGTCAGCATTTTTCTCTCTTTCTGTCTGTTGTTTCTAGCCTTGCTTTTGCCTTTGCCTTTGCTTCTTTGTATTGCCCCCAATTGTCAATGATTGTTGCTGTTGCTGTTGCAGTTGCTGTTGCAGTTGTTGCAGGCAGCTCAATTGATTGAATTACATACATGCTGCTTGTGCCTCGAGCTGCCTCTGGGCCTCAACACCCCCACATTTAGTTGGCTGACTTCTGAGCCCTGTCGCGACTTTTGGCCATGTTGCAGAGTCAAACAAAGTCAGGCCAGTTCGCCAGTTAGCCAGTTAATTAGCAGAGAGGCAGCTGCCACAACAGCAACTGTTGCTGCTGTTGCTGCTGTCCTTGTGCCAGTTGTGAGTAGGCTGCAAAAAGTTAAGAGATGTCTGCTTTAAGACAAGCTCAAGGATGTTCGACAGATGAACATCAGTAGATTAATTATAGAAGTCGAATAGACTTAAAATACATTTGCAGATTGAATTGATTGTTGCTGTATTATAGACTGCATATAATAATTGATTGTTCTATAAGGAATCTTTTACTTATGTTGGAATTGATTTAGTCCCATATCATTGTGTTCAAGGCCTGCAACATTGGCTTTTATCTTAGATAATATACATTATGCTTTATTTTAGATAGTCGAGTGTTGACTTTTAATAGAAATAATGAAAGAAATTTTAGAGCCTCATTCTGCACTTTGCATAAGATCAAATTGTGAAAAATAAATAATATTTATTCCCATCCGGCAATTTATTTCAAAATCTTATAAAAATCAAATAAAGTTATTTGGTTATATAAATCACACATACTGGTATTTGTTTTTACATAATTATAAGAAAGTTGGAATGTAATTTGAAATAAGTTTCCCAAAAACAGATTTAACTGTAAAACAAGTAATATAAAAACGAAACCCCGATTCGACTTCAGTCTAGCTTTCCCTTAAACTTTTAATTTTGATAGATATAAATATAAAAATAACATAAAATAAAATAAATAAAATGAAACCATCCAACCTTCTTATCAGACTGCACTTAAGCGCACTCAAATAGAGCTCCAGATCTAACCAACTACCCCCTATACCAACCCCCCTCCCCAAGCCCATTGACCTCCTATAATAATACTCAAAAATCAAGAGTTTTTTAGCCGTTACGTGCAATCACTCAATGTCCCATTTAATGCGCCATCAAACTTGGCCAACACACACACACACACACAGAGACTTCATATACATGCATGTTGCATGCCACGCACTGCAGAAAAAAAATAAAAATAAAAACAAAAACAAAGCATAAAATGCCGCTGCCGAACTTGTCCTTAAAATGTCAACCAAAGTGTTCATTAATTTGTGTCTCCCGCTTGCTCTGATTGTAGTTGTGGCTGTTGTTGTTGTTGTTGCTGTGGCTGTTGTTGTTGGTGTTGGTGTTATTGTCTGGTTGCACTATTATTGGTGTGTGTTGTGTTTGTGCGCCGCTTGTGGCGTGTGTGCACAGTCATTGATCATGAATTCCGCGCGCTTGGCACTCGCTCGCGTCGCACATGCGTCATTTGCCAGCTTGACACTGCACGGCACGCCCCCCGCCCCGCCGGCCAACAATTGGCGACACAATTTTGCTGCCTTTGGCATGTGCCACCAGCCACCAGGCATCCCCCCCTACCCCACCCTTCCCTTCCTTCCTCCATCCACTTATTCAGATGCCTGCCTACGCAGCAAAAAAAAAACATAAAAATAAAAAAAAAAATAAATAAAAAAATCTGTTGCCAGTAGTTTTGTAATTTTCATGTAAAAGTCGAGACAAATGCAAAATGGCCCTGCAAATGACGACGACAACAACTGCAACTGCAACAGCAACAGCAACAACAATAATAGCAACTCGAGTGCCACGCCCCCTTGCGCTCAGCCCACAGGCAGCCCTGAGTCTGTCCCAACCAGCCATCAATCTCAATTGCTTCGCATTTTCATATGCAGCTCTTCGATCATTTTGCAGCTTGACAAGCAGCAGCAGCAGCAGCAGCAACCAACACTCCAGCAGCAACAACAACAACGGCAACAATAACAACAGCGGTTGGTTATAAAAATTGCAGATTTGTCACAGCAATTGTTGTTGTTGTCGCTGGCCTGATTCTTGTTGTAATTACTTTTTATGATGTCGATTTTTGCTTTTTGTTTTTCTGGTTTCTGATTTTGAATTTTTCTCCTTTTATTTTCCATTTGAATTTCTGGTTTTTGTTTGTGTTTTGTTTCTGGATTTATCTCGCCCGAATGTCTACGCGTGATTAACCGTTTAACTTGCTGATATGATATAGCCATGATATCTGTCTGTCGCCGTTTCTATATAGACTGACATATTGATTTCCATTGTCGCTGCTGTTCGAGTTTTGTACACTAGTTTTTTTTTTTTCTGTTGTTGAAAGTTTGCCTGTCGATGTTTGCTGTCTGTTTGCTGTTCCATAAATCGCCTGAAGTGATATAAAATATTATTTTTGCTAAGTATATTAGACAAATGTAGCTGAATGGCGCTTTAATGTTGAGTAACTTGGTCGAAAGCAAATCTTTATTAAGGTATAATTTAATAGGATTTTTTCTGCAAGATAAGATACTAATTTTTGTGATTATATCTTTTACTCTATTCATGATCAGTAATTTTTTATTTGAGTTTATGAATATAAGAAATAAACCTTCTAAAAATTAAAAGAAAAATCAATTTTTATAGCTCTTAATTATGATGTCTTTGAACGCTTTTATTTATTTGATATTCTTAAAGGTTTAATTTAAACTATTTTAAATTATAACTAATATATTGATTTATGATATAAATGGTATGAGCTATATAGGGTCTAATTTAATTATACATTGACTAATAATCCCATCACGAACTCCGTTGCAGAAGCAGCTTAAATAATAACTAAACCAAATGAAATACTGGGTAGAGCATTAACACATACTTAAATCAAATAGTTAAGCATATTCATCGCCTACATAAAGATTCAGTTTAATGGCACCTTTTAAGTCGCTACTTCACGCTTAATTAGACGCTCTACAGAGATGACAGACAGCGAAAAAGAGAGAAAGAGATAGACTGGGAGAGTGGGAGAGGGAGGGAGAGAGAAATATAATAAAATAACTTCATCTGGCGTTGAGTTAAATAGAAACTGAGCTCGAGTCCGGCTCTTAAATATGTTCAGGTCTCGACTAAAATGGTCAAAACATGAAATCCTATTAGACAAATTGAAATTACAAATGAGACAACGCCGAAATTAATTTATTAATTAGTCACACTCCATTATGGCTGGACAAAGAGAGGCTGCAAACGGTAGCCGCCGCCGCCGCCGCCGTCGCAACAACAACAACAATAACAACTGCGCGAATGCCAACACCTACAACAACAACAACAACAACAAAGACAGCAAGTGATCTGCCCACATGCGGCGTTGAAGCGTCTCGAAATGGTTGACAGCCAGTCGAAGTCGAATTCGAAGTCGAAGTCGAAGTCGGACTCGCAGTCGGCGCTGGATTCGTTGTCCAAGCCATTTTCCATTTTCTTGCTTTGTGGTGTGAAAATTGAAAAAATCCAATTAGAAAACTTAACACGCAATGCAATTTTTATTATACAACTGCGTGGGTTCACAAGCCATCCCCCACCCCTCTCTCTTTCGCTCTCTCTCTCTCTCTCTCTCTGGCCTCTCATTCTGATATGACATAATCAGTGATAAGTAATCGTTAATTAAATTGCAAGGCAAAGGCAACAAAATCTAAGCCACATTTTCTTGGCCATGCTAGCAAAGACAATGAACTGTCGCATTCTGAAGGCTCGTATCGGCCGCAATCTGGGCTCCATTTTTGCCAACAACAGGTAACTGGCAACTGGCAACTGGCAACTGGCAACTGGCAACTGGCGACTGGCGACAGGGCCGACAGGTTGTTTTGGCGGCAAATTGGCAAGACAATACGAGGTACAGTTATCATGGGAAACACACACAAATAGAAACTGCCCCCGCGCGATTCATTTCTAAATGGCCAGCGAGCAGCCTTCATCATTATCAATTGGAGCTGGGAGCTGGGAGCTGGAAGCTGGTGCTAGGAAAGGAGCTGGCCAACAAACAGCGCCCAGATAGCCTTAAATGGCTGCTGCAAAGTGAATGCCTGGCCATAAAGGAGCCTCACAAAACCAAATCAAAAGCCAAACGCGTTAATTAAGTGTTTATGGTGTCAACTGTACTTGAGATGCATAATTCATATATACATATACATAATCGGACAGATTGTTAGTTAGATTGATCTCTCATTGTGAATTACGCAATGGGAGAAAGTTTTCACATATATATATACACACTTTAATACATATATACATACATAAAGCGATATATGTAAGGCATCTCTTTTTTTTTAGCACCATAAATAAACATGTTTATTAATAGCGGCTCATTAACCTCGACTAATTAATTAGAAATGTTTTTGTAAAATAGCCAAACATGAGAAAAACAAACATGAGCTCGAAGAAATTGACTGACTGATTGACGGACTGACAGACTGACGGAGTGACGGACTGACCGTGCAGCTTGGAACTGGACTCTGCACGAAATGGTGATGAGTTTTCAAATGATGCGTACAAAATGTATATGATTTTTGTTTTGTTTAACTTTGTTTTTTTTTTTGTTTTTTTTTTTTTCGTTTTTGTGTTTTTTTTCATAAAACATTTATGAGCGCTCGTTAAATCATTCACAGTTAGCATTCGTTGAAGAGTTTGAATAGAGAACGGGCTTTGCTATATGAGAAAATAAATAAAAATTGACAATTATTTTGTAAAGCAGTAAAGATAAGGATTATATGAAGGAGATGAAAAATATATGTATTTATGTATGTATGAATAAAAACTGACTGACTATATCTATATATATTTATAATATAAGTATATATATTTATTATATAAGTAATAACTCACTATTTTATTTTTATTCATTTTATATAAATCTTTTTCGTAAATGTTAGCCAAGTTTAATGAAACATGTTTTTTTCTAAATTTATATATTCAAATCAATTTTTCATCATTGTTTTTTTTCAATTTCCATATTTCCGCGTGTGAATGATATTCATGTGCTGTCTGATCGAATATGCGCAGCAGGCAACAAAATTTATGCAGTATTTTCTTTCAAGTTTTTAACAACATAAATCTATAAACGCCCACGTTAACTATTTCTGTCTGTCTCCGACTTCGAATGTGGCTAATTTGCGGTGAGTGGAATTTCTTTTATATTTCATTGTCTTACAAAAAAAACAAGAAGAAGAAGAACAGCTATATCTACAATAACAACAACAAAAGGCAGATATTTGATGAGCTGCGGTGAAAAGCGTTTAATAAACGCTGCAATAAATATTTAAACACTGCCTGGCGCTTAATCAAATGCAAAGCTAGTCGAGTCTTCAAACAATGGGCCACATTTTACAACTATGGAGAATGATGGAAAAAAACGAAAAAAAAAATAATAAAAATAAGGCTGAAGTTGAGAGAAAAAATTGTGTACATATTTATTTTGTGCTGCGGCGACTTATAAAAAATTCATTGAGGCAATTGTCTGCGTTGCAGATTATCTGCAATATGTTCACTCCCACAGGTCAAGCGTGCACATCAATTACTTTGGCACAGGCCCAAAAGCCAAAGACAGAAAGAGACGGACTGGCGGACAGCCAGACATGCAGACATTCAGGCAGGAAACACACACACACACACACACATACACACACTCGCACAGTTGACCTCTCAATTTAGCGCGCATAATGCCAGGAAATGCCAACATTCAACCAAAACTGAGGCTGAGGATGAGCTGGAAGATGAGGATGAGGATGAGGATGACTCTTGGTTGCAGTCTGCGAGTGGAGTCTCGCACTTGGTTGGAGCTTTGTCTATGGAAAGTCACTTGATCTTCGCCTCGATTGTGCGTTGATTGTTTTATTATGAAGATGTTGATAGAGCTGACTAAACAATGAGTGTCTCTCTTGTTGTTGTTGTTGCTGTTGTTTTTTTGTTATAGCTATATTATTAAGGCAATCGAATGCGTTAATTTGAAATTGATGATCAGTTTTGTCAACTACGAACTTTCAACTTGAACTCCTTTCAGAGATGTGAAAGAACAGACATGAAGTTTTCTCAGAAAGATTTCATCTCAATTCTACAGATTGATCGAGTCTGTATATATGTATATATGTATGTGTGTGTGTGTATATATCTAATTAGCCTGGCCATTAAAGTGGCTTATTAGAAACGCCTGCCAGCGACAATAGTTGGCCATTAAGCGACTGTCAATGCTTTTATTATAACTTTTTATAATTCTTGTTGCATTTTCCTTGTCTCTCGTTGTTGTTGTTGTTGTTGTTGGTGCAACATTTCATTAATCGAGTCACGACATTAGACATTCAACAGCTCGCGCAGCCTGGCAAAACGGGCAAAGCCAAAAACCTACTGGCAACCTGGCCAACCGCATTGCCATTCGTTGGCAGAGGCAGGCGTACATATAAAATTTTTATAGCCAGCCAAAAAATTGCTTTGACAACTTTATCGCACTGCAGCATCGACAAGGCAGCCAAAAACGAGGCAGCGACGGCGACGACGACAGCGACGACGACGACAGCAGAAAAAGGCGCAGAAAACATTTCCTAGCCGTATCCGATAAACTGTCAATGAGCCCTCCAGAAGGAATCTAAATTAAATCAACTAATCGTATGACTGATTGTTTAAGCGCTCCACAAACGAAAAACTTAGGCAACGAACTTGCTGCAGTCAAATGCCAAACACACACACACACACATATACACAACCATCGCAAAGTATTTGTGTTAGATTTTGATTAACTTTAATAGCATATCTACATATGTATGGGTTGTTGCTTATTAATTGCTATATAAATGGCCGACTTCAGTTGCCAATTGTTGTTGCATTTGCTATTGTTATTGTTGCTGTTGCTGTTGCTGTTGTAACTGTTGTTGCTGCCACTGCTCGTTAGCGCTTGGCGTCGTTTAAATGGTAAACATAATGGGGAAAGCATTTGCCGCAACTATCGCACTTTAGATACACTTACAGACATACCCAAAACTAGCAGCAGGTGCATTTTACTGAATTAATATAAATAAATCAAATATGCTATTTGTTTTCCAGGCAAGATAAGGCTTAGTGCAAGTTAGTTAAATGTTGGTTAGATTATTCAATTTTACGGAATTTTTTCTGCCACAAAAGTTTTAACGAACCATTAACAGAAGAAACTTACATTGAATATTAGAATAGTTCTGAAATGCCGAAGTATATTAAACTTTTCTTTACATTGAAATTTCTTCCAGTGATATTTGAATCCAATATAATATTATTGTCTTCTTTTGATTAAAATATTTAGAAGAGATCAAGTAAATAATAATATCTCAGTCTCGCTCTCTCTCTGGTTTTCTTACTTTCCACATTATTATTTTTAGTATTATTATTATTATTATTATTACTTTTCGTATGCTCATGTTATAGAAAACGTTCTTCATCCGCTTTCTTTAAATATAATTTGCCCTAATCTCCCTCTCTCTCTCTTCACTGGTTTCCAGCACCTTCTTCTTGTTCACTCAGCTGCAAACCTTATTACTATGTGTTATATAACCCTTACTCTATAGGGTATAACAATAGAATTGTATTGTCATGAACTGTTTCAGCTTATTAGTGGGCGTTGCAAATAAACTTTCCCACACACAACGAACACATTGAATCAATTACCACCACAAATGGCGTCTGTGTGTGTGTGTATATGTGTGTGTGTGTGTGTGTAACAGCCGTTGCATGTTAGTTAACATTTAGTTGGAACAACTTTTGGCTTCCTGCTCGCCGTTGCAGTCGCATAATGGGCGCTCGAGCTGAATGCAGCCCCCATATCATTAATATTAGAATTTTCGCACTTTAATTTATGCACCTGCAGCTGATTCGCCACAAGCAGCGGGCGGGCTAAACTTTTGGTCCACTCCATAGTTGGGGCTGTGGCAGTGGCAGAGGCTGGGACTGGGGCTGGGGCTGCCGTTTGCCATTTGCCGTTTTTATGGCCTCCCCTGGGCCACACCCACAAAGCAACTAATCGATATTGTCTATAGATTTACGACCAATAAATTTCACTTTCAGCTGCATTGTGTGTGCAGCCAAGTGGCGCTCCGGCTTTAGATTTGACTTGTCGAGTTTTCCGTTTTACATTTTCCATTTTCAGTTTTTAGTTTTTAGTTTTTAGTTTTCAGTTTTCATTTTTGAGCTTTGAGTTTTCAGTTTTGATATTCAGTTAAATATTTGTCATAATTTATTTAATTTTGTGGCTTTATTTAAGTTGGCTTTATTAGCCGGCCGAAACTCGTTAGACTTGGCATTTGTAAGTTAACGGCTAATGCATTGATTTGTGGTCCAGCGTTCAGTATTTGAAGTGTGGAGGATTAGTCGAAGGTGTTCGCTGATTGCAGTCTGCTAAATCCGATTACAGATCTTAAGTAGTTGAAAACTGGAGCGTGTCCAGCTACTACATTTGGTTAATAAGAGCAGTCAAAGCTTAAGATAATACAAGAAGGATGATGCGATGGAGTATTTGATTTAAATGGGTAGACTTTCAAGTAATACGCTTAAATCTATTGAGAGTTATTTACAGGAAGACTGGAGAACTTGGTTTGGCTTAAGGTAGTGTGTGATATATGTGCATAGATGATAGCTCAAGATATGCTTATGAATATTTCATTTTATTTATGGACTTACGATCATCTGTGGAGATCAATTTGGCATCTTTCCTTAACACGGAGACATTTACACGTGCATATTAATCATTCATGGATTATTTTGCTTTATTTATTGACTAAAGATGGATATCATCCATGTATATCATTTCACTAACAGAGAGTTATTTTCATATATCATTCATTCTGATCATGAATATCTTGCTTAGGCATCTCTTTCTTTATAAAATTGATTCCATGCGATGGAACGGTATATCATTCTGTCGCCTTTAAATGTGGCTTTGAATTCTTTGCAATTTATATAAATCATTGCTAATCTGTATCACTCGTTACCTATTTCTCTTTTCACACTTGTATATCGTTATTATTATAGTCAGCCGTGTTATTATCGGCTATCTCTGATAGATAAGTCATATAGCATTTCTTAGTCCATAGCTCAGCTCTCCTTACAAATCGATCTTCGCAGATCAATAATCAAATTTGCATTGAGACTCAAATATATTATATTTGCGCTCAATTACGGAGGTCAAGACCCCTCTTAGAACACACTCACAATTAGTTTTAATTGATCTGATTACACGGTCGGGTGTATTATTGAACGCGGTTTTGAGTTACCAATGCGACTCGAGATTCAAATCGATGTTTCGCAGGCACCTGGTCAACATTGGTTGGTTGACCCAACCCAGGCCAACATTTTGAACTCTGCAACAGCAACAGCAACAGCAACAGCAACAGCAATAACAACAACAACAGCGTCACAGTAAACGGCAAATGGCTTAAACGAATGCAACAATTGAAATTGGAATTGGAAACCAAAAAGCCCGCAGTTTTGCTTTTGGTTTTTGGCGGCTGCGTTTTCATAACATGGCAGCAGCCACTGCCAACAACAACAACAACAACAACAACAACAGCAACGGCAACAAATGTTCTGCTCATTTTTGGCTATCAGTATCAAAAAGCAAAGCAGCAACTGCAAAAGGTCATAAAATGTGTTGCCGCTTGTTGTTGGTCGTGTAAATTTTTACACGCCGGCCAAAAAGGCCGCCAATTGTTCGACTGTTGCAAGTTGCAACTTGCAACTGTTGCACGGTTCGACGGCATCTGACATGCAACTCTCGACGAGCATTCAACTGTCAACAGTTACTACCGAAAGACAACGGCCGTTAAATGCCGCCAAAATAACTCAGAGCCAGGCCAACAGCCAACAGCAAACGTTTTGGCCAAGCTACAAATCACTTTTACTTGAAATTCGGACAGAGAGGCTGAAAACCTCTAAAAGTGCGCTGCCAAGCGCCAGTTCCGAGCCAAATCCAACCAAAAAAAAAAAAAAAAAACAAACGTCGGAGTTTAGGCCCGGCCAATCGAGCTGCTGTCCCTGTCGGCTGTCAGGCAAATGCCGAGAGAGCTGCGGGCCATGGTGTAAAAATTATTTAAAGTATAAATAAAATTCTCTAAATATTTGCGAGTCGATTTTCCATTTAGTCGCCGTCGCTGCACTCGCAGCAGTCGAGGAAATTAAGGTGCAATAATTTCGGATCATTAGGTTAAATTTGTCACGACCCGCTGCACGACGATTGGCCCAGCTCCGCCTCGAGTATCGAACTGTCCGAAGAGGTCCATTTGGTTGGTGATCGGTGATTACAGCTGCCCAGGCTGTCCAGGCATAATTTCAGTATGTGCATTTTGTTTTCGGCTTCGACTTCGGCATCGGTTTCGGTTTATTTGTACGCTAGGTGGCGCTGCCAACAAATTATGACACAATTCGCTGGCCAAATTTGGTAAGCAGTTGACATTTGCCGTGTTGTTTCTCGTGTTGTCGACTCGGGCTATCATTAAACAGCGCTATCAACATGGCATGTTGACAACAAACGCCTGGCAACATGCAACATGCAACATACAACATGTTGTTGCCCCAACTGTTCAACTGTTCAACTGTTGCCGTCGACTAGTCGGGAAAGCGCGACTGCGTGGGTGTCACTCCGTTTTATATAACTGACCGCTATTAGCGTCAAGTTGAAGCCGTCTCTCGCTCCCTCTCTCTCTCTCTCTCTCCCTCTTTCTCGCTCTTTCTCTCTTTGGAGCTCTGCTCTGTGGTGCATTCCACAAATCGATTTCGCTGCGCACACGCACTGACCGCAATTTTGCGGTCTAGCCAATGAATCATCGAGTCAAACCGCAAAAATCGCACGCGTCGCTGTTAGAGATGGGCGCGTGACTGTGACTGAAATATCGTTTGCATTCATTTGAATGCGGTTATTAATAAGGATGAACTGATATAGTAAACAAGACAACAAATATTGTGAGGCTTCCTTTAATTGTATATCAATTTCTTCACTTCCATTTATATTCCATTTGTTTCAGCGGGTTTCACTTAAGCGCATCTTTAATTTAATTCGATAGAAAATTATATCACAAGGCTTAGACTAAGGATTAATGAATAGTTTCTCGATTACATATTCTACATCAAAAATTTGTAGATAATATTTTTATACTCAATTATCAATCCATTTTCCTCCTCTATACTCTGTCTATCGAAATAGTTTTTCATCTAATGGATTGTCTTATACATAGCTTACATATTTTAACAAATTTTCCACACAATTTGCACGTTTTTTTTTTTTTGTTGAATTACATCCTGTATAACTCAATATTTTTAATTTTTTTAATCTTAGCCTTCTCTAAATGGCCATTTTTTGCACGAAGCCCCGTTGCACGTTGCCTGCTGCATGTTGCACGTTGCTCGTTGCCCGTGGCCCATGTGTGTGGCATTTCTGTCACTTGACGCTGAATTATTTTCACGCCTTTTTACAAATGTTTGCAGCTTGAAAAGCGCAACCAAAGCGGGGGCGACACACACACACACACATATATATATATATATACACAAAGTTGTTCCACTTATGGTTAACGCCATGGCCTCCACTGGAGCTCAGCTCAAACTCAAACTCAAACTCAGATTCGGACGCGGACGCGGACTCGGAGAGTCCGACTCGGTCAACATGCAGATTTGCTCATAAATCTGACAAACTCAACGCTAATATTTGCAGACTTCGTTAGACACACTCAAATGAATTTGATATGCCTTAAACGGACGGACGTACAGGGTGTGGAGGCGGAGGTGGAGGTGGACTCTGCTGTCCACTCTTTGGCATTGCCTGACAAGTGTAAAAGTTGACCAATATGAAATTCAGTTAAGTTTTATCTGATTACGAATTGTAACTGGCAACTGAATGACCAAATGTCATCCAAGCGCTGACCAACTGGCCAAGTGACCAACTCCAAGCTCAACTGGGAGCCAAGAGTTCGATCGGTAGGCCGGCGCCTAGGCTTTTGTGGCGCCTCCAATTACATAGGCTGGATAATGTGTCAACAGGTTGAAGCAGGATTCTGGAGCCGGGGCCATCTAATTGTCAACCATTTTGCTAACAAGGCCAGCAGCTAGCCAGATAATACAAATTTTCGTTCTTTATAGCCGGCGCTTGCTCGCATGGAAATTGCTTCGATTGGCGGCCAAGAAACAGGCACCACTCGACCACTTAGTGGTGCTTCTGCTGCTTGGCAACCGCTCATTTAGTGGCAGAGTTTAAAAAGCAATCAACACGTGATTATAATGATGCGACCATCGAGCGAGCTCTCGATCTGACCAGCTGGCTGGCTGACTGGCTGACTGGCTGGCTGTCTGTCTGTCCGACTGGCTGCCTGTCTTACACTTAATTGGCCACAGATCATGGCGAGGCGCAACCACAGTGGTTCCTGTGGCTGCCGCTCTTTGTTAATAAGCGGCGCATTCATTGCATTTTGCATTTTGCATTTTGCATTTTGTATTTTGTATTTTGTGGAGCTGCCCGTTGTTGACAGTAATTTGCTGGCATCGAAACTCGTTTCGAATTGCAGTTGATAATTTAATTTGCATAGTGCCAATTTATGCTCGGCTGATGGACAACTGGACAATTGGACAACTGGACAACTGGACGACTGGACAATGCGAGGCAGGCCATGGGTTAAGCAGCAGCTTCCATCCGCTGGCACTCCGGCCCGCTTTCTTATCAACTGATTTGCATCTACACTCGTGTTTATTTCTGCACCATTTGTGTTCGACGATCGTTATCTGCATCCGTTTAAAATGTTGCGCTTTTAGTGGCTGCTCTTGTAAGACAATTTGTAGCAAGTGGTTTCCATGTTCATGGGAATATAGTTTGCATACCAGCCAGCCAGCCAGCCAGCTAGATAGCCAACTAGCCTGCTAGCCAGGTTACATGTGTTTGCTTTTGTGCTGCCTAAAAGTCGCCAATGTGCTTGTCGCTTGTACAAAATGCCACCCAGTGGGGCAACCAGATGCTGCATGCTGCATGCTTCATGCCGCATGCCGCACGCGGCCTTAAAGTCTGCGTTTTTATGCTGCCTTTTGACACGCAACTAGCACAAAATGTTGCCAACGTGCGCTGTCCACGCTTTGATGACACTTTTTTAATTAGTGGCAGTCGCGGCAGCTGCCACTGTGCAACAAATTGTTGCCTCTATGGATTTTTGGCCAGACGGTTGCAAGTGCGGCAGCTATTTGGGCCAAACATAACGCTGACATCGCGTGCTGACAGCGTTGGGAGTTGTGCAGTAATTAGTCATTATGCATAGGCACAGTGGTTAAAAAGTGCTCAAAAAAATGTCAACAAATTGTCGCACATACCAGAAGCAAGCAGAAAAAGTAGTCAAAATCATGGCATCTTTTTAATATCTGACTTTGTCATTATGCATGTGCACAGTGGTTAAAAAGTGACAAGAAAGAGGCAACATACCAAAGTTAGCTGCAAAAAGTAGTCGACAAACTTCTTCTTTCGCATATCTGGCTCTGAGTTCGATCTTGATCATTACGCAATGGCACAGTGGTTGAAAACTACTAAACATGGTAACAAATGAGAACATTAAGCAATACTTACTTACCTTTCTCATTTTAATATTTATTTATCTGGATATAATTTCGTCTAATGCATCACTGTGCCGCACACTGGCTAAAAATATTATAAATTTGAGCGAAAACTAGTTTAATCGAAATCTTCTTCGAGATATCTGCTTTTACTCTCAATTTTTAACTATCTACTAGTCTCTATTTCCGTCACAGCTTTGCTTCACTGTTGGGGCGCAGAGTGAAAACCGCACTTGTCGTTTTTATTGCGTGCAACTAATTAAAAACTGTAAACTGTCAAGAGCTCAGCGACAACCAATAATAATTCATGTTGCGTTTCGCGGCCATTTGCTGGGCCAAGTTCGTTGCCTAAGTCTTTTGTTTTATGCAATTTATGAAACTCTCAATTGTCTGCGAGTTGTTTATTTAATGAATTTTTAATAAATTGCCAGCCAAAGCAAACAAAAAGTAAGTCGCTTGATTTTACAATTTAATTGCGGGCACTAACAAACACAAAAACAAATAGATATATATATATATATATAGTTGAATAAACAATTGTCGAGTGTCCGGCTGCAAGTCGGGGGTCCAAGTCGAGTGCCCTATAGATAGACGCCTAGTTGAAGTTGAATGCGTTTAATAAATCATAAAAATTATTATTATGGCAATTGCAAATTGCGATTATTCAAAGGAATTCACGGTCACGGCATTTTTTGTCCGGCTGGTCGTGGCAAACGGCAGCTGCCACAGCAGCAACTGTTGCTACTAAAACAATTGTTCTCTCGAGAACAGTAACAACAACAGCAACAACAACAACAACAGTAACAACAACAGCAGCAGCAGCAGCAGCAACTGCATTCGATTGGAGTAATAGGCATTCATGTTTTGATTGTTCTTGTACGCTTTAATGTTGTACAACATTTGCATCGCACTTTGGCTCTGGCCTCCTTGCAGATATATATTCAGATATTTATTCAGCCTGCATTTGGTTTTTGTTCTTGTTTTTGTTTTTGTTTTTGTTGTTTCTATCTGTTTTGTACTTTTTGATGGATTTATGAGCTATGATTTGCGTTCGCGTTTCGCCTGCGCCTTACAGAACTTTAGCCTTCGGCTGCATTTAAATAATTAAAATGTCCAACTCTCGAGTGCAACAACAACAACAACAACAACATCATCACGAATGGCAAAAACAATCGACTAACTGCTGATTGTGTCCATTTACTTGCGGGCGGGCGAATAAAAAGCTCAGCGGGAAATTAATTAGTTGTTGTGATAAATGAAAATTAAATTAGTTGCTTATACTATGAGTGCAAATGACAGCAACTGTTGCCGGCGTGTGGAGTGGAGTGGAATCGAGTGGAGTGGAGCGAATTCGAGTGGACTTGTTTTTGATGTGGAGTGGAGGTCAACACCATAAATTATGACTGTCGTTCGACTATTCAATTTGCTAAGTAATTAATTATCTACATATAAGGAGAAGCCTTTAACGAGCGACTGTCTCCCTTCCTCCCTCTCTCACACTCTCTCTAGGCGTCTCTAGCACTTCATTAAACGTAACTCTACGCTCGCCATTCCATTTGTTGTCTCACACCTGAGATACCTGTCAACTTTTACACTTGGCGGCAATCATTTGCAAAATATCTCAATTATCTGGCGTGGCAAATGTCAGAGAAAACAAATGATCGACAGGCAAAGCAGCTATCAGCCAGCAGCCAGCAGCCCTTCATTTATGGGCTTAACCAATTTTCCAGTCCACAACAACAACAACACCAGCAAGAAGAGGAAGATGAAAAAGAAGAGCGACCCACGCAGTGAAATTATTTCACAAATATCGATGCCAAAGACAACGTGAATAAAGTTCAAGATGAGGCCACATATAAGTAGATACTCATATATATATATATATAATATATATGTATATAAATTCATATTCATATATGAGCTCTGCATATAGAAATTATAATGAAGACATCAACTACAGCTACAACAACAACAACAACAACAGCAATAAACTGACAACAGAGCAAATCGCCTGCCAGCCCACTTTGATTTTTATGGCCAACACACATGAAGATGTTCGATGGAAGCTGCGGGCAGCAGTTAGACAAGCAGGTGGAGTGGTTGCTGGGGAGTGGGTGGGGTGGTGTGAGGGGTATATGGCATGGGGGAGGTACGACCTGTGTAGAGCAGAGCGCAGTTGTAGGTGGTGCCCAAAACAAATTGCAGGCAATCGAAAAGCCGTAAGTATGCTAAATTATCAGGCATCCTCTTCGCTGTCTAAATACCCTAACAGCCAAGCGGGTGCATAAGCCAAGCTGTTAAGGATGTAGAACGTTGGTCAAATAAAGAAACTTTCATTGTTGCAATTCTTATTTTCATCGATGAGAAAACTGTATTTAAGATTTCATATTGTCTTGTAATCAAAAGAAGTTTCTATTTATTCCAATTCCAATTTTAGAGCATCCACGATTCGTCTTTCGCTTTATGAAATCACTTTTCAAAAGTTTTTCCGAAGCTTTCCAATAATGCAGTTTGGCCAACACAAAAAAAAAAAAAAAGTGGGTAAGCAAACTTTTTTCGGGCATTATTATTACGAGTTTTAACATTATTGCTGGACGTCGAACAATTTCGGGCAATAAAAGGCAAAAATTGCTGATAATAATGATGCCAGCGCCGCAAGTTCGTTGCCTAAGTCTTTTGTTTGCTTAGCCTGCTAACTCCGCAGCCAAAATGTTGTCGCACGAGTGTGTGTGTGCAAGTGTGTGTGTGTGTGTGTGTGTACCTCTTTGTTATTATTTACATACTGCTGTTGTTTTTGCTTTTTTGCTTCAATAGTTTCTGATAGTTTCATGCTTGTCATGTTCTGCGCTAAGAAATTGAACTTTTTGCTGTTGTTGTTGTTGCTGCTGCCGCTGCCGCTGCTGCTGCTGCTGCTGCAGTTTTTTGGTCGCTGTGAAACATTTGTCATTTTTACCATTTTTAGCCAAGCGTGACAGGCGTTTGTTGTTGCACTTTTTGCTGTTTCGCTGGGTTTCACCCACTGGCATGCAAATACAACAACAACAACAACAACAACAATAGACAACGTGTGTGTGTGTGTGTCGAGGTGCCTTGCATTTCGATACACGATAAAGATCTCAAATATAGTTAAAACAAACAAGAAATTTATTGAATATGCAACGTATTTTGCATTCGTATTCGCATTTGTCTGGCCAGTTGTTTAACTCTGGTTTATTGTTTTATTTATTGTAGGTGAGAAGTCAAATTTTTGTGGGTGGCTGCAACAGCAACAGCAGCAGCAGCAGCAGCAACAGAAACGATTCATAAATGGCACATCTCGGCATCTTGGCAGGTTTGTTGCCTCAGTCTCTTTTCTGGCTGGCCTTATCTGAGAGCGCACTGTCAAGCGGATATATAATACAAATATACATATCTATATATATATATAGATATACTCGTAACATATATGCAAGTCCGTGCAAGTCCGTGGCGTATCACGGCCCACAATCGCATTCACAATTGCCGCAGACCCCGGGTTAATTTCAACATTAAACAAAATGCATAAAAGAGGAATAGAGCATAGACCAAAAGACAAGCCCATCAATTGATTATTTGTTGCCGAGATGATGCTGTGGATAAACGAATATGAGAGATGTGTAACTATATGTTATAGATGTGGTAAGAGTAACCATAAAAAATGGTGCCTAGAAGTCAAATAATGTTGTAGCCTACGAAGTGTAAAGCAAAGGCGAACAAACCACAAAAATAAATATCATTAAGATAGAGAGAGAGAGAGAGAGAGAGAGGGAGAGGGAGGAGAAGGCTTTCTCTTGATCTGTGTGTATATCATTTTGAAAAGGATTCTGAAAATAAATACATATATCTTATAAATACAATACAGATATAAGAAATCGTATCTTTTAGCTAAGATATCCGTAAGATATATTTCCCTTTCTATATGGCTTTCCATTAGCAATTGTTCAATTATCCTTCTAATTCCTTACGTTTCTATATCTCTTTCCCTTTTCAAATATATTTTCCTTTCTATAAGGCTTGCCTTTTGTAAATATTTAAGTTTCCTTTATACAGAAATCAAATAGTTCCTTAATACTAATAATTCCTTCCGTTTGTAAGTCTCTTTTCTTTTTAAAATATATTTTCTGTGCTTTATAATTTTGCTTTTGTAATGCTCTTTCCTTTATAAAGTAATCAAGTATTCCTTATGCAGCAATCAAATATATCCTTAATAGAATTGGGAGTAATAAATGAATGTGAATTGAAGTTTCGCTCTGGACCATTCTGAGACGCATTCAGTGCCAGGTAACACCTTCAATTATCCGAGAGGCTGCCCACGCAGTTGTTGCTGTTTTTTTTATTTTATTTTTTTTTTTCGGTTTCCGGCCATTCTGTGGCACTTGTCTCCATATAATTTGCCGCACTTATTTAGCGGCCTACGCATCCTGCAAAGGCCAAGAATAACAGCAACAATGATGTGGCAAGAAGCGAAAACAGCAAAGACAACAACAACAACAACAACCACAACAGCAACTCGCATGAGTCAGATAAATTAGCCAGGCTGCATTTTGGCTTTGTTTGCTGTTTTTGTTATTGTTTTTGTTTTGGTTTCGGGGGCTCGAACCGAATCGCCTTCAGCCTTTCACACAATTTCGGAGCAGGCGAGGTCAAACGCTGGAGCATGGGAGCCGGCAGCCACCAGCCAGCAGATTACACAACCAGCTCCGATTTGCATATTGCGATTTAGTTAACGGCCAGCGACAACAACAACAGCAACAACAACAACAACAGCAACAACAATAAGACAACCGCCACCTGTTTTGGCCTCTTGGTTTGCATATCAGCTGCACATCAATGAAAACGTTATCGAGCTGCAGAGCTGCTCCAAAAGCTTGCCACATTCATCCACATTGAAAACAAAATCAACTTCGACATCCAAGTCGATGGCAACGCTGCCTTCTAGCTGCGGTAGGCGTGACCCACTGGAGCCACGGAACCAGCAGAGATGAGGAGCCACGCAGCACCACGCGACGACATGAGGTTGAGGCTCTCCATTGTCTGCGGCAGATAATCTGTGATTCGTAAACTCCCACAGGTCAGGCGAGCACATCAATTACTTTGGCACAAGTCGCAGTCGTCGTCGCAGTTGCCGTCGCAGTCACCGTCGCAGTCACCGTCGCAGTCGTCGTCGCAGTCGTTGTCGCAGTTGCCGCCGCTGTCGGAGTTCAGATTCTCAACTCTGGGCAAGCGCCATGGCAGGAATGACCTCTCAATTTATTGTTCAGCTCTTATCCTTTTGGCATATGCGATTTGTATCGACTTAAGCACACACCAAGACACACACACACACACACACACACACAAACACACATACACACACTCTAAATGCTTACGTTGATTGTTTTATTATGATGATGTTAAATTATTGTAATCCAAGCGCGCAATCGCAATCGTTGTCGACATCATCATCATCATCATCATCATCTTTCGGATCGACATCGACATCGGCATCGGCATCGGCATCTGGAGAGCACCTCCTGCTCCTCTCCTTTGGGTGGGCGTTGCTCGGCATATCCTTTGCGTACGCGCCAAAACAAATAAATGCTGCATTGGCTCCACGGACTCCATGGATAACTCCATTCGAGTCAATGGCATGCCTCGGCGTCTTCTACGTGTGCCGCTGCAAACACTTACAGATTACGATCGAGTGGATGCCCGTCCATGGATCTGGCTATGTCTCTGGCTCTGAGCTTGCATCTGGCTCTGGCTATAGCTGTGGCTGTGGCTGTGGATGTGGATGTGGCCTGCCTTGATGCCAGGTCCGTGATAATTTTGGGTTGCACGCTTATTTAATATGCGAATTTTTACAGATAAATGGTGAGAAATAATTTGCGCTGCTTTTGCTCTGCTGCTCCTCTGCCCGCTGCTGGCCTCCACTTCGATTCCAGTCGTTGCGTGGGCGTATGCTCTTTGATGGGGCGTGGCTACACACACACACACACATACATATATATATAAGTATGTGTATAAATATGTGAGTGTGTGTGTGTGTGTATGCGATCACTTCATATCCGCTCTGTCAGTGCGCAAAGGTTATGTTATAATGTTATCTAAATTAGTTTCTGCCTTAAAGTGGTTTCCACACAGGATAAGGTGTATTAAATAGTCAAGAGTCCAAGGCTAATACCTAGCCAAACAATCGCTAGCACTCAAAATAATATTCTATAGCAGAAGTGATATTTTCCTCTCTGGGCTGGATGCGACATTCTCGTATTTTAGAATTTCTCGGACTGGTTCCTTTTTTCTCTTTTTGAAATTGTGATTAAAATTCCTTGATAAGCTTTTGTGCTATATTTAGAATAATAATTCGTTGGTTGAACTGAACTTTATTATTGGTTTTTGCATAACCTATCTTTATGAACTTATAATTTGTTTGGAAAAGCTTTCAAGAATTGTGTTCTTGGACTGCCTTAACTGGCTTTTTATATAAATCATTCTCATTTTAAGGTTAGATCTTATCTTTATCCGTTACATCTGTAACTTTAAATATTATTAATAATTTAATTATCACATTCCACCCAGGTATATACTACGATCCTCTCAACTGATCAATATTATACATCTTATCTATTTTATCAGCACTCCCATCATTCTTCCCACATTCTTCCATCGCACGATGCTTTCAATTAACCTCTCTCACAAGCTCTTAATCAACCCTCGCTCTTGTCGCTCCGCATTTGCCTTCGCTGTTAGCCAGTTGAGTTGGCCTTTGCCTTTGGCTGTTACACTTCCAGTTGGCTGCCCAGCATTGGCTTCGCATTGGCCGCTTTGGCTACTGGTTTTGATTGAGTTGGCCTGGTCGAGGGGCTTGTGGCAATTGCCAATTGGCAATTGGCGTGACATTTACGCGGGTCGACATTAGCGACAAAGTCAAAGCTGCTGAGCTACGCAACGCCCACACCAAGATCTGGGTCTCTTGGCCAATGACAGAATCAGATGCGAGGGCGGATGCGGAGGCGGGGGCAGGGGCAGGGGCATGGCCCTGACTGTTGCCGCCACATTCCAAGTGCGATGCCTCGTAGTCGCAGTCGGAGTCGGATTCGGAGTCTGGAATGCTGCGAGGGGCGAGCATTTTAATTGTGAGAACTTTGTTGCAGCCATGACCAAGTTTTCGTATTGGAGGCCAGCCAAATGTTTGCTTATCAAGAGATTAGTTCGATTCGTTGACTCCGAATGCGCCAAACTCTGCGCTGACCGGCGCTCGCTCGTGTGGCATGCCCCTTGCGCCATGCGGCATGTGGCATGCGCAAATGTTTATTTTGCGCTGGCCAGTGAGGCAGATGGAAGATAACAAAGCTGCAGCCACAATTCGGGGCTTTGACTTGGCGCCAAAAGAATCTTGCCACCCTACAGGCGACTGCGACGTCGACGGCAACGCCGACGTCGACTGCAACTGAACGCGAATCAAGATGCCGACTGGCAACTTGCAACTTGCAACTTGCAACTTGCAACTGGCAACTGGCTGCGGCAACTGGCAAAAGAATTGCCAGCTTTTGAACTGTTGGCCAGTTCGATTATGCAAAAGCGGCTTCATGTGTGTCTTGGCCAACGCTGCGGGGGCTGGCGTTTTCTTTATGCCCAAATAATAGCACATAAAACTATAATAGTAATTTTCAAATGGAGAAAGAGCGATGCAATCGCTCTTCAACTGGCCCCGGCCAGCTGTGCGCCAGCCTTAGTCATAGAAAGCCAACAGCCCCCACCGACCCCCAATCCCCAAACACCAAACCCCAAATCCCAAACAAAACCCCAAACCCAGCTTCGATGACCACACAGCGAGCGATGCGATGAGCTGAAATTGAAGCTGTTTTTATACAGCTTTTAGCTTTGACTTTTTGTTTTTATTTATTTTTTTTTTTTTTGGCTGTGGCTTTGGCTTTTGGTTTGGCCGCGTGGCGTCCAGTTAAGAGCTGTGGCTAATTTATGGCCACAGCCACAATGCCACAAGCTGCACACGGGGCTCGAGGCAAAAAGAAACCAAACGAAACACTTTCATTTTTCAAAGACAAAACGCGAAAAATGTTTCAATTTTTGCGAAGAGCTCAGACCTCACCCCATGATGCTAATTTATATGCAGCCCCAGCCCCAGCCCCAGCCCCAGTCACAGTCACAATCAGAGTCGCAGTCACAGTCACAGTCAAAGCCAATGCCAAAATGCGCAATCGAGTAACCAAAAAATAAACCGATGTCGTTGTCGATGTGGATGTCGATGTCAAGCGGAGTTCAGGTTCAAGTTCGGTTTTCGGTTTCGCACTGATGCGACTCAGGTGTAAATTAAATACACTCGGGCTCCGGGCTGCGGGCCACGAAACACCACGAACAACACGAACAGGCGACAGATCAGACTTCATTAGAGAAGCTCCGACTCTGACTGAGAGATGTGCGTGTTCGGCTTTAAGTCGTGTTTGCTCACGCAGAAGCTTGCGAATGTTGTTAATGTAGAGTGTGTTACTAGAAACTATATGAGAATTATATATGTGTAAATTAGAAGTTCAAGTCGAAACAACGTTGTATCTAAGCTTTATCTATATCTAACTCAACATTTAGACCAATTCAGTTTCTTCTTCCTTAAAGTTTTAACTATAAACAGATGACTAAAAAGTTGTTCATATATAAGCATAAATTCACCAACATTTTCATATAATTTCATGATATTTTATAGGTAGCAACTTTTCTATTTTTACAAGTTCTTGCTAGAAGCAGTTGTGAATTATAACTTTAAAGCAAATATTCAATTTCTAATTATGTCAATAACAAGTAAGCTTTAATGTTATATAAACTCACACTCTGCCCATCTCTAACTGAAGGATCAGTGTTTGGAATGTTGTTTTCTTCCTCTGCCACGCTCCTCGGCTGCCTGCGCCGATCCTCCGGATCATTTAAATAGCTATAAATTAATAAGCATCCATTAATTTGGCGACCGGGCGTTGTGCATAAATTTCGTGATTTTCGGATGTATTCAGCGAGTGGGCGGGGTGGAGAGGGGGCGTGCCTGCTTGCCTGGGGGTCAGAGTCAGACAAATTATGTGGCTTGCAACACACGCGCCATAAATTTGTCACTTATGGCCGATGGGGATGAGCACCGAGCTTGAAAGGCTGCTCACCTTTTCCGTCGATCGTTAATATAATGAGGTGAGGGTATTAAAGATTCGGAGAATATAAAGCCCTGATATATGAACAGCAAAGGGGAGGAAGTGTGTGCTTTGTTATTTTCATTTTTGTTGCATTAAAAGTATTGTTTTGTAGGACAGTGAATCAACAAATCTGTGAGAGAAGCTGACATTTAAGAACCGCAGCAGGAAGTCCCGGCCTAAGAGGCCAGGCTCCAGCAACTATCATAGACAAAGCCGCCTGGCGCCTGCAACAATAACAACAACAACAATAACAGCAATAAGTAAGGCCTCTTTGGGCAGGTGTCAAGCTGTGCGTGTGGCACCGCAACTTGGCCAAAACAAGCCCGTAACAAATATGGCCATGCGCCAATGCGACACTTGGCAGCGCTTATTTTTAATTCTCGCATGCGTTGTTTTTCCCACGAGCAATTAAACAAAATAGCCAAAGCAGAAATAAAGAGAAAAAATAAAAATAACTGCTGGCCATGTAATTAGAACAATTAAATTGAAATTTAACAAGCGATAACAGTTACCCCGCACCTGGTGAGCTGCTCACCTGGCCAGCTAGTCAGCTAGTCAGCCGGTCAGCCGGTCAGCCGAGAGAGATGCCAGCGCCATTTCGTCATAGCCAAATGATTCGAGTCGCTCGGCCCGTTTAGACTTGAACTTAATTTGCATAATTGCTGCGTAAATATTGATATTTGAATTTTGATATTGACCGGACCGGCACACACACACACACACACACACACACATACATATATATGTATGCTATGTGGCAGATAGCGATAGCTGCTGAAATGCGGGCAGCCCCAATCGAGTGTCGAGGAACGAGTGTCTCTTTGTGTGTCTCAGATTGTCGCTGTGTTTGTCGTTTGCATTGCCTAATCGACTGTCAATAATTTCACATATTAAATATGAAATAAAACGAGGTATTTAATCAAATGGTGGCGCAGCTGCGACTCCGAGACCCGATGATAGCGCTTTTCAGTTCCCACGCTACCAGCGAGCCAGCTAATCAGCAACTGAATCACAAAGGTGCGTGAAGCCACCTTATGAAGACATCAGTCAATATCGTATCCAAAGAGGCGGAGTTAAGGGGAGGAGTGGGGCATATACTCCACTGCGGTTGACACTGATAAATAATCAAATGCTGACATTTACAAAGGCAGCACTCAGCGATCAGATCTGTAGAAATGCAAATTTCATAAATTTAATAGGCGTCAAAAATGAGACGCAACCCGAAGAAAGTTACAAGAAACTCGTTTATCGAGAGCCAAGCAAAAACTTAGTGAAGGTTTTGATACATATTAAGTGGAAAATGCAGTTAGCTGGTTGAAAATGGGTGTATAAATGGATCTAGATGTAGTGTGTGCATATATTTTTTATATACTATGTATGTGTGTAAAAGCAGGGCTTTTATTCAATTGCATTACTAGAAACAAAAATTTATCTTATGCAATTCTCATATATTCAAGTAAGTCAAAAGGTTTGCATGATCAGCTTTATATGACGCTCTATGCAATTCTCATGAATTCAAGTTAGGCCACAGTCAATAATCACTTACCTTATAAGTTAGTTATTTACGTTTAAGCTCTTATTAAAATGTTTTTTTATTCTAAACCTCCACCTTCTATATTTAACCTTCAAATTCTCTTTCGCTTTCCTAGTCTAAAGTTTTACAGCTATTATTTTGCACATAATTTCATACTTAAATTATAAATAAGAAAATAATTATATTAATTTTTGACTTGCCATTGCCGCTTATCTCATTCTCTTTCTCTCTTTTACTCTTGCTCTTTCCTTTAATGTCGCTTCTCAGTCTCTCTTTCGCCTTCCTCCAATGAGTTCCAAGCTTATAAATTTGTTTGTCTCTCATAAAAGGCTCTTCTAGCACCTATAAAAAGAATAAGAAGCATTATGAAACTTATCTAACTTTCCTTTCGTTTTGCGTTCAGTTTACTTTTCGCAGTTATTTCCGGCCTAAACTTTTTTTGGCTAATAAAGCAATCAGTTGCAGAAGTCCATTAGTTGTTGGAGTAAACGGAGCGACTCTTAATGGAATATTATATGTATATTTGGGAGTACGCGTACATAAATTCCGCATAAAAAAAACCTCTTCGCTGAGGTGCAACAAAATTGTTGCAAGTGGCTGCTGCTTGTGGCACATGTCCAGCGCCTTGTTCGTGGCAACCGAAAACACAACGTGTAAATTATGCCATAACACAATTAGCCACTTTAGAAGTTGGCTTTAACTTTTGGCTGCCTCTTGCCGCTGTTTTTGCCGCTGCTACCTTTTTTTTGGTTTTTTTTTTTATTTTTGGGGCAGGCCATTTGCCACTTACATGCGCCGCAAACATTTTGCAACATGAAACTTTGCTAAAAATTTGTTGCGGTTGCCTAATTAAAAAATCGACTAAAACACCAAAAAAAAAAAAAAATACAAAAACTAAAATTAAAACTAAAACTAAAACTAAGCCAGCTGAGAGCTGACAAACAGGATGCGCTGCCATGAAGGTGGGGGGAGGGTGCTGGGGGAGTGGGGGAGAGGCACGCTGCGGGGGCTGTTTAGTTGTCTCGTGAGCTGCTGACTAAAATTAAATCAAGCAAATTACTTTTATCGCTGGCACGCATCTCGAACGCAAGAGCTTAAGCCCCATTCAGGGACAGAGCTGGAGACAACAACAACAGCTCAGAGGGGGGTGTAGGATAGAGGGGGGCCCGTCGAACAGCCGCGTCCGGGGCCAACTCTTGTGCCTCGAGCCGCAGTGCATAAATTAAAGTCCATAAACCGAACTGCCGGCTAAGTGGCGGACTTCCATTAAGCTCGCTGAGCTGCCAACTGTGCGGCTGATCGATAGCTGTCTATCTCTGTAGACCAATATAGACCAGAGAGCAGAGACCAGAGACCAGAGACCAAACTGCGGCCAAACTGGGCACAGATCTGTCGTCTATATATGTGGGGGAACACACTGTGGCAAGCAGTCAGAAGTCAGAAGTGCGGCTCAGCCGAGGCGCCAGACAATCCAAGTTAAGCTAATTCCCAGATCGATAAAGTTAAGATCGTACGTATAAGGCGACAGCTTTGTACGCCGCCACATTAGAGATTTATGTGTTGCTCCATTTTTCTCAATTATGATTGCTTTAAGAGAATAGAGACCTTTTCAACATGGCCCATTGTTGATTAATTGTTATTTAAGTTATTTGCTTTCAAGATAAATGTGCATTAGCTCAGAGATATGCGAAATAATTGATGATTGATCATTGCTTTATGTTCTAGTTATTAAATCTTAGGATTAAGGTAGACAATGGGCAACTCTATAAAGTTGTCAGTACAATATCAGACCATATATTGAATACAAATGTATTACAGTTAAGAAGATTTTAGAACAAGTTTTCTACTCACGACTTCCTTTGGAACTCATTCTATCTAATCTGCTATTGAGGATCACAATAAATGCTTTAGCTCTCCTTTCTGCTTGCTCGTGACAGAACTTTCTTAGACTAACGATCTATTTAAGACTTTACTTCATCAGCCACAAAATGATTTGCCATTCTTTTCTTCTCGATCGATGATCTGCTTCAATAGATCTCATCGACTGCAGCCCAGTGTGACATAGTACATCCCCTTTCACTGCAGACATATATATTTATATATAGATATATATTCGTGCATAACTGGGTCTATCTATCCACACATCGCAGTTTGTCAGTCAATCGCAGTCGCAGTCGCAGTCGCAGTCGCAGTCGCAGTCGCAGTCGCAGTGATCGCGATTGCGCGCCCGCCTGTCAAATTAGCCGCGTGGCTATAAAAAGTGAAAAGCGTTTGCGACTTGGGACTAGCTCTGGATCTATCCCGGCCAAGTGACACGCCCCCCACAGTCTCAGCCTCCGCCTTCGCCTCCGCCTTTGCAGAGATTCGTCACAGCTGCAATTTTGAAATTCATGCGATACTCGATGACGATCGTTGATCGCTGATTGAGCTTCGATCTGGGAGCTAATCGCATGCAGCAAACAAGTTTCAAGAATTTATTTTTATATACGACTTTTTTTGTTGCCGTTCCGCATACAAAAGTGTTGCAGCCGTAATAATAAAATATGTGAGAGTGAGTGTCCGGGACACTTTTTGATCGTCGATTATGATTTTGTTTGTGCTTCGGCATTTACCATTGCTTTCGAGATCTGTTATTATATATTTATGGCATATTGATTAAGCAATTAACATTTGATTGCGGCACTTAAGCCACATTATTTTCAGTTGTGCAAAATTACATAATTAATCAAAAAACAAAATTGTTTGCATTTGTAATGCCAACAATTTCATTAATTTAACGCAATTAGTTGATGTGCTAATTGCATTTAATACCTCGTACAATTCGCCTGCAACGGGCTTACACACTCTGAACATAGTCTGTAGCTTATTTTTTATTTTAATTTATGTTCTGTGTTAAGTGTCAGACACACAAAAAAGTGACAGCCGAAATGTCAAACTATTGCTGACAAGTTTCAAGTGGAACTGGACAAAGTACTCGAGTTCCCAGACACCTACAAACTGGACAGATATGTGTATATAAATGTATTGAGTGTGTGTATGTGTATCGCATGTCTGTGATCGCTGAAACAATGCCAACAAATTATATAAATCATTTGAAATGCCATGTTCTTAATAGGGCACAAGACATTTCGGACAGATTGGACACACGACATAAACATGGTCAACATGTCCAAGAAGTCGAAGTCCAACTCCTAGTCCAGCAGCTGCTGTGCTTACGCTGCTTTAGTCCAGGGGTAGGGTAACTTATATGAAAGGATTAACGGGACATTCAATTAAGTAAAGGTAAGGTTTAAATAGATCACAGCTTGTGTGTCTTCAAAATGGATTAAATTCGAGCAAATTTGTTTGAGGAATGAAGTATGTGTACGATTAACAGATGGATCAGCTTGTATGAAAGATAAAGACTGGGAAGCATAGCTGATACCTAAGCTTAACTTAAGGTTTATTCTACAAAGTAAATAAAATCACTTTAGGGAAAATATCAGCTTATAAAATACGTATATTATTTGTTTCTCGATGTGGTCAATATTCCAAAAACGGTTTGACTAACAAATAAAAGCCTTTTGGCACAAGTCAAGATAAGCTACGTCAACATAATTTGATAATTTAGGCCCACTGCACAACTGAAACATCATTTCATGCCAAATTTCGAATTTCACTCTCACATTTTCTCCCTCTCTCTCTCTCTCTCTCTCTCTCTCTCTCTCTCTCGTCTGAATGAAAATGTCAATATATATGGAAATTATTTCCAACTTTTCTCTCATCATTATTGGCTGTTGGCCATTTCGGCTAGTTCCCTGTAGCGGATTTTGTCGCACTTCTGAAACTTTTTCCAATTCAAACGAGCCATTTCGATGATCTCCTCCATGGTGAAGTCGTCCTTGATGGCATGCTCCTGCAGGTATTCAATGTACTCCTCCATGTACATCATAAAGGGCGTAAAAATGACATCCAGATGGTTCTTGTAGCGCTTGCGGGCCAACTTAATCAGCTGCTCGTTGCTGCAGTAACCGCTCTTGGCCATTATCGGAATATTCTGTTCAATTTGGGTTCAACACAGGGTCACAAAAGAGTAACAAAAGCAAACATATAAAAAATTTTGTTTAAAGTTCTCACTTTCGACGGCGACTCGAGTAACGAGTGAGTGTGTTTGTGTTTGTGTTTGTGTGTGTGTGTGTGTGTTAGTGCGAATGTGTGTATATCGATACAAAAAAAAAAACAAAAAACAAAAACAGAAAATAAAACACAAAAAAAAAAAAGAACAAACAAACAAGGGAAACAATATTGAGAGAACAATTGAATGAATTGGTTGTCAGACATGCCAGAGCCTGCCGGGGTTCCAGTTTGCAATGACATTTTAATATGAAGTCAAGCCGCATAACCTCCAGCGGCAAACCAAACCTAATTGGCCCAAAATCCAAAGCCAAACCTAATGAACCGAATGGGCTAAAAACAAAAAAATTATATATAAGCAAAACAAAAAATCAACATTGACGCCAACACCGAAAAGCAAAGCAATGTAAATCGATTTGTCGATTTGTCATACGAATGCAACTGAGCAGCTGACAAACCCAAACAAGCGACGCCAAACTGACGCTTTGGCATCTTCAAATGAGTGTGAGCCAGCACCAACAACAACAACACTTGGAGCTTGGAACTTGGAGCTTGAAGCTTGGAGCTTGGAGCTGAGGGTTGCCGACACGCTTGTAGGTCGCCAAAGGTCCTGCCGTGAATTGTCATTGTCGTGAGTTGCATAATGCCGCACAAAATCGACATCGTCAACGAGCAACAACAACAACAACAACAACAACAACAACAACAACAACAACAGCAACATCAACAGCAACAGCAACATAACAATGCTGCACACTTAAGAGTTGTTTGGTCTGGGCCAATTCTTAAAGCTCTTTGCCTCGTTCCTTATTTCTGTGTTGGCCAATTTCAAAGCAATTTCCAAGCATCAGTCGTAAATCAAATACAACTTCAGACATTTCAACACCTTCGCAAAGACCTTGACTTGTGTTGTTGTTGTTGTTGTTGTTGTTGCTAGTGCTGTTGTTGTTGGCTAGAAATCGAAATCCAAATCCAAATCCAAATCAGTAGCAAGCCAAGTGAGTCTGCTAATTTGGCTCATTTTGTTTTTAAGTAATTTGTACTTCACTCCTTTTGTTTTGGCCTGGCTTTCGATGTTGTTGTTGCTGCTTTGGCTGCAACATTAAAGTGCAACGCCAGCAACAACTGTCGGCAAATGGCAAAGCGAGAGATTTGTTCGATAGCTTGAGAACCTTTTTTTTTTTTTAATTTTTTGCTTGCAACTTGGTCACTCGTATATGTCATATGTGAAGCTCAATGCCGCTTTAATTGGAGTTGGCATTCTTATAAAGTCAGACATTATCTAAATATGAAAGTTCAAAGATATATGTATGTGATGAATTCCTACAGGGAACGCGTTTAAAGTGAAGATTAATGGGAATATGTTTTCAGAATTCCCGATTCTTTACTTCTACTTGACTTATATTTCCCATATAGTGAATTGGATTGTCGATGGATTACCTTTGTATAGGATGAACAAGGAAAGTTCTAAATCTTCTTTATTTATCTTTCTTAAATTTATATAGCTTAAACTCTTCATCTGCTTCCCCGTTCACGAACATATTTCGATGTTGTAAAGCTTATCTTGGAAAATCATGGATTTTCTTTATATATATCATCATATATGCCAGATTTGATTATTAGAGACTATTAGAGAATTATTATCTATGCATATTGAAGGAATTTCTATTATTAATATTAATATTATTAAATATTATTCTACACAGCACGCTTGAATCACCTTTATTCAATCCATCCTAGCCTTCATTCATTCTTTATTTGTAATTGCCATTCATTCACATATTTAGTATTTAGTCACCCTTTCGATTACCTTGGCCAACCGTTTTGGCCAGCTCCACATTCGAGGAACATTTGCGCAATCGTGCCACAATTTGCGCAATCGGTTTCTCATGTTCGCCTCGCGAGGTCAGCTTGCGACATCTTCAATCAAACAAAACGGCTGCAACTGCTGCAACACCTACGTGCCACAAAATAACACTGCGACAGGCAACAACGACAAAAGTCATAAATCCAAATCCCATTTGTCTGCATTAGAAAATTATGCAGCCGAACCAAAAACCAAAAACCAAAAACCAAATAAAAAAAAAAAACGACCAACAATAACAACCAAACAACTAACTATGCCACAAACAACTGCAACTACAACAATAACAAACGCAGAGTTTAGAGACCTCTCGATTATGCCCCCCCTCCCCCTTCTTCATACAATCCCTAAGCAAAACCTCGTTTGTTCATTTAAATTCATAAATTAAATTACACGACATGCACAATAATAAAAACGATTTGAGGCCCACACGCAAACAATATTTTCTACTCGTACAGCCAGAGATTCATTAAAGATTTTGCCCACTAAACAGCAACAAGAACAACAACAAAAACAACAACAACAACAGTAACGGCAACAAGCAAAAATGACAAAAAGAGGTTTTTTATTTTTGTATTATTTATTCGATTGTTGTAATCTCATAAGCAACATGCACAATATGTTTAACTGCCAGACGGACGGGCGGACGGACGGACGAACGGACTGGCGGCCAGACAGTATGCCAAATTTACAATTAAAACAAAATAAATGATGATGATGCATGAACAACAACAGCAAGAAGAGGTAGAGGAAGAGCTAAACGCATGCGCGGGCGCCATCATCAACTGCCAACGGGCAACAGCTCGAAGCATCCACCGAGAGTCGAGTTGCTGGCATTGCCAAATTTGGTCAGAGTCAGGCCAATATGTGTGGCAGCAACAAGCGGAAGCCAACAGCAACAACAAAAATAACAACAACAACAACAACAAAAGTCAACTGCAGAAGTGTCATGCGGCAAATGCTAAAAAATAAGAATCGACTCTTTAAAAGCCAACGCCATGGGAATTTTTAGCTGGCGAGTGGGTGAGAGATGCAGTCAGTGGATAAGGTGTGTATAAGTGTGTGTGTGTGAGTGTGTGTGAGTGTATGTGCTTGTGTGCGTGTGAGTGTGACCAATGCGCAAATTTTTAGTTGACACACTGAATTACTGTGAGAATATAAAAAGCTCGTAATGTTAAGCTGCATTCATAATCTTTAGATAACTTCAGCTTAAATCTAATTTGAGCTTTATATTTATTAAGGTTAAAATGGTTTAGACATAGAACATGAGATCTTAAAGTCTTATGTTATTCAGACTCTGTTCAAACCATCAAGAGTTGAAGATAATCTTTGCTGTGTCTGTTAAATATAAATCAATATGATTCCAAGTGGAAAATCAAGGTCAGGTTCTTATCAGGTGTTTTCAGAGATTTTCCTCTACTGGCTAAAGATTCTTCCTCTACTGCTTACCAGTTATTTTTCACTACTTCTTGAGGACAGCTTCCTTAACCTATAGATTCATATAAGTATTATCTCTCGACTCTTATGGAAATTTAGATTCAGCCTTAATATAAGAAAATCTTAGCCACGTTTCAAATAGGAGTCATTATATAATTTATTATAGCCTTTACGTCTTTTATCATATTCTAAGCTCTTAAGTTTCTTGACTTTCAGTCAAGCACTTTTGTTGTACTGCGCACTCAGCATGACTTTTCCAAAACTCCAATAAAAGAAGTTTCAATTATATGCATTAATTTTCAAGATCTGATTGATGTTGCCAAATCGATCAATGTCAGGAAATGATGGCAAGGTTATGACAATTATCAGCAGCAACAGCAACTGCAACTGCAATCACAATCAGCAACAACATCATCATCATCAGCAGTTGCAGCAGCACAAGCAGCAGCAGCAGCTTCTTGCAGTTGCATTTAGCTGTTTTTTCTTTTGGGCTGCCTAATGGCAACTGGAAGTTGGCCAAGTGTATTAATTATACGACACGTTGACCCATAAAACTTACAAACTTGACAATTGTTTTGCTTCATAGTTTTTTTCAACGGCCCACAGTCGATCACATTGTGACTCACTGACCGCAGCCGCAGCAGCAGTAGCCGCGCCCCCTTTGCATTTGCCGCCCCCTTTTTGTATTGTGCGTCGCGGCATTTGCAACCGAGGTGCGTTTCTCTTAGAACCGGCCTGGGTCTTGGGACCGGCTGCTGCTGCTGCTGCTGCTGCAGTTGCAGTTGCCGCAGTTGCTTATTGCCAAGCCATTTATTGCCTTCATGGCACTCAATTTGTTTGCCCGCCGGCTGCTGCCTCAATAATAAAATGTTTTTTATTATACAATTTAGTTGCTTTAACTTGCGTGTAAATCGCCTTTTTGCATATTGACACATAATCATTGTCTTTGCCAGCACTCCACTGTGCCGCTAAATGGGACGGAACTGGTCGAATTTTGGTTACCCTTGCTGTAAAGATTGTCTTTTGGCTTATGAATGATGTAATAGAAAGTACTGTTAAAATATGTTGACTGAAATGGAATCAAAATAATAATTACATAATAATACAGCTACTACTACTACTACTAATAATAATAATAATAATAATATGATATAATAGTAATAATAATTATAACTATAGAAAGCGCATTTAAATGGTAGATAGAAGAGACATTATTCTATATCTATATGAGAATATCTGCAATATAAATGATATATTATGATAAATACAACTACTAAATATACTTATATTCAAAAATGAAAATCTGTACATTATAGTATAGAATATGTACCCAACAAACAACCCGACTTAGTCAAGTGCACACATGTTAGGGTATTGCAAAACTTATTACACGTTGAGCTGAAAACCGTTGCAAACCTAATGAACATTTTCATTTACCTGGCTGCAACGCGTGGGTGGACTGCGACTAAGCTACACGGCAAAGCAAGAGAGAGCGCGGAAGATGGTGAGAGGGGAGGGAGGGGCAGATGTGGAGACCGGCTCTGGGTAGATCCCGACTAGTGTTAGGCGAAAAGCCTGCCATAATTTAACAGCTCTAATAAGCAAAGCGAAAAGTTGGTACTTTCTGATTGGCTGTGGACTGGGCCAAAATTCTTGGCTAATGAGGCTAATCACAGCCAACCAAGCGGCCAACTGACAGTGGCGACAACATGGCTAAGACGTTGCTCAACAGGCCGCCTTTTAATGGAGTGGCAACAAGTTTTGCGACGCTGCAAATAATAATTTTAATACCATTTACATGGCGACTGTCTTGATTTAAAGTGGGTGCAATTAGTTGGCTAAGAGTATTCAGTTACCCACATTTATATGTGTAGATGGCTTTTGGCTTAAGCTGACAGGGCCACAACTGTGGCCAATATCACGATCCGTTGCCGTTGTTAAGTGACTCACCGGAATATTTACACCAAATTTGCAACCTGCATATCTTCAGCCGCTTTGCTCCCTCAACTATCAGCGAAGCTGTCTGCCAGGTAAACGTACTGTAAATTGGATGCTGACCTTATAAAGGTGAGCAACGTGCGTCTGGCGGGCGACCTCTCTGGCTGGAGCTATCGATTGTGCAAGCTACTAGTTGCCAGCTACTATGTTGCATGCCTCATCATAAAGCATGCCCAATGGACAGCGGCAGCAACAGCAACAGCAACAGCAACAAAAGCAACAACAGCAACAATAGCAACATGCTGCTGCATGATTGAATTACATTTTGCACAGCAGCAACAGGCAACATGCAGGCAGCAACAGGGCAGAAGCCAAGCAACAAAAGCCAGTCAACATTGTTGCCAACGGTAGCTGCAACAGCAGACAACAACATTGTTGTTATTGTTGTTGTTGCTGCCAGCCATGTTGCTGCCAAGAGCGTGAGCATTGCACGTGTGCATGTGCGATAGTTGCCTGTTGTTGTTGTTGCATGTTACTGTTGTTGCCTGTTAGCAGTTGCTGCCGGCTTTAAGCCCCGACGTCCACGTTAACTAATTAGACGTCATTGTCTGCTCTCTGAGTCGCCTCTTTGGCATTTGTGGTCAACCGAATGCTCCAGCTGCATTCTGTAAACCCTTGTCAAAATTGTTCAGCATTTAGTTATTGTTATATTTGAATAGAGCTAATCGATATGAGTTGATCAAAATATCTCTCTCGATTGTATCTTTCAATAATGGGATATTATTCAGACTAGACTTGAAGCTTAAAAGAACAAACTAAGTATGACAACTATCAATAGTTGTTCGAAAATGTTTGAAATATACAATTTTCAAAGTTCTGACTTTATTTGGAATGAATTGAAATTTCAACACAAATTGCGATGCATTGACATTATAATAATATTGAGATTGATAGATTTCAAAAATATATAATTTAAAAAAAAAAGATCCTTAGTTCATGCTTAGCCACATTTTCTAAAAATAGTGTTATAAGTAATTGACATAATGTTAGTTTTATAGAAGTCATTTTAACTTATTCGAAAAGCTTTAATTTTCGAAAATGGAAGCTCATTTGTCTAACAATCATTGATATTGAAAAGTCGCAGTTGACTTCGACTTTTATTGAAAATTGTTATGTAACCCTTTGTCATGTTTGTCAAATTTGGCCAAATTCAAGAGTTGCATTTGTCGAATTTTAATCTCTGGCACAAATCCGTTCGACTTGGAAAAGTTAATTTTTTCAAAGATCGGACTTCATTTAGCCAAATTACAGAGTGTCCAAAATGGACAGCGGCCATTGTTAACTTGTCCATTGGTAAAAGGGGTCATTATGTCAAGGATTTCAGTGGCTGCCACAGCAGCGTTGCTGCTTGCAACGCGCAACTGGCGGCTCACATGCTGCAGCCGCAGTTGCTGCCACAGTTGCTGCCGCTGTTGGCTTCCTTATGTTGCCGCTGAGTCATAAGCTGGCAGCATTTCAGTGTCATTCAGCTAGCGGCTACTGTTGCACGTTGCACGCTGCTGTTGCAGTTGCAGTTGCAGTTGCAGTTTGCCAGCTGCAATTAAACGAATGACAAAATGACTGACAATTCAAGCGACTGTCTGTCTCCGACTCACGTCTGTCCAGCTGTCGGCCAGTCAGCCTTTGGGTAATTGCTAATCCCGCTAACGAGCCGATTCAATCAGATTCAAGCCAAGGCAAGTTGGAGCTGTTGGAGCTATTGGCCTGTCCAGTGGGCGGCACATTAGTTTTTTTTTTTTTTCTATTTCTCTTTTTTTTTTTTCAATATATGCAACTCGCAACTGGCAACTGGCAACTGGCGAGCGAGTGCCGAGTTAATGTGGCCAATGATTACGTCTAATGATTGATTGCCAAAGATACGCCACCGATCTGGCCAACAGTCGAGATCCATCGAGAGTAAAATTGCAAATGAAACTGAAATTGAATCGCGACGAGGCGAAACGAAACGAGATGAAAGCGAAGACCAAAACCAAAACCAAATCCAAATCCAAAACCAAAGCCAAGTCTCAACTCTGAAGTCTGCAGTCTGCAGTCTGCAGTCTGAAGTCTCGACAGCGACTGCAACTGCAGTTAGGAACCAGTTGCAGTTCCGAGCATCGCTCGTGATGTGGCTGACCCACTGAACCCACTGGCGGTGCCTGCAGTGGGTGGCTCTTGGTTCAGTGGGTCTCCCAGCGTTTCGTCTCGGGTGCAAATTGCACAAAATATATTGAAATACGAGTAATGCGCGTACATTAAGCATTATTGATTTCGGTTGCATAATTAACTTAATCTCCAATATAAGTTTATATTAACCGCCGGATCAGAGAGCAACAACTCCAAAACTAAATTGAGTTGAGACACAAATTTAACAGGATTTAGCTGCCGTTGCAACCGTTACGACTTATGATTTTATATAAAAAAAATCATAACCATAAAATTATCTATATATTTTCCTCTTTATTAGCTTTTCTCCTACTCTTTCTATAAATTCGAATGCAGCATTATTTGAATTCATGAAAACCGCATAGAAGAGCAGAAATCTTCGGCACATTTTTTGTTACTCGATTTCCGTTCGTTTAATGTATGAGAATCGCATAGAAGGGTAAAATTTATTAAGAAGAAACATTTGACTTTTTACGACAAGTTTTTGATACATTTTCTAGAGCTTTATCCATGACTCCATCTCTAGAATTATACAAACTTGGCACTACTTGAATGCATGAAAATCGCATAGAAGGGCGGCACTTAACAAATAAAAAAAGTAGTCTTATTTAGGCCAGATCGGCTCTTTAGTTTGCACGTAAAACTTCTGTGAAGCATGCCGAATGCTGCATTTGGGCCATAAATCGCGCCCGCTGTGGCAAACAACTTCATAAACAGCGCCAAAAACGTCGACGCCAACAGCTAACAACAAATTGCAATTTGGCCAAATTGCTGCGGCTAATTGGCACGCGTACAGAGTTCCCCACTGGAAACCAATACAAATGAAGAGAATTCACTTAAAATGCAAATTTTTACCTTAACATATGCCGCACGTGTGCCCAGCAACAACTGCAACAACTGCAGCAACTGAAACAACTGCAACAGCCGGCAAACATCTCGAGCAACAGCAACAACATTAACAACAACAACAACAACATTAAGAGCTCCCCAATTGAAGGTGGCTCCGTTGGTATTGGCCGTAATTTGTTGGCAACACAATTGGTCCGCAGCATGTTTACGCAGATGAAGACATAAAACTGACTTTAAGCACCGAACTTGTTGTTGTTATTGTTATTGTTGTTGTTGTTCAGTTGTGTTTGGCTTTTAAGTGCGTCTGCCTCGTTCTTGGCGAGCAAATGGCCAAGAGCTGCCTTCGCCTTGGCCTTAGCGGCAAATTGGGTCTGCCCACTAGCCCGAATCGAGCGAAAGTTGCGACCGGCTGAAGCTTGCCACAAAAATAATCCTTGAAGCTGCAACGGCAAATGCTGTTGTGGCAAATGTTTATTAAACAATTACAATTTATGTTCGCCACATGTAAATAAACCAAATTGGTCACGTTTTGCCCATTGAAATTAAGCACTCGCAAACACACTCACTCACTCACACACACACACACACACATGCATATACACTCACATATAGCCGAGTACATCAATTTATGCTCAACACATAAATAGTTGCAATTTATTTGGCAGCTCAGCATTTTGTTTGTTGCTGATGCTGCCCCGCTTTGTTGCATGCCTCATTGTTTCCATGTTGTTCAATAATTTACACAAATTTAATATAAAACATTTTGACCGCTTGGCCCCCAATGCATATACATATATAAAATAGGCGGAACGAATTAAGTGAGGCCGATTTATAGTGTTTCCTCTTACTATTTTACAATATCAACCAAATTTTTTGATTGTTATTTTTAGTAAAATTAATAAATAAATTAAATATTGTTTTATTTCCAGTCCCACATTTTCCTTTTTATAATCAAAAACCCGATTATCGTAATATCTGATTTTACTTTTATTTAACTTGCTTAGCCACATCAAACAGTTGTGCAACAGTTGAGTGGCTAATTTGTCTGTTATCAACTTTGAATGTTTCGCAACATTGCTGACGAAACACACAGTGGAAGTGTTTGCAGCTCTTCTTCTGCTTCTGCTTCTGCTTTCACTTCTGCAACACTTAAGTCGAGCGCTTAGGGATAACAAACAGTTTTGCAACAGTTGAGCAGCTGGGTGGCAGTTTCGCAACATAGTTGACGAAATGTGCATTGCTGGTGGTGAATTGACCGGCTGTGCTTACAGTTAACCTTCTCTTTCTATCAGCTGACAGCAATAGCCAAAATAAACAAGAACAACAGTTACCGAAACAGTGATAGCAACAACAACTCTTGATTGCTTACCGATACCAATTAGCCATTTTGTAGCAGCAACATTTTTGTCACTCAACATATGCAAAAGACTGTTGGTCTTGTTGTTGCTGTTATTGCTGCTGCTCGCATTCGCATGCATGTGTAGCAACAATGTTTGTCAACACAATTGTTGATCCGCGCAGCGCTGCAGTTGTTGCTGTTGCCATTGCTGTGTGTTGCTAACAATTGGAATTTATGCAAATGATCGCCGGCCAATGCGTTGACAATATGTCACATGTCACTTAGCACGGCCAATGGGCCAAACAATCGATGGTTATATGTATGTATATGTATATATAGATATATAAAGTTTGATTTTCATGTGGCCCGCACGTTCTGAACTCGAGCGTTTGACCTCAAAAGTTTGCTTAAAGCTGAACATTTGTGCAGAGCATTTCATTGCCTGCCTGATTGCTGACTAATGCCCGATTGGATCGATTGTTGGATTGTACGATCATTGTTGTTGCTTTTGTTGTTGTTGCAGTTGATTAATTGTCAAATTGCTGAAATGAGTGCAAAAACTTGTTCGCCTGTCGCGTCGCGTAAATCATTTCTCACCCGCCTCAAGTATTTGACTGGACGTCGAGCTATTGTGGTTCGCAGCTCGCATATCTCTAGCGACTAACTCTAATGAAGTTGTTCAGCGACACGCTCTCTAATGCCGCCCACTGAGCTAACACCAACCCCTCTCTCACTCTCTCTCTCGCTCTATCTCTCTCTCTTTCGCTCTTTGTGTGTCTTCTTGCATTACGCGCGTGCGTGCTGTCTGCTCAGAAGATTGCAATCGACAAATACCAGACTCACACTTGGTTCCAAACAAACTCCGACTCCGACTCATGGTTCCGATTCCGAGTGATTTATAGGTAACGCAATCAGCCAGTCGCGATATCGAGTACTGACTGTTAGATTTGATATATGTGTGTTTTGGGGGCACGCGCAGGATGTTGTTGTTGCTGTTGCTGTTGCTACAGTTACGACAGTTGCTGTTGCTGTATTTGGGGAGCCCCATGCCAACAATTAACGCATGCGTGCCAATACACAGATTGCGATCAATATGGCCTAGGCAAATGGCCAAAAGCCGTTGACTAAATTGCAAACAGCCCGAAGTTTCCTTTGGGTTTACTCAAAATGTTACACAAATTATGTTAAGTAACTAATACATAAGCCGATAACAGTTGTTGTTGCTGTTGCTGTTGTTGTTACTGCTGATCAGTCTATGAAATCTCTTGGTAAGAAACTTCAAAATCCTTGAGTTTATTGTATAAACAAAATTTTAAAGTTTGAATTTTGATTTGGCGTTGTTTTTATTAACATTTACATGTTGTGTTTAACACATAATGTTATGCATCGCTCTTAAAATTATTTTCACAGTTTATTTTTATTAGCAACATGTTTGACGTTCAACAACTTATTTGAAAGATACGAAAAAACAACATTTATAATGTCAGATCGTAAATAAAAATGTTTGAAAGAGGCTAAACAGTAAAACTAAAGAAACATATTGATGAAAATACTTATACATATATATATATATATGTGTGTGTATTAATACCTATGTATGTGTGTGTGTATACAGTGTTGCAATAGTTGGATATCTATGCTAAGTAGAAACTTTGATCGGTATTTTTCAGAGCTCAACTGACACTCAGCTATCTGTTCTCAAGCTGTAAAGTGTGTGTGTGTGTGTATGCGTGTGTGTGTGTGTGTGTATGTGTGTCGGGGCGAAACGCTAACGAGTTCATTCATATCATTAGCCTCCGACCAAAAGCTCGCGCCATTATAACACAAATATTTGCTAACAATAACGGCCTGGCAAACGCCATTAAAGCCGGCTACACGAATTGGGCTTAAACCCCACAGCTGAGGCTGTTGCTGAAGCTGGAGCTGGAGCTGGATCTGAACTTTAACCCTCATTTGCGATCAATTCGTGGCGATTTCGAACCTCGGCGTCTGAATATTTGCGCTTTTTGTGTGTCGAACGTGCAGAAATCCAGTAAAATTTAGTTGCTCACTTTTATGTAATTTCCCTTTTTTTCCATCAAAAGACAACGAAACGAGCCCGGCTGCTGAGCCACTGAGCCAGTGCCTAAAAGCCCAAACACCCAACCTGGCCAAAATGGCCCGCCCGCTGCTCTAAACGGGCATGAAAGTGATTGCCAATAATTGCATAATCTGCCAGACAGCAGGCGGCAGAGAATTGCTTGAACAGGTTGCACTCACCTCCCTACTCCCCACTCCACACCTCCCCCTCTTAATCTCCTCCCCCTTGCTCGCACCCTAAGCTCCCCCGATTGTTGGGCCTGATTCACAGGCTAAGAAAAAAGTGAAATTTGACATTGAGGCAACAGGCACGATCGATTGATCGAGTGATCGGACGTCAATGACCAGTTAAAGTTGCTAAAGCTAAAAAGTAAAATCGAATCGAATACCCTGCAACAAAGAACACATTCATTTACCATATATCCACTTAACATATATATATATATACATATATATATTTATATATACAGGGAAAAGCATTCTCACACGAAAGACAAATAAAAGGTGAATTTATCACGCACCATGACTAATTTCCTCGCAAAATTTATGACACTCTATATATACATACCCAAACATATGTTTATTATACATACACATCTATATATAAATATATATTTTTTATCACTAAAGGTTGCAAAATGTGACAAAAACAAAACCAAGTGCTAAAAATCGAATTGCCAAATCGCCAATCGCGATTTTTGGTATTTGTTCTGCTTACTTTTTTTTCCCTGCTTATAAATATTTAAATTCAATAAATATTTTATATATTTTTATGAGTAGCGCAATTTGTGTTAAATTATTGCACAAGTCCCCAGTTTCGAGAAATTTATGTGGTGTTTGTTTGGTTTGTCTTGTGAATAATGCAACTCGAACATGCGAGCAAGCCGAATCGACCAGAGAAAACTGTAGAAAAATGTTTGAATGCAACGGGGATGATAAATGGACGAGGGATTCGCTATAGAGCTATCATGGATCGGGATATAGATGAGGGAAATGCATAGATAAATATCCCAATAGATATATCAACTAGTTTCATATTTTTTAATATATTGACTTCCTTAAGATCTAGTTATTTCTACTATATAAGAATATTTAGAAATTCTAGATGTAAACCGAATGTATAGTATCATATAGTTTTATACTATAGTTTCTGTTAGATTTTCTACTAATGAGGGAAAGACACAGACCTGTAAATACACATTCCAATCAGCAGTTGTATATGCTAATTACTGATAGATTTCCTAATTCTATACTATATTTTAGTCTGCCACATTATGCAGTACAATAATATATTATACCTTCCCACAGTATGCTAGACATCGATATGATGTCTTTGCTTACAAATAAAGCTTAGGCAAACAGTTGTCCATATATATTTAATAAATAACAAAACAAAGTTTTCTATGCTAATTTCTGACAGATTTCTTAATCATCGAGTTTCCATATGTCTCAATATATATGTATATATATTTTGATTATGCAAGAGAGTATAAATCTTCGCTGCAATTTTGTTAGCGCAAATCGACAATTTGGTTGTTGTTGCTTTTGCAGCAGAAACTAATTATGTTGGAGTACAACAACAACTACGAATGCGATAGTAAAAACATGGCCCAATGCAATTTTCGTCAGGCCAAAATGAAAAAAAAAAACAACGAAATATATAGCTCAAAATATCTGTTCAAATTGAACATGATAAATTCATAATTGTCCATTCAACGAACACGAACTATAATTCATGTTAGAATAATCGAATTGGACGCCATTCAGCCAGGCAATTGAGGACGGCGGCCAAAGCCCAACAGCAACAACAACAACAGCAACAACAACAACAACAACAACAACATCAGCAGCAAATGGCTAACATAGGTCAGGCGTAACGAGTCATTCATGTTGCAAATGTTGTTGTTGTTCTTGTTGTTGTTGTTGTTGTTGCTGTTGCTGTTGCTGTTGCTGTTGCTGTTGCTGTTGCAGTTGCAGTTGCAGTTGCAGTTGCTGCAATGAAGGTGACTCGCAACTGGTATAATTTTTGCTGTTGCCGTTGCTGTTGTCCATTTCGTGGCACCCGCATAAGTCACACTCTGTGGGGCTTAAGGGGCATGCAACATGTAATCCTCGCTGCGATCAACACTCAGCCTTCCCGTCTTGCCTCTCTTTCCAACTGCAGATTCTAGCTGCGAATGCAAATCTTTGACTTTGCCCACAATTACACAAAATGCAGCAGCTTTCGGTTTCACTTGCAACTGACTCCAGGGGCGAGCTGCAGGCGGGCACTTTTGGTGGCGCCACTAGATTTGCGTCACGTTCGCTGCCGCTGCGATTAATACGCAAAACGCTTTGGCATCTTAAACATTGTGGCGTGCGCGGCATTTGCCACAGCTTTTGGAAAAGAGGAAAGGTGGGCGGGGGTGAGGCGGAGGGTGGGGCACAGAGTCGGTGTAGAGATTAATGTGAGTATTGGCAATCAGCATTTATATTTATTTGCCTGGCATTTGTTCAGCCTGTGGGAAAATGCAGCAGGAGCAGCAGAAATTAATGAGCTAAGCAAAAACACATGATCAAGTGATCTATGGTTCGATCTGTGTAAACAGTTTATAATATAATAACAAACGCTATTAACTTGCTCGACTGCCAGATTAGATCTAAGATATAAAACAAGTAGAATGCTCCAGTTGGGGTGTGCGTGACTACAGGATACCCTGGACCCAGCTTCGAGTTCATATTTCACGCTTTCTTACTTACCTTAATGCTATATACATATATCATGCACATGTATCCATTGAATTTGGGTATGCAAAGTTTGAGCTATGGATATACAACTAAAAAGTATGAAACTGTCATATTTGGAGGATCTAGCTTATATAGACTGCGAGTTATGCCTTATAAGTACAGTCATCTTATCGGTTTTTATCAATATTATAGAAATGAGATGGGATATTGGATTAAAATTATTAACTTGTGGTACGTCTGCTTTATAAGATTTAATATTTCTAACTTCAAGTCTCTGAGTCTCGCAGTTCCTGAGATTCACGTGTTCATACACACGGACTGACTAACAGAGAGTTCATCTCTCTCAGGAGCCTCAGAGATAGCTAAATTGACTTAGTTCTTCCTCCTGAACTATATAGGGTCGACCTTCTTCTCACATACAGTCGGGCACAACTTAGTTACCCATTGTTCCCACTTTCTCTAGGTTCCAGGGTATGTGAAACAAGTTCAGCTGTGCTCAGCTGCATTCCCAGCACACAAACGTAAACTATTTAATTATGAACTGGCATATATAATTACTATAAATGGTTTATAAGCATTTGCGATAATTTCTACGCGTCTCGCTAATAAATTAATATCAGTTAATTCGCTTTAGCTAGTTTTTTCCCATGGCTCGTTTCTTGTCTAATTAGCGCTAAGTTATGCCTCCAAAGTGAATTCTCTTTCGAGTTCTCCGCCTGTCTGCATTTTGTCTCTTGCATATTTATGAACTCAGCTTCAAGTCGGATCGAATCGGAGTCGTTTGCAGGCAACAAATTGAAATTGTTTAGCAGATTTATTTCTGCAATTAGCGCGACTCGCAAGACTCATAATTACCAGCAGACAGAGAAAAAGAGAGATAGAGAGAGAGGGAGACAACTTGAGATGGCATTTAATAAACATTCAATTGACTGCGATTTGTGGCTCATAATTTGAGGCTACTGTCAACGGCTCGAGATGTCAGTTTGTGCCACAGCTGTCATTAAAGCCTGCCACAGACGGAGTCATAACTACGGCGTGGGCGTCACGGCTGCTGCCACATAAGCTGGCTGCCATTGCCAAAATGTGAGCCCCCGCCAAATATGGCCATCGATTAAATGATTTTCATGTGCCATAAACGACGTGCGCCTTTAATAAGCCCGACTTTGGCTTTAACGAGCTGCCGCCGATCGCAGTAAATGAAACTTAAATTCAAACCCCGCCACAAAATTGTCACAGACTTCGCGACGTCTGGCAGAAACCTCGTCTCGATCTATCCAAAGCCCAGTTTTCCCCTCACCTCCTTCTCCTCCTTCGCTGCCTGCATGTGCTTCTCCTTCATCTCCTCCATCTTGGTTAGATATGCGTCCGACTCGCTTAATTGCAACTTTTATAGACAATTTTCCAGCTGTCTTGCGTTTTGGCTTCAGTTTCCAGCTCCGGAGCGTGATGAAGCATCAAAATCTTAGTTATTTTTTTTCTTTTTTTTTTCATTTTATAGAGCTTTGATGGATTTTCAATAGAGCTTCGCCTGGTGTAAACAGCGTCATAAATACGCGCATTGCCCTAATCAACGACTGATCGAATGAAAGTCGGCCCGATATCCAGCAAATTGTAACTCATAATAAAACATTTAATGAGCTCAATTTATGTTTGCAGTGTGGGAAAAGCGCGAAAATGTGCGAAAGTTGCTTTGGAGGCGGTTTTGCTGAAGATGATAGAGATAAGCAGAAGGAGTTGAGTTTACTTTAGCTCTCAGCCATAGATTTGTATTCAAAATTTGATGCCATATATTATAAGATAAGGCTGGCAAACAATCTCGCTTGGAGTGGATAGTTTTTGAATTTGTTTAAGGCAATTAAAATTATGAAAATAGATAACTGTATTTCCTTTTCACCTTTCAAACCTTATTAAAATCAACTCATACAAGTATTTTAAGCCCATGGAGCAGATTTGTACTCTAAGCCAAGCAGCTATTCGGCCTCTCATTAATGGTCAACATCCAAACATGATTTAGACCCAATTCGCGGAAACGGACTCATAAATAATATAAACAAGCCAGCCAATGAGAGCGATAATAATTATTTATTATTTATTATTTATGAAATATGCACGCAGAGCAAATATTTTTTTAATTAAATTCGTACATGCAAACAACCTGGTCACAAGCTCCAATTGGAGTTGCAACTTGCGGCGGACTCTTGTAACGGACTTTTGTAGCGGACTTTTGTGGAGCGGGTCAAATCGATAGGGGCCCAGTTAATATAAATTCAAGACCAGAGCAAAACTTGTGCGGCGGCTGCCTTTGAGCCGCCTGCTGAATGCTGAATGCTGAATGTTTATTAATATTTTGTCATAATTTTCTGTTGCAACCGAAAAGATTACAGTTTTATGTTTCAAACGTGAGAAATTATTATCTGGACAGGTCTCGAGGTGCAAGCCAACAGACAAGGCGACATGCCACATACTATAAAATATGTCCAGGCTGATAAATGGTCTCGCAGTTCAAGTGCACGGCTTTAATTAAAGAGCTGTGAGTAGGGGGCAGTGCCTCTTGCTATCAGCTGCCACAGCGAGCTTATCAAAAATCCAGCCACAACAAATGTGGCACGATCCACAGATCGGGGGCAGGGGCAAGCAACAGCACTGGCTTCAATTGCAAATTTATTGACACACTCACGCATTAAAAACATTTATGCTACGCATATCACACACACACAGACGCACACACACATACACACGTATACACCTGGAGAGATATCGATAAAGAGACCCGCTTCGAATTTATTAAAATGCAATTTTCACATCGGTTGTAGCTTTTGCTAGTTGGGTGTGCAAATGTTGCATGTTTGCCGCTTGTCTTCAGGACTTGATATTTGTTATTTTTTATGTGTTTATTTTTATTTTATACTTCTGCTGTTTGTTTTTTCGTGTTGCCATTTGCCAAAACGCTCGCTCAACAAGTGCCACAAGACCAAAATCTGTGCCCCGGTCAAAACGTAGCGAACCAAAACGAGCCGCGCTGAGTGCTGGGCCTAGTTATACCCTGTAGCCTAATAAAAATAATTAAGCCGGGTATTCCCTCCTTTAGAAGTGTGTGTCCATTCCATAAATTCCTTATAAGATCAATTAGCTGCGATGATGCTAAAATGTTCTTTTAAAGAATCGATTCTTTAATTGTACTCGCCTGTATTAACTGTTAGATCTTGAAAAGTTCTACAACTGTGGACTTAAAATTTTAAATATATACTATTGTTCTCCATAGGCAATGAAATCTTATTATTTTTCCCCGATATCTCATACCATTTCATTCATTATATTTTTATTATTATTTTAACAAGTTAACATTTAGATAAAAGAAGCTTTATGCACGACTTAGGGTATCTGCTAGTCGTTTACATGACGGCTAGATCATTCATACTTCTTGTATTTGTGGCTTTGGCTGCTGCGTGGCAATACAATCAATTTTTAATAAATTGTAAAATATCAGCTATTGCTGTTGTTGTTGTTTTGTTGTTGTTGTTGTTGTATTTTTGCACCACACTTGCGTTTGGTGTGGGCAAAAAGCGTTTTGCATTTTCATATGAATTTTATGCATTTTTTTAGTGCTTTTATTGCGTGGTATTATTTAATGACAGCTCGTAGACTTAACGGCTTTTTTTTTACACACTGCTCCGAGAATTGACATCGATGAGGAAGCAATCGAACAAAGGCCTCCCGGGTTGACTATTATGGCCAGCATGGAATAGCCAATAAAAACGCCCACCAAGAAGCTTTTAGCTAGATTTAGCCGCGAATAGCTGAAATTAAGCACTTCTTAACAATTCAAAATTACAAATTTAAGCGGCTTATATAACAATAAACATAATCTCTTAAGTTGCCATTCTTTAAGTCTGCAATTAAATTGGAAAATTCTTAAATTGTTCGATAGAGCAGTAAAATTAGTTCTTAACTTCTTTTACAACTGGCTAAATAGTTCCGTTGACTGATCCAATAACTTACTAATCCACTGATATTCTGAAATAGTTAAGTATTGCTTATAAAACTAGATAAATAGTGCCGTTGACTGATCCAATAACTCACTTATCCACAGATGGCAAAGTCGCTTATCAAGTCATGCGATTTCAATGCATTTAATTAGCCATAAAATGTGTTTTGGTATTCGCATTGGCTATCGCAGTTGACTGTTGGCAAATAAAAATACCTCACTTGTTCAATGCTGGATGCCCGATTAATTATGAACAGCTGAAAGCGCGCCATTAACATGAAAAGTCAAATCTATCTAAATATTTGCCATAGGCAACGAGCAGGCCGTTCCACTCGCTCCTCCAACTCCTAACTGCTAACTCCTAATTCCCATCTCCCCAACTCCCAGCTGCAGCTTCCCTGACTCTGTCTCTGTCTCTGTCTCTGGGTCTGGTCTTGGCCAAATGTGCAAGTTGGCAAGTCATTTTTATCGCCCCGCAGTAATCTGAGCTGCACGAACAAACGGACGCGCCGACATCGGGACAGACAGATGGACCGTACGAAAATATATAACATGGCATCATTTGCTGCGAGGCGCGCGTTTTCTTGTTGTACAATGGTCGGTGTACCGCCTCCTGGCATCCTACCACCCACTGTCCCGCTGCTCCTCCGCCTGATGCTGATGATGTTGATGATGATGATGATGTTGATGATGATGATGATGATGATGCAACTTTATGGCTCTCAGCTGAGCAAGTGCTAAAGTCTGCTGCTGACCCGACCAGTTTTATGGGCCGCATAGAATTTGTTGCCAAACAAGTTGCTGTCGTCGGCCCAGTCCTTTAACTGGGTCACTATGACAGCGGCGGCGGAGTCCGCAACGAGCAACGGCAGCAGCAGCCGCCGTAGGAGTCTCCTAATTAATACAAAAGACTTAGGCAACGAACTTGATATGCGCCGCATCGAGTTATTTATGCTGCACAGCTGACGCATTTGATTCTAGTTGAATAATATTAGCATTAAAGACGCAGGCGCCACCCAATTAAAAAATACTCTTACTCGTCAGCTGCATGGATTTTAATTAGCATATTAGAAAGAGAAAGCAGAATTTGTTCTCTATGATAACAAAAGACTTAAGCGACGAACTTGCTGTGTACCACTTCCACAGCTGTTGCTGCTTGCACCACATGGAATTTAATAAGGATATTAGGCATATATTAATATTATACACATATATTATAATCAAAAGACTGAAGCAGCGAACCTGAAATTGATTTATAATATTATGTGATAAGTATGTTATAATAATTGAAGCCAAAAAGTCTTGATAGATGAGCAGCTCCATCGGATCTATCAATTACATAAACATGATGACTCTTCGGCAAAATAACAGCTACTAAGTCCAGTTGCCCGCCTGCCTGAGCTGGGGTCCAGCTTTCAGTCTAACTGTCATTCGCCGGCGGCACATCCTGCTCTCGGTTCTGTGGCGAGCTGCGGAGCTTGTTGGCTTGCAGCTTGTTGTCTTTATTAGTGGTGCCGCCATAAATCAAAGAGCCGCAGCGTGCTCTCAGTGCCGTTGACGGCGTCTCACATGTGGCCCTGGCCACACTGTTGTCCGTCCATCTGTCGATTTGTACGCCTTTACATGCTCATAGGCTGCGTCGCCTGTCCGGCAATATTTCAATATTAATCCAACTGCCAGCGCGATGACGAAGTGTGGAGCCAACTTTCCGCTGAAATATTTGTCTAGTTTAGTCTCAGTCTCAGTCTCAGTCTCAATCTCAGTTTCAGATTTAGTTTCAGATTCAGTTTCAGTTGAAGTTTGGCTTATTTTTCGCGAGGCGCTGCAAATTGTTTACTTGCATGCGGCTTATAAAAAAATAGAAAATAAAATAAATCAATTGGTCTTGCTATTGCTTTTGCTTTTGCTTTTGTTGTTGCTGTTGCTGTTGCTGGCAGTTAGCCGGGCTATTACTCAATTTTAGCCCGCGGTGCCATCTGTGCGCCAGAAGTGAGGAGCATTACATGAGGAGCCAATAGAAGGCAGTCGAAGCCAAGAGGGTCTCCAGTGCCCAACTTGACGGTCCTTATATGGCAAATGCCTACACATGTCTCTGCCGGATAAGCCGGGCACCAAAATTAATTGTTCGACTAATGAAGCAGATGCCGTTGAGCTCTGTAATGATGTAACAAACAATAAGATCGCAGAGCACAGATAGAAGAAGGAGATGTCAAGATATGTTCAACTTTCAAGATAAATAAAGTAGCTATTGAAAAGATTTGAATGGCTACCGAAGCGCACGATATGATGAAAAGTACTTGAGAGAGTTTTTGAAAGTAAATAAAGTTAGATCTAAATGCTGTAAATTATAATGTGACATAAACGCTTGGTCTGCGTAGTCATATAATATTTTTAAGTATAGACATATTTTTTATATTTCTTACAATTTTGAAGGTGAAGATCTGTCAAGATCTGTTTGAATTAAATGGATTAATTGAATGATATAAATGGTTGGTGAAGTGAAAAACAGAAGGGTATGACTGTAAGCGAATTTTTAATAGTATACTGAAATATGTGCTTAGTAATAGATATCCTACTTATATGCTAAAATAAAATAAACGAATGAATGAAAGGTTGAGGAAGGCAATACTCAACTGTTATATATCCTACTTATATATATAAACCGAAATCTATGGAATTTAATATAAATATGACAACTTTTCAAATATTTCTCAAAGATTTGCATAGCAGTTGAGTTAAGAACAAAATAGACTTTCAACTAACCCAACAAGGAGCCATTCGACACCCAGAACTAGAATCCAATCGCATGTCTGATAAATAGTTGTTTGTATTGTGAGTGACTTGGTAGATAAATCAGAGCTTGCTGCGATCTTGTATTGATTCAGTTTTGATTGCAATCATTAGATCGAATCAATGGCCGCTTAGTGGAGGCACCCAACTGCGTAGACATGTCAGATTGCGCTTTATTGTGGCCATGTCTTTAGCAAGAAAACAAAAAAAAAAAAAAAGAAAAAAAAAGAGAAACAGAGAAATAGAGAAACAGAGACTTAGGATCGAGACTCGAAAAGTAAACGCACGTGCCGCACAAGTGAAACAACTTCATTTGATCATTTGGGCTCAGTGCTCGACTGCGACAGCGACAGCGACTGCGGCTGCGACTGCGAGTGCGACAGCGTCGTGTAGCACAATTTTTGACATTTTTGTGGCGCCAACAACAGCAACAACAAAACGCAGCAACAACGATTCCATTGACATGCGTCAAACAACAATCAAAATAGGTTTCTACGTTGTTTGAGGAGTGGAGCGGGAAGGCGACTAGAAAAACGTGCGCTTGCCTTGTTGGCCATTCATTATGAACTCGTTTCTATTTGTTTCTTTTATATATTTGTTTTTGTTGTATTTTTATTTTTTTATGTTTTTTCTGTTTGGGGTACGAGAAGCGCCACAAGATCTTTGGGATGTTGGCTGCCAATTAACCCAAAACCGAACCGAAAAGACATCGGAGACAGCTCCATATGGCAAAATGCGAGTTGTCGTTATCGTCAGCCACAAAATTGAGATCTTAGCTGTTCGCTTATGAAATCCCAGAAATCATTAGCAAAGGCACTACGTGACACTTTCCGAGAGACCCACAGATCCCAGATAGTTGCCGATGTTGTTGTTGTTGTTGCCTCAGTTGTAGATCGCAGTCTGGCAACGCTTATGAATTATTGAGTTGTTTGTTTGGCTGAGCGACTTGCCCGCTGGCAACTGGAATGATCGTCGAATGCCTTTGTAAATTAATTAAAACATTTTTGCATTAACATCGACGCTCGCCTCCAATTGCGGCTTTGACTCCCATTTTTGGCTGCATTTAGCGAAATAATTTTCGCCAGTAATTTGCGCCAAAAGTCTCGCGAATAAACCGAAACTTGAATGCAAAACAGGCAATTTTTGTGCATTTTTTTCCAGCTTTTTTGCTTTTTTTTTATACCCTGAACCCACTGAAAATGGGTATACAGGGTATAATGTTTTTGGGATAATATATGTAACAAGCTTGGTCGACCCTATAATGAATATATATTCTTAATCAGAATCAACAGACGAATCGATTTAGCTCTGATCGTTCTTTAACATGTTCCTCCGTCCATTTATCCGTGTGTATAAATACGTCGATCTCAGCATCCACATAAGCTAGAGAGTTAAAAATTTATGTGGAGCTCAAGTTTGATTAAAAAAATAGATACAAGCATATCTCCAATATCTTTAAAGTTAGAACCAACCAACTTAATATTTACTTAAAGCAGACACACATTTTGATAGCTCTTACACAGGGTATTTGCTAGTCAAGTACGTCCCATTAGTATTTTCTTACTTGTTTTTTTTGGGTAATAGTTTTAGTTTTTACTAAGTTTCGTTTTGTTGTTTTCTTTGATTTTGTTCGGCCAGGTTATTTGACTTTCAAATGAGCTCGAAGCGAGCTTTGGGCTGCACTTTTTATGAGTTTTTCCGCAACATTTTTGGTTGCTGTTGTTGTTGCTGCTGCAGCGATTTTTGTGGCAATTTGCAATGCAAAAATGCCAAACGAAACAAAGAAATGTTTGGCCTGCCAGCAGACGACAATAAAAACCGACAGTTGACTCGTGTTGCAAGATATATTGTGGCTAATGTTGTTGCTGCAGCAGTTGCTCCCGCTGCTGCTGCTGCTGCTGCTGCTGTTGCAGCCATTGCAGTTGTTGCTCTGACAATTTGATGTGGCACATAAAGCAGCATCCAAGAGCAGCTGTGCGATCGCAGTGGGTCAACGCATCCCCCTCCCCCACAAACTACCCCTCCACCTACTCCTCGGGCTCTTCCTCTCCTGCGCTTCAACAAAAGGCAACCACAAATATGAATAATTGCGCGCACTCCCGTAATATTTATGGTAGCCAAAATGAAGCTGTTTTGTTGTCGCCATCGGTAGCTAACACACACACACACGCACACACAGACACACATTGGTATATAGCCAAACATATTACCACAACAATGTGGCCAGCATTAACGGTGCTTTCCATACCGCAAACAAATACCCAAATCCAAATGTTGCACACGTCTCGAACCAAACCGTTCGCAAATGTTGTCAACATTGTCCGCAGCGAAATCCACATGAAATATTTGTAACACATTAGCGCAAAGCGTTTTCTAATGGCCGCCACATTTGTTACCACTACGGGGATTTTTCTTTTTTTTGGGCCCGCACTATCTGCATATGTACTTATATAAAAAACCCATATATCATTTCCGCTCGCTCATATTTGGCTGCCATAATTGAAGTCCGCTGCAGTTAATAGAGTTTTCGTATTTGACTCTGCCACAAGTCGTGGGAAGGTTCAAATGCGTGTTTATGCGAATGTGTTTGTGTATGTGTGTGTGTAAGACAGCGATTAGCACTAGAGAACTTATTGTGAAGGACTTGAGTGCTATTAACTGACCTTTAAAGCTGTTTGCTTTCATAACTTAGTCAAAGTTTCAGCGATTATCTTCTGGAGTTATTTTGATGTCTTTGTTTTAATGGGGATTTCCCCTTGTAATTGACCTTTATAAAAAGCTATATAAAAAACCACAAACATTTATCATCAAGCACACATTTTTATTCCGTTTTGTTTCATTTATCTAGATATCTACTGAATACAGTATGTTATAATAATAATAATAGTACATATATGCAATATTCCATATATGATATCATATATAATGCTACTTGTATAGAAGAGAGAAAGATAAGAAAAGAAGCTAAAACTGAGGGATAAGGAAAGCTTTATTGCTTATAGAATATTCATAATAATTGAGGCTAGAACCGAGTGATAATATTTAATGACTTTTAAAAATTTGATATTCAGCCAATCAAAAGTGAATATTCTTGATGTTATAGACGATTACTTCCATGTGTTACACATTTCGTAACTATTTTTTACTCATCAGATGAAAAACGATCACGAATGCAGCTCATCTTAATTAAAGCGTAGAAAATTGAAACTTGATCTGTTATTCAAGCCCATTTCAAGCTATATATAAATATATATGTATATGTATAAGCTTTATATTCGATTTGTATTTTAAACAACTTTCCCAAACATTAGTTCAAATAGGCGGCTGCTGAGCGTGTCTCCAATTTCGTTTGCTCGATGCACATTTCACATTCCGAGGCACCTGTTTGAATGGGTCTTGCATAAATATGAGCATAATTAAATAAATATTTACACACTTTACTTACTTAGTAACTAGCTGGGATTTGTGCCTGCCAAACGGTAGTTTGCGTTCGTCGAGGACTGGGCCTGAAGATCGGAATCTCGATGTGACACTTGTTTTCGTTTGGCGGGCAAACTTGTTGACCAGCTCAGCTGTTGACCAACTTGTTGTCGCTAACGAATGTGGGCTTTAAATGCTGCCCAGATCGCATTTAACTTTAACTTTATGAATGCAGTGAAATTGTTTTTGGCTAGTTCAATAGGAAAATCAATATGCCACCGAGGGAAAGACAAACAAAAGTTAGTTGAAAAGTTATGTTGGAGCGTGTGATCTTTGTGGCCAACAGATTTTTTTGTTTTTTATTTAATGTCTCTATGACAGCTTTTTGTTGTTGTTTATTGTTTCAATAAAAGTGAGGCAAAGTTTGTGCTATGACTGATCGCAGTCGCAGTCGCAGTCGCAGTCGCATTTCCAATCACCGTCTTATTCATTATTTAAATTCCTGCACGCCTTTTGACGTTTCTCAATTATTGCCGATGTTTTTGTACTGATTTTTGTACAGATTATTCATGGATTTCTTTAGTAGTACTGACTGTTGCTGTTGCAGTTGTTGGTGTTGTTGTTGTTGTCTCTCTTTGGAAATCAGCTTTCAGTTGATTTTCATTATACGATTCTCGTTGCCTTTGTGTCTGCTGTTTTATGGCGTAAAACACAAAACAAACTCCAGTAAAAAATGTATAAAAATTAATTTCATTATTATTATTATTATTTTATTATTTTTACATTCATTGTCAGCTACCGTTGCGTTACCGAGTGCTTGACATAATTTCTGTGACACAAATCGAGCGAGTCGCAAGTCCCAAGATGAAGTTTCGCGGCCGGCTCGTTAATTTGTCACTCAATTATAATGCGCTCTCACTCACACTCTTCCTCCACCTCACTCTCTCTCTCTCTCTCTCTCTCTCTCTCTCTCTCTCTTCTTTCTCTCTTCCTCTGGATATATAATTGTTGAATGATAACTGGAGCCATCGATCAATCCAGCCCATAAATCTGTGCGCTAAACGAAGCTAAACCAAAGTCGACAGTCGGATTCGTTTCCCCGTGACTTGCCAACTGAATTACGGCGACAGGGTAGATGTGTTTGTATATATGTATACCTCTTGGCCCGCGAAGATTTGCCATGTTCCGCACGATCTGCTGTTTATGTCCATGTACAGTTGTAGCCCGGCCACTTGAAACTGTCTGCCAAACTGCAAACTGTGCGCATACTTTTCAAACTAACTTTAATTAAAGTGTGCGCTTTAAATGCCGACACTTGAAATTTATTGCATTTTTATGCTCAGCATCCTTCTCCACAGGCACCTATGAAAACTCTCCCCTCCACCCCTCGCCCATCGCTGAATAAGTTTTCCTCCCCATTTATTGTATTTTTGTTTATATATCATTTACGATCCAGCTCTTCAAATTGCACCTAGAGACAGCTTCAATTGTCGTTAATTTATTGTACAAAAACATACATAAAAATATGTGTTTTATTTATGATTTGACGGAATTGCTGTTTGGCAATTTGCCAATATATTGCCTGGGATTATGTCTTACTAAAAATGTCATATCCATTAACCGATAATTGAGACTCAGAAAGGGGCATAAAAAGAGGCTTTAATTTACTATTCGAGTTGTAAAGCCAATTTAATAAAGAGCTTTTGTTTTGCCAACCATTTTATTATAGCCATTAGGAGATATATGATCACATAAGCTATATGGATGGATGGATTGATTGATGATTGGTTGGTCAGTTTTCTCCTTCGTTTATCACAAGTTATAACTCTCAGAATTTTAATTAAATTTAGAATCTAAGCTCTTATACTTTATTTTATGATATATAATAAAAATTATTAAATATATCTCCTGTTTATCCTTTACCTATCATATCGTATTACTTTCAGATAAACAAATACAGTAGAAGTCTTTTATTTTATATATTTTTCCTGTCTTCTATACCCCCTTCTTCTACCACCCCTTAATCCACTTTGTTTTCCCATACCAAATACTCTCAGAAGCCATCTCGCAGTCATTTTACAACACTGCTCGCATCAGTCGCTGCAATCTTTTGCGGTTTATCAATGTTGCACTAATTGCCTCTCTGCTCGACATGTTAAAAGCGAACGCTGACCCGGCTCCACATAACCTCAAGCGTGCGCAATGATCACGCCGTAAGCCCCATTCCTCATTCCCCATTCCCCACCCTCCCCTCAACATTCCCATAGCCGCATTCAAACACCTTTGCAACAGCCTGCAGTCTGTTTCCATGCGCAGCTCTCGGTGATCCAGTTACAATTTGTGCAGTTGCATTTTCGTTTAATATTTTAATTAAAAGCCAAACGTGGCGCTCCACATGCCGCCAGCGAGCCACTGGAACGAGTGCAAGCACTGCAGCCACTGCAACCGCTTGGCTGCAGGTGTCGAAGGTTGTTCGCCCCCGCCTCGCGTTTTGCATCACCTGGCACCCTCGCCCAGGTGCTCTTTACATGCCGTGTTAATCACCAATAATAATTGTTAAACGCAAATCGCGCGCCTCGACTCTTGGCTGGGTGGCAGCCAGCTTTGCCAGTGGGGCAGCCAGTGAGGCAGCCAGTCGGAGGCTTTTGCTGTTTCCATGAATTATGAACAACGTGCAACAGCTTCGAGTGTCTGTCTGTGTTGGTGTGTATGTGTGTGTGTGTGTGTGTTTGTGGGGACTCTCTGCATGCCTGCTGGTCATTTTGGTTATGCGATGAAATAATTTAAATATTTGCAGGCAACAGCAGGAGCTGGCAGCGAGCACCCCCAAGCGCGACTTATGCAATGGCTGCCCATTGAGAAGCAGCCATCCAGCCATCCAGCCAGCCAGCTAGTCGGCTAGTCGGTTAGTCGGCTGCCCCCGCTCAGGTATTGCACACGTGAGCCCAGTTGCGATCTGCTAGTTGACAGCCCACGCGTGGCTCTGCCTTATCCCATTTACCACATTTACCATTTTTGGCTATCGACATCGACGAGCGCTGGCGGCCAGACTCCAGCATCCAACCGCCAACCGAGCCACAGTTGAACCACTCCTGCTTCATCTTCTGCAGCTCAGTCGCAGCTCAGCTGCCGCTCTGCTGCGGCGCTGCTGCTGCTGCTGCTGCTGCTGCTGCTGATGAGGCAGCTTAGGAGACGACGTCGCAGACGTTGCGCAAGTCTCGCCTCGCCAGCTAAAAACGTCATGAGAGATTCTCAGATATATTTCATTTTTATGATTGTGTCTATTACCAGCAACCACGCACGTTTGCTTTATATCGTATACCCTAACCGAACGGAGTCCTTACGACTATGCAACAAGTATGTCAACTTCATATTCAGATATATATATATATACATATATATATATATGTATATATATATATGTATATATATATATAGATATATATATATAGATATAGATATAGATATAGATATAGATATAGATATAGATATAGATATAGATATAGATATAGATATAGATATAGATATAGATATAGATATAGATATAGATATAGATATAGATATAGATATAGATATAGATATAGATATAGATATAGATATAGATATAGATATAGATATAGATATAGATATAGATATAGATATAGATATAGATATAGATATAGATATAGATATAGATATAGATATAGATATAGATATAGATATAGATATAGATATAGATATAGATATAGATATAGATATAGATATAGATATACATGTAGATATAGATATAGATATAGATATAGATATAGATATAGATATACATATACATATATATACACATAGGGTATTCACTGTTCGTCCTGTTCGGTCTGCTTGCATTTTTTGTTGCACTTTTGCTGCTGTTGTCGTCGTTGTTAATGTTGCTGCTGTGTCTGCAGAGGCAATATTTACAGCAGCAACAGCTACAACAACAGGCAACAACTTTTTGAGGTGTTGGTAATTGATTTTTGTAATATCTTCGCTGGCACTCGCTTTTTTGTTTGCCTTTTCTCAACATCAACATCAACAACTACAACAACAACAACAACATTGGCAAACTTCCGAGATGTGTCTGCGACATCCGCCGCCGCCGCCGCTGCAGCACCAACAACAACAGCAACAACAACAAGAACTGCAAAAAAAGGCGCGCAAGCGTGCGAATTCAATTGCTCAATTGCAGAGGTAAACTAGACAGCCTCACCCCGCAGCCTGCAGCCCGCAACACCAACAGCGACACCAGCCCCGCCCCACAGCCCCCTCCCCATACACAGGTCCACCCCCACCCCCAGCCCCTTGTGGCCGAGACGCCTGCGCAATGGCTTACGAGTCGTTGTTGTTGCTGCTCCTTTTTATCCGCTGTTGGTTTTTATTGATTTCTGTGGCTTAGTTTTTGTTTTTTGTTTACAAAAACAAAAAACAGCAACAGCGACACAGTTATTTTTGAAGCTCTTTTATAGCCGAAAAAGCAAAACATTTCTTACAAGTTATTGTCTTGAAAAATGACTCACACTTTGGCCAGATTTCGATTTGGCAAGCTGCAAATCAACGTTTGCAAATCGTGGGAAATCATTCAAAGTGTGAGTGCGGATAGCTCTGACTGACACACACACACACACTCACACACACACACACTCACACACACACACTCACACCCGCACAACAATTGACGCCAACACTCAACAAGAGAGATCGAATGCAACTGCAACTGCAACTGCAACTGCAAATCTGCAACTGCAGCTGAGCTTTGAGCCAACTCTGAGCTGTGTCTTGGCCTGGCCAACCTTTCCAATTGTCATAAATGTAATCGCTGTCATTTGCTGCTCGAGCCGAGGCGCTAAATTCTATTAGTTTCACAGTTTACATTTAATATGCATTGCAATGTGACATTTCCACACATCAGAGCGTCTCAACTCTGAATGTATCTGTAACTACAAATGTATCTCTATCTGTATCTGTATCTGTAACTGTAACTGTTACTGTTACTGTAACTGTATCTGTTTGTGTGACATGTCAAAGTCGCAGTCACAGTCACAGCGGTCGCTGTTGTCGCCCGCGTGACACTTTACACACACAATAAATCAAAATGTGTTTTATTAAAGCAAAAAAGTATAAATAAAACTAATGCAATGAGTGAAAAATAGAAGAAAAAAAAATAACAAACCGAAACAGATTATAAACTTATGACATACGAGAAAAACTGGCTGGATGTATGAGTAAATAACTCTGTGGCACCAGATGATGGAACTCGAGATTGCATCATGATTTATGATCTAAAGCTCTGCCTAGAGCAAAGCAATAGAAAGGGTTTGTAATTGTCTTTTCGATGGAGAACACGTTTCCGATACTTAAAACTTGGACTTAGCATGCGTTAAGAGTGTAGGGGATCTATATATGTATATAAATATGGAGAGGGTTTAATAGTGTTTAAGGAGAAGGACCATTTTTTAAGCACACCTCTGATATAACTATCTATATATACTATATTTTACATCGTGAAACGTTATAGCAGGAATTACCCATGTAGTAAATTCAGCTTCCAAATATAAACTCTATGTAAAATATAGCTTACTGGTTGAGCTTAGATTATTCATAAATAATCCATTATCTAGGTCTACTAATGGGTTTTATTATTTAGAATTGATAAATTATTAGAATTGATAAGTCTCAATTGAAATTTCCAGCTTATGAAGAGAATCTTTTGCTATGCAGAGAATCTTAAGAATGCATCTTCAACATGCTTGAACATGAATTCTCAGTCTATGGCACATTTAAATGAGATCGTTTAATTGTGGCTTACAATGGAGAAAAAAAGGGCCAGTGCGAGTTATCACTCTTCTAAGCTCAGCTTCCAATTGTAATAAAATAGAACTAATATCTGAGCTTAGGAAAATCTTCGGCTTCGCATCTGGTTTCAATCCAAAAGTTAATTGATTACCCTGCCAAGCCGATCAAGTTCAGTGATTAGCTCTAGATGTAAGAGGTTTTATGGGCTGGCACCAATTTTGACACTCTCTCTTGGATGTCAATGGCTTATCGATCTGGCTGACAACTTGGAGACTTTTGGGCGCTATAGGGAAACACATGAATAATGCAGTGATGTCAGCATGCCAAAAGGCACACACACATGCAAGATCTTATGCCAGCGATAGCTAGCTTAGTGTGTGTAAGTGTGGTTGTGTGTGTCACCTGTGGCCCTATCTAAATTTCAATCATAATTTCGCTTCAGCTGTGGAGCAAACACTTGACATGGATACCTTGTATACATTTGTATATTCACAACTAACTATGCGGCGATTAAAGCCCACGCTAACTCAGTTTTTTTTTTTTGTGTATTTTTTCTTTTAGTTTTTGGTGGAGAGCTTTTGTCTGCCCTTTGGACCAGTTGGAGCTGAGATGGAGGCCCCAATCTATGCCAAAGATTTCAATGTGCGCATTATGCAAATCGAGCGAGAAGCCAGTTGAAAGAACTTGCCACAGTGATCGGCTATCGATAGTTGTTGTTGTTGTTGTTGTTGTTGTTGTTGATGTTGTTGCTGTTGTTTCGGAGCCTCGATCAATAAAAATTATGTTAATTAAATGCCATTTCATTGATGGAACATAAAAATCCACACGCCACGCATGTTCTCAAGCCAAAGACCCGAAACTCGAATCGGTGAAACTCTTGACTTCATTCACAAAAATATAAATGCTATCTATATGCGTGTGTATGCGTCTGTATGTGTGTGTGTGTGTGTGTGTGTGTGTGTGTGTTTTGTATTTTGTTGTGCCGTGTTTAGACGCGGGTTCGAGGCGCTCCTAAACATGCCCGTTAACAAATTCTTACGCAGCATAAAATAACATGCCGGGTCTCGAGGCCAAGAGGGGCCTCCAGCTGGGTCTGAACTTGGCCAACTTTGGCAATGACTCACACTGGGACTCGGCCCGGCCAGGAGATGAGCCAAGTAAAAGTGTGCCAAGTGGCCAACTGCCAACTGCGAACTGCCAACTGGCCAACTGCGACTCGCTGGACGGAAGTTTATTTGCCCGCATTTTTGGCCATATGAAGGTCACGTTTTTTTGTTGTGCACTTTTGGCCAACACAATCAATCAGCGGCTAATGAGATGTGCGAGCGAGATAAACAATCAAAGACAGAGAAAGAGTGGAAGAGAGTAGGTTGTTACTCAAGGTGTTGCAATTCCAGCAGCCAGGTATTGATTGCAATTTCACCTGGCTTCAGAATCACAAGAAGCGCTATTAAAATTTTGATTTATGTGCGATGAACTTCTCAACTTGATTAATAAATCATTCGAAGAGCAGAAGCTGGCTAACAATTAGGTGAGCAATTGCTGTGAACCAGGCTTATATAAATTATGGTAAGTCAATCTAGAGAATTCTTTTTAGCATTTCAGTTTCTCACAAATGAAATTAATTAAGAATCTGAGTTATTTGAGTAATACTTAAATATATATAGATTAAAATATTGTATAGTCCGATATTTAGAAAACTAATATCTCGGTGATCCATTTCGATTGGTTAATAGATTACTTAGCATCTGAAGTCACAAATCTACAATATTATTATAATTTATATTTATATATATCTACAAATTAATAGAAGTTCTCTCCCACCAAGGATCTGAAGTGGAAAATCAAGTTAGTGGATCTAAAGTCTTGAACAAAATAAAAATATATTAATTTATATGCTATATATATGATATAAAAATAAATGATGATACTATGAAATATTTTCAAATATTTAAATTCCGCTTTCTCGATACAAAAGATCGACTTTAAGACACTTGGCGAAGCTTTACGAAGCTCTGCTTCAGTCTTAAACCCACATACAAGCTAAGAGGATTACTTAAACATGTTTTTCTCTCAGTTTATTTGTATTGCCTTTAGTTAATAGGAAATAAATAACCGATCTTAACGATCGCACAACTGTTAAATAACAATTTCATACGCTTTTATTATAAGTATTAACTATTAACTCTTAACTATTAAGTATTAATTAGCATTTCACTTCGAAAAGTGTTTAACATAAGTGCTATCACATTGGGTGCTTATCTGTCGCTTATCATATCGCCAGCTGCATTTGCATTTGCATTTGCATTTGCATTTGCATTCGCAGCTCTTAAGTGAAGAAGCAGTTGGCTATCTGCAGTTACAGATCTGTTCGAGACCCACTCGCAATGTGGAGCATTGTATAACAAAAGTGTGGAGCTCGTTAATGTGTCGCCTTTAAATTGCCACACGATGAAAAATCGGAGCTGGGCTAGTTTTCGGCTTTAACTTTTATCTGGCCGTGTCAACGCGGCAAAGCGGCTCCTGGCCTGGCCAACAGCCACTTGGCCAGTCGGCCACTTGGCCAGTTGCAGTTGCAGTTGCAGTTTCTGTTGCTGCTGCTGTTGCTTTTGCTGGTGTTGATCAAACGTAAATGTCAAACCGAATGACAGTTTGACAAATATTGACGACGCACAACCAACTGGTGTGTAAGATCGCAGACGGTCGTCCGTCGAGAGTGTAGACTGTATCGAGAGACTGAGACTGAGACTGAGACCGAGACCGGGACCGGGACCTGCGACTCACGACTTGGTAGCTCCTGCGGCGATAAGCCCAGTTCCCCATAGGGTAATTAGTATTTAAGCTAAAGACTTGGCCTCCACTTGCCACGGGAGCAGCTAAATATACTCGTATATCTCTCGCCGATTTCTCAAGCGGCTTTGATCTGCGCAGATAGCCGACTCACCTGGCTCACTTGGCTCAGTTAGCTCAGTTGGCATCGCATCGTGGCCCACTTTGCTTGCGGGCCGCTTTCTGATTTGTATCTGCGAGATACTCGTACTGACATGCTTTTAGCAGCATTATAAACATTTTGTACCCCACCAAAATTGATGGCGCAACATTTTTGCTACTATTTGTCATCAAAGCGCATTCCACGAATCAGCAGCAACAACAACTGAAAAACAGCTAAAAACTGAAATAATAATCGTATCAAAAAAATAACTCATTTTCGTTGCTCTTTAATTGCTTTTGATAAATCGCCGCATAATCCGCTTAAATATTTATGTGATCATCTTTTATATATACATGATATTTTGTTTTTGGTTTTGTTTTTTTTTTATTTTTTTTTGATAATTTTTTAGCGTGCTAATTAAACAAAGGACAAACATTTTAAGCTTTCGAGAGTTGGTTTAAAACCTCGCATAAATTCGCATTTGCTTGGCAGCAGGCGCGGAGTGGAAAGGGGGCGGGGTCTAATTAGCGTGGGCGATGCCACGCCCACATCTAAGCTAATGACTAGAGATATATGATAAATCAATGAGGTTTCATCAGCTAAAGCAGCATGCGGCAAGCGGCATGCCACAACAAATTTTTTCCATATTAATTCGGCATTAAAATCCATTTTTCAATTACAATTGCATTTTATTAAATTGAATTGAATTCAATTGAATTGAATTGAATTGGACGCGGGCTTTGCGCCAACGATTATTGATCAATTTTGTAGAAAAATTACAGCGTTGACCATTAAATTATTAACTTGGCCAAAAACCCGCTGAGCGCCATGTGAATAAGTGTGTGTCTGTGTGTAGCTGTGTGTGTGTGTGTGTATGTGTTAGCTCATTAAAGCAGCTCGAAGTCCGATCGCCTCGTCGCGCCTCCTTAGTTCAATTATAAAGCAATTGAATTAGTCTTTGGATCGGGCAAGTGGCTGTTCCTTCGATTCCGACTCTCTGCCTTACTTTGATCTCTAGCCAATCCATCAATCAGCCACATCCAATCATTATGTAACCGAGGCTGCCAATTCCCAAATGCCTTCATTTTTTCTTCTTCTTTTTTGATTTGCCAAATGCGTGAGTTTTAGTTTTCATTTCTTCTCGCTCGGTTAATTATCTCAAGTGTTCGGCGTGATGTGCAAATTTTTGGTATTTGGTCTTGGATGCTGCTTTGTATGTAAATTGGGTTAATAGTTAATTGGGTTAACTTTAAGTTGGAGTTGGAGGTGGCTTAAGGGATTACGTAGTGGATTATGAAATGCATATGAGAGTTCTTAAATATGTGAAGGTTATCTTTGATTTGGGTTATGATTCAAGGAATTAAACATACGTAAGGATTTTGCGTTGTATAATAAACATATTTTCAATAATATTTGTAGATATTATAGTAATATCATAGATCTCATAAAACTGAACATAATTGCCCGTTTTCTAATATATGGTTTAATTTAACTCTCCGAATTTAACTTCAGCTTCATTTGAGACTAGTTTAAATATTCATACTTTGAATACTTAATATCGTCCTATGGACACGACACAGATCTTATAGATACAAAAGGCCTCGAATTCTCAAATCTGATTCTCAGTTTGTGCGCTCAAAAATCAACTTCGCATTCTCGACCCAAGTCAAATACGTGCCCCCTATAATTGTGAAGCTCTTCACAGCCTATAAATGAGGAACCAGAAATATTAACCCCTAGTTCAAGTATTGCGTGTCTCGGCTTTATAAAAACCAAAAAGAAGAGTGAAAAAACACTCGCCCACCTTTCAGCCACATATCCGGCACGCGCCTCGTAAAAGAACATAAACTTCATAGTCGACAAAATGCGTAATTATATCGGGTTCATCATGAGATAGAGAGCCAGAAAGTCAGACGGTCATCAAAACAACCCCAGTTGGACACGAAAACAATTTTGTGGCACAGTTTTAACACCTTTTTGGCCCGAAACACGCGCCGACTGCAAACAGTTTGCGCAACGGCCCAAACCAAATGTCCGAATGTCCAATTGTCCAACTGTCCGACTTGAAAGGTATGTGAAAAGAGCGAGAAATGGGAACAAATGGAACGAAAGGGGCGGGGTGAGGGCCAGGCTTAGAGAGGTATGCATTTTTATATTCATTTTCATTTCGTTTTTCCTTTTTATACCTTTTTGCCAATGAGAACGACCAAGCAGGGTATTTTGTTTTTAATGGCTTGCATGTTATCGGCTTTAATATATAACTGTGGATTTTAACAAATTATCGAAAAATATCGATTTCAATAATTGGCTTTCTAAACATAGCTCAAAGACTATAACAATTAGGGACTTAAGAACTTTATTATTGGATTCTCATATTTTATTGCTGGATAAAAACCAAATCTCCATTAAACTCAATCCCTATGTAGTACAGGGTATCTGGTAGTCTGTCAGTTTGCACCAGATTCTTCTTACCAGTATTTTTTATGTATTTTGACTCATCATTGAGCGCCTGTGCGAGTTCCGCGGAGGACACGCGACCGAGCGCATAATTTAATTTTGAAGGGTTGCTCGGAACCGCGAGGGTTGCCTCGGGGCTGGCTTTGAGGATGCCCTCCAGGACATGCGTGTGACATATGGTTAATGAAAACGTTAACTGATGACCTGTGGCAGTCGCATTGCTGCAACAACAGAGTCGCATACGTTACCGTTACCGACATCGTTATCATTAATTAGCGGGCATTAGAAGTCGGGGTCGCGAGTGTGATAAATGTCTTGCTTTTAACTTTTTAGCAACGTTTAGTTTCGAACTGACATGCAACAGTCATACAGTCATACAGCCATACAGTCATAGAGTCATAGAGTCATAGAGTCATAGAGTCATAGAGTCTTATTGTCATACTCGCATTGTAGATAGCAGAGACCGATAGCAATACGATAGCAATACCTATTCCGATTTCCCAGCCTATGTCCAACATCCAACGCATCTTTCAGCTTGTGGGCTTTTAATGCTCGCCCATGTGCAGATCGGATCCATTCAGCTGAAGGTTTCACAGTTCTCTGTTCTCCATTCCGAGTTCTTTGTTTGCCATTTGATGTCATGTACTCGAAGTTCTGTACGTTTGTGTGGGCCGACAGTTAACTTGGCTCACTCTGCTCCCAATGATTGTGCAACACGCAATTGCCAATTGCTGTTGCAAATGTTGCAAATGTTGCAGTTGTCGCTGTTGCTTCTTTCATTTGCCTTGATTTGCCGCCAAGCGTTTGCATTTGCATGGAAATGTGCACAAAATAACGCGTGCTCTTGGCTTTGTTTATGGCCACACTTCTCAGCCGGGCCGACACCAGCACCAGCACCAACACCAACACAAGCGCAAACACCGTTCATTTTAGCCATATTGTGGCAAATTATTGCGGCTCCTTTGCCAATCCAACGGATGTGCGCAATTTAGCCAACTAACTGTTGGATTGTCAACTCGCTTTATGCCAAAACGAAAAAAAAACCACAAACAAAAAATTGCTGCTGCTGTGGCTCAAATTTATGTTTAGGCCATGTCCGCTGCAAACTGTAAATAATATATGAAAGTGGAGTATACCTGTGTGCGATTACATATATTAAGCGTATGATATTTGCTTTGATTGAGGATGTTAAATAAATATGCAAAATGTTGACATAATTGTGTGTGAGTGTGTGTGACAGTATTTATGATGATTCTTTGCATGAGTGTGTGTGTGTGTGAGTGTGTATTTGTGATTGTGTGCGGCTAACTTTAACGCTTTGACGATGGCGTCTGGTTAACTTTATCTCGCCGATAAGGCTGCAAAGTAAGAAAAATGTATGTTTAAGCCGCGCCCTTCTATGCGATTCTCGTGCTTAGACTTTATTAGCTTATGAACTAAGTAAGTGAGTAATCTCCATCGGTCTCTTTCTCTCTCTCTCACCCTCCTTCATGCCCATATTCTAATATTAATGTATGTATGGGTGTTTGCACGAGTGTGTGTTTGTGTGTATGCATCGTATATCATTTTGTAATTGTATGTACTTAATTATATTTGTGCGAATAGGTAATGAGTTAAGCTCTTCCTTGCGATTCTCAAAAATTGCGAAAAATCTCTCATGCTTCAATTATAAATTTCTTTTGCTCTTTGTTTGAATTAATTTTTGCTCTTACTTTGATCCCTATATAACTCTATTGTAAGTATTTAAGATGAAAATTGAAAATCTATCCGCTATCAAAATTAAAATATTCTTCATTCTGAATGAATTCTTATAAGGCTTTAAGCCAATTGAATTTCTGTAACCCACGTACTACAAAGAATCGTATCATAAAGCTAAACAGAAGCTGACATCTCTTCAGTTCTTCTTCTTATTTTGACTGGGCTCGAGCCCTGATCTGTTTGCATCGTGTTGATTATGCTTATGGCCATGTTGTTGCCGCATTCGGTGGCAATCAATTTTAATTGAGATTGATTGTGGGGCAACTTCCGTTTCATTACACATTACATTCCGAAGAGGAATTGTCTCGAATGGCGATAGTTGGCAGCCGATAAGCCTCCGATGCCGATGCCGATGCCGACTGCGTGGGCACAGGTTGCCAAATGACATACAGCAACTGAAGATCGGGCAGATCGAGCCAGGAAGATTTATGAGCCGTGTTATTCCGAGTAACTCACACGTCGCAGCAGCCACTTGCAACGCGTCTCGCACATTTGCAGGGCAATTAATCAAGCGGAGGCAGCTCGAGGAGACAGATGGAGATCGAAAAGAACTGGGGACAGGAAATGAGGCTGGGGGAGATCTGTCGTTGTGGGGGGCGACTGGCCGGCGATCGATGTAATCGATTTATTGGATTTACAAACTGAATGCTTAGCGTCTAAAGAACAGGAATCGTATGATCCGAAACAGTTTCCGGATGCCCTGGTTGGGATTGCGCCTGGTCAACTGGGCCAGCGAAGGCGACTCCAGCAGTGCGATGCGTATGAAGAGCGAGAGTAGGCGCAGGGTGAGGACGTCGTCCGCGTGGCCCTCGCCATTGGAGTTGCTGATGGTCCTGGCACTGGACTCCAACTGGAACCAGGCGCGCGGATCCTCGCGCTGTTCGATTCCGGCCGTTCCGGCGTTCGTCCTGGTCTGCCGCGCCGCCGTCCTAGGCCGCGGGCGACGCGTGCGTTGGCGCGTGCGATTCGCCACAGCGGTCTCCACAACGGGACCGGCAGAGGTCACGACCTCACGCAGCTGGCGAAGACGCTCGCTGCGTCTCGGCGGCATTTCTCTTACGGCTGGAAGCATCGATTGAAGCATTGAATCTGTGTGCACATAAATATTAAATATCCAATTCGATATTTCTTACTTTTCACAGCGATTTTTTTCTTTTTTATATTTTCTCGTACACAGATTTTTGTTTATTCTCAAACGAAGTCTCAATACGAAATGGACTTCCAGCCATTCGCAATGTGAAAGGCACAGCTTGCTTTGTAAACATTTTGTTTTCTGAATTTAATTGTTGTTAGACACAATGCTGAAAGCATCTTGTTAACAAACTGTCACATGTTATCGACTTATCGATAAGGCGATAGCACTTAAAGTGTTGCTTAGAGATTAAAAAAGAACTTTAAGAGCACTTAAATTCATGATTTGACTTCATTTTGTATTATTCTTAAAGTGCGACTGTAGTTGTGAATTTATCGACTTATCGATAAAGCGATAACATTTAAAGCGTTGCTTAGAGAGCAAAAGAGTAGCATAATACTAATTATTTCAAAATGGTTGCTTTTACTTCATTTTGTGCTATTCTCAGTGTTCGACTGTACTTATGATAGATTTTAGTCCCCTCTTAGATGTCTGATAGTTGACCATATATGTGAACATATACATTTAGTTTATTCCATTTTCTTCTTATAAAGTCGAAATCATCTCTTTCGTGGAATATGGTTTCGAATAAAACGAAAGATTCTCTGGAAAGTTTATGTTTCAAGATTGTCTAATATATCATTTAAATTTATTCTATATAATTTTTTTTTGAAATGCTTTAAAATGTTGTTTTCACAATTTTGTATTATTATGAACACATTTTTAAACAGCTTGCTCAATATAAGAACTTATTTGAACTAAGTTATGGACTACATTTATTTTAATATCCAAAATTTTTCTCAGCTTCTTTTTAGTTGTGGTCGAAGCTTTTGTTATATTTTGTCTTCAGGCTTTGTGTTTTGAGTTTGTAATGAGTTTTGGCTGAAAGGCCATAAGCTTATGCATAAACGGTCATTATATTGTCAGGCACGACTTAACGCTTTGACAAAGTAACTGTACATTTAGCTGGCCGGCAGCCAATTGGCCTATTGAGCCTTTTGCGCCTGATTATAATGCTTATTATTATGCCAACACAGCTGCAAACCATTTGTTGTTGCCAATGTTGTTGTAACTTATGTTGTTGTTGTTGTAAGTGTTGTTGTTGGTGTTGTTAGTGTTGTTAGTGTGCTCGCTGTTGTAGGTGTTCAATTAAATATGCAAACAGCTTCAAATGTGTCTCGACTTGACCGAGTTCAAAGTCAAATTGGCAGCTCGCAGCTCGCAGCTCGCAACTCGACTTATTTATCTGTATCTCTGCCTGGTTTTTAGCCCATGCATATTTCGATATCGAAAAGTTCATTGCCAAATGCAGCGGCAGTCGCCACTGGGTCGACAGACAGACGGACAGACAGACCGATCGGTCGGCCGGTCGATCAACTGCACCTGGGGATTGAGTCACACGCCGTCGTCGTCGTTGTCGTCGTCGTCGTCGTCGTCTACCACAAAAACAACCCCAACCTCCAACCTCCAATCTCCAATTGCCGGCTGCGTTGTCTGTGCGGGGCTCCACGTTCAAATTGTGGGCGGCCACGGATCTAATGGGTTTTGCCATACCCTAACCCAAACAGGAGTCGCTAGCCTATGGCATATTCTGCCCTTGCAACGCAAAATGTGTTCGAATAAATGTGTTTAGAAATATTAATGGTAAGCAATTTAAAGAACTGAAGTTATGGATATATAACAGATAGATATTCATTATACACTACCCTTATAAGCGTTTCTAATTCCTGAAAAGTAAGGCAGAAACCATTAAAAACAAGTTATTACATATGTAAGTATGTGCCAAGATATCTTAACTGATTACCTCAAGAATTTGGGCTTGGCCTAATGTAATATGGTAAAAGTTATCAATTCTTCTATTTAAGAAAAAACCTAAGCTTAAGCATTATGTTATACCATAAATGTGTAATACAGGCATAACGCTTAGCCTTCTACTCTATTTTGTTTTATGCGTATTATATTTATTGAATACTTTTGGATAGTATTAATGGTTGGTCTATATAACAGAAGAAAGAAAAACTCAGTAAATTGTTTAAGATTAGACCCTACTGGATAAATAATGAGGTAAGATACATAAGATAATTGTATCATAGACGTACTATTTAAAAATATTTTAAAAAATATTTTACAAAAAGTAAATTTTATTTTCATTAATTTATTCCTATATAAATAACCAACAAATACTCATCAAGGATGTTCATATTCTCCCCTCAGCGTATTTGAAGTTCGTCGTGGATGAATTTGGTTTATCTCACACTGTTTTTTCACTTATTCATTCTTTACCTTTATTTCATTATAAATTCTAACCATATCGTTTTCATTTTGATTTTGATTTAATTTACGGTTCTCGACTCGCTGCGGACACCTTGAATAATGTTTGCCTATTTATAAATATGAATTACGAGTGTTTCTACACAGATTAGAGCTACGTATCCATTGCACCGCACTGCATTTTTAATTGCTAATTAATTTTCCCCGACACACTCCAAAAACAAAAACAAAAACAAATATTGCTTGCAGATAAGCAACGTTTTTTTTTTTTTTAAATTATACAAACACCTGGTTTGTACTCCAGTTTATTGTATACATTTTTCATATTATAAATATAATTAAATTAAGCTTAAATGCAAGTCCGAGTGTGTGTATGTGTGTGTGTGTGTGTGTGTGTGTGTAAGCAGTCACTGTCAGTGCGTGGGTGCTTGACAAATGTTGAAAACTATCGCTGTTTGCCAACTCCGATTCCGCATCCGACTGCAGCCTCAACCTCAGCTCCGACTCCGACTCGAACTCCGACTTCGACTCCGGCTCGAGTTTGTCTCGCAGGCTCACATTAAACAGCAATTAAGCTTAATTATAGTTGTCGCCGTTTTTAGTCAGCGTTGTTTATGTGCAGCGTGTATGCAAAGTAGTTGCTTGCAACACGCGTCCAACCAACCTGCCTCCCGCCACACCCCCTTCCAAGCACCCTCCTCCACCTCCTTCTTCTCCTCTTGACTGGGCCAGTTAGCATTTGGCGAGAGGAGTTCCTGTTTACGGTTTTCGGCTGGCTGCGCCCCTCTGTCAGTCTGACAGGCGACACACACAACAGACAACAAACACACAGACAACAAACACACAGACTTGCACACACACACATACAAACACGATACGACACGATCAAAACACGACACGAATGCGTCCCCCCATTTGCTAATGGGGACTTTTGTATGTTTCGGTTGGCTTTAAATGGATGAACCCGCTGGCACATGTGTGTGTGGGTTAACCGCTGAGCGGTTGTTGTGGGTGTCTCTTGAGCCACAGCTGGACGCAGCCAGCCATCCAGGCTGAATGCCCAAGCTGGTGGGCCTGAAAGTAAAAGTTGTTGTGGAAGCTTCAGAAGTTAACAAAACAATGAAATTTCCCAGCCGCTGAAAAATATATATACAGAGGGTATATTTTGCATGGATCTATATATAGAATATGTGGGGCATACATTTCAAAGATCTTTAGTGCAATATCTAGATCGCAAATGAGAGAAATAAACCTTATGTTCTAAATACTTATATGTGAGCCACGATTATCTACGATTTTATCTAAAGATAGAGTTTAGTTAATCTTGCGTTTGAGTTTCTTATTATTCATGCAATTTGCATATTTTTTTTTTTATATATTCTATATTCCATATTCTTTATTCTTCTTCTTATTATTAAGTTACTGAAATCCACATATTAGGAGTTAATAGGTATGTCCACCTTTTGCTCGATATTTGCTTTAGCATTCTCATCGAGTTCATTTGGCTCGCACATTCCATAGCTGAGATCTAGATCGAAACGGATTTGAAACGGACAACAAGCTTTAATGAAGTCATTCAAGCAAGGGTAACAAATTTAAATAAATTATAATTATCGACCATGCAAGAGAATAACAATGCGACTAAAAGATACCTCGTAGAACATTTTTGCTTTTGTGCAAAATATTGAGACAAATTATAGAATAAAAAAGATTTTAAAATGGAAGAAAACTAAAAAGTTCTTTTTATATTTAGCTAAGCTAACAGAATACCTCAAATAAACTTGCACTCTCCCTCTCTTTTCCTCCCACCTCTCTTTATCTACACGCTTCAAAAATAATCGCGCACCGATCAATATCATTCAGTATAACTAATCTATTATATGCTTAAGCGTAATTATTATAATATATCATTTAATTCAAAAAGAATAATAACTCTTCATTGTCTCACCTATATGTATGTATATATATGGAGATTGTCTCGCATTGTCTTTCCTGATCAACTTGTTGTACATATAGAAGTATAAGTAAGCATTCAGCGTTCCACTGACATATTTAACAGATTGGCATAATAGAACACCCACATAAAGATTGATTCAACGTATTTGTATGCACAATTTGGCTTTGTGTGTTGCTTTTAATGATGCTTCTCCCCTCTAACTCCTCATCCTCCCCTTCATCCTCCTCCTTCAATCCAATAAGCGCAACAAAGCGCACAAATTAATTGAAATAATAAGCGGGATCATTCCGAGTGGCTGGCACACGCGATTTGATTCGATTTCATATGAAATTCTCCATTGTTCCGACTCGACTTTCAAGTGGGTTGCACTGAGGGAAATCTTCGAGTGACTGCGACTGCGACTGCGACGTCGACTGCGACTGCGACTGCGAGAGCGAGTGCGACTGTGATTTGTGCATTTATCAATTTGTGGGGTCCTCATACCTACACGTACTTTGAATGTTTCTGTATCTGTATCTGTGGCTGATGTATCTGTATCTTTCGCCTGTGCATATGTATCTGTATCTTTCGCCTGTGCGTTTTTTTATTACGTTTATCTAGCAATCTTAAGCCAATTTAATAAGCAGCTTGCCTGCAAAGTTGAGCTGTCAGTGGTAACATGATTAATCAGCGCGGCGCACAACAATTGAAGATGCCCGACAAGCCAAGATATACCCTATATAAATAGAGAGAGGGAAAGAGAGAGAGAGATGGAGAGATGGGAGATGGAGATGGCTCTGTGCTTGACGCCCACATATGAAGCTTAAGCTGGGCAGTTTTGATGGATGCCAGCGAGAGGCATGTGGCAGGCGTTGAGTGGGCTTCGTGTTGCACATTGCTAGACTCGCAGTTTAAGTAAACGCAGCTAAATAAGTGCCGGCTAACACGTGTCTCAAACTCTGACAAATGAACTGGTTCTTGTTCATTAATTTTCAAACAGTTCCTTCATGAATAAATGAGCCTCATCAAAATCAAACGATTTATAACAACAATTTTATCGCTTCAATCAAAACAACATGACGATACAAAAAAGTAGAAAATAAAATGCAGTCAGCAATTGAAATTATTATTTTTATTTTTAAACAATTTTCAAGAAACACCAACAACAAAAACAACAACAGCAATTGTCTCGCATTTGGCCGACATGCTTGCTTCGTGTACAAAATATTTTGATAATGATCGCTGGGCATAACAACATAAAGCAATTGAGTCCCCAAGCACTAGACGAGGGGGTCACACTTATCGGCTTTGGATCCCCATCTAAATGAAATGATTGTCTCTTAGTTTTGTTTGTGGCCCATAAATTTCGGTGGGTCTGCCGCCTCAACTCATATTTATGTATTTTATATATCGACTCTTTAATAACCTAACTGTTAGCTGACGTGTGCAGTTTACCTAAAGAGCGCCCCCCCACCCCATTCCAAATTCTCTCTCCCCATCTCTATGCCTATTCACAATTGCCAGAAAAATTTCCAATTCGAACGTTTGCCTTGCGCGGCACGTAATGGGGAAATGTTAATAATCGTATGAAGTGCATTCGACTGCAATAAATATCAACTTTAGGCATTCCATTGCACATGTTCAACACTGGCATTGAATTGCTGATGGCTCCGCAAAGGGGGTTAACAATAGGCCTACGTCAAGGTGCAATGCGACGACCTCAAAGATAGCTGCAGCTAGCTTAGAGACATTCTATATAGTTGGCTATAACCAAGTCTCATGTATTGTAGTACAGAACATTTTAAATGTACACATCTACATATCTAGAATTGAATTGTTGAAGGGTATTCAAAAAGGATTTTGAATAGGGTAAGCGAAAATTTTCCAGGGTATTAAGAATCAGTTGCACCTGATAGATAACTTTTGATACAAACACATACATGCTGTGCATCATCATCATGTTGTAAACCAAATTTGGTTAAACTTTCAAATCTCTAAGCACCCAACTTTAAATTTTAATGCCGTCCGACTCCCTCATACTCTGTTTGAAATTTAATCAGAACAACTTATTATTTATATATAAATATGAAGAAATTTTTTATTATTTATTAATTACAATTTGAGTAAGAGTATTGCACAAAACCAAATTATTTGTTTCATCATCGGAAAAGATTAACAACATTAACAATCGATAAACAGAGAAAAACGCAACGATTGGCATTGAGTTTATGACAATAAAATGATTGTTTTGACAATTTTACTTACTCAATCAACAACGAACATATATATAATATATATAACATTCTCCATTTTTCGATGATCTTATAAACTTTCTCAATTTCTTAATCGAGGCAAAATGCTGACCATTGGTCGCAGCGAGTAGAAGACAGCCAGAAACAGATCTGATTGAAGAAAAGTCTCAGGAATCGGAGATGGAGGATGCTGGAGCTCGTCATCGTCGCATCTATGGAAAACTTGCTGGCAGGAGATTGTGCGGAGCTCGTTTGAGCCGCGAGCTATCAGAGCTTAAGAGGAATCCCCTGTTTGGCTGCAAAGTGAAGCTGCTGAAGAAGAACATATTCGACTGAAAGGGGTCAAAGATCACACCGCATCAGAACGGAATCTTTCAGTTGCATGTCAAATTTTCACGGGATTATCCCTTTTTTATGCCGGATCTTAAGTTTATTATCAAAATCTATCATTGCGTGGATGGTCTCCGATCTTAACTGCAGGCAAGATTTTGATCAGTCTGTTGGTTGAGCAATCCATCAATTTCCCATATATATATGAATCCATACATAACCGTACTTCGCGAGTGGACCGAACGCTTTGCCATTAAGGATAGTAGTGAAACTTTTTATTGGTTCAGATGAAGAAAATTTTAATACACGAAATTGTGGTTTTTCAAAAACATTTTTATTATTTGATGATGATTTGTGCCAGCACTTTTTGGTGTTTAGAAACGATATAGAGACACGATAAGTTTACATACATAATACGCTAGCTACATATACATACATACATACATACATGCATACAGAGATATGTACGCATCGAATTATAGACTACATATAGACTAAACATTATTTTATGGCTAAGGGATATCTATACAGAAACTAGGCGACAATGACACGTGGCGATAATGTTGTCCTACAACTTAGCATTGATTTAGATTAAAAGTATACATCGATATCTATATAGGTATACATATATTCTATATACTATATGCACTTTAATACACGGGACTCTCCCAGCACTCGAATGCAACTGGGAGAGAAAGAGAAAGAGAGAAGGAAGAAAGACTGGGAAATGTTCTTACGAACTAAATATTGAATGCGAATGTGTAGGCTATACGATTTATCATTAGTTAGGATCGTGCTTAGAGTAAGATTTGCATTAATATGTAGTTAAGCAGGTGGAAATTTCATTTACTTAATTTAATGCTTGAGTTATGCGAAGCGCGGAAACAAATCTTCGACTCGCTCGATTTCGAGTGAAGAAAGCTCTAGTATAAATGATATTTGTTTGTTATTTTTTAGTATTTAGTATTTTGTATTATACTAATTAGTATTCAGGTGTCGAATTATGAATTAATAGTAACCATTTACTAAACGAATTCCTCTTTATTATTGGTTTTATTTGTAGCTTAACTAAAGTCCTTTGGATTGTGATATAGTTGATTTGTAGACGCTGCGATCTCACTTGTTCTTCGGCAGGTGTCGCTTCATATGGAGGGCCAGGTGATCGCTTCTCGCAAAGCTCCGTTCGCAGACGATGCACTTGAAGGGTTTCGCACCTGTGTGCTTCCGATAATGTCTCGTCAGCTCATCGGAGCGAGCGAAGCGCCACTCGCACTCGGGCCACTGGCAGGTGTAGGGCTTTTCACCTGCAAACAGAGAGGGGGAAGAGAACACAAACACATACACAAAGTTAGCCTTGAATGCAATTTGACAAATGAAAAGACAAATTCATATAACTTATAGCTAAAGTATTTGGTAGCTTCTTATTGCGGCTGCGGCTGCTTCATGCATTCGCAAATTAACATTTTCATTGAATTTTCATGTTAGTTTGCAAAACAACAACAACAACTACTACAACTACAACAACGATGTGGCAGCTGGCAAGTCGATTCGTAGTTCGAGTCGCGTATTTTATGATTTGGTTTTCGTACTGTGGCACACGACTTGCCGCTGACGATGGCCCATTACCAACAACAACAACAACAACAACAACAACTGCTACAACAACAAGAGACAACACGACGACATTTTGCGATTGACTTTTGTTCAGCTCACGGCTTATATATAAAGTTTATCCAATATATATATATATATATATATATGTGTGTGTGTACATACAGAAAATTGCGACCGGCCGGTGCCCAAAAAGTCTATGACTAATACCCTCCAACTGCGACCAGGTCGAGTGCCGGCTGTGCTGTTGGCCAACTTGGCTATTTGGCTATTTGGCTATCAGCGTGCTTCGAGCATTACAGCTCGACATCAACATCAACAACAACAACATAAACATAAACATAAACATAAACATTCGTGTTCAAATTGAAATTGAATGAAATAATTATTGCGCTGCTTTAAATTTTGTGAACTTGACATTTTATGGCATTATTTCAGGCTTTGTTTGATTTAGTTTGCCGAATTGGTTTTGCATGTGTAACGAGTGTAACGAATGATCTTCCAATTGGATATGCATTGCACACATAATCAAATTGGCACAGAAATGAGCTTAATTCTCATTGACAATTCTCTAAGGTAAAAATATTTCGATTGGATTTTAGGTTCACTTCTTCACACTTTGCTCGCACTTTTAAGCCTCGAAAAAGTGTTCGTGGTATTACTTTAAGCAGTAATAGGCATAATAATTATTGCTGTTGTCTTTTACAGCTTTTTATTATTATTATTATTATTTTATTTTTTTTTTGGTTGAAATGCCCCTCGAAGCTGCCTCAAGCTGAGAAGTGGCACTCAGCTGACACTTTTGTGGGATTTACGAATAGAAATTCAATACGAGCGACTCGTGGCGTGACTTATTGGTTTATTTAGATCTCTTTTAATGAATTTAAGTGCCTCGAGATGACTGAACATAATCAAAAATTTACCTATCGACACTTGCACGCAAACACACATCAGCGCACATATGTGTGTGTGAGTGTGCGTGTGTGTGTGTGTGTAAGAAGCTTTGTTTGGGGCCACAATAAAACATTGATAAATTGTTGGGCCAAGTTGCCCGCCTGCCTGCCTGGCTGCCTAGTGGGTGAGTCATGTCCACAGCAACTGCCCAAACAGAATCTCGTAAACAAAAACAAAAATAACAACAACAACAACAACAACGGAGTACTCGTGGGAATATCATTTGGCAATGGCAAAAATTGAAATCGCTCGCAACTAAAACAAAGATCAGCATCGAACCGTAGTCGGGGCCCGGTCCCGGGTAAACAACAAACAAAGTTATGTAAATGTAGTTTTGTAATGTGCGATGAACGCAATGCGATAAGCCCGACGAAATTACTTCATAATTTTAACGTATAGCCCGATAAGCTCAACATGCAACTAACTATAAATAAATAAATATATATATATGTATATATACAGATATATAAGTCGAGTCGTATATAAATTAAGGCAACGGCTGCCCGAAAACAAGCTAGAAGACAAGCCTAGCCGCCGGCCAAGCCGGGCTGGGCAACTCCTCCGTTCGACTTCGGCGTCGGGCATAGAAATCAAACTAATTTATGGCAACGCGAACATATTAGCAAACAAATCAGTACAAAATAAGCCCAGCCGGTGGGCAAACTGCGTCCAATCTTCCAACTCCAGCTCCAACTCCAGCTCCAACTCCAACTCCAACTCCAACTCCAGCTCCAGCTCCAGTTCCTGATATGTGAAATTTATGCGTTCGCTTGCTGCATAAAGATTAGTTACCGACTGATTTTCTAATCGCAGCGTCCAGATAAAGACAAAAAGCTCAAATAAAAACGACAAATTTACGAGCGACAAAACAAAAGACTTAGGCAACGAACTTGCTGGCCAATGCATGCCAGCCAAATGCTTGGCCAAGTGTCCCGCCCGGCACTTGAGCTGCAGCCCAGCTAATCAGCTAAGACAACACTCAACTTGGGGTCTGGCGCCACGAGATGCCGCAGCTTCAAAATTGCATGAAAAATACAAGAGTGTGTAAGCGTGTGTGTGTGTGTATGTGTGTTTGATCGGGCTGGGCGTGTGACGACGTTAACTAAGTCAAAAGCCAAACAAACGGACAGCCATCAGACGGTAGCCACAAATGGGGGCTGCCACTCGAAAAGTGCTGCCAAATTGCTGGCCGAGAGATTTGAGCCAAATGCCCAAAGACGTGGCCATTAGGCCACATAGATTCGTCTAGCAATCGTGTTGGCCCACGGCGGGCGTCAGGCAATTAAATCGCCTAACCAGATCTCCAGCTGGCATTGTCTGGACTCTATTGGTGAAGCGGCTGAAGGGTGCGAGAAACTCTCAGAGAGTGCGAGAGAGAAAGTAGGAGAGTGGGAGCTGCCTTTCAATTATGAGTTATATCTAGAAGGTGTTTTATTAATCACTTTCTGCTCAATTTGAGGTAAATGTAAGCTTAACTAAAACTCATTTAGGTTTTAATTTTGAGGCTCTATAAATATTTCTTTAAATAAGATTTGCTTGATAAAATGCAAATAATAGATTACCAAGAACTCCTACTAAATGAAAGAATAAACTATAATAAATAACTAAACTATAGGAATAACTAAAGATACAAATATATTTATCTCAAATATCTAGTAAACAACACGCATAATATATGCTAAATATATCAGATATATGCCTCAAGCTCAGCTAAACTAAGCCTAAACTAAATTAAATTTCTTTTTTATAGGTCAGCCGAAAGACTGTATTCAAGAAATTTATAGGAATGGTATAGAAGAGATTATATGCATACGATGATATATGAAAATTGTGGGTTCTTTGCTATTGCTTCTGTAACTGTATATGTGTATGGAAAACATAGTTTGAGATAAGGGTCTGAGTTTATATACAAAAACTATCTGGATAATGGAAGCTTATAACTATCTATACAAATAAAATATATAGTAAGCAACAGCTTATATCTATAAATCCATCCGACTTCGAGTCTACACAAATTTATGTATGTATGTATGTATACTATATACGCTATATACTATATGTATGTGCATAGTAGCTGTTGCTTACTATATATTTTATCACCATGTTGGGCATCACCTTGACTCCGAGCAGTTGTCGCCGGGCTTATCAAATGTGTTGCGTTGCTTTAGCGGGGCGTTAAGTAAAGTTTATCAGTTAAGTAAAAATCAGCACGGCGCAAAAATCATAATAATAAAAATGTTTTTTAGTACGATGCATAAATCAGGTGGGCATGCGCGATTAATAAAACACACACACACACTCGGTGACTGAAGGAGAACTGCGTTGAAGATTTTGAGAGTCTGCTTTTGGTTTGGGGCTGGGTCGAGAGTTGAAAGTCTCGAATCAGAGGCATAAAACGTGTGCCCCATAAAACGCAGACAGGTGATCAACAGCCAGCAGCAGGCAACGACCCACCAAAACCAAAAAAAGAAATACCAAAAAAACAAAAAAACAAAAAAAATATACAGTTGGACTAACCAGAAAATAACGTCAAGTGTAATCTGAGCAAGAAGGAAATGCAGGCCAAAATGTGCGCCCAGCTGATGGCGATTGCCGATTGTTGATTGTTGTTGGTGTTGTTGCTGTTGTTGTTGATGTTGCAAGTGACCACAAAAAGCCGCACTGAAAAACAAACCGTAGAAATCACGATTTCTGCGGTTGCTCCACCGAAATTGAAAAACCAAAAACAAAACACTGACAAAAAAAAGGCGCTCCAAGCTTTTGGCAAATTATGTGCTGGCAACAACAAATATGAGCGCGCGAATTAATCAAAAGCCTTTTTTCCGCCGCTCGGTTGCAAAATAAAGCGGCGCAGCTGTGCACCACTCGACCAGCATTGGCTCATCGCCATCAGCCGATGTGGTGTTGGTGGTGCTGGTGGTGCTGATGGTGCTGGTGGTGGTAATAAGCCAGACCTACGCCTACAACGGATGCGGAGCAGCAATAAATGTGCTTGACAGCGGACAAGCCTGGCGGCGCCTCATGACAGAGCACCAGGTGGTGCCTGCTGGCTGGATGCTTGGGTGGTGGGTGGATCCACCTATCAATAACCACTTACCCGTGTGTATCCTTTGATGCGCCTTCAAATGCGAGCTCTTCGTATAGACCTTCGAGCAGCCTGCAAAGGATGATAAAGAAATACAGTTAGTTAGTAGATAAATAATAGATACATCTATAAGAGTGGGGAAGTGCACTAAGAAGAAGAATGAATTAAGGGTAGGCATAGATAAATATATATATAGCTTAACTGCTAGTAGGATAAGCAGGCAGAGGAGAAGATAGCACTAATCAAATATTACTTTACTTTAGTTATAGGAAATACTACTTAACTCTTGAATAAAAGTATAAGAAGAATATACTGGATTATACAGATCAATTAAGCATTTAAGCATAAATTGTAAGAGAATCAGCCAAAACAAAGAATGTCTTGTTGCTTTTGAACTCAGACCTAACTGCTAGTTAAATTTGAACATAGCTTTAACTGCTGCTCAAATCGCAGCATCAACAATCAATTATATGACTGCTCGACCAATCTTAGCCATTAAATGTACGACGGCCACAAAAGTTGTTAACAATTTGAAGCACTTCACATGTGTTAGCGACTCGAATCTCGGTGGCCAATTGAATGGGTCATTTATCTAAGAGCAGAAACAGAGACCAAAATCTAGATAAGCCGGCTATGAGAAAAGAGCCAAAGTGCCAGCGCAAAGGCAGAGGCTGTGGCAGCAACTGCTGGCTGCAACTGTTGCCTGCAACTGTTGCCTGTTGCTGGTTGTTGGTTGCTGTTGCAGTGGGTCAGTGGGCGTCACTACAATCGAGCCTTTAATTAAGCTCGAGGTGTAGTTGAAGCTGAATCCGAAGTCGAGAGCTGCGGCTGCGACTGCGACTGCGACTGGGTGAAAGTTGTACAAGATTCACTTGTGCACAGCATGAGACATTTATGTGGCAGTTAAAAGGATGCTTAGAGATCGCTGCACGTTCGCTCTAATTGAAAGCTGAGTAGAACGTGAGCCGCATATTGACAAAGACAATGCCAAAAAGTTGGCTAAAAATACGCCTAAGCGGGAGTAAGCCACCATAGACAAACATGGCCAAAGCGAATTGATAGCTAAAAAGCGAGTCAAGAATGTTGCAGCAGCAACAACAACGTTGACAGTTAGACGCGTGATTGGCTGCGACGGCGAGGCAACGCGGATCGTTGATCACTTGCCCCAAGTCGAAGCTTCCAACTTCTGTGGCATAACTCACTTGCGTGGCAGTTGCAATCTCCAGTTGCAAGTTGCGGACGTGCAACAACCTCAACCCCGTAGTACCTCTCAATGTAGTCGCGTGTGTGTGTATGTGTGTGTCTCTGATGCGTGCGTTTATGGCATAATAACTTCATTTGGACAGCATTTTTGTAGCCCGGCTTGCGACTTTGGCCAAGCAATCGCACTCAAATATTTGTGCTCGAACGCGCTTTTTGTCTAAAAATGGCCACGGCAAACGTGTCAGACAATTGTCAATTATTTATTAGTGGCAACGCACGTAGCGAGCGACGCCAACGACGCGACAGACAGACAGACTGACGGACGAACAGACTGAGAGACGGACGGACGAACAGACTGAGAGACGGACGGACAATCGGAGAGACGAACAAGTGGACGGAGGGACTATCATTTGGCTAGACAACATCGCCTTTTAGTTGGGGTTAAGTGCTTTTCGCTACCCTCTCATTGAACGACCCGTTAAAAGTTAAAAGCTAATGGACTGATCGCCAATAAATTGTGTAAAGTTTCTGATTCAATACATTTGATTGAATGCGGAAATTTTTTGGCTGATCTTCGTTCGATGTTCTTTAATTGATCTTCAAATATTGCGCCGATTGTTTAAATAAAAGAACACAAAGAGGAAGGGTTTAAGTTCTTCTTCTTTTGTTTTATTTGATATTAGCTGACTTTTAATGGCTAGACGGCTGATTCTTCAACTTCTTGCTTTCAATTTCAACTCACGATCCTTACTAATAGATCAGCTATTATTAATGATTAATATCATTTATTTCGCTCAAGATGATCTTTAATTCCATTCAGTTATAGATTGTATATAATTTATTGAGACGATCTTTGATTAATAAATCTATTTAGTTTATATTGATCCCCATTTCATATTCAACTTTGTCTTTTATATTGATCTTCATTTCATATACATATCACTCTCTCGCTTCTGATCTTCCATTGATCTCCATCATGCATCTTTGATTCCCTTAATATCAGTTCTAATCTCCAGTATTATTCTCTCACTGGATGCTCTGCCCTTCTCCCATTTACTTTCTTCAGATCCTCATTCGATCTTTCCCTTTATCTCCCAGCCAAGCTTATATTGATTGGTATAGATCGTACTCTGATATTCTCCCATTCTCTATTTATCTCAGCTCCCCATTCAGTGCTTGCACTCTATAAATCTCCCACTGGCTACTCTCAACTTGAGTTCCGTCTGATCCCCATTCATAGCTCCGTCTGGCCAATAACTGTTCCAGACAAGGTCCTCGGTCTGACATTGAAACGAAATGCAACTCTGGGCGAGAGATAAATGAGAGACGCTTACATAAATAGGGGACCAACTAATTGGAATTACAAAAGAGGCATTAGAAAAAGCGCCACAACAACTGTCAATAGAAACAACGGGTCGACAGGTGAGACGGAAAGATAATAAATAAATGAATAGATAAATGGAGAATAAATAAATGGCGATTGGCAGTACGCTTTGCGCATGCGCAATAAGCTAAACGTTGGCAGCAGGTGAGGCAACAGGTGAGAAGGAGGGGGGCGGAGGAGAGGAGGGGGTGTTCGCTGCTACAAAAAGTGTCGCAAATGATAAACGAGTCGCGCATGCAGCGCATCCCAAGCAGATGACTTCAGATGAATCTCTGGATCGCACTCACCCACAAAATCGCAGTGATGGATGCGGCGCTTCTCCAGCTCCGGATTGTTCCGTCGATTGTACCGCACGGTCCGGACGCTCATCAGACTCGCGATGTGCGCCGGAGTTCCGGGCTGATGGTGGGCGTGGCGGCCGCGTCGCCCGCTGCCCGTCGACGGCGGCGGCGGGGGAGGCGGCGGTGCCGGCTGCTGGACTCCGGCTCCGACTGCGGCGGGCGACGTGAGTGTGGTGAGCGTTGTGGTGGGCGTGGCAGCGCCCAGCAGCTGCAGCGTGGGCGGCGGATTAACCAGGCTGGGACAAAGGCCGACCAGGCCATGTCCCTGCTGATAGGGCGGCGGGGGCGTGGCCCGCCTCTGCGCCTGCGCAACGGCCGCGGCGGCGGCCACCATCGAGGCCCCCGGACTGCCGGGATCCGAGCTGGGAGGCGTCAGCGGAGGCACAAACATGTGGCGCGTCGAATTGGAGCCCGTCGAGGAGGCGCTGCCCGAGGAGGCGGAAGAGGCGGAGGGCGTGGTGGGCGCAGCAGGCGGGCAGAGCTGCAACTGCTGCTGCTGCTGCTGCTGCTGCTGCTGATGTTGCTGCTGCAGCATGTGTTGAGCTGTGGGCGTGGCAGTGGTGGGCGTCGCTGTGGCAACTGCTGATGGCGGGTGAATTTGGTATTTGGTGTGAAAGGTCTGTGGAGCAGCAAGAAGAAGAGAGAGGGTAAAATGAGTCAGTAGAAAGTTGTGCAACGGCAACAGTTGCTCAGATTCTCACCTGACTGCTGTGCCAGCTGTAGCCATAGCTGCTGCTGCTGTTGTTGTTGTTGCTGCTGCTGCTGTTGTTGTTGTTGTTGCTGCTGCTGCTGTTGTTGCTGCTGCTACTGTTTAGATATGCGCTGTTCAGCTGAGATGCGTATTGTTGCTGATAGGAGGCAGAGTTGTTGTTGTCGGCTGACTGCTTGGGACTGTTGCTGCCACTGTGCAGATGTTGCTGCTGCTGCTGCTGTTGTTGTTGCTGCTGCTGTTGTAGCTGCAACTCGACAACCTCAGCAGCGGGTGGCAGTCCAGACAACGAGAGGCTCGGATGATGCTGGTACAAGTGTTGCTGCTGCTGCTGATAATGTTGCTGATAGTGTTGCTGCTGCTGCTGCTGGTGTTGCTGATGATGATATTGCTGCTGCTGCTGCTGCTGTTGCTGCTGGTGTTGTCGCTGCTGCTTTTCAGTTTTAATCTCCATGGGACTGAGCATTGGTGTCGAGAAAGTTTCGAGCAGTGTTTCATCTATTGCTTCCATTTTGACCTGTGGCAGCAACTGTTGCTGCTGCTGCTGCTGTTGCTGTGTCGCCTGATTCGCTGCCGCATTGTCGCTCCCATTGGCAACTGTCGTGGCAGTCAGCATGAGCGCATTCTCCGGATCGATATTCTGTATCGAGGTGGCAATATCGTCCCACAGAGGAGGCCGCTGATACGGATCGTCCAGTGGATCGCCGAAGAGAGCTTCTTTGTTTTTGCTTTCTGTGTGTGTGTGTGTGTGAGTGTGTGTGTGTGTGTGTGTGTAAGTGTGTTGGGCAAAGGAAATCGCTTTATAATCAAACTGCTAATGCGTTATGCAAATCGGTATATAGACATCGTTCAAACAGGGAATTATTAATGCAAACAAAGAAATCTCGCATATGCATGAAATTTATAAACAACCTTTCGCTTCGATTTGTTTAACTATATTTAGTCGAGACCTATGCCTAGGTGTTCAATAGACACACAACTCTCACTTATAGATACACTCACATTTCAAGTGTGTCTCTTTTGGGTTTCATTCTTGTCGTGCAGGGTATTTAGAATTCGGTTTGGTTAAGGTTTTGTGACAATAGTTTGTGCGATTAGCTTAATTATATTTATTTAAGAGCCTTGCCTAGATGATTCTATAGATGTACAACTCTCACTTGTATACCCTTACATCGCGCTCTGTAGCGCATTTGGAATTCGGCTTGGGCAAACATTTTATGGTACATAAAAAACTGCGCGTTCGATTGTTCTCTATTAAGTCGAGTTTTATGATATGTTGCTTCAATTGTCATTTCTATACTCTTACTTCTCGCTCTGTAGCGTATGTAGAGTTCGTTTTGGCTTGAGTTTTTGTGTTATTGGGCCCAAACTATAGTTTGTTTCATTTGCTCAACTATATTTAGTTAAGAGTTCTGTCTAGCTATCTTAATAAATATTTAACTCTTACTTCCCCTCTTTGTAGCGCATTTCGACTTCGTCTTGGCTTAAGCTTTTGTGAAACTTGGTCTATTGCTCGTCTGCCTCGCATCGGGCTCTTCGTAGGGTCTCAAGTTTCACAATTTGCGTTATGGAAACGTAACTATGAATCAAATATACGAAACAACAAAACATCGAACACGTTTTTTTTTCTTTTTTTTTTGCTATTGACTTGTGAGATTTCTCCATGCGTGTAATAATTGTGTGCCCAGCTTCACCCTCCCCCCACCTTCTCGCCCCCTACTCACCATACAGATACTCCTTCTCGCCGCTGCTGCCCGCTGTTGTTGTTGTGGTCGCCGTTGTTGTCGGGTTGCCCGCTCCGGCGGCAGCTCCGTAGCCGAGAGCCACGTCGTAGGGCGCTTCGTCGTAGAGCGGCGCACATCCATAGGCGGAATTTGAGTTGGAGTTGGGCGATCCGGCGGGTTGCTGCTGCTGTTGTTGTTGTTGCTGTTGCTGTTGATGGGTCTGATCGGTGGCATAGCTGGAGGCAGCCAGCTGCCAGTCTTCCAAAGTGTCGCCGCTCTCCCCGCTCTGCAGACTGTGGTGCAAGTGATGCTGATGATGGTGATGCTGATGATGGTGGTGCGCATGCGCATGGGAATGGGAATGCGAATGCGAGTGCGAATGGTGGTGCGAATGCAGGTGGTGGTGGTGCAGTTGATGGTGGTGTTGATGCTGATGCGCGGCCGCTGAGTTGTTGCTGTTGGGTGTTTGGCTGCTGCTGCCGTTGCTGCTGCTGCTGTTGTTATTGTTGTTGTTGCTATTCGTGTTGTTGTTGTTGGAGGCAGCAGCGGCAGCGGCGAGCACTTCCAGTTCCACATCGGCCGGCTCGATCTTGTGCAGACGTCCCATCAGCTCGTGCCGATAATCCAGTTCCGGGGACTGCGAGGAGAATGAGAGAGAACAAAAAGTTAGTGTTAGTAAATTCTTCGTTATATGCGACTCGAAGCGGGGGCGGGGGACTGGAGTGAGGGTCAGTGTTCATAAATTTTGATTAAACTGTTATCGCTGGCCAACACTTCGGGCCGCTTCTCGCTGCCACTTTTCGCTTATCTTTATTTGGCCTGTTTTCTTTTTCTTTATTTCTATGGCGAGCATCGACTCGATTTTTTTATATTTTATTCGTCGTTTCGTTTGTTTGGCATTCAAATAAAAATTTTCTAGATTTGTTATCGCAGTTGGTACAAGAATCTTCTGGGTATATTGTACATATGTAATAGACATTTTATTCAAAATATATTCTGGATGTTCCCTAATGTTTAAGTCTAAATGTTAAATCTGGAATTGAGCTGAAGTCCACAAACTTATTTTCATTCTAGGGTGCAAAGCATAATACGAAAATAGTACTACCAAAAACATTGCAGCGAGCATTGCAGGGCATCTGTCGGTCGTGCACTCCCCACCAGCCTACTCCCACTTATCACTTAAAGCGTATGCGCCAAGTGGAATGCAAGTTCGTTGCCTAAGTCACTTGTGCAAATGCGCAAACAACATTAATTTATGCCATTCGAAGTGTATAAAGATATTGACACTCGAGTGGGAAGTATCCTATGAAAGCTCTTGACAACTGATTATGTGTCGATTAGTGGTTAACCAACACTGCTTTTCAAATTGAAACAACTGTCAGTTGCCAATTAGATTAATTAAAAATAGTTTCGTAAAAGGCTAAGATAAGATTAACATCCAGCCATATATTATACGATATATGACACCTTGTATATTCTGTTCTGTGGTAACAGATTGTGTTGACTACAACTATTCTGATTGGCAGCCGATTTTGATGTCTATAATTTCTTATTCCCTAGACTTTTGCATCTCAATGAGCGTTCTTTTCGATCATCTTCATTTATTTTGTTCGTGTTGGGTTTTGATTGTCAACTTTGGGTGTCAGATATTTATGGCCAACTATTTATTGGCCACGACACACATTGTCTGGCAACTAATTTATGGCAACACTTAACGTTGTTTAGGCACACATAATAATCATTTGGCAAATTAGAGAAACTTTTTTTTCCGGCTTTTCACATGCAAATGACGAAGGGGCTGGCAATATATCAAATATTCAATTCGGCTTGTTGGAGTGTTGATCAGGGCCGACATAGTCCACTAAAAGCAACCCAAGTAATCTGACTCAATTCGAGAAATGCTCAGCACTGACTCACACACTCGCACACACACTCACACACTCGTTTCTTTTTATGAGCTGAAAATTTACGAGCGTGGCAAATTATTTTGCCGCAATATTTTTTTCCAGGCATTTTTCATTTTATTGGCTGCGGTTTATTTTGTTGTTGCTTTCAGTTTTTTTTTTTTTTGCTTCAATTTTGGTTTTTTGTTGGTTTATTTTTTTTTTGGTATTTTTTGCAGCACACATAAACGAGAGTATTTGGAACGGTACTTGAAAAATTGTTTGCGGCGGCTCTGGGGTCAACGGGGCGTGTGATAATTTTAATAGATTTCGTTTTGGCGAATATGAGTAATATTTGGGCATTGGGGTTTGGGATATGGCTTTTCCGAGCTGCCATTTTCCACGAATTCAATTCGATTTTTCCAGCTGCGAAGCGTGGGCCGCATTTAGTGCGCTTCACACGCAAATGACCTCATAAAAATGCGTAACGCGTCGCCTCGGAGCGTCGTGGAATCTTTAAGTGGCCTCCGGGCTGCCGGGCTGTCGGGCTGCCGGGTTGACGGGCCGCCGGGACTGCCACTTGGACTTGGACTTTGGCGGAGGCAGCGACAACAACTGCACAACGGTACTCCAGCCCGCCAGCGAGTACCTCAAGCTGTTTGCCACAGCCGCAGCCGCAGTCGCAACCTGACATATTGACAACAGCAGCTAAGCAAGTGAGAAGTCTTCACTTGGTTTGTGGCAGACTAAGAGATACCCCGTAGCAAACTTGTAAACTTCTTTAGATGCAAATGCAGCTCTCTTTCATGCAAATTGGCAGCTGCTTTGCTTCTTCTTATACAGAATGCTAAATGAGTTTTTCAATAACTTCTACTTACTATTTACTATTTGGAGAAATTTAAGATTTATTTAGAATTGGAAGTATCTAAAATGTGTGAATATACCAAGCAAAGCTAAGCTGCCAATTTATAGTATTTCGCTCTTAAAATTCCCGAGTTATATCTCATACAACTAGTCAAGTAATTGATTGATAATTGTAAATAAATAAATATAATAAATAAAATAAATATAATAAATATAATAAATACAATAAATATAATAAATATAGTAAATATATACAATATATGTATGTTCAACTACACCACTGTACTTGTAAAGCTTGAATCGTACTTCCAGTAAATAGACTGATGAATAGGGCTTAATTACATTACAATAATCCTGTACAGTAATAATCCTGCTCTGCCATGTCTGCCTCTCGCTGATACACACACGCTCGCATAACCCATCTACCCACTTAAACCACCTTCAGTGAGTATAGAAAGAGAAAAACAACAACAAGCTCGAACCTGTTCTTTTGGGCTTTCGCTTTAGCCAAGTTCTTGTGTGCCTAGAGTGAAATTTATGTGCAGGCAATTTTTGATTTCTTATATTTTATACTTTATATACATTATTTTATAATATTTTTTATAAGACGTACGCCCAGGTATTTTCTGACCGTTTTGTTAAGCATTTAAATGCCGTTGTCAGCGATCGGCAATCGGCGATCGGCGATCGGTAATCGGGAATCACCGATAAATGGGCATTACGCACTGGACAAAAAACCCATTTGCATAATTTGAGCAATCGGAGGAAGTTTTATACCGTATTCTCTTGCTTCTTCTTATTATTTTTTTTTTATTTGTTGCTGTCTGCAAGCTAATGTTTTATTGATATTGATTTAGCCCATTTGCAGAGTTGGCCATATAATATTTATGACTTATTGTTTAATTGTTATTTTGTGTTAATTTTTTTCTAGGAATTTTCTATTTTATTGGAATTACGCTTACGGGTTTTTTTTTAAGCTTGTCATGAAATCTGAAACGGAGAACTCTTTAATCACACATTTTAAATATTTTCTTGATTTTTAATCTATGCTTGTAAATAGGTCAAATAAGCCTAACAATTGAAAACTTTTATAATATATTTATATAATATATTTATGTATGTATAGCATAAATATATTACAAAACGGTCATATATCATATCTTATATCGGTCATATGATAAAAAGTAATGTTTAAACTTAAATAATAAATAAAGTATAAAGAAACCAAAAGGTTTTACTAAGTTCTTAATGATTAGACAAAGCTCTTAACAAATTTTTCATAACATCAGATTTTATATAGCTTTAAGAATGGAAAGTTTTCCTGTATATGATGATAGCTTGAACCTAATAACTCCAATAGTTCGAACTTAAGATATATAAGCTAAATATATATATATATATATACATTCTGTAGATGTCAGACATGTCTCGAAGGTTAAGTCGACTTCTATAGATACTGTCGCATTTGCAATTAGTATGTGATATATATAAAAACGGTTATTTATAGCCACACTTGAGTTTTTTATGTGCCCTATAAATAGTTCTAGTCTCATTTATCTATCCATTTGGAGTGTGTGGGCGTCCATTTCTAATATTTATTCCACATTCCTGTAAAGCATTTAGTTATTTAATTTATTATTTCCCGCAGTTTTAAAGCTTTTGTCATTGTTGTTGTTTGTTTCGCTCGGTTGGGGTTTTATTTTATGGGTTATTGGTTGACTTGATTTGGGGAATATGGCTGGAGAGTGTCAAAGCCAGACTCGTAGAGCATCGGCAGCTGTGGCTGACATTTATGGCCAAGTTTATGCGCAGCTGTCAAAAATCGAGAAAACCAAAATTTGAAAATGGCCAATTTTATGGCTCAATATCGAGAGGCAGAGCCACAGTCGGAGGCTATTGTAACAAATAAAAGTAGTAAAAATTCATAATAACAACAACAACAACAACAAAAACAACAACATCAGTTGGCAATTTGACATCTTTTTTTTCCGGCATATTGATGGCTGTTAATAGAGCCGCGCGTCTTGGCCAAATTGAAAAGAAATGATGGCCAAACGAGCAGCTCTTTAAAATGCAAAGCGGCAGCCACTGAAGCCGGGTGAATGGGGAAAGGGGTGAGGGGAGGGGAACAGCACAATAAAAGTAACAGCTACAACAACAACAACAATAAAGGTACATCAAATTTATTAATTTTTATAGACATTATTTTGATTTTTTTCTCTTTGTAAATTTATATTTTGTTTCTCTTTTTGGCCTTTTCTGTTGTTGTTGTCGTTTTCTCAGCCTGGTGCCAAATTTGTTTTAAGGTTCTTGACCACGCACGTGTGGCTCTAAATGTGTGCCCGCTGCTGTACGTGAGTGTTGTTGTTGCTTTGTTGCTGTTGTTGCTGTTGTAGCTGTTGTTGTCGCTTTGGCATTATTTTGCATATTTTGTTCGATTTTAAATGAAGTCACGTTGCAATCGTAAAGTCGATATTTATGTTTGTCATTATTTTTTATGCTCTGCTGCTTCTTCCACCAACTTCTGGTTGTTCTGCTGCCTCTTCCTCAACAGTGTGTCGTCGCTGCTGCTGTTATTCATATCAATATTCTCGCTGCTGGTGCTCATTAATATATACATTGTTTAACAATAGTACTTAACAACTATATTTCTATGTTCCATGCAGCAACAGTTGCCGCTCACGTTTCGTGAAATGCCAAAGCAGCATGCAACCTGTTGCAAGTAACTGCTTCAACTGCGGCAACTGCGGCAACTGCGGCAACAACTGCTGCAAGTAATGAGGCAGCAGCTGTCAACTCTCATAAAAGTCAACGATATGTCTATGAGAAATCAGCGTTGCCAATTCGCTAATGCATATGCCAAATGGCCAAGCAACATTATTAGAAATGGTTTCGCTTTGATCCCAGCCGACTTTTAAGTACATCATTAGATATATAGTGTATATGTATGTATGTATGTATAGGGTGTAGGGGAATTTTGTTGCCAGCACGTGCCGCCCTAACTGTACATCATTTGGCCATTTGTAAAGCCGCCTCGACAATGGATCTTCAAGCCACAATTGTTTTTGTTGGCCATTTTGCTGATAAGGCAAGACGCAAAAAAATGTTATTTATCGGATAATGGAAGGCAACGCGAATCGCAATCAAACAAAGGCCAACAAAGCACAAATAGCCGCATTTCTTTACCGTTTTTTTTTTTAAATTTTATTTTGTTTTTTTGTTGGTGAATAATCGCTAAATAATCCGCTGTATGTAGCTTATTGTGTTCGCTTTTCGCTGTTCGCTGTTGGCCCCGCGGGTCTAAAATATTTCCTGAATTTTGTTCAATTAAATGACTTTTAATGCTATTTTTTTTTTATTAACACATTCGCAGTGAAAGTTTCTATGGCAGGAAATGTGTTTGACAGCCAAGAAACTTGAGAGTGTCAAGACTGTAAATGTTCATGTGTGTCTATTTGTGTGTGTGTGTGTGTGAGAACAAGTTCGTTGCCTCAGTCTTTTGTTAAGCGGCGACCTGGCAAATATCCAATAAGATAAACTAGCAATAAAACAAAATTTCAATTTGCTGACCCCCAAGCAACAACAACAAAAAATGCAGTTAAGTTTTCACAAAAAAATACACAACTATAAAAAAGTATAAACGCAGGCCATAAAATCAAGGAACAACAACAACAACAAGTTGGGATTGATGCTGCCTGCGTAGCAGCTCGTAAAAATAGTTAAGCTTTTAATAAGAAATGAACAAAAAAGAGAGAAATATGCGCATGACTCATATCAAACAACAACGGCAACAACAACAACAGCAACAGCAAACAATTTGCATAAAAAATCGCTGGCAATCATTTTATTGGGCCAAGCGCTCGTAAATCTTCGACAACGAGTTGGGCCACAACTTCAGCCACAGCCATCAACCAGCAACAGCAACAGCAACAACAACAACAACAACAGCAACAACAGTTGACAAACAAACAAACCAAAGTGGAGAAAATGTGGAAGGCTAGCCGAAAACTATGCCAAATATGTTTTCCGCATTTTCTTCTTTTGCATACGCCCCAGGGACAAAAACGGGCCACAGTTGAAGCCACAATCGGAGTCGGAGTCGGAGAGTCGGAGCCTCGGCTAAGCCCAAATCAGCATAGCAAATCAAATTTGGAACATAATTGACCAGCGACTCGACTAAAGACTCAGCCGAGTGAAGGCTGGAGCAGGAGTTGGAGACAGGAGGCCGAAGGCTGGCGGCTGGCGGCTGGAGCTGAAGTTGGAGACAAGTGCAGCGCATGCTGTACATGCGTTTGGCATCGTTTCGTTTTCACTGGACATACGCATACATATGCAACCCCTGCCAACTGCCAACTGGCAACTGCCACCTGCCACCTGCCCCTTGGCCCAAGTTGCCACATTTAAATGTCAACCGAAGGAATGAGCAAAAACGAGGCAAAGTTGCGGATTTGCAGTCAATTTTCTTGGAATTGAATTTTGTGTCCATTTGTGCCTAAGAGAGATTACATGGCCACTTTGCATGTGAGTTAGTGGAAGGCGGGAGTACATAGGTAGACCTAACAGACTACCTATCTAATCGGGCAGGTGGGGGGGACGCATGGATTTTTATGTTCGGCTATTTGGTGCAGCCTGGGCGTAGGATTTTATCTAGAAGTTGAATGCGAAATACTCTTTATCTTAATGGGCAGCCAGAAGAGAATGTTTGAGCGATGGGAAAGGTGACATATTATATCATAATAAAGCCTTACAAAATTTAAAGAATTTTATTTGAATATATATTCAAATGCAGCAAAGTATCTGAAGATATGCAAGTAAGCAGATCTTTGAAGAGAAAGTTTCAAACGTGAAATCTTTGTTTAGATATATGTATATAAAACATAAAATACATAATGATAACTTATATAAGTTATAGGCTTAATAAATGTTAGTTCAAAATGATATCTTAATTAACACCTTTTCCTTCAGAAGCATATCAATAATTGTCGTATATTTATATTACAATAAATCCCAATAATTCTGTAGTTTATAAGCAAGGCTCAGTATCATATTTTGCTATACATAGTTTATGAATCTGATAATAACATCAATCATAAGATCTTAACACCTGTCTTCCTTCTTTCTTTGGTTTGTAATTGAATCCCAACTACAATTGAAGCTTAGTTAGGGTAGCCAGCGGGTCTATCAGCCCACATGCTCAAGAGCACACTGAAACACACACACACTCACACAAGCATGTTGCTTCTGCTGCCACTTGCCACTTGCCACTTGCCACATGCAGCTCAACGCGCTGGCGAGTCTATTGCAGCTTAGTCTTGGAGGCAGGCGTGTAGGTATTGACAGGCCATGCAGCTACCTGTTGCAGCGAATGCAACTGCAACTGCAACTGCTGCCGCACAGCAGTGCACCAAATGTTGCAACAACGAGCGTTGCACTGTTCGACATGTTGGGCGCGAATCATTTGCACGCAAGCCCCACAGGGGGGTAGGTGGGGGGGTGGTGTGAAGGGGAGGCTGAGTTGATTTTGGTTTATTTGCGCTTGTCGCCAGCCTCATTTGTCGGCACAGCTGGATGCGCCTTTGGCACCTGCAACAGCAACAGCAACAGCAACAGCAACAACATCAACAAACAGCAAACAGTGAACGACAACGACAACAAACATTCAAAGCACAACAATTTGTAGCACGCCGAGCTTTGTAGAACTCCAACAACTCCTCCCCTCTCCCGCTCTGCCATCACACAGCACACATAGCTAAACACCTGGCCAGGTGAACCCATCAATTAGGTAAAGAGACGGCGCACGCTCATAAATATTTAATGGAAAGCCATTGGAAAAGCATCGAGGTGTCAATTTGACATAAATGGGCCTCTTTCTGGCTTTCGGGTTTGTCGTTTACATAATTAAATGCCCAGACTAGATCTGTGCGGTCTGCTCTCCAACCCCAACCCCAACCCCAACCCCACCCCCTCCCACTCCTTCTCCACTAATCAGCTGCCAGATCATGGAAGAAGGCGCTAAGTGTCGGCGTAAACAGAAAAAAAAAATAGAAAAGAAACAAGTAAGAAAACATTAGTCAGGGTATGCTCGACTATAAGACACCCTGACGAAATATGTGTTATAGAAAGAAAAGTAACTAAGAGAAAAGTAACCAAGAAAAATAAACTAAATACCAGCTCTTAAGCCTAACAAAATATCATCGAATAACTGAAACGTGTTATCGATAACAAGCAAACGGAAAGAGTTATCGATGTTTTGAAGTAAACTGCATCTGTGCGTTGTATTAGAGAACCTATAAGTATAATTTCAAATCCCTAGCTCTTATAGCTGCTGAGATCGATGTTTTCATACATGTGCACAAACAGTCAGACGGAGGGTCAAGCCTTCAATCTACATGGCAGTTGATCCTGATCAAAAATATATAAAAATAAAATATGGTATGACACGCCTTCCTCTGCCTGTTACATACTTTCTCACAAACACATCATACCCTGTTTGTCCACTTTGAATGGCTTCAGGGTATAAAACAAATCTCTCGCAAAGGTGTTAAAAGAAAAGCATGCGAGCGTTTATCTCGCGCTTTCTCGCCGAGACCCATTAAAACAGTTAATGATCATTGATCGATCATGTGCAATGATCATTAGCCTGGTGCACGATCAGCAAAGGCAGCTGCTGGCAAGTTTCCATATGCCACCAATTCATCAACGGGCCAAAAAGGAGGCGCCCGAGCTATCAATTAGTTGGCCAAGTTAACGCCTCGACTCGTCCTTTAACGGCCGGGCCTGCGCTTAACCTTTATGTTGTTCACGTGCCTCAAATTGACGTCATTTACAGTTGTTGTTATTGTTGTTGTTGTTGCTGTTGTTGTTGTCCCTTGTCAGAGTCTTTTTCATTAGCGTTCGGGTTATTAACCACCTATTTTGTTGCCTTTGTTTCTTTGCTGCCCTTCGTCTCTGTCCTTTGCGCATGCGGCAACAGTTTTTGTTTCTGTTTCTTTCTTGTTAACACCTTTATGTTGTTCAACGCTGCCGCTGACTGCGACTGCGACTGCGACTGCGACAGCGACTGCGGCTGCGGCTGGCGTGTGCTGCTGTCGACGCGTGCGGCTCTTAAGGAGTCGCAGCTAAATGTCAGAAGGTTTATGTTTTAGAGCCTTACTTGGCGGCTATTAAAATGGGGGAAAAAACCACAACGAAGTTTATTCAGCCGGCATATAAGCTAGTATTTACTGTATATATATATATATATGTATGTATGTATGTGAATATGTTTTTTAAAAGGAAGAGATACCAAGGTAGGTTTAGATACGCATCGAATGGATACTCTTCAATATATCTAGAAATCCATCTACTACATATGTAAATCTATAGAAATCTTAATTATACAAAACAAAACAAAATTATATATTCTTAATATATTATATACCCTATATATTATATACCCTATATTATCATTATTAGTAACAAAATAAAGCCCAGAGACTCCTAGAATAGGAAAGTATATAGAAATATATAGACCAATATATTAAATTAAATGAATGGATAGATTTGCAGCAATTCTAAGCAATTAATTATCTTTGTAAATATCCAAAGATATAGCACATCGATAAGACCTATTAATTATATTATTCCTATAGGCATTTCCCAAAAGGAAAACATTTTTATGAAACTTACTATATGTTAGTGCATGCAATCTCTATAAGGAATATGTTGTATATTATAATATTTTCACAGTAAAAGTAGATTCAATAGTTATTAACAAAATATAGCACGTTCTTTAACATATATTTGCACACATACCATGTGCATAATTATATTTTCTTAACTATCTTAGTCAGCCTTTTAGTCTATTAGCTTCTCTACTAGTTATAAGTTGTCTTTCATCTATTAACATAAATTAAAGCAGCACATGCTCTATCTTAGCTTATTACGTTCTTTATATACACATTCCTGCCTATCTTGGCATTGTTTTTATGTATTAGTTGGCCATATAAGTGCGTCTATGTTAAGTGCTGGCTTTCAGCTGTCATTCATTATGCCACTAAAACTTATTAGCCGCGAATGCTGCTGCAGCTCTCAAAGTGTCATTAAAATCCCACAGAGACGGCATAAATCACTTTTGGCCAACAACAGCAGCAGCAGCAGCAGCAGCAGCAGCAGCAGCAGCAAAAGCCGCTAAAAGCCAAAAGCCAACAATGGCAACAACAATCGCTGAAGACAATAACAAGAAAATGCGTTAATCAATGCAGCAGCCAAAACAAACCAAACGCAGTCCCCAAAAATGGTCAAATTAAAGACCAGGCCCAAAATACAAAAAAAAAAAAAACAAAACAAAATAATCAACAAAAAATAAACAAACAAACAAAAAAAAAACACTAACCAAAATTTCAAATAAAATAAGAAAATGAAACAAAAAGTGGGAATTGCAACGGCGACACGTGAGCTCCAAAAATGGCACAGGTCGAGTAGTGGGCGTGGCCGATGGGCGCACTTGTTGAATATTCGACTTCCTCATTTAACACAAGCAACAACAATTACAACAACAACAACAACACGCAAACATTTGCGATTTTGAATCGCACTTCATTAAGATGCAAAAAAAAACGAAGGCACAAACAAATTTGTATATTTATTATAAAAATAACAGCAACAGCAACAACAACAAAGTGGAAAAAATGAAACAACAACAAAAATATACAAAATTTAATCCTAAAATATTTGCGCTTTGTTAACGAGCGACAACAACAACAACAACAACAACAGCAACTGATATTTTGCGTTAATGATGCACATTGTTCAATGAAAATGAAAGCAAAACAACGCTGCCTGCACCCGACGCCGACGTCAGCAGAGGTCGGGGCAGCGGCGACACCTGCAGGCAGTAAAAGGCATCCAAGGGTATCCAGGGCTGCAGCATTAGCTCTTTATTGAGTTGGTTTTGATTGTAATTTCAAATTCATTCTTTTGATTTGTCATTGATTCAATTGCAAACCAGTTCATTTCGATACAATTTCCCTATTAAAAAAAAGAACTGGTTCGACTAGTTGGAGAAGCATAACTAAAGAGCAATTGCAAGTGTCTATAAAGTAGCATCAATTTATTGAGTTCTCTTAGATAAATTGAACTAGTTGAACATTAGAGTCACAAGGCAAGAATCAAATCTATTTGAACTAGTTCAAAAGAGTCAATAAATTATATACACTGTTTTTCTCCTAGCAGCTAGAATGAAATTCCTAAAAAAATTGGTTCAACTTGGAACTGGTTTAATTGCAATTAGTTTCACCATGGTTGGAACCAGTTCATTTCAAAAACTACACAATCTACACCCGGCTCTGTCCAAAATCAATTAATTTTCCTTAACATAATTTCAGCGTTTTTCACCTTTTGAACCAGTTCAAAAGAATCAATGAATTACTAGCTTTATTGTTCATTACACTATTGCCGTGCACTTCCTAACAAACAGTTAAGTTGCAATTAGTTCCGCAAGAGAGCAGTCAATGCATCGGAACCAGTTCAGATCGTGAATGGTGGGCGTGAACCAGCCCACTGCGAAGCACGAATCTTCGCATCTTCTGCCCGCCACAGGTGGGCGTCAATTGGAGCAGCTGCAGCAACAAACACGACAACAACGTCAGCAACAGCAACAACAGCAACAACAACAACAATGTAAAGAACCGCAACGACAACCGCGACAACAATAAGAAAATGATTACACGCTTCCGGCTGGAGCTGGAGCTGGAGCTGGAGCTGGAGGTTGGTTTTCAGCGTCGAATTATGCGCTAAGCGATTGTCATTACAATAAATTTCGCATATTGTGCGCATAAATTTCGCACAAGCTTCAAAGGAGTCAGCAACAGCGACACCAACAACAACAACAACAACAGCGAAAAGAACTGCAACAATGGCACAGCTGGGACATCCAAAAGTGGAGCCACAGTGAGTCATGACTGTTATGGACCCGCTAACTGGGTCAAATTTGTGCGGCATTCGTTGCTTAGAATGAGCCGCAGAGTCGAGACAATGAGTCAACGTTACGTATACGCAATGTGGGCTAAGCTGCCTCTTCCCCCTTTCCACAGAGAGAGATAGAGAGAGAGAGAGAGATAGACAGAGAGATGAGGAGAGAGGGAAAAGGCTGAGAGACAGTCTGTGACAGCATGTCAAAACTGTTGCCTTATCGACATTTCAATTAGCCGCAATTCTTAGCCCTGAGCGGCTGTCAGCCGTTTGCTCGATGCTGTACTCGATGCCGGGCGCACTAACGATACTCGATACTCGCTGATCGATGCCCGATACTCGATACTTAGCTGCACGATACACGACTCGAGAGTCGAGAGTTGAGAGTCGAGAGTCGAGAGTCGATAGCTGAGCTGTCAAATTCGTTTGGCATCTATCTATTTGGTGTCATTTAGTTAACGGGTGCGCTTAGCTGGGCTAAATATCAAATGCGGCATGTGGCATGTGGCATGCCAGAGACTCGCGTTTTTCATATGCAGATTTTGTGTGGCAAGCCAAATGCCAAAGCTCCTCCGGCAGACAAGAGACGTGCACATATGAGTCTCCCTGTAGTTGCAGCTGCTGCTGCTGCTGCCGCATGTGGCAGTTGCAAGAGTTGCAACAGTTGAGCCACTGTTCGCGCTGGCTATTCAAAAGTCTATCTGGCTGTCCAATTAAAACGTTTTTAGCCATTAATTAGTTTGATAAAACGTTCAATGTGTGACATTATGCGACGAGTGGGGGGAGGGGAAGGGGTGGGGGGACTTGCTTGATATACTAAGAATTATATATATTAAGGAATTTTCAGTATAAACGAATTTACATAGAAATTGAGTTGGGCAAGAAACTCGTTTAAAATATCATAATTTGGCCAGCAAAAAACAAATTGTTTAACAAATTGTTTGCAAAATACTTTTATCTCTTTCTTTCGGCCCTGTCGCTCTTATATTTGATTTGTTTATTGCTCATTTGGATAAATTAGTTAAGCAGCTGCAGTCGAAGCGACTTTCGCGCTGTCTCATGATTTATTTTAATGAGCCACTCGAATGAGTTTAATTAGAAGTCTGAGTGAATAATGAATGTATTCACATTCGCATTCACATTCGCATTCGTTTGTTTGTTTGTTTGTTTGTTTGTCAAGTTACGTGTTAAATGCATTTAATTTCGCTAGCGCCAGTGACATATAAATTAGCAGCTTGTCTCAACCTTGAAGCGTTTAAATTCTATGCAATTAAATGAATTACACTCACACACACACATACACAGACAGACACACAACTAAAACAGGGTATTAAGAAACAAACAAACAAAAGTCTCCAAAAGAAGCCGCCGGCAAAAATTCGTTTGTGCAATTAATAAACTAAAATTAAAATTACATCGAGCTAAAACATAAATTATAAGGCTAACATATGTCTGGAATCCATGTGGCCGCCCCTCCCCCTCGATTGGCTGCCAATTGCAATCACGACCGCAAAACTCGCGCTTATGAAAACCGTTTTCATACCCTGCAAACCATTGAAAGTGTGTAAAAGGGGTTTGGTTTGTAGTTCAGTGTGTAACAGGCTGAGGAAGGAGCAACTGAGTCCATTAAGGAGTTATACATATTCCTAATCTGAAACTGAGTTGATCAAGTCCAGTTCGACTATTCTGTCTTTTAGTTGGAGTGTAAGAACTTCTTTATCTCGGCAAGTACAAATATTAGAGATCTAAAATTTGATCAAAAATGTTCTTCAGTATCGTACGAATATATTTAAATATTTATGGATATCTCATTTCATTTCCCTAATATCTATAAAAATCGATAATTTGACTTGACAATACACGAAAACCATAAAATTTAGGGATTCCAAATTCTGTATATAGATTAACATGATATCTATTTATGCAAACAAACTATGTTGAAAATGTCAAATTGCGAAGGAGAAGCGCAACAGCTGTGCTGCTTTCCTCTTTGTGCCTGTGTAAGAGTATGCATAAATTCTTGCAAGTGCTCCATTAGTCGTACAGGGTATCTGCTTGTCGAGCCCAAACTGCGTGCCGCATTTGTGTTGGGCTGTGTTAAAATCATAGCTCTCGGTGGACAAATGCGGCATGATGGCTCCAGGGGACAAAACAGCAATTACCTTGCAACGAACAACAGCAGCAGCAGGAGGTGCGAGGGGCGGGGAAACGTAGTGGGTCAGATAGACACACACACACAGAGACGCACGAAATGCATGTGCCAAACCCATACAATTGGCCAGACAGAGACAGATGCGTGTGGGCCAGAGGCTGACCCCACGGAACTCTGCCGTGATATATGTGACAGCTTTGACACCGGCTAACAAATAACCGCAGCAAGGAAAACAGCGTGTAAGACAAGTTATTGGCTTCGACTGCGCTGCGAACAGGTTTCGCTTTCGACTTCTTCTTCAAAGAGATCTCTTTCCCCCAAATATACGAAAAAAAAATCAAAAACAAAAAAAAAAAATATGCATATGTGCATGTAAAGGTGTCCAAAGATTATGTTAATGTCCGGTTTCATTGAGGAAAAAGCCACGTTAAGGGCATTTCATTCAGCCGTCGAGCTATTGACGCAACCAGTTAACAGTTGGCGGTCGCCGGAATAAACTAAAATATAAAACAAATGAAACGGCGACAAAGGAAAAACGCATAGATATAGATTAGAGAGTCAATAAATCAAGAGAGCGAGAGAATGGAGAATCGAGAACAGAGAATCGAGAGTAAGGCATAATTTGCCTAAATTAGAAAATCGGTAACAGTAGAATCAATGATGCTGAAAATTTTCATAATAATAGCGTTAATAGGCATAATAACAACGGTGGCTCCGATCCATCCAAATGGCCAAACAATGGAACCATTGTGAACACTCGGCCATGGCTCACAGACCCAACTAATGGAAAACAAATTGTTAAATGAAATTAGATATCGCTGCTAGTTGCTGGATATTTGGGACTGAGTGAAAGACCTGATGAGCAGCAAGTGGTAAATACTTTTAACACCGACTGTGTGCCGTATGCTAATACAAATTAAATATGTTTTTATAAACAGCACATAAATTCGTTTACTTAATAGATAAGCCTTTCCTTTGTATTCGATTTTCTATAATGGGTTATAAATTAATTGTGGATACCTTTTGGATGCATTTAAGATGTTAACGGATCGAATACTCTGAGAAGATATGATCTATTATAGACTGAACTTATAAATACGTTTTGTTTCTGTTGAAATATCTGAGGTAAATATATACATGTATAGCTTAGCTAGAGCTAAGACATTGATATAAAGAAATATTTAGCAGAACTGATATTTATTGATATATAGAAATAGCTAGACATAAATATATACTATTATTATAACAATTTCCTGGAAAAATAACTTTACTTTTGTTTTATTATGTGAGTTAGTAATTTCTAACGATAAGCTTTGCATGCGAAAATATATAACTTATTCAAAATAGAAATGTTTCACACACACACACAAGCGCACAGCATGACATAAAAATAAAATGGCGCATCCCAATTGAAATATTTGAACAGCTTCGCTCGTTCTCCTATTATTCAGCCGCAGTACAGCTAAACGCAATTGTCTTCCTATGTACAGCGCCCACTCATAAATACATAAGCACACACATACATATGCATAGAGAATAGGTATGTGTATGTGAATGTGTGTGTGTGTGTGTATAGATTTGTATACTATTCTCTCATTTTGTCGCCGTGACATGCGCACTTCACGCAGCGCTGGCCGCCGAACGCAGTTAAGCACCATTAAGCAGTCGCCGCTGGCGTCGCTGCGACGCCATATTGAGCTGCGACACTAAGCGACCCCCCTCCCCACTTTAGGCCACTTTAGTTCGCAGCCATTGCGCAGCAACCAGCGGGCAGCAGAAAGCTTTTTGCAAGCGCAGCAAATCAAAACACATTTCATAGTTAGAAAACACACGCAAATACACGCTTACATGCAAACATATACATAAGCATATGCATATGTGTGTGTGAGTGAAAAAGACAAAAGTAGCGAGCGCGCATTGTTGTTGTATTTGTTGTTGTTTTGTTTATTTTCTGCCTCATCAGCCCCTCGATAACAGAGACAAAAACAAAAGCATTGCGATAAAAGCTGCTGCCGTTACTTTGCCTCACTCTCCTCTCTCCTCTCTCTCTCTCTCTTTAATCTTTGCTGTTATGCCTGGCATATGTATAATTTTGTTGTTATTGTTACCTTTTGCTACTCTTACATAGTTGCCCGCTCTCTCTCCACATTCGTCCACAAATCGCCCTCAATTGCCAAGACGCCATTTGCCAAAGCATTTGTTATTGTTGGGGGGCTACTCGCTGCTGCTGCCGCTGCTGCTGCCACCGTCTCCGTCGCTGCCGCTGCTGCTGCCTCCGTCTCTGCCGCTGCCGCTGCCGTTCTGCTTATGTGCGCATGACGAATGACCGCAATTTGCGACAGTTTTTTTTCTGCTGCTGCTGCTTTTAACTATTTTTTTAGTTTACATATCTTTGACTGATGTTATTGAGCATTTATTGTTGACTATACTATATATAGAGTCGCCTGTACATATTGATGCTTTGTCTTTATTGACTGAATATACATACATATGTATGTATATGTATGGTTTCTCTATTTTTATTTTTATTTTTTGTGTCATTTGCTTTACTTTGCTGTTCTAATGATTTTATTTTCCCAATGTCCATTTTGAGTTGCAATCAAATGGAAATACATTTTGTGTCTATTATGTTTATGGCAGGGGCAATTGTTAATGTTATTTATGCGAGTAGATTTGTTCGATTTGTTCGATTTGTTACAGCAGGCAATGTCTATCTATAACTTTTGTTAACATGCCAAGTTTTGTTTAGAGCCAAAAACTGTATAACTTAGCTCTAAGCAGCTAACTAAAGGGATTTAAATTTCTAAATTGATTAAAATTAATATTAATATAATTAAATTTATAGTTAAATCACTTTAACATATATGTTTTTCTCTTCACACAAGCGCACATAATTGATTCTCACCTATTTATGGAGGCAAAACAATAATTTACATAACTTTCACACACACTCATTAGCATAAAAACCTTCGCACAGCTATTGCATTGCATTTAAAGGACGATATTGAATATCCTTTCATATTGAATGCAAAGACAAACACAATTTGATGGCAAATACTTGGAAAATATTCTCACAATTTCACGCTTAGCAATCATAACGCAACAACACAGACACACACGCACACACACACACACGCACACTTTTTAGGGTGTCCACTGAAGCTATTAAATGGCAATTCCCAATTTTTTGAAGCGGGGGTGACAAAGCGACAGGAAATGTGAGCAGGCCAGATATTGAGGGCAGGGAATTCTGGAAGCTAGGCATAAAACCAATTTCCGATCAAGCGCGTAAACGAAAGGGCGGCGAGGCAGCCAGGCTGAACGGCCCGGGGGGTGGGGGGAGGCGAAAGGGAGATGGGTGCAAAGGGCTACGCATGTGCAACACGTTGCAGTTGCAACTTTGCAGCGCTGATCAATAAAATTTGAAGTGAAAACTGTTGAGCGGCGGTCAACACGAGAGGGAAATGAGAGACAGAGAGAGAGAGAGAGGGAGAGTGAGGGGGAAGAAGGGTGAGGGGTACAGGATTTGCGGGCAATTAATTTGTGTGTTGCAAGCAACAGGAAACCGAATTCCAAGCCGAGAGTGAGGGGCAAGTTTTCAAAGTTCAATGGCCAACACAATAGGCCAAGTTAACTCAGCCAAAGAGACTGCCAGGCAGTCAGACAGTCAGACAGACGGACAGACGGATTGTGAGTTGGCCGGCAAGCAGTTGATTTGTTGGCTCGAACAGCATTCTTATTGACAGGGCCTATTAGTGGGTCAATTGCCGAAAGATTTCGGCGCTTATTTTTAGGCCAAGTGCGTGTTGGTTCGTGCCAAGAGCTTTACTTTTCATTTTTGTGCACACTCCTCTTCTTCTTACACATTTGCTTTGTACGTTTTTGCATACTCTCGCAATTAGCGTAAACGATCGATCAAATATAGCCGGCAACAAAAGTGGCTCATTAATTGGCGATAAAAGTTAAATAAGCAAATAATAAAACTCAAGTAATTTTTTGGCTCACATGTGTGTGTGTGTCTGTGTAAACACGTCTTGTCGTTGGCCAAGCTTAGCTGTTATAGCCATGTTATAGCCATCATCGATGTGGCACTCGTAAACGAATCTAACAACAATTTTACAACTTATTTTGTAAAATGTATTTCAAATATAATACAGTGATACCTCGTTATGTTGAACATTTTCGACTAAATACTTGTACAAATTGTACAAATAAGGCAATTTAAATTGTTTATTGTCTTAAAAAACAACAAATTATTTGCAGAAAAACATGGTACAGTGAACACTCGAATTCATTTTTAAAGCGTTCTAGTGTTGTGTCTACTATATAGAAATATTTATATAAAATTTATATTTTCTATGAAAAACATATTAATTCAATTTATCTTTCACTTCGAATATTATTATGTAAAAATTATGAATTTAAATAAATTCATAAAATTTCGCTCAAGGAACTGGTTCGCTGAAGGAACTAGTTCAATCTAGGAACTGACTTGCTCATTAATAAATACCTTTTAAATTAATCAAGCACTTAATATGCAATTAAAATCGAAGCAAACATTAAATTTGCACTCGTAATTTATAAAAAAATTATACAATATGTCTGCAAAAAAATCGGCAGATAAAACTGGAATGAAAGCTTTCGAATTGTGCAAATAAACTTAATTGGCTTGCTATAAAGTTAATTTTTAATTTAATTTTGCAACTTGAATTTGATTTTCGAAATCTCCGAGTGGCTTTTACGATGGGGACCAGCCTCCAAATGGGGATCGCCAAGCTAGATGATGGCTTTATCAACGGGCCGTGATCAACGCTAAATGTCGGCCGTTTCATCTCTCCTCTTCTTCTTCTTCTGCTTTTTTTTTGTGTAGTTTCTCACCTTTAAAGTTTGCCGTTGTTTTTGCTGTTGTTTAATATTAGTTTTTATACACTGTAACCCATAGCAAAAGGGGTGTATTAGTTTTCTGATGCTGTTTGTAACAAAGAAAAGGCAGCGAGGTTGTGAATATATTCACAATATAGTCACAATCTAAATCGTAGGAATCCTTCTACCTCGAGAATTACAAAAGCTAGAGACTTGCTATTTGCTATATAGATAGAAGAATACCGTTTACTGTAAAAGCTATTCATTTTTTCTAATAACTGATTACATTGTCATAATATCGATAACTATCGACTTTCTGTCTAGATTTCTTAGGCTTATGTTGCGTAATTTTTTTTAGCGTTAGAGCCGCAAGCTTGTCATATACGCATATAGTCAAGAAGTCTTATCCAAAAACATTTTTTTTAAAAGAGAATAAGAGAAGCACAGCAGCTGCTTATGCGTGTGTGTGTAGAATTGTTTATGCATAGATATAGATACAATATTTACAAGAATATTTTAAGCTGTCGAACGGTGCGTGTCTTAGGGTATCTGCTAGTCGTGCACACCCGCTGGCAGCTTTTCTGGTCGCCTTATGTGGACATTGATGACAGCTTTTGAAATTTACAGGGCGCACATTTGACACCGCGGGGTCGCCTAAGCCGGTCAGCAATTCGAAGATTTCATGCAGATCTGGTTCCGCAATCAAATAATTGATCTTAATGCGGCATCAAATGAGCTGCGAGCTAGCTCAATTTTGTGTTTCAGTTCATTTTTTATGAAACGTGTCTGTCAGCTGCTCAAAACTCTTTGATCCAATCAAACTTGAAACGAATTGCGCTTCAATGCTGAGCAAAATACAAAAAAAAAAAGAAAAGTACTACAAAGGCCAACAAAAAGGAAATATCAAATATTTGGGCTTTAAGTTTTGAATAGGTTTTTGTTTTGGCACCTCGCAGAAACATTCATTTATATACTTTATTTGTTTTCCCTTTGTTTTTGTTTTTGCAACCTTGTTTCCGCTATCGTTCTACGAATTTCGTTCGAACAATCCATCAAAAATTATGGAACCCCTCTTTAGTTTAGGGACTGTGCTCCAGAGAAATGCGGATTAGATGGACAGAGATATCGGAGCTCGTGCCATAAAAGCCGCACAGTGTGCCGCGAGCTTAGGAAATTAAAGATAAACATGGACATCAATCAGAGCTTAATAATTATTATGTATGGAAAGGGATCAGAATTGCTTATCTAGTCTTTGTTTGGAATGAGGAAAAAATGTATGTGTTTAAAGTGGTTTCTTAGAGGTAGATTATTGATTGAAATTTTGAGGAATGTAAAAGATCATTTTGAAAATCATTCCTCAGCTAAGTCTGTTGATCCGGTATGATTTTTAAATGAGCTTTACATGAATTTCCTTAAAAAATTTCTAATAGTAAGACTCTTTCTCAATATGTAAAGGAAATGTGCACATTATTTTGATAGATAATCAGAAATCGACATATAAATTAAATATAGTTTAGAAAAAGATTAGAGGAAATTTTAGAAACCTAAGTATTCACTCAGGAAATCATGTTTGACCGAGTTTGAAAAATTAAAATAAATTTTAATATATTTCAGTTGTCCTTATCAGCCGCCTTTGAACCACTGTGCAAGCATATGCAAAAATTCCTAAAAGCTTGCCGCAGACGCTTCTCAACTGAAGCTCTGCCCCATCCTTCGCATCTCTCTGCCACGCAGCGAATTGAGAGTGATTGATTTTTGTGTCCAAATAGCAGAAGAGAAAAAAATTAAATGGCAAGAGGCAAATGGCAAACGGAATATGGCCAACTTGACCTCCAGCCTGTCGATGCGGCAGATCAATCAAAATTTGTGGCCAATGATTTTCAAGATTTTCAAATGAAGCCAATTGCGATTTTGACCATTTGGTCAGTTGGCCAGTTGGCCATTTGGCAATTGCCATGCATTGCGCATTGCGCATTGGTTTGGGCCAGTTTTCGTTTTCGTTTTTATTTGCATGAATTGGCGAAAAAGCGGAGACCCCTATAAATTGGCATTGTCGTCGGTTAATACTCGCCTAGTCGCAGGAAATCGTCTAAAGATTTGCATAGAATTGAAGCGATGCCAATCGCAGATCTCCCACTGTGCGCGTTTTAATGAGATTTCGTTATTGTTAATGTTGTTGTTGTTGTTGTTGTTGTTGCTGTTAAGTATTTGTTGTTATAGTTTTTGGCCCACTTTACTTATTATTTAACATTGATCGCTTGGGCCGCTTGTAATTGGCATTTGGATTTGACCCACTCTTGAACTCGTTTCGCAACGAAATGGAAAGTGTCTGCCAAAAGGCATCCCAAACAAAAGCCAATAAACTAATACGAATATGAATGCCCTTTTTTGTGGCCTGCTTTTAATTATCTAATCTGCACACCTTGCCCTTTGTAGCTCTGCAGCTGATGTATCTGTGTATCTACTACTCTACTTTGTCTGCGATGTATCTGCAAGATACATACGAAAGTGTCTGACGGCATTCCAATAGAACTACGAATACTCTTTGTTGCCTGATTTCTATGATCTTTCAATTAGATCATTTTTCTGCACTTCATCTAAATAACAGCCTTGCTATTAATATATCTGCAAGATACGAAAGTTAAGGGAAAGTATTTCAATATCACACTTAATTATCTTATCTACATAATTTAGAACTTTTTATCTAAACTATTTTGCTACAATGTATATGCATGTGTTGTATCCGCAAGATACAATATTATGTGGCACAAGGCCTCGCAAATAGCAAAGAATAAGAATACGACTACGTATACCCTTTGCTGGCCACACTTAATTATCTTATCTGCACACTTTGGCCTTTGTGTCTAAAGTATTTCGCTACAATTTTATGGCCCAAATGATGTATCTATGTATCTGCAAGATACCGAAATGCAGTGCTTTGAAGGCGGCCGCCTTTATGTCTCACTCAGCTTTTGTTTTTGAGAATGTGCGAATGCAAATATGTTTTTTTTTTTATAGATATGACAAATTTAATGTGGCCAAACCGAAATTCGTTTACGGAATTGACAAATTGGCTGCGGCCGGAATCGTAAAAGTGTTTTGTTGCACTTTGCGTACAACTTCGCATTAATTCAGGGGCAGTCGCTGACAGCCACGCCCCTGCGATGGGGGCTGCAGCTGGCCGACATGACGTATGAGTAATCTGATTTTTATCTATATTTAATTATTTGCGCACAAGTGTGATTGAAGCACAATGGACAGGGCCATTAATCAGTGCAGCGGAGCTCGAGCCAGGTGCCCATTTGCTCGATCACCTCAATTATTCATGCTGTGCAAGACTCGCTATCCACGCTATCCGTATCGGGCCATAACTGGCCATATCTGGCCTATTAGCTGGCCAATTCCGTGTAAGAAATCGTAAACTAATTTCGTCTGTTAAATGCCATAAAATATGAAAGTTTTCGTCATAATCGACACTCGAGTGTTTCGCCTGCTGGTGTGCGTGTGTGTGTGTGTATGTGTGTGAGTCGTGGGAAATACCTTTTCGTAAATCAGTGGAAAACGGAAGAAGAGGCCCACAACCGGCACGTCCCCACACCCGCCGCCCCCTTTCAGCCTTAGCACCCCCTTCAATTCGTCTTCGCTATCAGCCATGAAGAGGTTTTGCTTTGTAGTTTTGCGACCGTGTGTAAATATTTGACAACACATGCCTAATTAGTGCAGCTATTGATGGTGACAACAACAACAATAACAACAACAACAATAGCAGTTGTCAAAGAACAGGCCTGGAAGTGGATATGGAAAGAAAACGGAACGGACTGACTGCGAGCTCTTTTACGATGTCGTTTCCTGAGAATTCTCTCACTCACTCACTCACTCACTCACTCACTGAGTGACTGACTGATGGACTGACTGACTGACTGACTGACTGACTAGTTGGCTTTCTTATCTACAGAACTGAGTGCTGAGTGAGGGGTTCTTGCTTTATGCCTCTTCTTGCTTTTGTTGAGTTAGGCAATAGTCGAAGCGTTTGTCTGCAAAATACTTATCAATGGGTAAGACTAGTAGACTTGTAGGCAAACCATTCAACAATGTTGGCAACAGGTACGCAATCAATCAATTTACCTTTGGGCATAAACATGCGTCGAATAGATAAGCAATTGCACTCAAGTGCTGGCAGTTGGGAAGATGTTCCGTAATTATAATTTAAAAGAGTTCTTAAAGGATGCTAAATGAAATTTATTTTTATGGGGATCGATGACTGTATATATTTATAAATGATATCGAAAAGTTAAAATAAGATAATGTAGGACTTTCAAAATAAAATTTAAACTAATTTACATTTTAAATTTAAGCCTTACATTTCGTATAACTTGAGAGTTAAAGTTAAGTTCCATTTATAAAATGATATAAAAAGAAGTTTTCCAATGTCTAAATACTTCTAATAACTGACAGCTTAATCAACCCCTCAAAGTTTAGCTTTAAGTTCCTAATTACAGTGAAGACTCAATACAACGAATTTCGTTTTAAAGAAAACTCTATTTAACGAATTTTTAAACAAATCTCGTTTTTATTCGATTTTCATTATTATAAACATAAAACAAACAAATTAATTAAAGAAAAGTTCATTATGAAGTTCTGTTCGATAAGATCCTAAGATCATAGAAACATACAATTCAACCTTTAAAGGAGGTCTAAAGGACTTCAATACATGTATCAATCATATATGTATTTGCAGGCTTAGGAAAGTTCTTTGAAACAGTTTAAGCCAAGTTTATCCTGAAGATCTATTCGATCCACTCCTATTGGCAATTGCGTAGTGCCTGATTAGATCACGAGTTCGTGGAAACACACGCGTCGATCTTTAAGGCAATTGTTAAATATTTGTTTACGTGTGTCAATCGATGACGCTGCGGTTCAAGAGACAATGGAGGAGGCCGTACGAGTCAGCATGGAGGAGGCTACCTGGAGAGTCTCTCTAGAGCATGCTGATTAGTATGTCAGTGTATGTGTTTGATGCCACCCATGAAACGGAGTTCACTTTGCTCAACTATGAGCCGCAGATGACAGACAACAACAACAACAACAACATCTGGAAGGGAAACAACGACAACGACAACGACAACACTTGGCACATTGGCAACGTGTTGGGCTCAAATATTGACCGAGAGCTTCGCAAGTAAGCGCGATTCAAACAATGGACAAACAAACGGAGCAGTCGGAGCAGTCGGAGCAGACGGAGCAGACGGAGGAGCCAGTTCCAACAGGAACTTCATGCAACGGATGGGCCGAACCAGCTGACAAACATTGACAAGAGCTGGTAAGAAAGAACATGCAACAATTTCCTTCGAGCTGTGCGTCAAAAGTGCGACTCGGAATCGTCAGACGTCGAGTTCAAAGAGTTGACCGATCGACCGATCGACGGATCGACTCGGCGACTCAGCGACTCGGCGACTGGGCGACTGTTTAAGCAGAGCTCAGAGCGTGTTGCAACAACACGAAATATGGCTTTTGGCTCTGTGGCAAGTGATAACAAGGTTTACAAATCGATTGCCGACGGCGCTTTGACAAATACGATGAAGAAGAGTGTTTAAATACGAGTGGGTCGTAAATGCGCTTTTGATGAGCCCAAAGACACCTGAGCTGGCGAACACCTGGACAACGAGACGAGAAGACGAGAAGACGAGACGACGGGCCAACGGGACACCTGAGCCCTCTGCGAGGTGTTAATCTGGCCGACTGTTTGGCTCGACTCCCCGCTTATTATCACAAATGTATCCGCTCGATAATCAAGTTAATTTGTTTAAACATGATTGCGTTTTATTTATAAACACACGGCAAAGACGTAAAAGCCAAAAAAAAAACAAAATAAAAAACAAAATAATAATAATAAAAATACAAATAAAAAGGAAAAAAGAAAAAAACAATGTAGTGGAAGTTTTTTATTTTGATAAGCGGAAGCATTTAAATTCGATTCAATTAAAAAAAAACACACAATAAAAATGAGAATCTTAATTAGCACATTTGCCATAATTATGGATAGTAATTGCTTAACGGCGTATTGCCAATTTTTATTAACAAATTCGGCTCATGAATCAGCAAAACAATTAATGAATCGAATTTTTAGAAATTGAATAACATTTTACTGCTTCATAATTGAATTGATTTATATAGTATAACGAATATTTTGATCTTCAATTTTGATTGATTGATTGATTGATTGAATTGAGTTCTCACCTGCATCACCCAGTAGTTGTTGTTGGTGGCAAATTGATCACCGATTATAATATCCGTATGCATTTAAGCAGAATTTGTTGCATCAATGCAACACAGTGGAAAGCTTTTATATTATTATTATTCTACAACTATTTATAGATTTTATTTTATTTACGTTATTTATTATTATTTGTAAAAGTTGACCATGCTAGAATTTAGCTTTTGTTTGATATATTTTTAATGATATTTGTTGCTGTTGGCTTTTCTCTCTAGGTCACAAGTCACAGTAAAGTTCAAGGCACATTTATTATTAGCAATTTATTTAATTATGATTTTTTATTATTGATTTTATTTATTTGCATGGCACTGGAAACTTTGTTGGGGGCAGCAGCCCTTTAAATGATTTTTGTAAATTTTACAATTTCTTCAAAATTGATTTTATTCATTTGCAAGGATATGCAAATTGTGAGCACACGCACACACGCACACACACGTACACACACACTGAGAAGCACAATTATTTGTGCTTTAATTAACAATCATTCGGCTGCTGTTTCAAATTTTCCGTTTAATGCACATCCTTTGCCCAGAGGTGAGCAACAACAAAAACGCCGGCGGCTTTTTTCACTTCCGCGTTCCGCCTTTTCCTCTACGTTTGTTAATTGATTATAAATAATTGTTGCTGCACTCAAATGCAATTGTTTAAGGGAACGATTTGTGTCTTCTTCCTCTTGTTCGCGCTGCACTCGTTGCAATTGGAATTTCGAAAATATTGAGAAAAAGTGAGTTTCAATAAATTGAAACGCTTAACCGAGCGCTCGGCGCTGTTGTTGTCTCTTCGCTGGCGGGAACCGAGTTCGTACTGATTGGACGAGCGAAGGTTTCGCGCAGACGAACCTCGCCAGTCAGCTAGCGGGCCAGACGCACACACTCGCACACACTCGCACACACACACACACACGCTTACGTGCTTGCATATGTGTACCTGGCTAACCAGACTCAGCGAATCTCCCCCGCTTTGCCGCTCTGCCGCTCTGTCTGCTGTCGCTGTCGCTGTCGCCGTCAGTCGGAGCTGAGCCGATCCGAGCTCGGCCCCTGCCCCCTGACTTATACTTCTCTCTCACTCTCCTACTCCTCCACACCTCCTCTTCACACGCTCTTCCCGTTCAACTGCTGCTCACTGACTTTATGGTTTGCTTGCTTAGCTGACTTAACGCTCGTTGTTTGTTGTTTTTACCACTTTTACGCTCGCAGCTCGTGTCGCGCTCTTATACTCCACTACTTATACAGTGCGCTCTCTCACGGCTCAGCTGTGCGCCAAACAGATCTTATTGGCGCGTATAAGAGCGTGAGTTCTACGCAACGATTTTGCTTCGATTCGCCATTTTAGTTTTGAACGTCATTGAGACGGCTTTGCCTGCATATAAAGCGGATCATTCGATCGTTTGATCATTCGGGTTGGATTTGTATTTAAATTGGGTAATATGATATATGTTTTGATCGTAGCAGAAAATATTAACATTTTTAATAGACTATGAAAAGCTGAACTATGTTTTAATATAAATTATAACAGTCAATTTATCGTAATCGGACACTGCGAAACTAGAGCTTGAAATACTTTTGCTTTGTATATAAAAATATAAGCTGCGAATATTATATAATATCTGACTCTATCTATATTAACAGCCTAATAGTTGAACTAAAAATGAGAGCAATGGCTCTCGAAAAATTAAATTATGCAGCTATAAAACTTATAATATATGTTATATATGTAAATAATAATTAATATGCAAATATAATATTTTTACAGCTTACATCCCTTTCCTATGCTGCTCTGTTTTTTTGGGCCACACGCAGCTTGAATAAAAACTATAATTAATAAAATAAAATCGTAAATTTTGTAGCTAATTTACAGTAACATAAGCCAGCAACAAAATCGATAAACTAGCTTTTTAACATGTCCTCCCCGTATATATGTTTATATGTATATATGTATGTATGTATGTATGTATTTGTATGTGTCTGTTTGTATATTAAGTGGTTGGTGGCAATAAGCGATTCCTTGAAACCGCGGCGCAAGGCATAAAATTATTTCAGCGCACGCCACGAACATAAAAGCCATTTTCATTTTGGCCCAAACGGAACCCCCAACCCCTATGCTGGACAGCTGGAGGGTGCCCGGTTCCAATTCGGACTGGGATTGGGGGTTTGGGGTGGGGGGCGACACGCGACGCTTGTCCAAACACTAGACGGCAGTCACTAGACGGCAGTCAATAGAGGCGTGGCCTCAATGGCAGCGGCGCAGTCGCCGCAGTCATCGCGGCCAGCCAATCAGCTTGCCGAGCGGCCGCCAGAGAGCGCGAGCGAGAGCGAGAGCGCGAGTGAGAGAGGAATAGCAAGTGTTGCGGTTAGTTTTGCGTGTGCAGCAGCAGCAACAGCAGCAGCAGCAGTAAAAAAAGCAAGACAACAAAATGAAAATTGAAGTCAAGCGAAAACAAAACGAATAGAAAAAAAAACAAAAAAAAAAAAAACATGACACGCAGGTGAAGTGGCAGACGGCGGCAGTTTAGTTGAGATACAAATGTACCTCAAACCGTGGCCGTAGCTCTACGTTAGTTACTAACTCACACACATGCACACACATGTGTCTGTGTATGTGTGCGTGGGCGTGTGTGTGTAGCTGCCTGTCTGTCTATTGATAATTGACTGCCGTTGCGGGCACTTCACTCACTCTTCGTCCTCCCCTCTAACTCGCAGTCTGTCTCTCTGTCTCTCCGTCCTTCTGTATGCTTTTTCGTATTTACCTCGTGCAAATTTGCCATTAATGCCACAACAGACGCTACACACACACACACTCACGCACAGCTGAGTTACAAATGTATCTGCTTTTGACAATGTCAGTTGCGTGTAGTTTTCTTTGTTGTATTCCACGCCAGTCGCTTTGTTTGCCACATAGAGCTGCCTCTCTTACGCATCTCTAACTCTATCATATCTATCGAATATCTATGCATCTGTTTTTTATACATATCTGGCAGCAGAACATCCGATAAGAAATACTTAACTTAAATTCTAACTAACTTCTTTGTTTCAATCCTTATTGAAATATGTTAAAAGTTATTCTTAATTCAAGCTTCGAACATAATTCGAACGCTCTATCAATACAGCATCCAATTTTTGATTTGTAATCATTTTTTCTAACTATCTTCTTTGTCATCTTTCATATAATATCTTATAGACAGCTATCTTTTTTGTTATATAGATCTTATAGATACTTTGTAAATATTTCTAAACATATTAAATGTAAAAAATGATTAAATAATATTAAGTTTGGGGTATACATCTATATGCATCCAAATAACAACATTTAAGGACAATCAACCTTTACATAAAAGTCTCTGCCTAGCCACATTTCACAGTTAGTTACTATTTTAGCCATGTTTTCACTTCTATTTGAAGAACATATTTATGATTTTTTTTTACATTTAACTAAATCTATAATAAATCTATCTTTAGTTCTAACTCTTGAAACTATTTTTGAATCCGTTTTTATAATTTGTTATATCGAAATATCACATTTTAATGTTAGTTACCATTTAAGCCATGTTTTCAGTTCTTACATTCAACTAAATCTAAATCTAAATATATATATTCTATCTACAGCTTCAACTATTGAAACTTTCCTTGAAACCCGTTTTTATGCTCAGTTCGATTCTTGATATCGAAATTGTATATCACAAGACTGTGATTTAAAAGTTCCTGCTTGTCCTGTCTCTGTTTCATTAATAACTTCGATCTGCGTTCTTTTGTTTCCCGCTTTCCGATCAGAAATGTATCAATTTTAACGCTTTTATGTCACAATTTCTCAGAGTCTCAATAAATACTCGCATACGAATTCCTCGTAATCCCCGCCTGGAATCCTCTGGCCAATGTCGCTCACTGATTCTCTCAATGCGATATCTGTGGGATTTATGGTGGCATCTACCACCCCCCCCCCCCCACCCCCGCTGCACGCCCCCACACGGTGTCCTCTCAACCCCTTGGGGGACGAAGTACCTGTTCTTGTTTATAGGTATTTGTTCTCTCGCTGCCAGTGTGACCTTATCGTTCAAACCGGGATGATTAATTACACCTTCGATTGTCCCAAAAGGCAGCCAAAAGGCTGCTGGCCCTTCGGGTTTCGGCCGAAACTGTGGCCAAAATATTGTCACGCTTTGAGGCGGGGAACAAACGCAGCCGAAACTCTCCGAGGAATACCAAAACTCGGGGCTTGATTGATTCCACTTGGCGGCACTTGTCGATAACAAATAAAAAAAAAAAGGACGACAACAAGTCCCGTATTCAAAATTTCGACTCGAGTTTCGATTGTCGCCCCACTCGAAGATTACGCGGCAATTTGTTTTGTGCCACGATTTTTCCAAAGAATCGATTGTTTATACTCCGATCTTCTATGGAATCGAAGCGTTTGTTTGCATAACGCGCTTTAATTGAATTCTCAGCGGAGTCGCAGCGAGAAATGCGGTTATCTATGGGAGGGAGACAAAGATCGAACCGTAGATAGCGACAATTAAGATTAACCCCAATTCCTCGGGAGCTGCGGCAAATGCGCATTCTATGCAAATGCTGACACTCGAGATGCAACTGTCGAGTCGAGAGACTCGCAATTTATGCGAATGCTAATCAAGTTAACACCAAATGCAAAAGGCTAAAAGCGCGATGTCTCAGTCTCGCAGTCTCACAGTCTCACAGTTTGTTAAGTGCGTATCTGTGTCGCGACTGCAACACAGGCAACACGGGCAACACTGGCAACAACAACTGCAACATGGCCAACAACGATTATTAATGATTTTGCTAAATGTTACAGAAAATAATGACAGCAATCGCGTTGCTCACTCGCCGAGCAGTCGGGCAGAGCCTTTCAACAATTACAATTACAAATGCACACAAAACGCGCGCAGCTTCAGCTTCGACTTCGACTTCGACTTCGACTGCGAGTTCAGCTATTCGCGGCTTTTCAACACCTCGAAGGCCCAATAGGCCCGCCGAACATGGCCAACAGGCAGCCCACATTCTGTGCATTGCAGTGCGATGAATGATTCGACATGTTCCAGTGGGCGGCATGCCGCAGAGGGCGTGCCCAAGCCCCCTCGCCCCTCGCCCCTCTGCTCAGCCAGCAGCTGAAGCAGCAGCAGCAACCAAATATCAAACAATAAAAAGCCCAAAACAACAGGCGGCCTCAACACAACATTTATACCCTAACAATGGGTACATTAGCTAAGCTTAGGGAAAACTTTGATTACGAAAATGTTGGCAAATTGTTAAAAATACCTCAAAAATGAGATGAAAAGCTGCAGCTTATAGCTAAACTATCTTTGATAATCACAGCTTTCAGATAAGAAACTAAGGAATAAGAATCAGGGTTCAAATCCAAGACTTGCCCTTAGCTAAGGCTTTAGTTGTCAGTGAAGAGAAGAAATATATGGATAGTTTTTTACTTAATCTTATTCTATATATTCATACAGATGACTGTCTGTATATATATTTCATTGCCTATAAATATATATATTAAATATATATATAGTTTTATTTATATGACTGTCTGTATATATATTTCATTGCCTATAAATATATATATAAAATATATATATAGTTTTATTTATAAGTGTTGCAATTGAAAAACTTAAATGGAAAACTGTCTAAAACTAAAAAAAAGCATACAAAAATTTACATTTATTCGCATTGTTTGGGAATAAGATAGATATTAAGAAAATATATTTGATATCCATTGTCGCACTTTCATCTTTCATCTATATACAAATATATATCTTTATTACATATTACATAGATGCATACAATTACATAAATGCATATACTCAAAAAAATAAAAAAGTATATAATACTTATTCATAGTCTAAGTGTAATACATAACAATGTATCAACATTTATCATTCAATCATTATTGACTTTAAAGTAAAGAATCAATCTTTGAAATTCTGATTCAGACTAATAGAACTAGTATACTTTATATATTTATATAAAAACAATATGAAAGATAAGCCGACATTCGCATTCAAATTCTAGCAAGTATTGTTAAATGAAAGAGTATTCAAGTTTCGCTTTGGTCAATTTCTAATGTGAGTTAAATTTGAAAACAATTTTGACATTTAGCGCGTGCGCAAATGGAGAAAGAAAGAGTCATGATCGCAGATCAGTGATCAGCAATCGTTATTCAGTGATCAGTGATCAGTGATCAGTGGGTGATCGGGGCGATTTATTGTGGGGGCCACTTCAGGTGTTGCGCGCATCGTGAACCGAAGACGATCCGACACACTTACACTTATGATCATTTTTATCATTTTGCTACAATATACACTTTTTTATGACTGTCTTTTTTTTTTTTTTGTAAACATCTTCTCTATGATCGCGTTAATCACCTTCAAGCCCACTCGAATTGACACTCGAGTGGACGTGGCTGGAGCTCGAGGATGCGGGGCAAGCCAAAAAAAAAAAAAAAAAAAGAGCATTGCTTACTCAGCGGGTTTTTTCTTTTTTTTTTTTTGGTATATACACTCGTTCGCGTAGTGAATAAGAGCATATTGGTTGCCGGCAATGTTCGTTCAGCTGTTCAGATGTGTGAAGACTTGAAATGTAAGTTTCATTAACTATTCAAATTATTTAGATAAAATTATATAGAGAGATAAAGTAAATTACATATATATACAAATACAAATTTGTGTACATCAGCTGGAGATAAAAAAAAAAGGTTTAGCAAGTCGATACAAATTATAGCTTCGCTTCTAATCATCCCATTTAACATCCGAACCTGTCCTTGATCTTTTCTATATAAATGTCTTAATGAATAGACTATGTTATTCCTCACAAATCAGTTATAACTGTAATCCACAGCTTATAGAGAATAAACCACAGTCAAAATTTCAGTCGAATTCATTGCGTGACCTTCTTAAAGACTTCTTTAAACTCGAAATTTTAAATAAAATAAATGAAGTTTTTGCACTGCTGGCGAGAGTATCGCGCAGTCGATAGCAACCGACTGCATCATTCTAAGTTGTTGGCCTTTGGATTTATTTTTTTTTTGGTTTTTTGGGTCTTTGGATGATGTTCAGTCGAGCAGCTGCTAATGATGGTCCCTGCGCGAGAGACGCAAACAATTGAAATGAAATTAATTTTTCTACATAATTAATTAAAGCGCGCCGTGTGGGCAGCTCCGCTCGGAGAAAGCCAATGCCACCTACACCCACATCTGGAGGCACATCCACATCCACAGCCACAGCCACACCCACAACTCCTACTCCTATAGCTCGATCTCGTACTCCTCCATGTCTGGTATTATTAATTAGACTAACAACCCCCTATAAGCTATTTTTTTAAATAAATTTTTTTTTGTTTTTTTTTTTGCTCGGCTGTTGTGAAATCTTCGCCGAGTCGTAAAGCTGATAAATCGTAAAATTCGACGACGCACAAAATAATTGCACTACAAACTAATCGCACAAAATGTTAAATAATAAAATTAATTTTCGTGTAATTAAATCATAAACAGAAAACCGAAAAGAAAAAAATACAAAATAAAAAATTATAATGGAATCGCTTGCCAAACCCAAAAATCAACACAGCGACAATTGACACTGACATCAAAAGAAAACAAACACCAGACGAATTCCGAGTAACAACTCGACAACTCGACAACTCAGACAAATAGCAAAAATTTCCATAAAATGTTGTCTATCGATTTTATGGATACCGTTAGGAAAACTTTTGGCCAAGAAAAGATAAAGAAATGTGTTGCGAGGCGCTTGCGAAATTTCTAATTCGATCGAAATTTAAATTCTGATTAGATTTTGTGGCCGATCTGACGACAATTTCGTATATGATATGAAACTCGTATATGAGTCAATTATGCACCTTATAAGGCCAAAATGTGTTTTATCAATGGATCGGTTTATCTTATAGCCAAACAACGAAATGTCACGAGGAAACAGACGTTTATTCAAAGTGCACCAAACAATGCGATTATTTAAGATTTTGGTATAGATGGAAAGCATGTTCCTATACACTGAGATAAAAACATAATTTTCTATATCAAAATATTTTATAAATTTATTTAATTTTAATTTAAGTTTTTATTTTAAGTTTTGGTAATTTTTATATATTTTAAATTTCTTTAAGGATTAGTTTTAGTGCTTTTTTTATATTTCTTTAAGAAACTTTTATGCATTGCCCTGCTCAGATATCTATGATTATAGATAAAGTACAAATGGTAGTAGAGGTATAATAAATAGTAGTAACAGAAATTTCAATCTTTAATTCTTACCTTCTTTATACTTATCTTACTATGTTATTTAAGGAAACGTTATTCAGATACTTTATATTAAAAATACAGAGAGTACATATATAAATATGTATACATTTATATTTATATCTAATAATGAGTAGTGCCTAGCTTTTATAATAACATTAAGTAAAATTGAGTAGGCCAAAAGGAATTCTAATGGAATTGTTATTGAAAGTATCGGATGTAGCTATGAACTAATATCCTAACTATTTTTAAGTATCATTCGTTAGTATGGCAAATGCAAAACTAGACCTACTTATATAGATTGAAACTTATATAATCGCTGTTTAGTCCTTGACAGGAATGTAACAAATATGCATTTAAGCACAGAAAATACGTTTAGATATATTAAAAAGTAACTCAAAATAAGACTTTTGTTCCAATGCTGATTTATAATTTTATAAAATATAAAATTCGTAACTAATTTTCTCTTTAAGATGTCTAAAAATAGTTTCTAACAACATTGTTTATTGGCAGAGTTTTACATTGGGCTTAGTTTTAGTACTTTAGATGGATATATAGACAGATCTTGCTGATCAGATGCAGATTTAATGTCTAGCTCTTTCTCATGATCTTTCTCTCGCTCTCTCTCTCTCCCTCACTTTTCCATATCAAATCTTTTGTCTACTCTTTACTAAGCTATTTATAATAATGCCTACTTATCAATCTAAGGGAAGGAACCGTCAGAGACCTCCGTTTGATCGTCTGCGTTTGTCTCCTACAGTGAGCCCTCGAATAGTTGAAAAACTGTGTTGGTGATAAGGAAATGTCAACAGAGGCTGGCGGGGCCACCAGCAAGCTTCAATTAAACGACAGGCCAAGGGTCACAGATTGGAGACAGAGACGAAGCCGAAGTCGGAGTCGGAGTCGGAGTTGGAGTTGGAGTCGCATAGATCAGTTGAGACCCGGCTACCGGTTGATCCCGATCCCAGAAGCTGGCCAACACTCAGTCGGCGACTCAGTTTAATGAGCTTATCCATCATCGAGAGCTGCGACAGAACGACTGATGGACTGACGGACTGACGGAGGCTGCGGTCAGAGCTCTGCTCATCTGTCACCTGGCTAATAGGTTTCATTAGTCATCGGGCTGCCCGATCGGCCAGATTGTTGGCCCGCTCTTTGCTCTTTATCAGCTGCTCGTTTGGTCATTTCTCAAATGCCGAACCACCAAAAAACAAAAAAAAAAATAAATAAAATAAAGGAAAGAAGAAGCAGAAACCCCGAGCTGCGCTTCGCGCTCTTCTTTGAGCTGTTGGCTTTGCAGTTTGCGTGTCGACAGCAATTTTCACCTTAATTATTTTTGGGGGTTTCTCACCAGGTGAGCTGCGCTGCAAAGAGAGGGGGGTGGGGGTCTTGATGTGCTGTCCAACACGCGCTAATGTTTAATATCCGCCCTGGCGTCCTCCGCGCAGACAGTTATGCAAATTTCCAACTTCCAACTTCCAACTGGGGAAGCGCACAACAATGCTGCGAGGGCCGTTCGACCAAAGCGTGTCCTCGTAAATTATCGAGCACACACACACACACACACACACATATACTAGAGCTCTGTGTGTGTGTGTGTGTGTGTGTGGTGCTTCATTTGGGCCAACGTCCTTTCGTGTCTGCTTTGCCATGGCCTGCTTTTTGTTAGCTTTTTTGTTAGCCTGCCACAGATTAGGCTGCCATATTGTGGGTATCCCCCCTGTCCCACCCCCTCTCACGGTCCTTTTGGCGTCCATGTTTGTCATCAATATTGGCGCCAACTACGGCTCGGCGGAGTGGAGTCCGAGTTGCTGTGCGGCCGGAGCTGCCATAAAATGTTCAATTAGTTAATGAAACATTTTCCAATTGGATATCAACATTGACTTCAACTAACGACCGCAACGAGGACGAGCACCGTTAAGCTGCTCGAAGGGTGAAAGTAATGGTGGGGGTGGAGATGGTGGGTGGGGGGTAGGGGGGTAGGTGTAACGCGTTGGCGTCGCTTCACAATGTCCGTAGCTTGAATTTATGCATGTGATTTATGCACGACAGCGATTGCCAATTACAATAACATTTCTCTTCTTGTCTCCTCTTCTTGCGCCTCTGCTTCGCTTCTATTGGTGTGAGTGAGTGTGTGTGTGAGTGAGTGAGTGTGTGAGCATGTGTGTGCCTGTGCGTGTGTGAAGTGCCATTAAGAAATGTGTCAAAACAGTTGAAGAATTACATAATTTAAATACAAAGCGAGGCAAAGGATTCGAACTGCAGGTAGAACTAAGAGAGAGTGAGAGAAAATGAAAAAGTGATTAAATTGAAGATCCTTCAGTCCTTCATATATCATTTTAGTCGTAGTTTATCAAACTTGAATTCATGTTCTCTGTAATTCCTGAAAATAATTTCAATCAGAAAGTGGAAAGAGCGGAACTCCAACTGCAGGTAAAACTGAAAGAAAGGAAGAACGAAAAAAGTAATTTAAAGGATCTTTAAGCTGCAGATCTTGTTAAAGACTTGTGCTCATATATCATGCTATCATATTATATAAGCACACAATTATATTTTTTAAATATAAAGTACTTTGAATTTGTTTTAATTTAAAGGAAAGAGTGTGAAGAATGAAGAACTTCTCATCTAAAAATGGAATCAAAATCATGCTAGAAACTAAACAACTCTTAGTGTGAGCGGAGAAATAAAATATTAATTTAATTAACTTTAATTTATATAATTTAAGTGAAAAATAAGGTCGGGAGGAAGGCATTTAATTAATTTGCGCTGATCTGCAAAAATACTTCTCATATATATGAGAAATATTTATACTCAACTATCATATTATAAATTAAATATTATATTCTAAAGTAATTCACCTTCCTCTGAATTTCTGCACATATTTTCTTTTTTTCAATCATTCGAATTCGAATTGGAGCGGAACACCTTGAAGGTGGGCAAAATAGAACCCATTTAAGCTTGAAGGGGAGTCAAAATGATGTTTAAACTAAGCAACTCTTTTTTTTAGTGTTTGTGTGAGAGAATGTTTTTTTTCTCAGCAAACAGAAATTAAAGCCAAGCTGAAAAACAAGAGCCAGTGAAGAGGAAAAACCGACGCATGACACAAATTCACAAAAGGTGGAAAAACGCAAACACAAAAACAAACAAAAACGACAAAAATCGACATGGAAATGAAATCGAATGAAGGGAAATGGGGAAAATTGAGAACGCATGCGATATGCTCAGGGCAAATAAAAGCAACAACAATAACAACAACAAGAGCGAGTCGCTGCTTGACCGAGCATAGCGCAGCGACTGATCAGAGAGGTTGGAGTGAGGGGTGAGGGGTGGGGGAAGAGGGGTGACGGGTGAGGGGTGAGGGGTCGGGGTACGCAGTAGGGAACAGTTTTACGCATTTGTGTTTGCCGTGTCAACTGAATGAAAGCCAAAAGGAGAGGAAATCGAGGGTGGGGGAAAACAAAAGAAAAGCTGAGCGCAAAGTGCGGGAGTTTCCGCCTCTAATGAAGCCTGAAATTGATTTGTAACCAGTTCAAATGCCAATGCCTCACAATAGTTCACGAACTATCGAATTAGAACGCAACGAGCTGCGTTTAGGTCATGAAAGCTGCTGCTAGAGAAATACTGAGAGATGTTGACACAGAAAACTTCTCCAGGGAATCTCTCCAAGGAATGCCTGCGATGCCAGCTGTTGCCAACTGCTGAAAATCCTTCAATTTACAACCAAAGCCAAAACCAAAACCAACTCCAGTTCGGGATATTTTTATTGTAAATTTACGATCGTCGCGTTTATTTGTTTCTTAACGCTTTTTATTGTGCTGCCCCTCAGGTGTTTGCCTCAGGGATTCTCCCGCTCGCTCACCTGGCCGCACGCATTCTGAAGGCTCAGCAAGGTGTCAAGTGTTTTGTGTGCCGTGTGCTCTGTTCTGTCTGTTATCTGCGCTGCGGTTAGCTTCTTCGTTTCTCCTTTTCTCTCTTTCAGCCAGCCGAAAGACGTGGCCTGGACCCCAGCGATTGCCGCTGCGTGTGTTTCTCAAATTGCGTCACAAGTTATCGCCATTAAATGTAGATGAGCGTTTTGTTGCTAAGTTATTGGCCCATAAATAACTTCGGCTTCGAAGCCAGTTCCCCCTCCCAAAAACAACTATAACAACAACAACAACAACAACAACAACAACAGCAACTGCAACTGCAACTCCAGCTGAACTTCATTCATAAGACTCCAGACTCAAAATTTATGTCGGAAATTTCATTTGCGAGCAGAAAGAAAAGCTAAAAGGAAATGCGACTTGCGGTTGTTGCAACACAATTTGTTGGGAAAATTAAATTTTTATGGTGTTCCAAAGGATAGGCTAATAATCGCTTTGAAAGTAGCCACAAATTGTCTTATATAGATGTTGCATTCCCGATTGCTCTGAAGGCATGACAAATGCAGAGAAAATAATAAAAAAAAAAAATTATAGTAATCAAATGTAGAGCTTCTTATTTCTTAAATTAAATATCTATTTTATATATTGTTTACATTTTACAGCTGTAAGATATATACTATATATTATAGGGAATAATAACAATATATTTTTTTTCATATATTTTTTAAATATGTATGAAATTTAAAAAAATGTCTTCCGATCCATTTACCATATTAGAGCTATATATATGAAAGCCAATTTAATCTTCCTTCTATCTTCACACTCTCAATTTGCATAGCGTTCAGCTTCTTAAGAGCAACTGAATTATGAGTGTGCAGTAGTGCAAAAGCTGCTTAATATGTGTGCGCCATCTACAGCTGAAGGTCTTAGTCGAACCGCGCATGCACGCCTTGCCCGAAAGGTGGCGCTGCATTCGTTTCCAAATAGTAATAATAGGTGGCGCTAGCAATACGAACGTTTCAATTTACGTCTCTCAGCACGAATTGCAGTTTATTCACCTGTGCTTCAGCTGCTCGCCCATGTAAACCACCTGCTCGTCATCCATATTCACAATGGCCAACTCGAGTGCCGTTTTGTTCAGATTGAAGTCGGGCAGACGATCCAAGCAGCTGCCGCTGCCGCTGCTTCGGATCACCTTCCAGCTGCAAGGAATGGCGGGGAAGTTGTGCGGCAGGCCGATGGACTCCGCATAGTAGAGGACGGCGCGGTTGTGACTGCAGCTAACTGTAATATATATAAGGATTGTGAGCAAGTAGAGAAGTTCCTTTTCATGGGGCTCACGCACAGGCCTCCAGGAGGAATTTGCTGGCCGTGCGCAGATCCACATCCTCGCAGCCCGGCTGCGGAGGGCGGCCAAAGTTGACGTAGAAGTCCGCTGTGCCACGCGGCGTGAGATCCCCGAAGAGGGGATAGTCGGTGTGTATGACATCCACAAACCGGGCGGCACTCGCCTGGAGGCTGTCCTCGGAGCGGGGCGTGAAGAGCGGCAGAGCGGGATCGAGGCCCGTTATGCGACCCAGCGAGCCATTGAAGTAGCGTCCAATGCCGCCGGCTATGTGGGCGCCCAGGCTGTGGCCAATGACGTGCACAGCCTCGAGCGAGACGTTGTGCCGGGCCAGAAACTGCTCCAGCTGCTGGGCCAGCACCAGGGCCACCTTGGCCAGGACTCGGCGAGAGCTCGGATAGTCGAGATTGGCAGCCGGCGACCAGTCGGCAATCAGAATATTCTCAAAGCCCTGCGCCTGATAGGCTATAGAAGAACCTTGAGAGGATCACCCGAGAGATGCAGCCGAGGACGCAGCTTACCATTTCGCAGCGGCATGATGGAGCCGTGAGTGCGCGAGCCCAAGAAGCCGTGAACAATCAGCTTGAGCGACTCCACAGACTCGATCTGCTCCACCTGATCCAGGCCGAGATCCTCGGGCAGGCGCTGGTAGTAGATGCTGCTGCGCCTGGCCAGGCCGTCGAGGCTCAGGGCTTCCAGGCCCCACAGCTGGCAGAAGAAGGGCAGCCAGCAGTAGAGCATTCTAGCCATGTTGCAGTCCGAGTCCGCTTTGAGCCCAGTTAAGGCCGAGACCTTGCCTAAATAGTCGAACAGATCGCATGCGGCGGACGCTGCGTTTGGCTAATCGATCGATTAGACAAAAGCTGGAGAAGTGGCAAGTGGAGACGAGACGAGACGAGGCAGAGGGGTATACACGACACAGCGCAGCTTTATTAACTAGGGTATTAGGTGATTTTCCATAAATATACACAATGCAGAGGCGGCACGCAACACATTTAAAAGGGGGGCACTTAAAGGCTACGAGTTAAAATGCAGGCCGAGGGGAGGCGCCATTCCCAAATAGAATACAGAGTTAGGAGTAGGGAGTAAGGAGTACATACTGTAGAATGTAGATTATATAGAGTATATAGTATAGAGTATACAGAGCAAGGTATTGCTTCCCTGACGTATGGCAGTTGTGGCCTTGAGGCTGGCTGCGGGGCTCAGCGACGGGCCTCGTCCTGGCCGACGGGCCGGATGAGCATCTTGACGGCGCGCAGCGAGTAGTCCTTGCCCTGGAACGTGTCCCAGAAGATGCCAGTCTCGCCGGCCTGCTCGGGACTCTGGGCGTAGTAGATGCCCATTAGGTTGCTCGTGCCGCACGAGTTGAACCATCCGCCAGCCTTGTGCCGCTGCGCACAGCTGCACTCCAGGCAGTGGTCGTTGTCGCTGTCGAAGGTGCTGAACTTGGCGCCGGCGTGGTACGAGAGCGAGTCCCCGGCGGAGGGGCTCAGCTGCTCCTGGAACCTGCCCAGCAGGCTGAGCGCGTAGAGCTCCCGCTCGCCGCTAATGGCGAAGGAGTCGTAGCCGGCGAGGGCGACGTTGCCATTGAAGTCCTCCAGCCAGATGCGCAGCTCGTGCAGCGTGGAGCTGGTCAGGGCGTGCAGCTTGTCCAGGCCAATGAAGAAATCGCCGGCCAGATTCCCGAATCCCTCCTTGTAGTCCAGCCAGCTGCGCTCGAAGCTGACGTCGTCCGACGATCGGTTCATCACCAACGTCCAGCCGTCGTCCACGCAGTTCACGTAGAAGGCCTCGCTCTCCGGCGTCAGCTGCACCTTCAGGATTCCGTTCACCGCCAGGTAGGATTGCAGGCAGCTCGTCGCATGCTCCACGCCCGGCAGCGGTGCAAAGGGAATTGCGCCCGGGGGCGGGAGTCCGGGCTGCGCCTTGTGGCGGCTGCTGAGGCGTCGCTTGATGAGGCTGCAAAGCAGAAGAGTTCAGAGAGTCGAATGGCATGGAGGAGTCCTCCTGCTTGGTTGCTTACTTCGTATTCTGGACGAGCTTTCCGACGGCCTGCTGCGTGTCCCTCACGTTGTAGGCCAGCGAGACGAGGAACGTGGCCAGGGCATCGAGGCGGCCGGCTACATCCGTTTCGTTGCCGCTGCTCCCCATGCCTTGCTCCTTGTTGAACAGATTCATATTCTTGGCCACCTGTGGCGCCTCCTCAGGTGTTTCACGAATCTTTCGCGACAGCTCTGTGAAATGGAGCACATTTTAATGCGGTTCCTCAACTCAAGAGAGCCAACAGCACAACAACAAAAACAACAACAACAGCAATTATAGCAATAATAAAACAGTTCACAGCAGACAGCAAATGAATGGCAGCCAAGAGCGAAGTCTGCGTGCTTTACCCTGCATTTTGTTGCGGTTCGTTTGCTTGTGGCTCAACTCTCTGTGGGGACGGGTTCCCAGGTGGTTCTCTGTTTCACCTTTCAGCTCGTCCAGTGTGAGTCGGCTCAGTCGCTGGATGTGCTCGAAGCTGTCGAGACGCTGCTGGAAGTTCAGCTGCTGTGCCTTCAGCGATTCCATGCGGCCTTCATTGCTCTGCAGCAGCTGATCGACCCTGCGGACGAGTAGGCAAAGGTGTAGGGTATATATAAATATATAAATGTATGTGATGTGGTTGGCGGCGACCATTTGTTGCTCCACTTTATTTAAATGAAATTACCTAATTAATGATTTTTATTCATATTCTAGCAATAAACATTTATTATTGTAATTCAATAAAAATATTTCAATATTTCTAATTTCAATACTAAATAAAATCTATACTATATGATGTGTAGAATATATATAAATTATAATTTTTCAATAGAGATTTTTGTTAATATCAAGACATACTAGCAGTATATACATATTAATTATTATGTTTCAATAATAATATTTTAATATTTCTAATTTCAATAGTTAATAAAATCTGCAGCTAAGCATTTTGCTCTGTAGGGTATATACAGTTATACTATATGATGTGTAGAGTATATATAAATTATAGTATTTCAATAGAGATTTTTGTTAATATCAATATATACTAGCAGTAGATGCATATATATATATATTTTATATCAATAATAATATTTCAATATTTCATACTTCAATAGTAAATAAAATCTGCACCTAAGCATTTCGCTCTGTAGGGTATATACATTTATACTATATGATGTGTAGAGTATATATAAATTATATTATTTCAATAGAGATTTTTGTTAATATCAAGACATACTAGCAGTATATACATAAATATATATTTTATATCAATAATAATATTTCAATATTTCATACTTCAATAGTTAATGAAATCTGCAGCTAAGCATTTCGCTCTGATACCAATAAATACTGTACTTAGACCCATTTAAACTGCATTTGTATTTAAATAAACTGATAAATTTTTAACGACTTTTTTGTGTGCAATACCATAAATTCTATAAAATATTTGAATTGTTTATATTAATAAATCTGATGCGATTAAACACTTATGTATACTTTTTTATTTGTTGAATATACTTATGACTAATTACTCTAATAAAATAAAAAATTTTGACTGCGGCAATGATTTATTTTAAAGTATGATCATTCTTACAAAGCTCTAAAGCTGATAAGAAACTTTTTAGATTGCACGTCCATCTAGAGTCCAGAGCAGAAAATATTTTTAGACAATACGATCCAAATTCCGTGGAAAACATAAAATTTTGCAGAAATATCTCCGATGAACTTAATGATGTCATCGAATTGAAGAATACATATATGAAAAAGCACTTGAATCAATGTGCCACAGAATTATTTAAATGATATTTGCATATATATATATAATTCACTTAGAGCCCAGTTAACGCCCAATATGATGGCTGATTACTCAGTGGTAATTAACTGTGCGATTTATACACAAATTCAAAAATTGTGGCTTTTCACAGAACATTTGCCAACTGTGTAAACAAACGCGAAGTTTGATAATTTATTGCCAAGAGCAGAAGCAAAAGTGCGAAATGTTTGCCAAAAGGCAAGGCAGACAATGCCTAAGTAATTGTACTACATGCTGTGTATCTAAAAGATACACATAAATTGGAATTAGTGTTTGTTTTTTGTCGGCCTTATGGCGCATCGGTTCGTAATCATTGGCATTGTAATTGAGGCATTTGACAGGGCCCCGAAAAACCATACAAAATGCCAAATATATAAACTGAGTTTCTTTTGTTGTTTCTTTTTACCGGTTTTCCGAAATACCTTCGCTCTGCGTGCAAAAACCTGTTCGACTGTTCGACTGTTCGGCTACCTCACAAAAGTTCCATTGTCTCTAGTCGCAGTCGTCGTCACCTTCTCTTTAAAGACGCTTCCACTTACTTCTTATCGATCACCTCCAGGCGATGGCGTTGGTCCTCGTCCAAGGTCGCCAAGATCCCGACCCTGTCGTGCAGGTTGCTCATCAACTCCTTTAACTCGTTGTTCTGCGCGGGCGCCTGAGTGGGCGCGGCATAATGCTGATGTAGTGATATGTGGAGTAAATGCGATTAGATAATAAAGCTCACAGAATCAATAAAAACACTGTCTAAAATATAACTAACGAGTTTCTCTAAACAAACTTTAATGCCAAGATATGCACAGATAGCCAAAACTTGTCACCGATCGTAGGTAAACGGATAGAGAAATTGCTAAAAGGAAGAAAACTTGAACGGCGGGTGCTGCGAGAGAATCTACTTAAAAGATTTCAAGTCTTCAGCTCTTAAAATATTCGATATTCGATATTCGCACTCATTCAGATTGATGAACCCAACTTTTAAGCCCGATCAAGAATATATATACTGTGTGTGAACACATGCTGGTTAGCCTGCTACACACATTGTCACAAGCACAATGTACCCTGCTCAACCGCTTTCAATGGGTATGACAACAAATTCCGTAATCTAGTCACATTTGCATTCGCAGGCGATCGTTAATGCTTTACGTATACTTAACGCACTCGGAAGTTGCCGCGCGAATGACCTCGCCACTGAGTGTGGGCTGGAGTTCCCGCTCCAGCTACAGCTCCAGCTCCAGCTCCAGCTGTAGCTCCGACGCCGACTCCCGGTCTAGCTCCGATTCCGGAACCAGTGGGAGATTGGGTGGGCGGCTCCTGGAGTGCGAGGGCCAAGCTATTGGCGCAGATCAGCGCCAGGAAGAGGCGGAATACGGGCGTTGTCATTGTGCGAACGAAACGCGTCACACTAACGAAAAAAGAAGAAGCACTCGAGACTCGGAATTTGTGAAGATCGAACAGATCGATGCGACTGATCAGCGCGAGGTTTACGTATCAACTGAACAACTGAGCAACTGTCTCAAAGTCAACAGACGGGACAGCTTTTTACCAGCGATTGAGAGTGGAAGAGAGAGACTGAGAGAGAATTCTTGAGATGTTTGTTTAAGCACAAATGAAACTTGGCAAATAAATATCTCGTGTCGCTCTCTCTCTTACTCACTCTCTTTCGTTCTCTTCGACTTGCCTTACTGTTTATGTTTTTTTTTTTTAATTGCCTTCGCTATATTTCAAATTCTCCGTTCATGGATGCCTGAATCAATCACTCACGACTTGAATTGATAAGCAAATATGTCTGCAGCCAAAAGCTGAATAATTGTCTTTATTTGGAAGTGATTATCATTAATTGCATAATTATAATTCTAAAAAGGGAGGCTGTTGTTAGTTTAAACTCATATTCCAAAACCGAATCCGTATTATTCAGCAGGTTTCCAACTATTCGCAATCACATCTGCATATACGATATACATTTACATATGTATGTATGTATATTTTGATCTCATTTTGTATATACTTTTTTCTCGTAAACCTTCTTGCAGTCTGCTTACTGCATATCGCAATAAAAATAGCGACTCATTCACTTAAGTATGCGAAGCCTGCCTCAATATTTGCGTCACACGCAACCGAGCTACAAATATAAATATATATTTAGTATGTTATATACCTACAGAAATACCTACTCAGAGTCAGATTTTCCCCTGGGCCTTACCTGAGTTCTCTTTTCTGCCTACGCTGTTAAACAAATGTGCCTTGAATCTTAATCAACCAATGTCGATCTTTGATCGGCGGTCAAATCAAATGTTTTACTAATGTGATTCTTTTTTATAACTCACAGTGGATTAATAATGTTAAGTAAGTCTTTAAAATGCATTTTTAAAATTTATTAATCTATAAATATTAATAAAATACTATATCACAGTAAAAATATTTGATTTCGAACTTCGAAATGCAGTCCGATCTTCGAAATTCGGAAATCGAATACCAGGCGAACAGAATCGCAAGTAGCTCGAGAAAAGTTTAACGGTCGCAAAACTCTGTGGCATACTTTTAGGGTTTTTTTTTTATAAATGGGTGACAGTTAAATAGATCATTGAGTGCGATGTTTGGAGTAGAAACAGCTCATAAAGTCGGAGTCAGCAGTTGTGCAGACAAACGTTAATTTTGTGTATCTATTTAAAATTTCATTCATAGACTCATAAATAAGAAAAATTACTCATAAGTTGAATAATTTTGTATACAAATTTAAAGAGATTAAATTGCAGCTTTAAAAACAAATGGGTATGATTCATAATGCTTTTTGGCAACTTTTTCTCAAAAGTTCCGCAAGCTCTGAAGTTTATATTGTCTGAACACGCGACTGTATTTGACCTACTTTTGTTCACTTTTTGGTTTTACTTTGTCTTGAGGTTTTCAAAATTTCCTGCAATAAATTCTCATTTAGATCTTAAAGAGAAACAGTTGTGCAAACATAGGCCATAATATCCAATCATTTTGCACTGATGTTAGTTTTTATTCAAAGGTTTGTTGTGTTCGAAAAAGCTTCACGAGAAGTCAATGAAATAAACACGTTTTAGAAACTACAAAAGCTCCGGCAAATCAAAAAACAAATGTTTTTTCCGTTTTAGCATTAGCTACAGCTGAATATGGATAGATATATATGTATAGCAACAATTTGATGCGTCATCTCGAATATATATTTCTATATACAAGTACACAAAGTTGGTGCCCACTGCAAGATACCTTTTAGATGATAATGCCTTATGGCTTTCCGCATTATGTCACTTATAGCTGTGGTTGTTGTTGTTGGTAAGCAGCTGAAAGCAATTGTTGCTGTTCGTTATGGGCTTTTGAAGGTTTCCACCGGTCATCGTGGAAACCTTTTGCCTTGTGCAGCTGGATTCAAGAGTCGTGCGGAGATGCAGCAGCTCTGATAGATAGGTCTAACAGATATACATATATATATATATTTAGATAGATGGACGGATGGATTGGTCTTTGGCAGGCCTGCAGCCAGCCGGATGAACGAACTCGTCGATGACGCCAACAGACATTCAATATTTATAAAACTAAAAAGCAATTGCTTGCCGTCAAATCTTGGCATTAAAAAAAAAAGTTGTGTCATTTACATAATTACCAAAGGCTTCAATTGTGGGAGCGTTGCAAAATGTAGCTCAATCTGCCAAAACTATCTCAATCTGCAAAAAAGTATCGCAATTCTGCAAACTAATTAGTGGGTCAACATTTTTATTAGGCGCCATCAAACATTATTAGTTTTGATTGTTATTTATGGAGACCGAGACATTCATCAGCCTCGAATTCCAATGTGTATGTCATAAGACAAAAATGAATAAAAATATATATGTATATATATGTATATATATATACATACATATATAATACATCTGCATCTATAGATAGACACATTCGAAGGCAATTGAAACGTTCAATTTTCTATTTGTATTTTGTTTTGGTTTCTCGCATTTTATTTAATATTAAATTATTGTACAGGTTGAACTTATTCAAATTGTATTTAGTTGCCATTCAATATTCATTCGTATTCGAAATCATAAACATTCAATTTTGGGTGTTTCTCTCCTTCCTTCTTTTCGCTACTTAGAAATCAACTACAGATGTATTTACACAAAAAACGAAATGAAACATATTTTATGTTAAAGTCATTTTGAACTATACAAAAAACTGCTTACAGTGTAAACATAAGAACTACAAAACATTCTGCCGAGAGAATTCATATATATATATATATATATATATATATATATATTTATTTATAATTTCTATTGACTTTTGTTTGCATTAGATTTATTATTAATTATTTCTTTAATATACTTCATTTTTTATTTGTTGTTGGTTTTTGTTTTCGTTTCTGTTTTGTTTTGTTTTGTTTTTAACAAAGGTACGTTAAATATTTACGACAAATTCAATGCATTACAAATAATTTAGTTATATCTCATTCAACGACTCGAGAGAGATGCCATTTTATAATGTTAATATTATCTTCTTCTTCTTCTTCTTCTTATTTTTTTCTTGTTTTTTTTGTTTTGTTTTTTTTTTTTATTTTACCTTACGTTCCTGCGGGCTCTTTGTGGGAACCCATACCGCTTAGCTACTATACTATATAGAATACAACTAGAGACACGTTCAGCTAAAAACATTCTTATTGATTACCATTTGGGATTACTTTAGTTAATAATAATATACTTTAGCTTAATGCTGTTTTTTGCCAATTTGTGTTTGTGCAGTGAAAATCAGGAGTTACACACAAAAACATATACATATGCATGTGTATATATATATATTCATATATACTAAATGGGCTGAAAAGTTTTAAAACTTATCAAAGGGATCGAAATCTGATAAAATTTCGCGCATGAACTAGTGTTGAATGAACTAAATCATGTTCATTATTTGTGAGTGATGCCACCTTTTAAAAAATTCGGTCGCTTCTCAGCCCAATTACTAAATAAAATTGGCGATTCGTACGATCTTTCGTTCATTGGCTCTTTGGCTCTTATAAACTATGGACGTAACCTCGGGATGGGAAAAGTGCGAAAAGTGCATATTTATTGCTCGTTACAGTTAAAAGTGTTGCAAATGTTCCATGTTTCATGTATCATGTTTCCTGTTCATACAGTTTTTCCTTTGTTGCCTCTTTTACTCGTTTTGCTAAAATGTTTACTCAAATGCAGCAATCAAAAATCTAATTACAAACAATACAAAATGTTTAGACGAGCTTTAAGTGCTGAGTAATTTTTTTATTTTTTTTGTTTTGCGAATTTCATTTTCGTTTTTCTTAATGTGCATTTGTTCTCTTCTATTTTTCTTTTTGATTTTTTTGTTGTTTTATTATTACTTTTTTTTTGCTAGCAAATAATTCTAAACATTTTTTCGTTTTGGCTCAGCATCTAATTTTGTTCTTTCTAGAGTGCTTTAATTTTCTGTTTATTCGTTTAAATTTTATTTACTTTTTGCATATTTTTTCTTGTAGGTTTTTTGCGTACTTTTTTCATAAATCACAGAAAAAGTTTTTTCATTAAATTGTTTTTTATTTTTTTTTTTTTTTTTGTTTTCGTTTTGTTGGTATTTAGTTTAATGCCTGTCTTTGTGTTGTTGTTATTATTTAAATATTCAAGTTCACTTTATTGCTACTACAAAATATAATCTTGTGGTTGTTGTCGTTTTTGGTGCGTTTTTAATCGCTGCTAAAACGCGCGCGCTTAAAAACGTTCGAACAGTGCCTGCACAAAGTTAATGCACTTCGCTCGCCAATGCTGAAAAGCGCGTGTCTGACTTTTAAAATATTTATTAAGAATATTTATTTATTTTAAAGTTTCATTCAAATTTACTCTAAACTTGATTAGTTTATATTCTTGATATAAGTTTTTGTTTTTTTTTGTTTATTTGTATCATAAAAGTCTTGGCCGCTGGGCCAGAGAGGGCGCCACATAGGGCCCAAGTGTTTTTCATTGATTTAAGTAAATAATTGTTAACATATTTTGCTCTACGTTTTATTTAGTTGCTTTCTCTGCTACTCGCCAATATTTATTTATTTTTGATTCATTTACCTTTCAAAAACCATTTGAAATATCTTTGATTTCATTTTGCACATTAAGTTAGTTCTAGAATCATTACTAGAACCTTCTCTCTCCCCTTTTTCTTCTTGTTTTTTTTTTTTGTCCCCTCATCTTTTGTGAGTGTTGCGTAACGTTTCATAGTAGTTGGAAATGGATTGTTTGGATTTCATTTGCACTACGACTCTATGTAAAATACTTGGTTAGGTTATTTTGTAATTGTTAGCTTTAGTTGTTGACTAGTTTATTTAGAATTTATGTTGCTGTTGTTGCTAAAAACTTTTCTCACTACTTTTCAATTCTAGTTTTAATTTGAGTTCTTAACTATTCGTTTCGATTTGCTTTCAAAAATGTGTACTGTACTAAACTATTCTCTAAATCTCTGGACCCTCGCCTGATGGTCTTTCCATGGCTTAGTTTAATCCTTTAAGTAACTATTTCAACAGCTTTTACGACTATTTTGTATAGATATTCTTTTTAATAGGATTTAGTTTGATTCTGTATGCAAATTTTAATTAAGGGACAGCAGCAAAACAAAAATTATAAATATAAATAAAAAACATAAGTAAATTATACGGTATAAATGATTTAATTTTATTTGTTTTTTTTTTAATGATTTGCTTTATACATAAATTCATTTATTATTTGTATTTTAATTAATAATAATTAAAAATGTATCACTTAAACAGCGCGGCAAAGTTTCTTTTTCTTCTTTTTAATGACAAAAGAGCGTTACAAATAATAATAATAGTAAATATAATAAAGTTTATAAATGAAACAATCAAGAGCTAAATATCGGCACGCCGAACCTTGAATACTCTCACAGACAAATGTACCCTATTGTTTTTTTTTTGTTGTTGTTTGTTTATAGTTGTTCGAAGAAAGGAATATACATAATATATATAAAGTATATGCTTTATAGGATCGATTCATGCTTTCATTATTTGTAAGACTATTATATTTATTGAATTGTGAGAGAACTACAGTTAGATATGAGGTTTTAGGTGATTCTCTTTATCGGAACTATAAACTTGTCTTAGTTAGCCCGGGATCTAGATCAAAATACGCATAAGGAAAATTATGGTAGTCAGAAAAAATTGAATGCAACTACTTAAAGGTATAAAATTACGATTTTCAGTGAACACAGCTAAGAATCAAAAGCTTTACTTTTAAGGAATCTTATTGAAAATTCTCTTAGGTCTGAAGGGATAAACAAATAAGGAGAATAATAGTTGTTTTTGTTGTTGACAGCACACAAACAATTACAAAATAGAAATTTACAATTTATATTATTTCTTTGCTTAAAAAAATATATATTTTAGTTTGCAAAAATTTAGCTCACACTTAAAATATAAATTTTAGCTGTATTAAAAATTTGTAGGAAAAGTCTGCGAAAAAAAACAAAGAAAAACAAAATTTCACTAAACTCTGAGTATCCTAAAAGAATATGCGAATAGCCTAACTAACTAAACTAACTAATTTTCCCAGGCACGAATTTGACTGAAATGCTGCTGCTGTCCCCCTCTTGCTTCTCTCTCCCTTTCTCGCACAAGCTGAAATCGAACTAAGAATTGGATAAATTGTGATATAGAATCCGACTGTTATGGCTGCCGATTGTTGTTGTTGTTGTTTGTTGCTGAGTTGTTTTCTGGGTGGTTTGTGGGTTGTTAAGCTGGGTTGTTGTTGTTGTTGTTGTAAATCTTTATGTTGTTGTTGGGTTGAATTTGTAGATCGTATTTTGGTCTAACAATAGAAACGTACGCCATCCACTGAGAGGACCTGCTTTAATTTTCATTTATTCTGTCGATTCGGTTCCGTATGCAGCTGCACGCCTTCCACCGTGAAAATTGAGGTTTCTGTAAAAGCAGAAAATTGTATGCAGATTATTGGTTTATTTATTGTATATTTCATATACATTTGCTTAATTAAAATTTAAATTATGACAGCACATTTATTTAATGCACTCTCATCAGACGGCCCGACAATTCAAATGCAATGCAAATTTTTCATTTCGTTAAAATGGCCGCGGGGCGGGGGCCTGGACCACGCCCTTCATTCTCAACCCTTGGGGAATACCCTGGAAAGCCGCACTGCTCACACGCTCGACTGCTGCGGTTTATTTGGCTGTCCATTGACCTTATCCCACATGATAAATGCGGCACATTAGTTGCATTTTAATTGATTTCATCTGAGCGAACTGTTAAAGCTGCCACCGCAGAAAAGAGAGGGACATAGCGGGAGTGAGTAAGAGAGAGAGAGAGAGAGAGACTGTGTGCTGTTTGATGTACAAACAAAAGTTGAAAAGTTAAACCAGCCCCCAAATGTGAGTCAGAGTTCGAGTTCACCTGCGAAATCAGAGATAATTGCAATTTTCGACCAAAATTAGCATATTTACAAGTTTGTAAATAGTCAAGAGTACGCCGGATGGTTAGACGGATGTGTATACAAATCACCGTTAATCACATTTTAAGCACACATTAAGCTGCCCGGCCATTAGACGGACATCAGCTATGCGGCGAGTGAGAGGGACTTTCTCTTTAGTTCCGGAGCAGCGGAGGGATTCCGGATTGCACTCCGGCTCTAAATGCATTTGGCAAATTGCAACGTTCGATGCGTCCGCATTGGAATATTTCGTATTCCCTTTTTCCCAAATGGGTATTTCGAGGCTTGGAGCGAAATGTTTTGCATTTGAAATTGCAATTCGAAGCGTTGCAACTCGCAAAAAGATGCTTCAACTTATTTGGCTTAAGCGGTTTTTGCCGGAAACGATTTGTGAGACTCCCAACTTGACTAATGGCTAAGGCTAATCCAAATATATTGCAATGGAGTATTTATAAATATTAAGAACAAAAGCTACGAAGAGGGTGAAAGCTTTGGTAACTACTTTAAGCAGCAGCTAAAAATAGAAAAGGAGAAGGCTTGAATTCTGCATTCCTTAATACATATTTTTCAATTATAATCTAAGGGTATGTCTGATGAATATGTTGTATTTAAAATGTAAAGTAAATAGAGGGAGAAGAATAAAACTGTTTTATTAATACTCTATTCGTATCATTTAAATATATGATGAGACAAACTATTCTCAAAACTATTCTGACTATTTCTGACAATTACGCAGCATTGAATATAATAACTCTTGATTATGCAGTACATTATTGTTTTATCACATCGCCTCTTCATACTATTTCTGAGTTCTAGTTGTAAACTAGGCCACATTGAATAAAACAACTCATGCTTATGAAGAAAATACTCCACAGATAAATAGTAGTAATGAAAAAGATTTCAATGTGCATTATTATATGTTCTACATTTATAATCTCTTAAAACTTATCACATTGCTTCTCTCGTCTTGTTCTCGCAAGTAGCCGCAAACTTTGGCGAATTAAGATATAGAATATTAGAGTATGGTATATACTCTTTAGATGAAGAGAAGGAAGTATGCAGTATTTTAAATACTGCTAAAACTTCTCTTAAAGTTTCTCTCTTCATTTGCGACTGCTGTTTGCCATTGCTTACATTTAGCATTTATTTTGGGCATATTTCAACTGGCTGGAGACAAATTAACTAGCGGCTCTTCAAAACATTTCTACTTGCCTCTCAAGTGTTGCTTTTGCAACTCGGACTTGTTGCAGAAAACTTTTTCGTGCAGCCGAGACACACAAGTGTAATTACTGTTAGTTGTAGATTGTAAATTGGTAGCTGTTTCAGCCAGAAAAACATTAGTTAAACAGACAACAGGCAGATGCTTTGCTTGGCCAACTTTGTCGCACTAACTTAAATGAGTTTCAGTTCAATTGGGAGTAGAAAAAAAGAGTTTCCTTTCCTTTTTTTTCGGTAAGCTTAAAGGAGAAACAATTCACCGTGTTGCATTTTAATTGGTTTTTGTTTTGCTTTCGTTTTGGAGTGTGTGTTACAAATATGGAATGGAGAATGGATAATGGATAGTGGATAATGGATAATCTTACCATCTGGCAATTCGTAGAGTTTCTTTGGCAATTGCGCAAAGTAGGGATGCTGCAGAGCATCGTCGGCGCCGATGCGCTGCTCGGGATTGAGCTGGAGGAACGCGTTCGCTATCGTCTCACCTTCGATAATGTCGTACAGCCGTGGAAAATTGTGACCCAGTTTCCGTGGTCGATAGAAACCTGCAATCGAATGCGGCCGCACAGATAGAATGAAGACAAATTAGTTTTGCAAACAGCATAAAATTACATAAAATATTGATGCAACTGAAGCTTCAACCATCCTGTTGGCCAATTACTTACCCAACTTGTGCGGTTTGTAGCCGGGAAAATGTGTGACGCCCTGCCACGTGTCCTCGGTGGGCGTGCCGAGCAATTTGAATATCTTGTCCAGCTGATCGTATGTATCACGTATGCCCGGGAATGTTGGCATACCAGTCACCATCTCCACAAATATGCAGCCGACGCCCCACATGTCCAGCGAGGTGGAGTACTCCGTGCTGCCCAGCAGTACATCTACAGAGAGAGAGAGGAGGGGAGAAGGGGAGGAGAGAAGAGTTGGAGTTAGGTTGGTTGCTTCGTTAGGTAAATGCACTTTTTGTATGGAAATAAATTGCAATTTTAAATAAATAAACAGAGCTGTTACGTTACGTCAGGCAGGTAGCCAGGTGAAAGCCAGGTAGCCAGGTAGCTGAGCTGACACACTGACTGACAGCCATGCAGAGGTCGTCTTAACGCTTATCTCGGCTGGCCCTAAACAAAGTTTCCGCTGCACAGGTGAAGCACACACAACGGGCCACAGTTGAAAGCTGCTCTGTTGACCAAACCACATCCGCACGTTTGCATACACACACACACACACACTTATATCTCATCCTCTTGACTGGGCAGCTGCTGCTGCTCCTCCGGTCAAGAGTCTGGCTTGCCGGCCAAGAAGTGCAGATTAAATTTGTTTAACATGCTTTGACTTGTCCGTTGAGGTCAGTCGGGAGTCTAGGGAGCAGCAGCCAAAATAGGAGTAGGAGTGGGAGTAGATATAGGAGCAGAAACCGACTGCCGCTCGACTTTACACACAAACTGTTTATGTCGAGGGAATTGCATATTAAAAAATTAACTTTATTCTCTTTGCTTCGCTCCCTTTCTCTGCCTGCTACTCTCTCTCTCTTTCTCTCTTTTTCTCTATCTGAGTCCCTTTAGTGCTTTTTTTTCAATTTAGCGCTGCAAATTGATGGGAAATTTCTTGAAGACTGGAGCAAAGCAAAATGAATTGTTTACCCATTGGACGTTGTCTATTTAGTCGGATATTAAAATTAATCTGCTTTCAGCTCTATGCGCAAAAATTGAAAATCTCTAATGGAAAAACCCCCAACAAACCAATATTAATTTTCTTTTAGCTTAGTTGCATTTTTTTTGTGGTTATTTGAGCGGAAAATGTTTTTCTTCAGCTTCAATTGCTGTAAAACTAGCAAAGTGAACTAGTTCATTTAGTGGCAAACAAACATGAAGATAAACGAGATTAAAAAACAAAATATAATCAAGAAGATTAACATTGTTATTTAATAGCAGTGCACAATTTGCAAGTGAACTAGTTCACAGAATATTTAAAAAATATTACCAAATGCTCAACATAAGCATGAATGTCTGCAATTACTAAATCTATTTATTTAGAGGTTAATTCATCTGGCAATAGTTCCGGTAATATGCAATTGAGCAAGTTCATTTATTTTGTAGGCATTATGTAAATAAATCAGTTTGTTTAGTACTGTATGAATGCTCTACAATGTTTTATAATGAGTTCAACGAGTATTGCACAACGTGTAAAAGAACTAGTTCATTGCTTAATTAACAGGAATACACATTTTTAATTTTCTTAAACAGCATCCATGAACTTAAACATTTTAAAACTGTTGCGAACCTCAAAATAAACTAGTTCTCTATTCAACATTAAGTTCGCATTCACACTTCTTAAAGTTCTAAGACTTACGGTTGGCAAGGATTAGGGCATTTCTTAAGTGTTGCATAACTTGCAATTAAACTAGTTCATTAAGCGCCCACAAGAAGGCACTTGAAGTCGTTACTCGTTCAACTATGCAATTATATATGCAGGTGCACTCACCTGGTGGACGGTACCATAACGTGACCACTTCATGGGAATACGTGTGGCTGGGCACACTCTTGGCACGGGCGAGGCCAAAGTCGGCAAGTTTTAGTTCGCCGCAGTCGCTGATTAGCAGATTCTGTGGCTTCACATCCCTGTGGAGGACGCGACGCTTGTGGCAGTAGGAGAGGCCGCGCAGGAGCTGGAAGAGGAACAGACGCACATTGCGATGGTCCAGGCCGCCCGGATGCTTCTCCATATATTGCGATAGATCGGTATTCTGTACAATTACGATTAACAAGATTAATTAGATTAAAGCACAAATGTTGCCCGATTCAATTCGAACACTTACCACATATTCAAACACAAAGGTCAGCGTCTCGCGGGTGTGCACAATGTCGTGCAGGGTCACAATGTTGCTGTGTTTCAGTTCTTTTAGCAGAGAGGCCTCCCTTATGGCCGTGAATGGGGCGCCCTCCTCCTCCTGCAGTCGGATCTCCTTCAGTGCAACACGCTGGTAGGTTAATCTGTGTGTGAGAGAGTGTGTGTGTGTGTGGAACGGAAATTAATAAAATAAATACACACAAGTCACAAGTCGGAGCCCAACTCCTAACTTTCCTCATACAAGCAAACAGATGGCCAAGGACCAACACGGAATTAGGCGCAGCTACTCCACTCCAAATCTTTTGTCCTTGCCGCAAGGCATGTAGCAACTGAGCGTTGGAGGGACGGAGGGAGGGAGGGTAAGGGGCGGGGCACGAGGCAGTTGGGTCTTGGCGTACATTAAACAGACATAACGAGCCAACAAAAATACGCACAGAAATGTGCCGCAACACTTAAATTAGGATAAGGCCGGGCACAGACACGCCTGCCACGCCTACCGCACCTCCCACGCCTTGCTCGCCCTCCCTAAGCCGCACATTTGAAGTGTCAAATTAGGTTAAATTATTTGACACCGCGCCACAGACGCTCAGAATTTATGAGACGTCCTTTGGCCCAGGCAAATTCTAATTGGAACTGGCTCCGACTACGGTTCCAGCTCAGACTCGCAGCTTGAACTTGGTAGGCTCCACAAAAGAAAGCAAGAAATATGTGGAGAGAGAGAGAGAGAGAGCATGCTAAAATCCTAGTCATAAAGTAGTTGATTTACGCTTTGAGCAAAGTGCCGGCAAAAATTGAGCAAACTTTTTCATGGCTCAAGAGCCGCAAAAGGTCCCTCAATGGACGTTGAGAAGCTGTCTTCTGGGCCACTCGAAACCCTGTTTGAGCCCGGTCTGAAAGTTAATTCAGTTAACTAAAGCGTCGCGATTTCGGCTAATTGGCAGTTGACGTCAGCTACCAAAAAGTGTTTCGGGCCAAAAGTTACTTTAGCTAAGTTAATGATGATGACATGCGTAATAAGCAGCTACTGAGTGAAAGATAATGTACTCCAAATTAAGCCATCAACCGAGGTCTGATGGTTAATCTAAATAACTTGATTCGAAGGCTGTTCAATTTTTATTAGGGGTATTCTAGCTGAAGAAATTAAGCAATGTTTTCATCAGTTTCGCTAATGACAATCGTAGAACGAAATTTAATCTGTAAGGCATTCGACTATGATTAGGGGTATGCTTACTAGAGAAAAGTAATACATATTAATTAAACCAAATGAAATATTTTTGACTTAAGTTGATGTATGTTTGAACTGAAGTTAAAGGTATGCTTGCAAAGAAGCTGAGCACCTTCTCTAATAAACATAATTTTTTAAGAATTTCATTAGAGGCAAGGAAAGAAAGTATATTTTAACTGCTGTAGTCTAGATTTAATGCCTTAACAGACAGACTAAGTTTAAAGGAAAAATAGAACATTTTAAATAATTTACTAAGATTTCCTTTGAGGGTTAAGATATAAAACTTAGGAAAATGGAAGGAAAGACAAAGAAAGAAAATTATGTGCTATATTAAACTTTCATTAGTAGGGCAATCATGTGACCTTTTTGTTGTACTACAATTTCATTAGGGGTACTCCAGCAAATAATATCTAGACCTAAAAATTGCATTTGTTAATTTATTACATAAAATATTCAAACATGCGATACCTTCTGCTTTCAAGTACTTCTAAAATGAGTAAAATTCAAAAACCATCTTTCGTTTATATTCTACACAAACAACTTTCCTGCTTGTAAATCATTCAAAGTGTAAAACTTTATTAGAACATAAACCAATTTGATGTGGAATCAAGTATAAAGTATTCCCAATACTTTTGTTTATTAACGTTTTAGGACTGGTTTTTATGCTAACCACAAGCTTAGGGCTATAGATTGATGATCTTATGGTATATCTTCTGGGTTGGTTTACTTTTAGGGCTAGGCACATCTTAACACAAATGCCTGGCAGCCGCAACGGTATCAATTAAGCCTTTTATGCGATGCCAAGTGGTGTTGTTAACAGCACACGCTCTTTTATAACCTCCAAAGCGAATGCCATAAAGAGCTTATGTCTGTGCACATCCTGCGACAACATCCTTTGGCTCCTTCCTTGGCGACATGCGAAATTTTGATGTAACAAGCAGCTGCTGCTGCTGTTGCTGCTGCTGCTGCTGCTTCTGCTGTGTCTCAGGCAAATTACACAAAAGCAACAACAAGGACTACATGACTACAAGGATGTGCTTTGGGTGCACGAGGCAGGGGCATAGGGGCGTGGGGGCGTGGCATCTCAAAGTGCCATGAAAAATGTATGAGAAGCTGCAGCAAATGTTTGATAATTTCAAACTGGGTCAACGGTTCAGTAGATGCACGTTCGGGCTAACAGTGGAAAAAGGGGGGCGTGGCAGGCAGTTCGATAAGGCCGCCAAACCATACTTCACGTACTTATGACAGCCATGACGTAGGCAATGCGAAACTAAGTTTGGTTAATATAAAAATAATAGGATTTAGTTAAGCGCCGCAAAGTTTTGGTGCTCGAGCAGCAAAGTTTTTGGCAGCGAACGCCAGATGGCGCTACAGTTGACAGTTGACCTACTAAATGCTAATCAGACGATGTTGACTAAACACAAAGTTCAAGTGCTCGTGCCCAAAACTTTGGGCAACGGGAACGAAAGTTAAGCAGAAGTGAAACCATTCATGAAATCTTTAACAATTGACACGCAGTAAACTCTGCAGGATGGCCCAAAAGCCGAGACGCGCAGAAATCTTGGCCAAAAGCAAAGCAAAAACAAAAAAAAGTAAAGCGAAGCCAACCAAAAAGCCAAGCACTGACCCAAATTTGCGTATGAAATGCTAATCAGTGGGCCAAGCAGAGCGAAAGATTTTCAGCTGAAAAGCAAAGCTGAAGCTGAAGCAGAAGCTGAAGCTGAAACCGAAGCCAACGGTTCACAAATTGTCATGCAGCGCCAATTTTCATTTGCATTTTCCATTTTCCATTTAGCATTTAGCATTTACCATTCAGCATTTCCCTATTGGCCCAGTTTTAGTATTTTTCCTTTGGCCCTGATAAATTAGAGCGAATTAATTGCATTCCGAATAAACAAAGCTAATTGGAACTCATTTCGCATGTGGCCCGCTGCTCTGCATGCCAAATGAGAAGCTCCGAAGAAAAACAACTTTTCTTGTTTTTCCCGTAAATGCCCATTGTTGTAGCGGATGGAGATGGGGTGGGGGTGGGGATGGCTGTGGGTGCGGCAGTGGGCGGCGAGGTTGGGGCCTGGTGCTCTGCAAATGATTGTCAAATAAATCAGCAAGCAAAGAAGGCAACAAAAGTGAGTCGAGGTCCAATGCAACTGACAGCCCACAGGGTATTCATCATAAAGCAACTTAAGACACTCCCCCCGTCCCGTCCATCCCTCTCTCCTACCCTGTTCCACTCATTGCTTGTAAATAAAAGTAGCCCGGCTGTCAGAAAGGTGACGATGCTTGTTTTTGTTGCCAGGCTCATTTGTCAAATTATGAGAGACGCAGCTCAAAATCAGAGCAGGCGCAAATGAGGCGCCATTTGTTAAGGAGTGGGAGGCCGAACAAGTGACTGAAAAAGAAAGGGCCGGGGGAGGGGGCGTGGCACTGCCAACTCAATTGTGTCAAAGCGAGCGGCAAAGAAATGGGGAAAAGGGTTACGCACAGACTTTGAAAAGTGCGTTAAGAACCCAAAAAGCCAAACAACAATTCTGGACCCCACAACAACAACAACAATAGTTAGGGCAACAATGGCAGCTGAGGTTGCAAACAGTTTTTTTTTTTCTGCTAAGCCCTATTGTTGTTGCACTGCTGCTGCTGGCCATTGTTGGCCATTTATTTTTGTGTCTCTCCCCTTGCAGCGACTGCCTCTGGGCCACTGATTGATAGCCGCATTTGCATAGGGAAAAAGGAGGCTGCGACTCCGTCTGAGTCTGCAACTCGAACCGGGTTACATAATGAGCTTGCCAACAGCTCCACATAAATACTATATATAGTGTATAGTGTATACTATATATATATATAGGACGCTGCATGCCAAATGAGCACACAGCCGGATGCAAAAGGGAGCAACAACAAAAAAGATATATATATATATATACATTTATATGGGGCAACAAAATGTGGCCGAGCAACATTTGTAAATAAATCAAGAGAGAAAATGGCGGGCGGCATTGTCACACAATTTTGCTTAAAAGGCATTTGATTTAGGCACAGAAACTGTAAAGTTGACAGCCAGGACGAAGAACAGCAACAGCAACAACAACATTAACAGAACAGAACAGGACAGGTCCAACCCGCTCGTTTGTGTCCATTCGTCAGCCTTGGAGCTCGTCAAAATTCATGGGAGGCCAGCCTAGCAATAATTTTGCTTAACCCACTGGCATCGCAACCCAATTTGAGGACCGCAACTTGATTTATGGCACACACTTGGGTCCCCCCTCTATATATACAGAGATGTATGTGTATGTATGTGTGTGCACTTACTTGCTAAATCCTTTGTAGACTGTCGCATAGGAGCCTTCACCGAGCGGTTCCAGTTTCACATAGGCCTCCTGCTTGCCAAATGGTGAGTCGCCCTGTGGAGGAAAGAAAAGACAAAACGCTCTAATTAGCGAAAAAAACCTTTCAAGTTTATGTTAATTTATGCTATGAACAATTCTTATTAATCGCGAGTTGTATTGTATTCATGTGCTGCCTAAGAGTATGCAATAAAAGTAAATTTAAGTAGCGCACAAAAGTATGCAGCATAAAACCATTTATTAAGCAAAGCTGTTCATATATTCTTTTCAATGAGTAGAAAAGAGCAAAATTCAGAAATGGATGAATATAAATATATATTATATTACCCTCTTTAGGTGCTTATAATTATAGTTTGCATACATGTGTTACATTCTGTATTAATATACATTTATACTTTACACTCAAATGAGTAAGAAATAAAGTATATTTACGTACAACACATTACAATTCAGTAATAGGTTGCAACTAACGGAGTTAAGTATGTATGTATTTGGTTTATCGGAACACTCAATGCAAAAGCAAAGGGTCCCACCAGGACAAATTTCAAAGAGATAAAAATATTTTCAATATGCCGCAACATTCTCAACAACTCAAGCTACTTGCAGCCAGAGCTAAAACTATTTGAGAATTGTAAGTGCGCAAATGTGTAAAATTGCGCACTGAAGTAGGCAACGATTTATATGCTGCCACAGGCTCGTAATACAATACGCAAACTTAGAGTACAGCAAAGTGTGTGTGTGTGTGCATGTAAGGAGATATCAAGTGTGCATATATATATATATGTCTGTATATGAAGTGTATATATGGACACATATCAAATGGCCAACAATAAAGTACAGTTAAGAATGCGAATGGGCAAATTGATAGAGAGATAGGGTAGAGAAAAGAGGCTTTGATGTACTTACACCAAATGCACTGAAACGTTTTCGTCGCGGATGTGGATCCTGTTTGTTGAGAAAGACCTCGGACTTGGGTCTGGGCGGCTTCTTGGGTCGCATAACGACATGCGAGTGGTACTTCATCTCCTCCCTGATGTCCTCATCGAGCAGCTTGCTGTCCGACGAGACCGACAACTGTCGCTGTACGCGATCGTGATGGTCGGTGCTGTCCGTGCTGCGCCAGTCTGCAAGGAGAAAACGAACAGAAAACTGAGGTTATAAAAAGGACATCTTAATGAGTGGTACAAGTGCTCGGGTAGACTACTTAAAATCTAAATTAGTGTCCCGCACAGACTGAAGACTGAAGACTGAAGAAATGTGACTGTAAAAGGTGGACGGTGGGAAAACAGAGCAAAAGCCGACAAATGGCCAGCTGCAGGCTGAAGGACCTTCAAGGGCCGAGCCGAGTGGCGAGCTGGCTGCAAAAGGATTTGGGGCTCTGCATAATGAGCACAGCCCTTCAGTCCCTCAGTTCCTCAGTGCAGTTGTTAGCAAGTTTCCTCATTAACCGAATGGGGGGCAGCAACTGCAGCATCATCATCAATGACCAGCCTTGAAACCGTGCAACAACATGCAATCGTGGCAACTGTGGCAAGTCTGCAAATATGGCAGGTTTACACAGTGGAAACCGAAACCGAAACCCATACCGGAACGAATCGAATCCGGAGAGCTCTGCATAATACAGCAGCAAATATAATAAAAATGTTTCAAAAGAATAAAAAAAAAAGCAAAAAAAAAAAAATAGGAAAAATGTGGAAAGCAGGTGGCAGGTGGCCGCAGGTGGCAGCTGGATGAAAGTTGGTCTAGGACAAACTTTTCGCCCGCTACAGTTGTAATTGTGGGCGTGGGCGTAAAGCACGGCAGAGCACGGCCGTAAAGCATTGGCAGTGGGTCACCTAGTAACCCGGTGATATTCATTGACTTGGGAGCGTCAGCGTGTCCCTTGCTGGCTTTCAATTTGCTTTAGCAATTTGTTTGCATTGCCACTGCCACGCCCCACACACAGGTAGCTGCCAGCTGCACCGTCTCTTCGCCTCTCCTCAACTCTGCTTCTCTCTTCAATCCTCACGCCCACTCGACTTCGCTCTGTTTGTTTGGCTTTCTATTTGAGCACTAATTACATTTTAAATTATGTTTGCTTTTGGCATCGTCGTCGTGGCTGCCGCTGTGGATGCAATTCCTCCCGTGACTGTTGCCATCTGCAGACACCTGTGTCTATGTGTATGTGTGTGTGTGCGTGTGTGTGTGTATCTTTGCGGCTTTATTGAAATATTTATATAATATAGTTGTGGCTGGCGGCAGTTGCCAGCGCAGTTTCAGTTGCGCTCCTCGTAAATTGGTTTTGTTAGCAGGAGTGGGCGTTGGTGGGCGTGGCCACATATGTGTATTACATGATATATAGTCAATGCAGTTGTCTGTGAGTAATGTAAGCACATGAGCAACTCGTTGCAATTTAACTTTAAAGAAGCATTTAAATAATTTTCCATTAGTTTTTCAGTTATGGCAAAAACTTACAAGTTTTACGAATTGTTTCAAATTCTGTCAAGCCAGCAAAACATTCAACTCATATTTAGCTTATTCTTCTTCAACTTTTGGCCACAACATAAAAAAAGAAAGAAAATTCCCTTGTGTGACATTTGTTTAACCTCGCCTTTCAATTTCCCAAGATGAGTTTTTTGGTGAAATTGCATTTCCGCTGGGTTTGTAACCCACATTTGCAGCTCACAGGAAGCGCAGTCCGCACCACCTACTCATACATTTATATATGTATGCACACACACTCACATACAGATACACATATGCCACAGTCAATGGCCTGAACCATAGTAAAAAAAAAAAAAAACTCCACTTACAAAACTGCGCATTCAAGAATGTCTTTTAACTCCGTCTGGTTCCGTTTTATTTTCACGCCTCCCCAAACAGCGAAAGGCGTATAAAAATAAAGTAACTTTTTGTGAAAAATGTTTGACTGGAAGTTACCCTAAGTGCAGGTTTTAGTATAATATTTTAGTTACAAACAAATTTTTTTGCTGTTAAAATATTCATGAGTCTTTCTTTAAATTATTCGAGAGGATCTCAATTCCACATTCAGTTATGCTAAAAAATTTGGAAAAGGATAAATTTTAGAATCCCTTATTAAAAAACTTGTATTTTATTAATCAAAAGATGTTTCAATGTCTTGATTGACAATAGTTTAATAATGATACATAATAAATATCGAGTATACTAAAAAAGTTTTTATTAATTTAAGAACCCAAACTTGGATACTTTGATGAGCTGTGTTACCAGACTTATCTTGGTTTACACATCTAATTATACATATATCCAATCTCTATAAATTCGAACCTCGTCTGCAATCGCCACTTACCACACATTTTATGCTTACAGGGTATGCAGAGAAAAAAAGCATATAAAAGCAAATTTAATATGCGAGCACAAGATGTTCGCTCAGAACGAGCTTCCTGTTGCCGTTGCCAGACAGTCAAACAGAATGTTGAGAAATTACTAACATAAAAATTAAAAATTCAACAGCAGCCGATTGTGCGAGGCGATGGCAAAAACTTTGGGCAAACTTGCTCGGCTTGCAGGATAACAGGATATCAGGATATCAGGATATGAAACGTTGTCTGCCCGAACGGACGCTCGTTGAAAGCTAATCCGACTGTGAATCGCATGTGGCACACACTCGCACACACACACATATTAGAAAAGCTGCTCGGCATATGTACATATTAGAAGGAGCGCACATTTTCTTTGCCCGTTACATGGCAAATGTTGACGGCGATTAAATGCGCAATATGCGCCATAAATGAGCCAAATAAAAGAAAAGAACTCGGAGAAAACTTCAATAAAAACAACTAAGAAAGCTCGAGTAGAGTGTACTCGACTAGCAAATACCCTAAGCTTCGTGGCAAGCTTATATATTAAGCATTCCCTTCGCACACAAAATATGTATAAAAAAAAACAGAAAAACATTTGCACGGACAGGACTAGATCAACCCGACTGTTGCTTGTAATCAAGAGTGTATATAATTTAAAGGGGTCAGACACACCCCCCTGCTGTATGTTACATACGTTTTCACATAACCATTATACCCTTTTTGAGATATTAAAAATGGAACCAGTAGAGCAGGAGCCACCAAGTGCTTCTTCTGCCTCTCATCCGCGTTTCGGTTAGCGCCTCAAGCGGAATAGCATCCTCCTCCTCATCGATGTCGTCGTCCAGGCAGCTGTCTTGGCTACAGCTCAACAGCAGCATCGGGAAATAGAAGAGGAAGAGCTGGCAGAACGATGAAAACCATTTGATTTGAAAAAATTGACTGAGCATTGGCAAAGTGGCTGTAAAATTGGAAAAACGACTCGTTGAGAAAGAGAAAAAGCGAGATTTTCACTACGTCTGAGGGGTCGCGCACTTACTTGGTATATTAGAAACTTCTCAAAATTCGAATATTCGTGATTATTTAGTTCAGCAGCGAGTGCCAACAAAGCCGGAGGCAATCGGCAATCGGCAATCGGAGCTGGCGAATGTCAAAAGGCCAACCGATAATCATTTGGCAATGATAATAATGCCAACAAATGGCCAAGCTAATGGAACAGTTGGCAACGCTTACCGCATTATGTGGGTGTTACACATATCTATATTGATAGATAGTACAGACTATACATATACATATGTATATGTGTTGAGGGGTGCGTTTTTTATTATGTAGGGCAACAGGAATTCCGCTTGAAGCGGGAAATCCATATTGAAGATTAGTTGCTTACATATTTAAAGGTTTTACTCTTGCATAAATAAACCAATCTGGCAACCCCTAAAAATGTTGCATTCTCATTAAGTTGGCTGCGCCACTGGATATAGTTAAAATAATTGTTAAGTTTAGAAAAAAACTTATTTTTAATTTGAAAAATGTTTCGCTTGGTTTAATGCATTGCAATGGATACTAGATATATAATCACACAACCAGTTAGATCTATAAACATATTTCAAGTAATAAATCTACTCCAAGCCCGATAAATAAGTTTTATACAGGAGATAATAATATAAATATGTGTAATCAATTAGAAACAGGTAAAGGTACACGAATTTTCAATTCTGATAGGAAAGTTACTTAAAGTTTTCTCGCTCGATCTTCTGCCCTTTGAGAACTATAAGATTTCGTATCAGAAGCGCAATTTACATTTGTAAGTCTTTTCCCACTCCGATTGCTTCTACTACCTTCTTTTACAGCATTCATAAAGTTATATAGCCAGTTTTAGGGCTGCAGTCAAGCTCGAAGGAGTTCCTCTCAAAACATTCCCCTCTGCTTGCTCCTTTGTAGTCCTTGCTGCCTTGCGGAGGTCCTCCTTTAACGCCTTTATGCTTAAGTTTTATTGCTTTACCCACTAAAAATCTCTGGGGCGAATAAGTTGAAATGCAAACAGAAATCAGAACAGGAAACGGTTCACAAAACAAGAACTCAAATAAAATGTTAAAGAAAACTGAGTGCAGAAAATTCGCGTATAAAATGAAAACAATGAAAATTATGCAAGCGCGTTACATCAGCGAAAAGAAAAGAGACAGAAAAAAATGGAAAAAATGTGTCATACAAAAAAAAAAAAAAAAATTAAAACAAAAAACGGAAATGATAAAAATTGCGGGCGCTGGAGCAGCAGACTGTGAAGGGTAGTCCCGACGAGGGGGTAAAGTGGGGACTGTCGCTGATGTTGCTGCCTCTTGGTGGTCATAGTTATGCAAATGCTATGCAAGGATGTCACGTCCTGCTGTGACTTAAAGCCAGCCAAACACTTGCACGCACACATGCGACCGCAGCACGAAGTGGAGGCGGTTTTCCTCCTTGGATGTGGGGTTGCAAATGGAGAATAGAGGGTGGGTGGGTGCTAAAATGTGTAGCCTTCCCCAGAGTCTTCAGTTTTTGCACATGCAGTCGCCATGGCCCAGCTGCTGGCGGAATACCCCTACTGTTGGCCTTTTGCATTATTGCATATTATTCGCAATTTCTGTTTACTACTCGTATTTGTTTTTGGCTTTGCGGCATTATTTATGACTGCATGTGGATTTTGTGCCCTGGGCAACAACAACAACAACAACAACAGCAGCTACACACAACACACTATTATAAAAATCACAGCACACACTCTGAGTGGGTCAGCCACGCCCCCACATACACACAAACACAGACAGGGAGAGAATGAGGCATCCATCAGTAGTGTGTCGCCTATAAAAAAATGAGCTACACATAAACTTTTTTTACTTTTCATTTGCATAAGTACGAAATGGAGCCCCGAGCAAACGTAATGCGTGCGAATTTATGTTTCTTGTATTGCCCGGGAGCACTGTGAAACATTGTTTCTTATTGTTATTAATATTATATACCCTGTACTTGATGCGAAAGTTTGCTGTAGATAAGACACATCTTCATTGTTGATTTATCTTTTCTGTGTATTTAAGGGGTATCTGTTAGTCAAGCAAATACAATTCATCTTTGGTTTATGTTTATTCTAGAGCAAATGAATCTCATCTTTAAATATCAGGTGTAAATCGTCGAATTGCGTCGTATCTGCTAGTTGTGCTTTATATACTTTTACTGTTATTTAATATATATTTTAAACTGTACAAACAATTTATAATAAGATTTAAAGCCACGTCTGCTTGCCTCGTTGACATATAGGAAGGATCTCGGAGTCGAACTTCTTATTACAACCTAAGCTTTCAGTTTAGTAATAATAAAAAAATATTGAAAATAATAAAAAAATGTTTTAAAACATAAAAATGTTTTCCTTTGCGTGGTATCTGCTCGTCGTGGCGACACTCCCACTACACTTTTATTATTATGCATATGCGCGTGTCACCCGTTCGCGTAAAAATTTAATAAAGCAAACATTGATCCAACCCGTTGAAGCAGCTCGACCTCTCGCTCTGCCAAAATAAATAAAATATATACTAAATATATGAATATGTTGTGTGTGTGTGTGTGTGTGTGTGTGTGTGTGTGTTTGTTTATGTTTGTGGATATATATTTATGCGCCGGGGTGTATCTCTTGGGTGTTGGCTGAGTGGGTATTTCCTCTCCAGCTTGAGCTGAGCGACGGGAAATACAATTTTGATAAATGCAACAGCGCAACCCGCCCGACGATGGCCATCGACAACGCATTTCAAATTGGGCAACAAGCCACGCCCCCTCCCCCATTTAAAAAGTTTGTGGGTATGGGCGTTATCGCTGGCGACATCAAGTGTCCTCCAGCTGAAACATTTGCGCTGTTTTATTTGTTCCTTCGACCGGTTCGTTCGCCTGTTATGTTTGTGATTTATTATTCAGGCCAGAAATTAAATTTTCTCTTTTTACTGCAGGCTCCGTTTGCTCAACATTTTTGGCAGCCCTTTTAGTGTGTCCACAGCCACGCCCACACCAACTGCCACATTCTCCTCCTTCTCCTGTTTAGTGGCACAAAATTTATTGTGTTGTTGCTGAATTCAATTACAATGATGATAACCAAAGCAAAAAGGACAAGGCCAAAGCCCAAGACCAAGCCAAAGCTGGCGACAGGAATCCAGACTCCAGACTCTAGACTCCAGACTCTTGACTCCAGACAAGTGCAGTCAATGCCAAAGGGATTTTCAATATTGCATCCTTGAATGACACACACACACACACAGAGTTACAGCTACACAGACACACTCCTCTAAGCTGTGGCTTATGGCTCTGAGGCCCGCAAATGTCTCAATATATGAAAATGATAACCCGCTGCGTTTTGTCATTAACTTTCGCCTGTCTGTTGGCTGCAAGGACAACGAGCCAGGACGATGACAACAAAGGCAAATTCTAATGCTAAACTACACAAACAACAACATTTGACGGAGGATTCAAAGCCATAGCCATCTATTTTAATGTCATTTTAAAAGCTTTGCGCATCAAATATGATTATTTAAATTGCTGTCAAAACAGAAATGAAAAAAAGTTTGAAAAATAAAACTAAAACTATTAAAATATATATCTAGGCAATTTCGTCTAATAGCATGCAAAAAAAAAAAACATCACTACATATATATGTATCTATTTTTATAATATGGGATAGAAATGTTGGAGTAGTTTACCTTGTGGTTTATTATTATCATTTTTCGCAGATTCTTGTGCTAAAAATAAAAGGTAGAAAAATGTGCAAATTATAAATAAAATTCGTTGCAAATAAACCAAAGTTCAAGCTAAGCGGGTTTTCTTTTTAGAGTTTTAAATTCAAATTTAGGACTAGGTGAAGGATATATTATGAAAATATATGTGTTTAGAAAGCAAATGCATAGTTTTCTATAAGATAATGGAAAATAAAGCTAGCGTATTGGTATACAGTGTGTTAATTATTCAAATGAGAAGTGTTTATAAATATACATAGTTCGATCAGGATCAGAATATAACATTCGATTTGTGCTTATATTTTTTTTTATAGCTGTGCTTCGATTTCTTTTCCAACACTGTATTCCATACATCTTATTTAAATATTAATTGATTTAACTTCAATGACAATCTATGAAGAATTAAAATGTTGATAAATGCCTTGTTTAACATGATGAGAATCGCTAAGAAAGGCGTAATCAATGAATGTTATGAATGAATTTTTAAATAAGTAGGTCAGAAGTGGGTACAAATGGATGTAATAACATTATAGTATATATTAAGTTTAAATGTGTTCTATAACTCATGACTAAACATATGTATATATGTACAATATAACAAAGATATATATAGTTATCATTTAAATCAGACAAAGCTTTCCATTATATTTTCTGCAAGTCAAAGTTTACAAAATGGAAGCATTTAAGCGAAATAAATAAATTGCTTTTGTTCGTTCAGAGCCAACAAAATCTCAATGAAGCTTAAGAGCTCATTGAGCAATTGTTGTATAACGCAGGTGAACTACATATGTATGTGTGTCTGCGAAAGCATTTTACTAAGCATGCACAGCTTTTTGTTGTCCATATGTGTGAATGTTTCTTTATCGATTTGTAGTTGAATGTAAGCTTCATATGAGAAATAATCCACTCAAAATCAGTTTTGGCGTCTATTACACGCTTCTTGACCAAACAACGAGCAATACTTAAAGCTGACAACCTCTCTCTCTCTCTCTCTCTCTCTCTCTTTCTCTTTTACTCTAATAGTCTGCTTGGATTTCTGTTAACTATGTTGACAAAATAAAAGCATAAATCGCGCGTAATAATTGGCCAGAAAGCACATTTAATGGCTTATACTACATCAAGGACGTGCCAGCAAGGACAATGGCAGCGGCTGCTGCTTGCAAGGAAGCGAATCGTTAAGAGATTTACTCCTTGGTTGTATTTCCTTTTCGCACACTCGACTACACTGCGAGCAAAGTGGTAAAGAGGTCCGAAATTTGGCTCGTATGTTGCCATATTATTGAATAAGAAATTGACATTTGATTAGAGATTTAGACTCAATGTTTGTGGCTCACTTCGGTCCCCAGTCGAAGTGTGTGTCCTGCGGCTAGTTCTCGCCTCGGCCGGCATATCCTTTCGTTCATCACTTCCAATTACCGTTTATTTATTGCTTCATTTTCACTGGCAGCACTCTCCAGTACTCTCATTCGCAGCCCTAGGGCCAAGCCAAATTGATTTGTGTGCGAGTGTGTGTTTGGATTAAGGCGACGACCGTCTGAGGATTTGTAGCTGAACTCTTTCCCGGCCATTACGTGGGATTTATTGAGAGCATCATCAAAGGAGGGAGGGAAATAAGAAAAATAAAAGAACGCAGAGGAAAACTGTTGCAACTTGATTGTGTTTAATTACTCAAACCAAAGGACAGCCATGTCGAACATTGATTTTCATTTACGCTATAATGAAAAGCGTTTCCAATTAGAAGTCAGCTAAAGGGCTGAGCTCCGCTGCTGTTGTGGCATGCTTTATTACAATTGTTGTTGTTCTTCTTGTTGTTGTTGTTGTTGTTATTGCAAGGGGAACCAACACGTAGAAACAATTTGTGCGACGTGCGGCAAAAGCCTTTTTGGCACAAAGTGCAAAAAATTTTAATTGCACAGCTGCGGGATTCGAGGCGAGAACTTTGGCTTTGTTGACAGCAATTTGATTGGGTCGCCAGCACATAATTACTCATGCCACATGTTGCACGCGACAAGGCGAGACAATCTGCAAAGCAAAAGCCAGCACAATAAGGTGAAACGGTAAAAGGGCAGGAAACAAGGTTCGCAATTTCAGTTTCAGGTGTGACATTTTATAAGCAAATTAAAAAAAACCTAACTTTTAATTAAAATACCTCAGATTTGTTTATGGACTTCCAAGTAAATGAGATTATTTATGTAAACGTGTGATATATATATATACATTTATAAGCCTCACAGTTATTTTTTAACATTCACTGCGGTTAGGGTTGTGTCTGATTTATGTTTTAAAATGAAATTACATAAGATGTTCGTGAAAGCAGCATTTGAAATTGTGAGAATTGCAAAGAGAGGTCATATTTACGAATTCGACGCAGGCAACTTTTAAAAAGTAACTTTACTGTAATTTGAATCTAGCAAAAGCTTTTTATTTAATGCTTCGCTGGTGCTTATCCTTCAGCTTTACATATATATATATGTACTTTATATATATATATATATATATATGTAAAGTACTTAAAAGTTATCTCTTCTTTAAGGAAGTGCACGAAGACAATTTCACATTGATGAAGAAAAACTCGCTGAGAGAATTGGAACAGATTTTCGAGTGCTGTGAAAATCTGTTTTGGCAGCTGATGAAGCTCAAGCGGCTTAAAGCGGGAACAAAAGGACTTTGATGTTTTCCTCTTCTAATTAACAGCTGAAGCCGCAGCAGAAGCCGCAGTAGCAGCAACAGCAGTAGAGGAAGCAAAACCATCAGTAGCAGTAAATCCATCAAGTTCGAGGCAATGGTACAGGCCACACACGTCCGCACGGCCACATCCTGAGGAGACATGCAGGCAAACACACTGGGAAGGATATTACTTAACAAATTACATAAAATTACTTTTCTTGTACGTAGCAGGCAAACAAAAGAGGCCACACAAAGGAGAGGAGAAGAGGACGAGGGCTGAGAGGATATACAAGAAATCGCTTAACGATTACAGAGTATACAAACAGAGTTTTCGGCAGTGAACGACTGACTGACAGGCGGGCAGAGAGAGAGAGAGAGAGAGAAAGAGAGAGGGAAATATACGTAATATGCTGCTGTCAAGTCGAAAAATGTTGGGCCTCCAGCTAAGGGTTGAGGGTGGCTAGAGGGTGGGTGCTAAGCTTTTTCCACTTTTCGACATACGCTGTTTGCAATGCGCAAACAAAAACAAAACAAAAACAAAAACCAAACAATTGGCGGCATCATTCATCATGAGCGAAAACATATGACAGCATATTTCATATGAAAGGCGAAGCATGTGTGTAAGTGTGTGTGTGTAAGTGTGTGTGTGTGTGTGTGTGTGTGCGTGTGTGTGTTGGCAGACATTAAAATTAGCGCAACAAAACAAACGATACGCAAATCTAAAACGAGGAGGGAAACACAAAATGAAGTTGATGCTAATTAAAAGCGGTGTCTGTTGCATACAACGAGACAGTTATGCAAGCAGACAGGCCTGATGTGCGGGGGGCGTGGCATAAGGATCAAGTGACGTAATGGATATGCTCCAAAAGTAGACGAACTCGTAGAAGGGGCTTGTTTCCGTCTACATTTAATGAAATGCCAAAACTAAATGTTGCCAGAGCAGTGGCAGGGGCAGGGGAGTTGGCAGGTGTTGCAAGTTGAGGCGAAGCGCTGGCCGCTTTGTTCAAAGAGAGGAAAAGGCAAATGCAATTACTTACTAACGGAAAATTAGTGCTGGCATTGTGCATAAATGTTACACACACACACACACACACACGTGCTTAATTTCCGACTGCGCTTTTGTAACGGCTGCCACAAGAGGCACCCCCTACCGTAGCCCCAATTTCCCTTCCACCTTCTCACATCCCTTGTGTGTGTGTTAAAGTGTGCGCAAATTATGCTCATCATTGTGTGACACAATTAGCGCACCAGCCACGCCCACAAAACGCATGAGAGGCGCAACTTAACCCTAATGGATGCATATGCCCCAACGTAGAAGAAGAAGCGGCAGCTGCTGCTGCCGACAACTCTGCAATTTTCTCATTTTTACTTCTCTATGCAAGTTATTTCATGCATGCGAAATTAGTTTATGCGCGCAATTTCAAAAGGAGTGCAGCCAAGGGGGCGTGGCACACAAAAAACCGCTGAAAATTTTCACACCAAGCACCGGCCATTATGCAACATTGTTGCGGGCACATTCACATAGCTAACGGTAAGGGGCAAAAGGCAACAGGCAACAGGAAAGCGGAAACAGCAGCTAGGCTTCACATCCGTTTAGCTTAGCGACTTCTTTTCTTCTTCTTCTTTTCTTTTTTTTTTGTTTCGGCCAACTGCATTTGTCTTGTGTCTAAGCCTGAGGCACTGTTGCAGTTAAGATTGCAGCACGTCTTGTGGCACATTTCGGTCGAGTGAAGCGGCAGCTGCCACAACAAAACTTTGCATAAGCGACATCACAATTGAGTTTAAGTAAAATACACATTTGCTGTGGGCGTAGTTTGTAAAGTTCGGATTAGGTTTACAAGTAAAATGTAAGTCAAGAAAACATTTTTGTTATAAATCTGTTGATAAGCATGCATATAGGAATGAGACCTTGTTTATGTACTTAACTTGCAGCTTTTATTGACTGTTTTTGTTCATTTAATCGTAATTAATTTTCCGCTTTTCTGACCAAAAGTCCGAAAAAATTGCAATTTAGTCTGCCTAAAGACTTTACGAACTAGAAACTCAAGAGTTTCGAGCGCTTTTAAATATAACAAATATTTATCAATAGTTCAACCCATTTCTACGAAATCCATATTAATAAATATTAAGTCTTAGTTTTTCTGTTATCTGATTTTTGTTGTTTATGTATAACTCAGAGTATTCAATAAATGAGCTTGAAGTTAGAAATACGTATCTGCAACATTAAAATACATTAATATCTCATATTTCCACGAAAAAGATAAATATCAATTCTCAGATTTATTTTCTTATGATCTGGTAGATCATAATCTGATCTGTTAAAATATATAGACAATAATAAATATAAAGTAGAGTAAATAAAGCATAATATTAAGAAAGTAAAAATATGTTCACTTAGTTGCAGTAGCTTAATGCTTAAAGTCCAGAATATCTCCTAATCGAATACTCTTTATAACAATTTCATATTTCAGACGCATCTTAATTCCTAATCCACGAGTTAATAAATAAAGATTTTAAGCAAGAAATAAAACAATTTTATTGTCAATAAACATTTCTCTACACAAAGTTGATTACATTTGCAACCACCTTTTTGAGCAGATATTTGGAATTTATTTATTATCGAAATGTTCTGGCTTATTGCACATGCTTTTAGCCAAATATTTATCAAAATCCCAAACATCAATCTCTCCGCCTCTGTGCAATTTGTCCAATCATTATTTGCTTTATAGCCCAGCGGTTATTTGTTGTACCAATCGGAAATTGTACAATGGCCAACAAAATGAATTGATTTCTAATACGAATTGTTGTAGCCACAGTCCAGGATACTGAAAGGTGATTGTGGCAGGACTCGAAGGACGAGCAATCGAAATGGATATCAAGCCAATTCGATTGCATTGAGGAATGAGGCAAAACGGCAGCAGAAATTCAATTTACTTGCAACTGATGCCACTTTTTCTCTCTTCTACAATACTTTTTATCCTTTTAGGAAAAAAAAAAAAAAAATGCTCAACTGTGGAGCATATTAATAAGCAATAAAATAATCCGTTGGCTGTTGTTGCAGCTGCCACATTTATCCATAATATTTTTACAAGCTGCAACAAAAACAAAATTCCCTTCGTTTAAGTAATTGCAAAATTGTTCGCTCTGTGCTGCAATTTTTAATTAACTTCAAAAGGTTTACTCTACAAACAGACAGAGAGAGAGAGAGAGAGGGAGACAGCTAGAGAGGAAAGGAGAGAGAGACAGACAGAGTGATTCTCCAGTGCGGATGCTGTCTGCCGTTATTTGAGGGCTTCGTTATTGCACGCCGATTTGTGGCAATAGCAAATAAAGGCGAAGGGCGTGGCCGGGCTGCATCCACTGTTGCTTTTGCCGTACATCAACAACTGCGACAACTGGCAACAACTAGAAACAAAAACAAGCAACAATATTGTTGCACGCTTTCCGTCAAGCGTTCGTCATAAAAAGCAATCGGTTGGTCGGGGAAAACGCGAATTGTTTGCCTCCAGGCAATAGCCAAGCAACAACTGCTTGGGGGCGGTGGGCGTGACTGGGCTTAAAGCTCGAAGAAGAAAAGGCACGTAGACAATTCCAAAACAACGGCAAAGGCTATAGAATGCCGGCAGGTCCATCAATGGACACCAGAAGTGCGTGCTCCATCCGAATGAGACCCTCGACGAGAAGCCGGAGAGTGGACAATGACGATCACAGTGGTCGTAAGGGCGCACAGTGGAACAAATATGGGATTTGCTTGTTAGCCGGAAGTTGCACAAATTGAATGTAATAAAGTTTTTTAAAGATATGAAGGCCAATTTTCACAGATATTGATTGTGACATCGATTTCCTTTTAGAGAGAAGAACGATAGTGGGTAATACCGATTACAGTGGTCATTAAGAAGTACAGTGGAACGATTGCATCGAATGTGACATTAATTCTCCTAAAACTAATTTTTCATATAATCGATAACTTAATGTATTTATTTATGTGAATGTGAGCTTTGATACACCCACTTCAAAACCAATAATTAAATAAAATGTCTATCGATATCTTTATTGATTGCTTATAGCAAATAGATACATCCGTAAAGTTGGCGTAACTATATGTCATTTGCTTTTTGTCACACAGATTGACAGGCCGATAATTAATCGAAAAACTATCGATAACTGAAACGATAAGTTATCGATAACAGATTCAACATGTGTATATGTAATAAAAGTCGTTCTATTCAGCTTTCAAACTGATGAGCTATTCGAATACTAAACGATAACTCAGTCGATTCTTTGATAGCATCTCAAGCTTACATTTGCCATAAACACAATTACGTGTAACGTCTGCGCACAATGAAATGCAGGCCGCAAAGTTAATTTCTTGCTTACCGATTGCAAAATCGACCGTCCATCGATAACATAACATTTCGATTATCTAATCTACCGTTCGGCAATTCGAATGATTAAAATCCTTAAATGCCTGGCATACTGATAGCTTTCTCTCGGCTTGTGACTGATTAAACCATTATTGAACAAAACCAACCCGTCTATATGTATATAGACCCATGTCTGCTCCGACCACAGATACCGACACCGTACTCGACTCCATGGCCGATGTTCCACTTCAATGTCCAATCAGGCGCCCAAAGCGGAGGCCAGGACTTTGCCGCTTTGTTCATATGTAAACGACAATCAACTTGAAAAGCAGCAACCAAAATCGTAATGGGAATAATTTGCAGCAATTTCATTCAAAAAGGCCTCTCACACACACACACACACACACACACACGCACACAGACAGATAGAGAGCCACACAGCCACACACTTGGATGTGTGTAAATGTGTGGTTCGTCACGTAAATGACAATCAAAATTTGAGGCAATGTTGCAGGAAGGAAGCGACTGGCCTATGTCCTGCAATGTGTCGAGCTGCTGGCCAAAATCAAATGCTTGCCCCGCCACTCCACGCTCCACGCTCCACGCATGCCCCAAGGCTTTCAGAGTCAACACATTCATCGAAAATGTTGCCTTATCTGCAGTGGCAGGCAACATGAGGCAGCACGAAGGACGCAGAATGCGAGTGAATCGTGCAAATCTCCCCATAGACCAATACAAATACACAGAGGCAACCGCAGCTGAAGCTGCTTATAATCTAAGCACACACGTGTCCATGTGTGTGTGTCTGTGTGTGTGCGGAATGTGTTACAAGGATATGTGCACACGCATACACTCACACACACACATTCACAGAGGCACAGGCACAAGCACTGGCAGCGTTAGTTACATGGCCCAACCGTCACTTTGTCATATTATGAATCCTAATTCCGTTGGAGGCCGTGACCTGCGGCCACGCCCATCACCGCCTACGACGCCCCCTATCATATTGTATGAGCTCCTGATGACGTTATGGATACTTCAACTGTCACTCAAATTGCGAGAGCTGCGCGTTGATTGCATGCGACAAGGACTTAAAGGCATTCCCTTAAAGCTTTATGGCAAGCATTTTTTTTATGATTATGTCTTGTGGCTGAATTGGTGGGGAGTGCGAGCATAACTGTACTTGGGGTGGGGTTTGGGGGTGTGGGGTGCGGGGTGTGTCTCCTTTAAGGAATTTATAATGACAAGCGTGAATTTTCATATTGCGCTACTCACTAAGACACTCGTTTGGGGGCGTGGCACTGGCCAAAGGCCATTGTTAGCCAGTTGTAATAAAATACGCGTCAAATAGTCTTATAAAGGAAGAGAAGAAGAAGAGAAAGTTGAGGGGTTGGGGGGGTCAGAGCACTATTAAAAAGTTTGCAGCCCCCGCTGGCAAACAGGACGTAAAAAAAAGGCAACGAGTTGTGCGTCTTACTCAAAAGGGGGCGTGTTAAGGGCTGCTCTAGGGTTTGAGTTGGTTGGCGGTTGGGGGTTGGGGGGTTGGTTTCTTCACCATAATGAGCTTAGTATGCAAAATGCGGCGAGTTGTCAAAAAGATTCATTTTCGTACATTTTTATACAGTTTTCCGCTGTGGCGACAATTTTGGACAATGCTCCCAATTGGCTGCTGGCAACTTTAACTTTAGAATTGAGTGGGCGTGGCAGTTGCCTTCAAACTTTCATTTCGTTGTGGTATAGACAAAGTTTTTCAAAAAGGAGAATTGATTACATTAGCGCGCGAACGTGGAAGCTGAGCAACTCGAAGCTTATACAACTTTAGCTGGTAAAAATTTATGTAGTACAAAGCATTATTCATATTTATCTGACAATCCGTTGACAGCAACGAAAATCAATGGATGAGCTTTCCGCTTATTCCGTTACTTTTAAGAGTTCTGATTGACAACAGTTTTTTCATTCTGGTTTTCGGTTTTTTTTTTTTCACTCAATTAGCCAAGTTTTTGCATCGCATTCCTTCACTCTTTGATCTTCGTCTCTATCCACAGCAACAAAAAAGAAGAAAAGAATCCCCTTTATGCAAATGCTACGCGACAGCCGTAAAAATGGCCAACAAAAAAATGTGGACCGCAAATTTTCCATGTCATTGCATAAGTCGCTTCATTAGCCTAGCCGAGTGGAATAAGAAGCAGAGCTAAAAATGTCGCACGCAAAATGACATCAAACAAAACTCCGCACAAAAGCAAAGCCCACGAAACGAAAAAAAAAAAAACACAAATATCAACAAAAAGAAACACTTCCCCAACTAAATCATTAAAAATGCGCCACACAAAACACAGCGAAAAAAAAAAAACCAGAAAGAAAAAAGCCACAACCGGAAAATACGGGAAATGCGGAAAGTCGACATGTTTTTTGCTTCGTTAATAAACTGCAACGAATTTGACAGCGGACAAGCCACAAAGAAGTGAAGTCTAACCGCAAGGCGACGGGACTTCCACTGCTTCTTCTTCTTCTCCTTTTTGTTTTGCTGGTAACGCCCGCCGAACGGTCGCAGGATACAAGAAAAGTCGGCGAAACAGTCAAAGGGTTTCCTTGTTCTCCCACCCGAATGAAACAATGCCGAATAATATGGTAAACAAAACAAATAAGGGTGTTGTGGACGGAAGTGCAAGACTGGAAGATACCCTGCAGTCTCTTTTAAATATTATATCTTTGTATATATGGGCTAGTTCAATAATTCTCTACACTAAGATAAAAGTAAGTAAGAGAATAAATTACATTAATAAAAATTTTGAATGTTACATACATTTATATAAAAACAATATACCCATTTTAACCACATTCAATGCACACAGGGCTTGACAAAAAATCACTTAAAGTATTTCGCCAATAAATTTAAATCACGACTGGATAATGGAGAGAGGAAAAACACAGCGAAAACAATAGACAACCGAGATTCTCAGATGGGGCTGTTTAGAAGCATCTTCGCGGGCCCCAGCATGAAAAAATTTAAAACAAACAATGCGATAAAGCTGGGAGTAGAAAAAGGAGTGCAAAGGACGAACAAAAAATACCCTTTGTAGGCCTATTAATTGTGCTTAAGAGAAGCTGAAGCTTACGCCTAAGTAGAAGATAATGTGAATGAAAGCGCAAAGTTTATTATGGAATGAATCTTCATTAGAATTGTGTATATAAATAAATGATTCTAAATGAAAATTATGTTTATTAATGGCTGAATTATAACGCGAAAAACCAAGTGAGGGAAGTAAAAGAATGACTATTTAAGTATGTAATATAAAAACCTATATACTACATACGTATTCCATGTCCCATACTATATTCTAATACATAGTTCAGTAAACTTTAATTCATCAACAGATTGTCTGGCAGCTAAAGCGTCTTCCTCACAAAGTCTGGCAACGCTAGTGATGCCACACAATCTGCTAAAATAGGAATACCCTTTGCTCATCCATTGCAAGGATACGACGTTTACAGAAGCTGAAGGACAAGTGAAGGCGCATCAAAAGCCAAATAAAGCGCTAAAAGGATTTAGTCGCGCGTGTAAAATTCCGCTGAAAAGTGGCGGAAGGAGGGAAAAGGGAGAGGGGAAATAGGAAATGGGAGCAGGGTTTGAAAATAACTGAGGTAGTTGTGGAACTCGCCAAAAAGTTGGGGAAGAAGCCGTGAAATGGAGACGAAGCAAGTGGCATTTTGATGCGCGCTGCAAGCAAGTGATGCATGTGGCATGTGGCAAGCATCAGACAGCTGCCACACATACACACACGCACACACACACACTCACGTAGCAAGCGAATTAAATACTCGTAATTTGCCGTGTCGCGCATAATTGTTCAACATGATTTACAATTTTGTGGCGCCACAGCTGGGGGCAGCATTTGGGAATGGGGAGCAGGTAGTTTGTCAAACGTTTTATTTTATGCGAATTTGGCAAATATGCTTTTCAAGCAATTTACATTTCTTCCTTTTTTTTAATAGCCCACAACTTTTCTAATGGCATAACAAATGGCAAAAAGGACTTGAAGAAGAAGCACACAGGAATTTAAAGGTTTTTCCTTTGCAATGTTCTCTTCTTTTTTTTTTTTTTGCGCATATAAAACATAATCTTTGTTAGGGGCCAAAGTCTTTGAGAATAAATTGCGCATATCCTAGCAAGCAACAACAACAACAACAACAACAACAACAACGTTGTTGAGCTAAAGATAACTTATAAATCATCTAATCAGAACAACAACAACAATAACAACGAACGCAGCAGCACGAAAAACTGAAATTGCTTTCAGCTAAAAAGAGAGGCGGTGGCCAAAAGGGGGCTGGGGGTGGAAACGGGTCTAGCTGAGTGGTTGAATGTGCTTTCAAAGTGTGTAATTTATTGTGCGTTACATAACTTTGTGATAACTGAACAGTAGGATTTGACTTTCAGTGGGTAGCTTGAACAATTTTATTGATCACAAAATAAAAAACAACAAATTGAAATAAAAATTTGACCAAAATGGAAAATAAACAAGCAGCAGAAAAAACTATCAATCATTGGGGTGTGGGAGCACATTATTTATATATAAATCTATATATGAACATTATGTGAAAGAGCTTTTGAGACTTTAAGGTTGCAGGAATGAGAAAAATATTGATTGATTGGAGATAAAGTTTGTATAAAGAAATATTTATTTGTGAGTTTCAACGAAATGCAATTCAATATATACTAATTTTAAACATCATGATACATATTTTTTAGCAAGATTTAATGTACTTTAAGTTTCGTACATAAAGTATGACAAAAACTTAAAACAAAAACAGGTAGACAAAAGCTTAGCCAACTTCGACTTGACAGCAGCAAGACTTAAAATTTGCATGCAGCAAAAGTTTTGAGCCGCAACCTTTCACACCTTTCATATTGGGGCAGGTATGAAACAGGTATAAGACATAATCCTTGCAGAGCACCTCGCAAATGCAATAAGCAAACACGCCACCTGGCGTCGCGTAGCCGAAGCGACAGTCAAGAGTGATATAGCGAGGTGCATTAAACTTGTGGGGGTCGTGCCACACAGTCAGGACCTTGGCAATGCGGCATGTGGCATGTGGCAGGAGGCAAGGGCTACGCCTCCATCAGCTTTACTAACAATGCAAGACAATGGAGTTCAGATAGCTACTACATGAGGCATGCAACACAGTTTGCATTTAACTATGAATAATTCTCTTCTTGTTGTTTTTGTTTCTGTTGCTGTTGCTGTTGCTGCTGTGCATTTGCTTGTTAATATTTTCATTTCCGTTGCTTTATGAGCCGATTCCGTAATGCCTAGACGCAGGCAGAGGCAGAGACAGAGAGAGGGAGAGAGAGTGGAAGAGGAAAAGAGATGGTCTGCGAGTTGAGTGCCCCGTTTTACAAGGACAATCACAAGAGCAACAGCTTCAAGTACAAGCGCCAGCAGCAAGTCCTTGTGCTCCGGCTCATCAACAGCCGCCTTATCGGCAATGTCAACCAGGACTCATGAAAAGGGCACAGCAAAGGGGGTGGGGATTGGGCGGTGAGGTAGGTTGCAAGGACTTGAGACTGTGCCTTTGCCAGAGCTCCATTTCGCCATTGTTTGCATAAAATTGCAATTTACAATTATGACAATAAAATGAAAGAGCAAGACGAGTGCGATAAAAGAGAGAAAGAGCAGGGGAGAGAGAGTGAGAAAAGGAGAGGGGCTATAATGTGCATCACATTGGAATTGAAGCGTATTAACGGTATATGATAAGCACTTTAAGTACAAAAATTACAGATAATAAAAGGAAAAACACAAAATTGTGAAACGTTTGCTAAATGACACAAAAATGTGATAAATTGCACAGCAAAGAAAAATCTACAAAGAAGAATGAGAAGACGAGAGCGTGAAATGCTTCGGCAGAAAAACGGTTTATCTCAGCCACTGGGGAAATGCTTTTGGCCATAATTAGACACGGGCCGATATTAGTTAAAGCCGAGGCATAAATTACATCACTCAGTGGGGAGCAAAAAGTGCTGCTCGTATCATTAAATTAGTTTTTCTGTAGATGGGGCAGCCGGGGAGGAGAATGTGGGAGAAGTTGGGTGAGATGGTAGCTTAAATGAGAGATTATTGCGAGAAGCGAAGCAATAAATTGCGCAAATCTTTATGAATGAGTTTCGCTTAAAGTTGTCTAAGCGAAGCGTTCAAAAAATAGATTTGTACAAATCGTTTTTGCCAGCAAATTTGACAAGCAGCAAAGCGCGCCAAAAAGTATGCAACGCTTTTCTTTATTGGGCATGAGCTGATATGAGAGTGAATTACTTCATTTATAGTTCAATAGCTGTTGATTAAGCTGTCTTTCCAGATAAAAAACAGCAATAAAACTGTCAATTTATTAAAAATAAAATATTTTAATGAAAAGAAAACTTTAAAAATGATATAAAAATTAAAGTAGTCTCTAGTTTAACAGAAATGAAAAGATTTATTTTGAGACATCAAAATTAAGTGTTTTGTGTTAGGAAATGAAAAACTTTTGAATATTTAAATGTATATATTATGATGTATCCTTTACTAAACTCTAAAGAATTTTATTTATATTTATATATATTTCATAAATGTTATATTATATTTTCATAAATGTTATAGCTAACTTTTAAATTATTGCGAGTTAGTTTCCCTACGATAAATTCGCAACATCTTTAGCATAAGTTCTTAACGTTACTCCGAATATATTTATATATTTATAAATATATATACATATGTATATGATTGAAGCGTGGAAAACTTACCACCATATCTGCAATTTGTTTTGTCAGCGGGTATATTGCCATTGGGTTCGAGGCGGTCCAGATACTCCTCCGAATTGTAACCATTGAATGGAACTTTATTACCGTGATTATGATGGGCGCCACCGCCGCGATGATGATTATGATGATGATGATGATGATGTGTGGAATCGTCCCCATCCTCGCGGGATATAGCTAAAAAAAAAAAGAAATCAATAAAAATAACATTAATAAACATTGTAAACTCTCGATTATCAATTGTAATTATTACTTATGCTAATTGGCTTTTATGCAAAATCAATTTATGGCAAGCACTTCAAAACTTTGGCCACCAATCAAATTATTTTCATATGGCTGACAAATTTTAGTGTCCACGTTCAAGTGGAAATTGGCCCAGAGAGCATTTGGCCACATTTCAATTTTGAGTGCTGGGACAAATTGTGTGGACTGAAAAGGGGGGTTGAGTGTGGGTCTTAGTTTGCGCCTTTTGCTGTTTGTTGGCCAAGTTGTAGACCAGGCCATAAGAGTGACACCAAAGGAGAGGGGGGAAGGATGGAGAGGCTGTGGTTGTTCTGCGTTCACAAGTCAATTGAGGGACTTCTGGCTGTGACTGCTAATGGCTTCATTTGGACACCTCGACCGAGGCCAAACTTAATGTCAATTTTAAAATTATTTTCACAAAATGCCAGCCTAAAAGGCTTAAATTCCCCAAAGACCACACACAAATTCACACTCACACCTCGTTTGGGGGACGGGGGTGGTGAATTTTGGAATGTGTCGAATATGTAAATGAGTTGAACGGCAAAACGAAAAATGGAATTGGAGCTAAGCTTTTATACAAATTTGTACAGAACTAACGCGGGGCGCGGCTTCTAATTTCCAAAACGGAAATACAAAAGGCACGAATTGCGCCACAGGGCGAAGGGACACACAAAAAAGGCAGAAGTAGAAGCAGAAGTTCGTCTTCGTTGTTGGCCATGTTACCTGCGCACATAAAAAGAGACCGTTACACAGCACCAGCTAACGGAAATTGGCTGGGTATTAGCTTACAGTGCATATACAACAAAAAAAAGGACTCCCGGCTGGAGTTTTCTCTACACATATTCCTTATATTTTTTTTTTTGGGCCAGAACGAGCGGCTTTTTGAGCCTGCAATTTGCTAACGATATGCATACAAGTGGGTGGCCAGAAGAGGCCGGAGACAGCACTCAAAGAGGACTCTTACACGTATGCTATATGCAAATGGCCAGGCTCAAAAAAAAAGTTTAAAAAAAATATATAAAGGATTACACGTTTAGTGTGCGGGCTCCACCAAAAGGCAGGCAGTCAATAAACTGCGATCAAACGGGATTGGCAGAGGGATGGAGGAGGAGGAGTTAAAAGTTGGGTGTAGCTGCCTTTTATGAAATATATGTGGACAAGATATGATTGGAGTGAGTGAAGAGTTGCTACACATACATATATATCTGTATATTACATATGTATGTATACGTATATGTATATGTTTAATTAATAGCCAGAAGGACTGTTTTGGTGTGGGGGCGGCAACAACCCCCAAGTAAAATGAAAGCAGATGATGTCAGCGGCAACATTTGCAGATTGGAGCCAAACACACAAATCACAAAATTACCGCAAATTGTCGCTACAAATAAGCAATTTATTTGCTTATATAACTCATGTGGACACACAGACATTCACGCACACATACACACATATACACATACAAACACATGCACATCGATGTAGACCACAGCAATGCAATTCCCCTAAATGTGGCTTTTGCGAACTTCAACTCCGGCTCCAGCGATTTGATTTTTGGGGTTGTCCCCCAAACCCCAGACCCCAAACAGTGAGCAAAAATCTCATAAACTTGTGCAAAAACACGCAGCGAACATAAAGAGGGGGTTGGACTAGGGATTGGGGACTGTGAAACTTGTGTAACGGCACATGTAATCAATAAAATATGTTCAACATGGTTGAAGTTGCATGAAAGCACGCTTTGGGTTAATGGCATCAAGCATCAGCTCTGGCTCGTAATCTGCTTATGCAATAGTTCGCACACAACTGCAGTCGCTGTCAAACTGTGGCAAGTGTTTTGTGTGGATGCTTTTAATGAAATTATGAGCTACTTTTTGAAGGCAATTACTGGGAGTCAGCTGCAAGTAAAGCAAAGCAGCGGAGGGTTTGATAGGCAGCCAGAATCGTGGAATATTCCATAATTGAATCTCTTTTGTGATAATTGAGCAACGATTCTTAATACGATTATAGGATAATACATTGAACAAGTGCAATGAAATCATAAAATGGAAATATTTTATATTCCATATTCTGTTTTCCTATTTCATTAACTTGCTATATTTGTTATATTAATACATATTTCATATTCTATAATTTTATTTTATTATATTATTTCTTATTTTCACACTATATACTATATATTATAATCTTTATAATATCTATTCTTTATTTAATATTCTATAATCCTTAACTCTTCTTTCAATATTGATCCACTGCTCGATAGCAAACACCAAGTACAGTGCCTGCCGCAAGTAATCTCATTAATATAAAAGTTACCAAATTGTTGCCTTCATTTTTAGCTACCAACCAAAAACCAACTCAAGTCTTCTTCCAAGCTAAGCCAATTAAATCTTAACTAGATTTTCCTGGCTTTAATATTTGTTGCCTACTTTTAGGCAACAACGAAATCTCTTCTCTTTCTACATTTTTATTTAGCTGATGAATGATTGACAGAAGAGAGTGTAGAGTAAAGAGTAACACGCTGACTGCGGCAGTTCGCAAAGCCAATTGAACAAAGCTCGCAAATTGGGTGTAGACAAAAGTGGGGAGAAGGCAAGAAAGGAAAGAAGAGAGAGGGGAAAAGGCTGCCAACAATGACAAACAACCAACGGTAAAAGCAAAATTAAATCAAAGTAAAACCGCACAAAGGCAAAAAACAAGCGAAAAACAATCGGAAAATAGAAAACCACCCAAAAAAAAAAGGAGGGAAAATCAAGCAAGCAACTGCAAGCTACATAACTGGCCACTGGGCAGTCTCTCTCTCTTTCTTTCTCTCTTTCTATCACTCTCTCGCTCTCTCGTCAGAGCTTAGTTAAGAGCCAGTCGGCAGTTTTAATGCGCTTTAGTCGAAGGCTCAATTTTTTATTGTACGGGATTCTCTTGGACTTAACGGTTAGTTAACGGAAAGACAACAGAATGGGCGAGTTTAGAGGAAAGTGAGTGCTGAGCAGACTTAATCCAGTCGGCACTTAGATAGATAATTTAAAATGCGCGTCATAAAAGTGAGACTCTAATGATGTACTCTCCATTGTGATGTAGGCTGGGAGAGTTAAGGATGCATTGTGATGAAGGAAGTAAGATAAAGGGATGGGCTATGAATTAACGGTATTTGGTCTTGAGAGCGTAATTTTGAAAGATTTCTGAAATTCTGCTTTGTGCGACATTCGTAAACGTTTGCAGCTTCGCTCTTGAGAGCACAATATTTTAATTTAACGTTTGACTATATTAGAAATTCAAAGCTCAGAGAAATTTAAATGCTTGACTATAAAGTAGTTTGTACTAGTAATTGTTGAAGTATATAATGACAGCTAGTTCTATTGTACTCTAAAGCTATTATCTCTGTAAGAAGAGCTTAGTGTGAAATGCTCTACTTTAATTACTAAATGTTATCAAATGCCAATAGACAATAAACAGCTTTAGTTTCTAATTGAATCTTAATACAATGCCGGCTGCAAAGTGAACTGTTGGCATTTTAAGTATTTAGTGCTTAAATTCTAATCCCAGATTAAATCCCAAAAGGCTTACAACGTAACGCACTTCTCTGTCGCTCAAATGTAACTAAAAAGGACAATGGCCAAATCAGTTTACCCTCTAAAACCCGCAGGCAGTTCGTTAAAATTGACTATAGACAAAGAAACATAGATGCATAGATATATATGTATATACATACATATATATACATATACACGTCCGATACGAGACGAGTTGTGAGCTATTCAGACAAAGCAATTCAATCCCGAGCTTCGGGGCAGAGCTGATGTGAGCGACACTTGAAATGCTGACAAATAGTCGCATTAACGAACCAGTTGACCAAAATGAAGGCGAACAAAGCAAATGCAATTTGCCACAGGCGGCCAGTTCAAAGGGGATCTGAGTGCGCTGAGGGGGGCTTACAGGAAGACTCAGGGATACCAGAATTAAATTGTGAAAATTCATTTGCCGAACGCTGCTGTCATGCGGTTCGCTCGGTTCCACAATTGTGACAAAAGACAATGCGATTGCCATGCAATTAAGCTACCAATTTAATCAATTTATCAATTAGGCAACCGCGCAGGACGTTCGTCACGAGGACTTTTGATGGAAATCAGACGCCACTCGCTGATGTTATTTTTACACATTTTCCACTCCAATGTCGATCCGCTTTAAAAGCCAATTTCATTAGCATTTCAAAGTGGTTCCTTGGCTTCGTTTCGCTGCCTTCTCCATTCGAAGTCAATAATGTTCTTAATTGGCAACAAGGGGGCGTATACTTTCGACAAGGGGGCGTGGCTTCCACTGGTGTTGCTCATGTTGTTTTTGTTGTTGTTGTTGTTGGTCACGTGGTAAATACGTGTACAACACAACATTGTGCCCGTTGGCAATTAACATTCACAAATATGCATAATTGTTGTCGAGAGAAATGTGCACAAAATGAGAAACATGTGAGAATAAAGAGAGCATTAGCAATGACGAATAAGAGACACTCTAGAATTATAGAGTTGTTTAAATATACATTAAAGTTGACATGGTTCAGTATTTATATAGGCACGTTGAGAGCTTGAACATAAGTTTGAATGCAGACTAAATCTTTTTAATACAGAAATTCGTTCGATTTATGTCTCATCAACATTTATGATTAAAACTTTAGAATTGCAAAAATAATTGCATTAAAATAAATAAAAGGAAAAGGATTGACTTGGTTGTATCGTACTCGTTCTTGTGATTGATTATATTAATTATATAATAATGATATATTGCAATTATCACAGCCAACTCCCTTAATGCGTAACACACTTCATAACAAAAGCATAATGCCCTGCATGTGGTTATAAAAATAAAAAAAATGATATATTGAAAACTGATGAAGCGGCTGCAGACAGGCAGCATTCAGTGAACCATCAAAAGTGTGAAGAGAAGTGAAGTTTTGTTCAATTGAATCAGTGGTTCAGACAGTGTTTTAACATGGCCTCCGCTTAATTATTGTGAACCATTTGCATAATTGCAAAGAAAACAGATGAAAATGACGGAAAAAGAAGCTTTAAAACTGTCGAAATGTTTAAAACATTCGTTTTTATGCAGAGCAACAAATTTCAAACTGTAACAAAGATCTGATTTATAGTTGGCTAGAGGAATAATACCCTTTAATCTGTAGAGATATATATAATCCAGTTCTATTGCCCAGACGGAAGACCCCAGCTAATCCAATGCTACCACAACTGTAACAACTGTCAAACTTTATAAGCTGCAAACTATCTTAAAGATCTAATCTGTGGTTGTAAACTACTTTCGCACTCATTTTCATACTGTCGAAAGAATTCTTGATGATCACAGTAAAGACGCAGCTGTTTCCAGTGTTCGCGCAACTGTAATTGCTGTCAAACTTTTTAAGCCGGCGCATCGCATGATAATTTTGCATGTTTGTGCATAGTTTAAGGAACTCCGAGACGCTCAACTTTCAGGACGAACAACAAAAGCAACAAAAATAATAATAATGAGGACGAGGACGAGGACGAGAACGAGACTGAAGCTGGTTGTGAACTTTTTAATTTAATTAATAGACGCCGACGTGTAGAAAAACCAGAGACAGCGGCAAAAGCATTGAATTACACAAAGTTCAGGGGGGCGGGCAAAGCGACAAGGGGCGTGGCCAAATTGAAAATGAGCAGCACAAACAAAGGTATGTGTGTGCGAGTGTGTGAGTTCTTCAAACTTATGATTAATTAAAAATAATTTCAAGCAGCTTATTGAAGCTTCACTTTTGCTTATATTTCGTAAGGATTCTTTAAGAATTTAAGAATAATGGAACCGCAAAGAATGCGGCACGTGGCGGCAGCCAGAAAATTGCTAAATTATAGTTCCACAAATTGTTGCCCACAGAATGCGGCCACAGAAAAGACAGACAGACAGTCAGACAGACAGCATCTGCACCTGCAGACAGGTGAGAGCTAGAGAGAGTAGAGAGTGGAAGGGGGAATGGAAAGGTGGAGAGCTTGCCATTTGTCGCCTTGTGCCGCACTTTGAGCTCGAGACAATTAACTTAAATGACTGCTAAAAAGAGCTGCCAGAGTTGAAATTGCCGTTGTGTGCGGTAAGTGGTTTTTCCACAGCCGAAAAATGTCCTTTTGACTGAAATTGAAAAGTACAACAATTGCCGTTGCCAAATGCCACTCAAACTTGGGTCGCACGTCGCCGCAGGCTCTTCTCTTCTTCTAGTTATACTTCTTCTTCTACTCTATCAGCATTTTATCCACACAGTTCACTCCTTCGAAAGGAATGTCAAGTGTAAATCAGTTGAGTCACTGCCGATTTATGCCTTTGTCAGTGAAGCCCGCGGGCCCCTTTAGTAGACATTCGACAGCTGTAAATCTTGGCCAAACAAGTTAACGCCACTGCACAGGCAGCAGGTGGGATACAGGTTGACACCTAGCTGAATAGATACACATCAAGAGCAACAGCAGCCGCAGCCGCAGCCGCAGCCACAGCATCAGCAACAGGGACAGTCACTCCATCAGACAGAGCTGGAGGCAGATTGAGCGACAGACAAGGGTCTTGCCATGGGTGCCGAACGTAATTGACAATGCAACAGGGGTCTATTTCAAATAGCTAGAATCCTAATGCATAATGAAAAGCACAGCTGTCGAGGTATTCCAGTTTAAGTAAACAGACTTTTGCTTGGTGAAAACTTGTTAACAGATGAAAAAATATAAATATAAATATAATTTCATATAAAAGAATACGTGATATCGATAACAGCCAAACGGTACGAGTTATTGAATTTTCGAAGCAAGCTCAATCTGCGGGTGCTATAGGTGAACCTATATATAACATTTCAAGTTTCTAGCTCTTATAGATGCTGAGATCGACGCGTTATTACATACCGACATACGGACGGACCGTTTCTTTGACACTTTATATATTAAATATGAGACATCCCTTAATTAAAACTATTATAAAACTTACATAGAAACAAATTCATATAATAAGCACTATACTCTATAACAAAGTGATGTCTAAATGATATATGACAATTTTCTAGACAACAACCCCTAGACTAAAAAATGAATTTCTGCTCCGCTGTTGGATTTACGTTAATTTAAAGTCAACAGAGGAAATTTGATATCTGAATGTAGGTCATAGAACTATTTGCTGCTTATTTACGACAGCTATTAACTTGGATAGTCCTTCACATAGACTACATACAACAAATACACATAAAATATGCATAAATTGTAACTAGTGGAAAACAATTTATGCGCTATCTCTCTGTCTATCTGTCTCTGTCTCTGGCCATTTGGCTGTAACCCAAAATAAGGGACAACCTGTCATATAGGGCATCAAATATTTAAGAGAATATTGCGACAAAAACCAGCCCGAATTGAACTTCAATCGAGGCGGCTGCCTAAACAGCCACTAAAACGTTTTGCAAAATTATCCAGACAACCCGAAAAACTTATCCTTTTTTACAAGACTATACTCGTGTATATGAATAAAGAGAAAGAGGGTAGAAGAAGGGTACAACCTTTTGGCAACAAATCGATAAATATTTAAGAGGAACCTGGCCCTGGAGACAGTTGAGATTCCGGCTGGTAGCTGTTGTCAGAGGTGCCCGGAATCGCATTTCATTTAAAACTCATAAATACGAAATGCGCCAACGGATAATCATAATAAAATTGCAGAGCACAATTTTCCTCGGCTGCCAACAAGGAAAATTGCAAATGAGATTTTCGCCCCGGCTATGAAAATGAAAATGGAATTGAAATTGCGAAAGAAATTGACGAAAAAAAAAAAACGTAACAACAACAACAGAAACTTTGCAACAAACAAACAAACAAATTTGTATAATTGCAGAAAAAATGTATATGATTTTTCCCCCAACTGTTTTTCTGCATTTTCAATGTGTCAATGACAGTCGGCGCCTGTTTCTGACAAACTTCCCAAAAAGCGGAATCAAACGGAAAATGGAAAATGCAAAAATTATTGGAAAATTTCAAGTGCAATTGAGTGTCAAATGGGGTTTGCCCAACTTCCAAATGCCAACCGAAGCGTGTTAAAGTGTTGTTCCATGAACTCAAGTGAAATGAAGTGAATTCCCTGTGGGGCGTGGCAGGGGGCGTATCCCAAAATAATTAAGAAAATGTTTAACATTTAAGCTGCACTTATACACTTATATACATATATATATATGTATGTTTGTAGCTGGTCATAATGACAATCCAAACAGTTAGCAAGATTTGAAGACTTTGCGCTGACTTTTGCAAAACTTTGCAGCAATTTCTATTAATACCTTGCAGCGAAACGAGTTCGGGTATGCTGTGCTATCAGTACATAATTTAATGCAGCTCTTCATTACATGAGTTAATATTACAGGGTATATTTTATGCACTTACACTTAACATATTTTAAAAAATATATATGGAAAATTTTTTAAATTACATACATTTAACAATTGAGTACATGGTTTGAATATTTTACAGGGTATCTTGCGTATTGTTGGACTGCACAAAGTGCAATCGTTCTTTGTTGCTCGTTGACATTTACGAGACATTTTACTGAATAGCAAATTGAAAACTGCACAGAAATGAGCAAATGCTCGTAGCGAGAGGGAGAATGTGAGAGATAGTTTGAGAAAGAGAGTGTGGCAGACAAGTGGATGAGAAATGACAAACTAATTGAGCCTAGGCAACATTTAACGTTCAACATTCAGAGGCAGACACGTGCCAGTTGCAGGCCAAACTGCTTGAGAACTTAAATAGAACAGCGGAGGGGATTTTGAGGAGTGTCTAGAGCCGAGTAGGGTATTAAGTGGGGGTGCGAGAACTTTCCTGCTTGAGGCGCATTATAACGCCTGATTTGTGTTCAAAGAGTGACTTTAAAGATGCTTGGCAAACAGCTTGAGTCGAGGCTATCATCAACAGCAACAACTACAATGAGAGCGCACAAAAGTTTTTCTAATTTATGCATATTTTAATATTTTAGTCTGAATCGCGTTTTGTGTGCTCTAAACTTCAAGTGCTGGCAAACATTTTGGCAGCATTTAATTTTGACAGCAGAGCCGACTGCATGCATAATAATGAGCATTCGGTTGCTCATCATTATCATTAACCAGGAGCCGGAGTGCGCCTTGAAGTGTCCTCCAGGGTCTGGGCTAATGGCCCGCGGCGCCGCAACTTCTTTTCCCTCTAGCCACAGTTTTTTCTTCTATTTTTTTCCACTTGTAGACTCTGGAGAGAACTCGAGCAACAAAAGCAGCTCCATGCTCCAGCTAAAGTTTGTAAATATGAAGTTTGATAAGTGCAGGAGGTACAGTGGGTGGTAGCTGGGTGGCTGAGTGGCTGGGTGGTGGGTCCCAAAAGTAAAGCCGGTAACCAGTTGAACTCTTGACTTGGCGCAGACGTCGCCGAAAAAGTTGCCAGGCGCAGTTCTTTATGAGGGCGCCTAACTTTCGCATGATATGCGAGTTTCAAGCAGCACTCCTTAAAAATCATAGTAAAAAAAAAAAGCTAGTCCTTCGAGATTAGTGTGCACAGTGGGCTGAAAGAGCACGGAAATAGCTGATAGATAAGTTGCAGTTGAATGATGGACGGAAGACAATAAGTTAGATAAGAGATGAGAGTAAATAAAGTTTTAAAGTTATAAAGTATAATATATCGCATGTCAAGCGTGAATATCAAATGCCAATACGAAGTTCTATCTATAAAGCTTATTTACTTATTAATCTGCACTTCAACACAATTTCTTGATAGAGAAAAGCAAGCAAAGAAATTTTAATAAATGGAAATTTTAAAAATAGAAAGAAAACTTATAAAATTTTGTAATTAGTAGATATAACTATACATGTTTTACTTAGTGTGTAAGCGCTGCACTAACATTTATTGCAAAATATGTTTATTTAAAAAACAATTCGATTATAATACCTTCTTTTTACAGCTTTTTAACTACATGTTGGTACTGTTATCTGTTATCACTCTTGATTTATTTCTTAACCTTGTCCCACTGTGCTGGGCCAGGCACGCACAAATAACCAACTCGCTGGGGCGTTTACCCACTTGTATTTCAGACACATTTTGGTGGTGCAACTTTGGTGGCTCTTTGTTTATGTTCTACGAAAAGTGGCAATTGGTGCGCGACTGCGGCAAATGTCGTTACGTGCACAAGTTGCGCTTTTAAAATAATTACAAAACCAAAACAAAAAAAAAAAAAAAAAAAAAACAAAAACGAGATACACACACACAGATACACAGACAGCAGCGATACAAAGTCAAATTTAAGTGGAAAAAATCGTTGCATGCTTTTGTGCTCGCCGCTTAATGGGTTTGACAAGCACTGGCAGCTGTTGCAGAGCAGTCAGCATATTGTCAATAAGTGCTTAGAGCCAAGAAGCAAGTCACAAAATGCCATCAGCGAAAAAAAAAAAACAAAAAATAACAGTCGAGAGACCCAACGCGCAGGCAAGTGTATCTAATGTGGCATATCATGGAGCATTGGGAGTGCAGCTCCTGTCTATAACTTTATACAAAAATTGCATATATACATATATATAAGTGTGCGTGTGTGTATATGGAGCGAAATCTTTTGGCCAAACAGCAACAAAAGCCAACGAAATTTATTATGCACAGACGATAAACCGTTTTGTGTGTGTGCAAGAAAAGAAAAAAATAACTAAACAGGACAACAGCAGGAAACAATAGACAAGCCTTTGGGGGCAGCTGCTGCTCCTGCTGCTTCTTCTTCTGCTGCTTGGGGGTGGCATTAAAATGCCGCAAACGCAAGTTGACACTATTTCTTGAACATCGTGTGCAGGAAAGAACACCTACAACAACAACAACAATAACAACAAGAACAACCGTCGCAGCTTTGAGCTGCGTCATCAGGAAGCAAAACTCTGGCGTTAATGGGTTAAAAGTGCGCTTGGAGCGTATGTGTATAGATTTCGTAATGTGTTTGCCAGTCTAAACGCTAAAGGCTACACGCTTCACACTTTTGCCTTCCCTCTCTCACTCTCTTATTCTAACTCACCTGCATGAGTTGCAGTTCTAGAGCCGAAAAGAAAAGCGTCACCTGAACACACGCCATTTTCCAAACAGCCGACGCTTTCACTTCCGTTTGCTGAGTTGGCAACTTTGAAGCTCACATTGCCAAGCGTTCATGTGTGTGTTTTTGTGTGTGTGTGTGTGTGTGTATGTGCGTGTGTGGGTTGATTACAAAATACAGTTTAATGTTGATTACACATGCAGCAGGCCAGCAAGCTGTGTTGCCATGGCTAGCTGGCTTATATAACAAAGCCAGAGCCAAAGCCAACTCCAACCACAGCAAGCAAGCATCCAAGCAACCCACTAACCAAGCAACCCGCTCGCTCGGCTCTCATTACGCACACAATGTTGACACTAAGAATTGCTCGTTGACTGCCAGTCCACACAGTTAAGCCACAACGAGCTCTCAACTATGTGCACCAGCTTTAAACTTTAAACTTTATCAAACAGTTTGAGAGCCATCGGTGCAAGTTTCAAACTTTATTTAAAATGCTTGAAACGCAGGTACTGTGATATCTATTTTAGCTCTATTTTCTTTCCCCTTCGGCAAACTCTGATTCAGAAACTGCTGAGCAAGAAGTTTTTACTGCTTTTCTCAGTTACTTGAATTGAAAACCGAAATGGTTGAATAAACTAAGCCTAATACTGGTGTAAGTGGCATACGGATACAAATCTATCGGTTATCATAAAATCAATCAGCATTTTTTGCTTTACCTATCTAGCTATGTATTTAATCTCTCAATCAATCAGTTAATCTCTCTAAGTCTCAATCAAAGTAACTGTAATATAGCTAGCAAGCAAGAAGTTAAGAAATACAGGCTTATTTCAACATTTCTATCTCTTTTATTCAATCAATAGATCAATCTAACTAGTTAGGTTGTATCAATCAATCGATTTAATTTTCAATCAGTCTGGGCTCTTGTAATCTATTAATCTATTTTTCTAACGATCAACCGAGCAGTCAATCAATCAAATTATCTAACTGCCTAACTTTATGTCAATCAATCAAAATATACATTATCAATCAATCAAAATATACATTATCAATCAATCAAAATATACATTATCAATCAATCAAAATATACATTATCAATCAATCAAAATATATATCATTGCTTGTATTTCTCGTTCTATTAATCAATTAAGCAATCATTATAGATATCTATTAATTTTGCTATTTATTTATCTATGAAGCAATCGATCTGTATATCTCAAATGATTGACAATCAAAAGCACTTCCACAATCAAGCTTTTTATATTCATCCACGCCATCTAAATCAACATAAAGAGAGACTTAAACTAATAAGATTTACAGTTTTCTGTCACATCCATCATAATGAATCACAGCTCAATTACGTCAATCACTGATGTAAGGCAATCGGTAATCAGTGTAAATATGCAAATTCGATAATAAACAATTTACTAACTGGGAAATATTGCATGGAAATTGGGTGTTAATCACGTGGCGACATTTCCAACTCCTAATGGCAAACGCAATTTATTTCCGTAGCTTTGTTTTTCCTACTACTTTTTCTCTTTCTTCTTCTTCTGCTCGTTTGGTTTTCATTTAATTTACGACAAAGTGTGGAAATGATATTCGCAGAAATTTGATTTACATGGCGTTCAACAAGCGGCAATTGTCGTGACAATTTTCATCAAAAGCTTGAAACGTGTTCAAGCAGTCGTAACAATAATGCTGACGATGATGATGACAATAATAATGATGATGGTGACGTATGAACCGCATTTCGCATGTGCTAAATAGGTAAATATTATTAAATTTTGGCACATTTTAACACATTTTGGGCGAGCAACAAATCACGCGATACGCTAAAAGCTTTAAATGCAGATAAAACCTATTCGTAAAGTAAGGCTAAAAGTGAATGCAAATTGTGGCCAAGAATTTGATCATCGGATTGTAATCCAAAGCCAAAGTTAAGTATACGAAGCGTTGCACTTGACGCTTGTGCCATGCAAAAAGTTGTCCGCATTGGGAATTTGAGCTTCTGCAGGTAATTGAAACGCAGAAGCTGTGAAGAGGTAAATAAACACCTGTCATATTTATTTACCGATTGTAATACATACTATACAAATGGTATTAACTATATAACATACAATATTTTATATGTTATCTGTTATATTTTTTGTAAAACATACCAAGGACTGTTGTATAAGTATGTATGTAAATTCATATATTTGTAAAACTTACTTGCAAATTTAAACCGAAATAAAATTAAAGTTAGCTAATATTGCAATGTAAAAGAGTATTGAACAGTCGAATCTATCCGACGTTAATACTTCCTTATAACTATTAAACACGGTTTTCGATACACTACTTGCCATGCAAGTCAAATGTAGAAACTCTGCTGCTGAAAGTCAAATTCAATTTGACTTAAGAAAACCCGAAAAGAAAATCACATATTTGCAAACACTTTTCCAGACAGCTTTCAATTGCAGAGTTTTTCCACACTTATCGCCTTAGATTAGCTGACAAACTCAGCTCGGCAAACTTTTCCTATATACATGCATATATTGAAGTTAAAACTGTACCAGGGAATGGGCCATCAATCAGACCACCCAAGGGGCAGGCGAAAATTGAATTTCCAAGGCTTTTCCTTGTCCGCTTTTACTTGGAGTACGCAATAAACAATAAACAATGCGCAAACAAATTTTTTGTGCAAATGAAATTCAAAACTTTGGCATCTTTAATGAAAATAAATATGTGCTCCGCGGCGGGTTTTCTTTTTGGCCCGGATTAGCTCGTCAGCTCGGAAGTTGCAACTTTGACAACTTTAATTGGTTTAAAATTAGAAAAAGGTACAAGACCTAAACAAAAAGAAAAAAAAAAACCAACGGCGGCACCTGCCAATAAACAAATGCAAATGCGAACCTGAGTTGAAGAGCAAAAAAAATGGAAAGAAGCAGAGAGTGTGAAATCAAATACGCAATGGAAAGGTCTTGCCTTAGCGACAATTTTCCCGGGGAAAAACAGCACAGAAAACAAAAGAAAAACAACTTCAAATGCTGTCAAGGGCAACAAAGCGCTATTTCGTATGAAAAAAAAAACAGGTAAGAACTCTGGAGTCGGGTGGGACCGGCCAAAAGATACACTGTAGAGAGAGAGATTGAACTGATTCAACTCGACAACTGATCCTTATTTATTATACTATTAAATAAATATATATAATTAATATAATAAATTACATCATTTTAAGACTTCGCCTGCCTGTAACGTTCATTCTCACAAAACTAATATACCCCATTTAACCATTTTTAATAGGTTTAGGGTGTATTTATAAATAAATTTGAGCGCGCTTATCGAGTGCTTAACTCGAGAACCCGCACTTGGAGCAGGCTTTGACAATTGGAATTCAGCTGGTTCCACCTGGATTTGAGGCCCACTTTGGGTAGCTGGTCAAAACGAACTGGCTTTAAGCCCCGGTTTGGGTAACTGGTCAAGCAATTGTGCCTACCGCAAACAGAAAAAAAAGTGGAAACATAGCGCGGCTTTTTTTATGCAGACGCATATCGATTGCAGGCCAACCCCTAAAAATGCTAAACAACCCCCAAAAGGGGGCTGGCAACGTGCTGGCTGATAAGCAACAGTGGCAGCAGCAACGGTAACAGCAACAGCAATAGCAACAACAACAACATGCTTACATAACATGACTAGAAAATGTTGCAATGGCAACGTGTGGCAGCTTGTGATAGCGTCCAAAGCTCACTTGGGTGGGTGGTTGTGCATATTTTGAATGATGTATGCAGAGAGTGGGTGACGCGACGCAGGGTGGTTGGGTGGTTGGGTGGTTGGGAGGTTGGGTAGTTGGGAGGTTGGGTGTTTAGGTGGTTGGGTGACCGAGTGGTTGGTTTGCTTGCCAGCCATGCAAATTTCGGCACGCTGCGTTGTCGTACAATGAACCACGCAAACCCACACCCGCAGCCACTCTCCAATGCCCACCTTTTGCCTCCCTTTCACCGCCTTCTCTTCCCTCTTTCACTTTGTGCAAATCCAGCGGCGACGACAACTTGAAGCCGCAACTGTGTGCAATATTTTAGGCCACCACTGTACTCGTCGCAGTCGAAAATGTGGCACGTGTCTCCACTTTGAGCGCAAACGAAGCAGCAGCCCGGCTCCATTAGCGTCCAGCAGAGCAACCCTCTAAGCTAAGCGCCCCAAGAGGTATACTCGACGACCAATACTCTATCTCACTCCCTCTACTATAATAGCACCTGAGGCTTAGCAGGGGGGCATGACTTGCTTGTTGTTGTTTGTGTTCCTTTCGGCAGATTTAGTTGCACTTCAGATGCAACCGACGGTGCGTGAGGCGCAGCCCATGAAGCAGGGATCAAAAAAAATATAAACATATACATATATTTATATATAAACTGCCAAGAGGATGAAAAATATTTGAATACATCAACGAGTGGAAATGTTTTCCCGGCTTTAGTACTTTAAGCAAAAACTAAAGTTTTAAAAACTCTTAAAGAATGAATTTTAAGGTTTTTTTATTTTCTTGCTTCAGTAAGAAAAAAATAGAATTGATTAGAATCTAGCATTTCTTTAGTATAAAAAATCTATTTCTAATTTTCAGACTGCATAGTCTTCTTTTTCTATTCACAGATACTGTTCGATCCATCATCTTGTGTTTAATTTAAATTATTCCTATCATATGGAATACCATTTTATTGATATCTGTCTTTCATCGACAGCTTTAAACGATTTTCACAGATAGATTTCCAATAAAGCAAAGGCCTTTATCTATCTCTTACTTTACTTGCTAATCTTTTATCTTTATCTCAGCATATATCTTTACGATACTTTTACTTTTTATCCAATCTTATTCATGCAACATATTTGTTTAGATTTCTGCATTCCTTAGAATAGAATCCAATTGCTTTTCCCGAGTTGTTTCAATTTCTTTTCTGCATACTTAATCCTCTTCCAGCATCAGCTTTAATCTCTAAATTTATTCTTACTTTCAATCTTAAACCTGCTCTTTGACATTCACAGCTTCCCTTAAATATCTTCGACTGGAGTTCAATTACTTTCTTTTTCCTTCTCCCCCCCCAAAAGAGATTTTCTTAGTTATCACTGTTAAAGGTTTCTCTCCTGATTTTCCAGTGTGGCACGTAGCGTCGCTTTTCCGGCTGCGCCTCATTATTTTTTATGGACGCGCCATTATTTCCCTTACATATGCCCATGTCTCCACTTGATGCTCCAGTTGCTCTTCAACTGTAAATTGCCATTTAACGCACATTCAAATTGGCATTCAGTACTGTGAAGCCTCGCTAACATTTACCATCATTCTAAGCTGTATACTCAGTCGTAGTCCCCATCCCTCCATCAGCATTCGCCATTGACAATTCTGCTTGCAATTTCTTCCCTCCGTTTTACCCGGCGTTGCGCGTCTCAACAGATTTACATGAGATTTGCATAAATTGAGTGTTTCCTCTGAGGCAGGCGTTCGAGAACCGAGAGTTAAGTTCCCTGCCCCGCGGCTGCCACAAATGAATTTAAATCTTTTATGCAACAAAAATTGCTGCCGTTTTTCAACAGTTAATGTTTCAATTAGACAAGAGAGTCGCATACACACACTCCAAGAATTAGTGGAAGCTCATATCTTAGCCAAGTAAAAAAATGAACAAAAAAACAATCTCCGTTACAAACAAAAGAAATAAGCATCGAATGTTGCCCCGCTGGGAGACGACTCCAGATTTTGATTTGTGAGTTTCCCTTTTTATTTTTTATACATTTTTTGATGTGTTGCTAACCCTTATTCAGGGTTGCCATTCAATTTGATTTGAGCTGCTGACAAGGGACGCGGCAACAATTTTGATTTGACATAATTGACGCAAAGTCAAGCGGAAGCGATTACTTCCACCAGTGAATTAAAGTGTATGTGCGTGTGTGTGTGTCTGTGTGTGAACACACATGTGTGTGTGTGTGTGTGTGGTTGCTCTTAAAAGCAATTCAATTTGCGTGGCGAGTGCATTTCTCCCCTTTTTTAGCCTGGTCAAAAGCGCTTGCATCTACAACTAAAGCCGTCGCATTGCGTCAGCTAAGCCAACACGCGGCGTCTGCCACATGCCACATGCCACCAACTACCACACACACACACATACACCCACAAGTGCGCTGTTTACTGCCTCGTCGCATTAAAAATGCATGCGAAAAACGCCCCCAGAAATGTCTTTGGCAAAGTTTTTTGTCAAAGGTGCGTTCGGATTTTAGCCTAGGTTAGTGCAGAGGGTTCCATTCGACATTGAAGGCCAAAGCTTTTAGAAAACTTTGAAAAACATGTTAAAGCGCAGTAGTCGCAATTTAGCGACTAAATGATACCCTATACACAGCGCCCAGCTAATGTATCTATCATCTTTTCTTAGTCTTATAAACAATCGTATATAATGGTATATCTTAGGTCTTGGACATACGATAACTCTATTGGTTGACTAGTCAATACCTAAAAATCAATCCCAAATATTAATTTATTTTAAAGATTCATATTTTTGAAATATCAAGTCTCAAAAATCTGTAGTTCCCGAGATGGACAAGTTCGTACAGAAAGACGAACAAACGGACAGGTTTATTCTTCTATTTCCTTGTTTCTTCAAGAACACAGCAGATCTTGTCTTCTATTGCCGCGGTTTTTTCAATCCTATTTTCTAACAATCTGCTCACTTCTGAGAACTTTTCTTTAAACTATTATACCCTACATGGCCATTATCAATGTGTACTGAGTATAAGACCCGGCCAACTAGAATGCGGGCTCTGACAAGATGGTCAAAATGCGTTCAAAGCAAAAGTTTGCGACCAGACACGACAACTAATCGATATTGATGCATACATAATATTTAGATGTATATATATATATATATATTATACATATACAGATATATAGTGAGATATATGTACACATATCTGGCAACCTTCGCATGCAAAGTCAATTATAGAGCGTAGACGAACACGTGCCACAACAAATTGAAATTCCCACGCAGGAATGCATTAAAAAAGGGTAGACTAAAGGAAAAGAAAAAAATTGGCATAGTTTATTAGTTTAGTGGAAGATAGAGGTAAAAAGGTATATTAAATTATGAAGGCCATAACACACGAACGAATGATAAGGACAAAAATATGCAAGCTGGAAAAAAATTAAAATCACACAAAAATTTGCTGGAAAATGTCAAGAGATTTTCTTTTGCTCGGACAGAACGTAAAAAAGTTGACAATTTTTCGCTTAAGACATAACTCCAACTGGCAAAAGGCAGCAAAAGACTTAAGAGGAGTGTGTCACATGTGTGAGTGTGTGTGTATGTGGGTATTTGCGTAAGCTCCAAAAGCAAATCACAGCTATTGCATAACTAGTGCAAAAATGAGCTGCATACTAGTCCTGGCTTGCATAACAGCAGCAGTAGCAAAAAAAACATTGCAAAAGGAAAAACAGAATAGAAATATGTGGGAAAAAAAATGAAAATTCATTTGAAGCCCGAACATTTTATGCTCTTGGGGTATTCAAATTGAAGAAAATACTCATTTCTAGTTCTATCTTAAAGCAATTTTTGTGTTCTTTAACGCTGAAATAATTGAATTTAAAGCTTGTGGATAAACTTCATATTTTAGTTGGGAAAGAAATGAATATAGATATAGAGAAAAAGTTAGGAGAATTGTTTGTGTTTTGAATTTTAAAGAATGTTTGCTTGCTATATTGAAGGAAGGTACTCGGAAGAGCAAATGTTAGTTAGATTATCATAATAATAATTTCTTAAATATATCACTGATTTATGATTAAAGTGAAATGTAATATGATAAGGCCGCGTGAATGTAGATTATGGTATATTTCTAGAAGACAAAAATACTTTAGTCTTATATTATAGTAACTGATTCCTAGCCAAATATCTAGTCTTTCAGTGCGTTTAAGCTAAAGCACATAGCTAATATACCCCACAGGGTCAACAGGGAATACACTGCAAACAATGCAAGCAACAACGAACAATGAACAAAACTAATGTTGCGCAATCATTGAGGCGAAGCATCATCAGTCCGGGTTTTTGACTCCACAGTCTGGAGTATACATATATAATATATATATATATATAGTTCTGTATGTTTGTTTTGTATGTTTATGCAACAGACAACATGCCACACACGCTGGCTGCATCCTTTTATACAAATTGTCAACGTTGGAGCGGTCGGCTGACTCTCTAGAAGTAGTTGCCCCAATTGGTTGCATGCAGCAAGCAGTATGCAGCAAACTGTGAAGTTCAACTGGGCGTATGTGTAATATTTGCGAATGAGAATTCACATTCTACAATGCCTCTCTCTCTCTCTATTTACCTCTTTTCCTCTTGGTAATTGGTAACAAAACTTCACAAGTGGCTGGTCTGGCCTCCATACCCCGCCCTCTTTACAGCCACGCCCTTTGTTTGCCTTTCAGCTATTTTTAAGTGGTTATTGCCATAGCGCCCAAAAGTCGACTACAAAAATTTTAGAACGCATTTACCTTTCATTATTAATGGCTAAGTAAACGCGAGGACATTCGAGCCATGAGTCATATGCTAATTTAGCCGCCACAAACAACAACAAAAACAGTTAGTTGACAAGTGGCACAGTTCGAAAAGCACTGCAGACACACCTGACATATTTCCCAGTCGATGGCATTGAACATTCTCGTAATGGGACAACTAAACAGCTGTCTGAAGCTGGCCTGCCACGCCCACCGCCCCATCCCCATCCCCATCCCCATTCTAACGGGTCCTACTTTGAAACCGCAGTCGCAGTTTGATTGATGGCCGCACACTTTTTGTTGTTTATTTTTAACATTATTTGTCTTTTTGTTGTAGCGGCTCCCCAGGCTCAAGGACATCGCGAAAACAGCTTTTCCGCTTCCTTACATAAACATATACTTATATACATATACACTGACATATGTCTATGTATATATAGTCTGCCTTTTTTTCTGTTTTGTTTTGCAAATTACCAGAAGGCAAACAACGGAAAGCACTCAAGCAAATGAGTTGCACGACTCGACCAATTCGATAGGTGAGAAAAATAGCAGGTGAAAAATAATTGTCATCGTGTCTTGAGACACTCGACAATGCTGTCAAGCCGAGTGCCAGTCCTTGTTCTCGTTTCTAATGATAAGCGATCTATGTATATGAAAAAATGCTATAAATATAATATATGGCTCTTATGCAATTGTAATTGAATAAATGAATGTTTTATGGAAAAGGTGGGTGTACCCAAAGGCAATATGAAGATAAAAGATACATAAAATAGCAACAAAAATTCTTTAAATTGATTTGAAGAATTTTGTATACAATAAGCATAAAACAAAGCTGGCAATGAGACAATTTTTATATAATAGGGTAATAAATTTATTTAAATTAGTAGAATATTCAGCTTAAGAAATTTGTTCTTGATATATAGACTTGTATATATATAAATATATTACACTAATTTTGCCTTTAAGTTAATAAGTTTCTTATTGTATTAACAAGACCATATTTGCCTGTAATGTCTAGAATAAATTGGGAAAGTAAGTATTATACAGATAATATATTATAAAATTCATTTCAGGTCGTATAATTTCCAGATTAATATATTATACGAAATTTTATGTTCCAACTGCTATACAAACGAAAAATAATCAAAAATATAAACAAATTTATTATAATTTAGAGATAATTTGTAAGTTTCGCAGTTCTTGCCATAGATCAATATCAAAATAAATCAAATTTCATTCAACTCTCATTTCGAGCTGCTTTTCGCACCCACTTCAAACATAATTTTAAAGTGCTTTCTTATATGTATGCCTAAGCAATAGTTCGATTATCTCGCCTTATGAACAGCATTTCAAGAGGCCTAATGCCAAGAACAAACACTTCTAATGAGCTCATTTGCCAGACCCGAAACTTGAAACAAGAAAAAAAAAAAATAAAAAAATAACAAAAAAAAACGAAAAAAAACTTCCTGAAACTTTTCAGTTTCGAGTTTCGAGTAATTCAGAATTTATGACTTCATTGCAGGTTGAAAAGAAAAACAAAAAGGCACAAATCATGCAACCGCAGAAACAAAAAACAAAACTCCTAAAAGCCAAATAAAATAAAGATACAAAAAGTTCAAAAAAAAAAAAAGCTAGAGTAAAAAAACGTAGCAATAAGTTGAGGGAAACGCAGGTAAAGGTAAAAAGCAAAAACTTGTTTATGACTTGCAAATTTTGTGTAAATGCCGAGGCTAGAGCAACAAGATACACAGATACAAACAGACAAAGATACAAATATATGTATATACTATATAGATACAAAAGATGGAGCTTAAAGAACTTGTCGAAACAGTCGGTGAAATAAAAAAGTAAGAAGGAAAAAAATGTGGAAACAAATCAAGTTGCGAGTGCGCGATAAAGTAACTGAAATAACTCAGAAAAGTGGGCGTGGCAGCTGGCCCCTTAAGTGGAGAAAAGTAGTTGGTTGACAAACGAAACGAACTAGAAATCCCGCACTTGAGTAAATAACACGGCCGGAAGTGTAGCCAACAAGGATGTTAGCCAAGTTAGCAGCGAGGCTGCGAGGAGTGAGAGCCGAGAAGCGAAGGTAAGTAAATGAAGTTTCAAATGGATAAAGCTCGAGGCGGTTAGAAACTACGCTGCCAACTAATGTAATCAAATCAGAATCAGCCGAGTCAAAACTGGAAACTCAAGTCCGGACGCAATGGAAGAGGAAGAGGAAGAGGAAGAGGATGAAGAAGCAACAGAAGGTCGAGAGCAATGGACTCGTATATTTTTTGCCATTGAAATGCAATGCTCGTTGTGGCCTGCCTCCTGGGAACGCACCTGAGTCGCTAACCTGGTCATGCAAATTCGCAATCGCAATCGCAAAAGCAATAATAATAATAATAATACTAATAATAATGATAATCATAATAATAATTTGCAACAAAAGTCAGTCAAGTGGTTTCCGTGGTCGCAAACTTTGCTGCTTGTTGTCTCCGACAATATTTGCCATCAACGAACTCTCAAACCGCTGCCTGCCTCCAACAGCCACGCCTCCAAACCCCAAAGGCCCCTTTTTGGTTGATGAGTTGGCCTGGAGACAAGGCAGAGATGAAATGAAGCTCATCGATATGCAGCAGCGCAATCTCTGCACCAAAAAATTGTCTTTCGCTCTTCCTTGGGGCTTTTCTGGGGAAGGGGCACGACTGGGGGGCGTGGGGTTAGCAATATCTTGGTCGCAATTCGAGTTTGTCATTTGCATTCGCATTCAGTCAATCATTTGTTTATGCGAGCTCCCAGGCAGGCATAATAATCAGCCTGAAGAGCTGTGTGAATGAAGTGACAATTTGATGAGGGCTGAGAAGCGCGTAGAGAGGCGCTGAGTCATCAAACAATACGTATAAAAAGCCTTATGATTAAGCTTCTGAGAAAGGCTTAAAAAACATGCAGCTTAACCATTAGCACATTATTATATCAACTGTATTTTAACGATATTTTGAAATATAATTCTATATATAATTCAATACCGCTATATGAAGATGATAAGTTTAAGAGATTAAGAGGAATTTAATAAGTGAAAGACTTTCCAGAGTGAAATATCGAGAACTTTAATATAATTATGACTTAAAGTTTCATATTAGTATTTTCTTTTCGAATATCAACCTTAGCCTAATTTTTTCTAATAATAAAATAACAAATAATCCCAACAATTTTTTACCTACGATATATTTTATGCTCTAAAAATGCAAATTTCAAGTTGGGTTTACGGTTTGGTAAGCTCCTGGTATATTTTATATGGCATTAAAACTAAATATGTATTTCGATAGGCAGTAAAAGTTCATGTTTCCGTTTTCGAATAATATTCGGGCCGAATACCAACGACCCGTAAGAGAAAAGCATTCAAGAAAATGGCCAATCTAAATTCTGATGACCATTATTTCCACTTGGTTTCGCGGCAAGCATTTTCTCGACCATGTTTTGCAAACATTTTCATAATTTTTTTTTGTCGGCTGACCCTTTGCACTAAAAAACACGGTGGGGGAAAAACATTTTGAATTTGGCCATCAAAACTAAATGGAAAATAATTTTCAATTTGCAGGTGGGTGGAAAACCCTTCGCACCTTAACTTGACCCGTTAGAAAGTGCCTGCTTCCGAGTGCACAAGCTTTCCTTCATTTTGTATTTTCTTGTCGGTTTTCCACAATTTGTTGTGCGCTGTTTGTTGTTTTCTCGACGAAGACCCCTTGGAGAACAACTGAGATATACAACGGTAATTGTAGACGCTTGGTATGCGCGGCTCGTGGTTTATTATGGCCAGAACAGAACAGTCTGGCTCTTTAGCCATTCTATCAAATGTGGGCGTGGCAGAGCTCATCTTAAGCGCCAAGCAGCCAAGCAAACATTTGCAGTGCGGAATGCACAGACAAACATAACACAATGGAATCCAGGCGAATAAAACAAAGTGGGAGCTGCACAGAAGAGAGTGTGCGACTAGCAGATACTACGTAGTAACATTATGAATAATCGATAAACGTTAGATATGCTTACTTATGTTTTGTATCTATAAAGACGTAAGTAGAAGACCTTTAATACAAGTTAGCAAAGAAAAGCCGCTGTTAAATTTATGATAATAAACCATATTATATATTGTTGTCGTTTCTTGAATATTTTACAGACCTTATCATACGTTTGACATAAAATAGTTGCAAATAAAGTTCTACAGATCTCACATACGAAATTGAGAGAGGTCCCGCATCCCATGGGTTAATATTCACAGTAGCAACTCTTGCATCAACTTAAATTTGACAAACTATGAATGTAGTGAAGACAGCCACATTTTATCCTATATGACACATCTCACTACTATTAGAGGGTATTATAAAATTGCTGGGGCCGGCTCTAACAAGCGAGACAATAGCCGCCCGGCTGTAAATTGTGGAAAAGGCTAAATAAAAGTAGCCAGCCACAGAGGGCGAAGTGAAATATGAGATGGCTGACAAAGGCGGCTGTAACAATGGCTCACCTAGCCATAACAGTGCCGATGCTTGCCAAACTGTAATTAAAACTGTGCAGTCCAAACTGCGACACAACTGCAAAAGGCCGGCCCACCCAAGTGAAGAGTGTCAAATGCAAAGACATGTGAAAGGAATTGAAGCAAGGTGCACGGGTGTGTACAATGGGTGGGTGTCATGTCACACACGCAGCGAAGGAAAGAAAGAGAAAGAGGAAGATTGAGAGGGCGGGTGGAAGGGGGAGAGGTGCATGACGGAAATCATTTTACGCCATGACAGACAATGTGAACAGGGAAAGGGCGGACGGAAGCCATTAACAGGACAGCAGCAGCAGCAGCAGCGGCAGCTGCAGGTGTAGGCAACCAAATAGGAATACGAATACAACTACATATTGTACATACAAAGCATACATCTGTATATATGTGTATGTGTATGTGTATATATATATGTAGAGGAGCAACTCACTTAGTTTGTGCTACAAAGTCAACACCTTGAACCATTTAAGGAGGCTACGCGGCCCCTAGAAGAATTCAACACGGGCAGCAGCTCAAAATAATGAAGTGCCAGTTGGCGGCAGGTGGGCCCAGGGGGAGGGGGGTTGCGAGGCAGAATAGGTGGGTTGGGGGTGTGGGGGCGAGCAGTCAAACATGCTGGCAGGCAGGCAAGCAAAAGTCATTAGCGGAAGACGCCTCGCTAGGCACTCCACGCACACATACACACGCATTCACATACAGCATACACGCATACACACACACACACACACACACACACACTCACACACACAGACAGAGGCCGCATGTCAGGAAATGCAGCAGAGTTTTTGCCTTTGGCTACAAAATTTTCGTCGTCGTCATGCCCCATGTCAAATATTTAACACTTGGTTTGCTTTGCATTTGTTTGCTATTTGTTGCAAGCAACACCCCCACCCACTTCTTCTGCTGCTCCTTGCTGCCACTTCGTGTGGCACATGGAAATTAAATGTTTACGCCTTTTATGGCAGCAAGTGGGCGCAGGAGAGGACCAGCCAAATGGCAGCCCAATTTGACGCCTTCTTAAAAGCTCACTCACACGCACACACCAACACACACACACATATACAATATATATACATCTATAATATGCCAAAAATGCAGATATACAAAAGTTCGAATGCAATCAGCATTCATTGAAGCGCCAAATGCTGCTGCAAATCACGTAGCATAATATTTTGTTATTTGCTCGCTGGGCGCATTGACAAGCGGAAAGTCGGAAAAGCCCGGAAAATGCTGTGGTAAATGCAAAGTCAAATTCTCCATATAATCAAATGTTTATGTGTGTGACTTTGGTGTGTGTGTGAGCTCTTTATGTATGTGAAAAACGATTCTCAAAGTCACGCGCTCAAACATAGAGAATGAAAATAGACAATCGATGACAATACTGGGAAAGCAAAGGGAAAAAATAAGAAGAAAAAATAGACACTGTTTACGCCTAAATATACTCTACTTTTTCGGTTGCAATCTGTTATATATATATATGTTATATATGCTAAGCATATCCAACTTTTAATCCATCTATTATTAAATATAATATATCATAAAATCTATCGTAGCATATACTATTATAATAATCCTTGAAAACCTATATAAATTTTCTCATGAGTATATAATTTCTTAATATTTCTTTTTTTTCTTTTCTTTTTAATTTTCGTAAATCATATATAAAGGATAATTGACTTTATTTGTCCTGTCTGTCTAATTAACGATTCTCAACATTAATTGCTTCTATAATCCAATTAATTTCCCTATATATGGCATTAATACAAGCCGAACAATGGTTTAGTATAGCCTCAATTTAAGCATAGAGTACAACAATAAGACTTTAGTGCTGTGGCTGGCGAGACAGCGGCAAGAAGAAGAGCTGTGGATAGAGACAGTACGAAAGGCTGGGGAGGTGTGCGAAGAGACGCGGCGACAAGACGAATCACATTTCTATTAAAATGCGAAAAGCCTTTTGCGGTTGTCGCTGTTTACACTCTGTTGTGTTCCCCTCCCCCCACACTCTCCTCCTCTCCTCCACCACGCTTCCACCTATCTCATGCACAACTCCTCCTTATCCGCCTCTGCAGCTGGCATGTGCCTTGCGCCTTGTTTATGCGCTGTCTGTTCGCCCGTCTCTCTGGCTCTGTCTGATTCGCTGTTTATCGCTCGCTGCTGTTCGCAATGCACTTTGCATGTAAAAAACATAATAATCGAAGAGAGAGAGAGAGCGAAAGAGAGAGAGAGAGAGAGAGAGAGAGAGAGGTGAAGTCTGATCGACAGCGCGGCATAAGCCACCGAAAATAAACAATGCAAATGGAAAGAGACATAGATAAACAATAAATAAGCAGCAGAAAAGCAATTGCAAACTGCAGCGCTGCAGTGTGAGAGCAAAAGAGACGGCCGAGATGCTGATGGAGGCAGCGACACGAGCAGAACAGCGCAGCGACTGCGAGGCAGCGTGTCATTGAACGGCCGCAGCAGCAGAGAATGCTAGAACGTGTATGAGTGAGAGGGGGAAGGGACGATAAAGAGTGGGATGGCTGGCAAAAAATATGCGAGACAGACTGGCGACGCGGACGACGACGACGCTGAAGAATTTGCTCGCAGCTAATTGTTAAATTGCTCTCAAACTGTAGAAGCGAAGGGAAATGGATGGGGGTGGGAGAGAAGAGAAGGGAAGGCAAACTAATTCAATTCAGAACGCGTTCCGCTGCGGATTTGCGCTTAAAATGTATTTGTAAGTAGTTTTTGTTGCAGTAAACACACAAGAAATATCGCCGTTAACAACACAAACGGCAGACAAGAGCAAAGCTAAACAGCAAATAGAGTAAAAGCCAACTTACACACACACACACACACACACACACATAGAAAACAAAAAGCCAAAAACAATAAAAACGAAAAACGTTGAAAAAAACATTGAAAACTGAATTTTACGATTTACGGTTGAGGCACTGAATTTCACTTAAAACGCTTTTATTATGGAGAAGCTCTGCCAGCCAGCAAATATAAAAAGCCAAGCAGCAACTGAGTTAGTGTGTGTATGTGTGTGTGTGTGTGTGTGTTTGTGTGTTAGTGTGTGTGCCGGTCTGTTAACTGCTCGCATTCAGAGCACGTTCCAGGCAACGTTGACGCTTCGCTTGCCAAATGGGCGCGAGGCAGAAGAAAACTTTGCTTTTTTCTCAAGCACATAGGTGTAATATGTGTGTGTGTGTGTGTGTGTGTGTAATGTTGGCTCGTTCGACAACAGCTTAACAGCCACAACAACAATGGACTACACACAAGCCGTTTAAAAACAAATTATCAAACATGCTGCAGAAGCATCCACCTGTCATTCACAATGCCACACACTGAAATAATAAGTATGCAAAGACCAGAAAGAACGAGAGAGAGAAAGAGAGAGAGAGAGAGAGGGGGAGAGAGCCATAGAGAGGAAGACTGTAGTGTAGAAGATAAAAACAATCAGCTAAATGTTTATAGACAGTCAATGATAGTGACAGCAGAGGTGAGGGAAACAGAGGGTAGCAAAGCCTGGGTATATTGCCTATTCGAGTTGACATGCGCCATGGGATATGAAAGAAGAAGAAGAAGAAGATAAAGTGCAGAAAAATGGAATGAAAACTGTTTACAAGAGTTTTTCGCAAATAAGTAAAGAAAAGAAAAAAAAAGCAGTAAGTAAATTGCAAAAGCAGCTGAATAAAAGTTATTCAATTAGGCTAACAACTGTAAACTGCAGCTGAAAATGTAAATAAGAAGCAGCAAAAAAGTTAACAGTGGAAGTTAGGAAAGGAAAAACTCTCGCTTAAAAACTACTTTATTTTAAAAATATATTATAAAAACGGAAATGCGACTTTTGTACAGGGTATTTATGTTGGGTGGCGTAAGTCGATTTAACTTTTTACAAAGAAAACTTAAATAGTTTTTGTTTTTGTTTTATTGCCTGTCAACTAGTCAATTATTTTGTAAGTTTTCACATTTGAAACCAGCTGTCAAATAAAATCTGAACAGATTGTAATTAATTGAAAATATTTTTAGTTATGTAAATTTAATATCTATAAGAAGAAGCATTCCTTAGGAGATTTTCAATTAAATTTAAGCAGATTGTGTGCTTTTGTCTAAATTGGGGTTTGAAGGTGTTTAAAGGGGTTTATAATACATATATAAGACAATTTTCTTTTAAGGGATTCAACAAATATTAAATATTCTATAAGAATCTTCACTTTAAATATAAAGACATGGTAACAAAATATAAAATGCTAGGTAGATTATATTATCATATTACCAATACTAAAACCCGAATCCAACATAATCCCGATTTAATGCTTAAATATTTATTCCACATATTTCATATTAAAAAATAAACTTAATAAAATTATTTAACCTTCGCTTTTTTCCCTGTTCTAAGTTGTGTAATAGCTAAAAATCTTTAGTTTGTATATAATAACTGTCTAAGCAAATAATTTATATCAATCCAAAAGCTTTATCAATGATTCATATCTTACATATACCTACACACACACACACAATTCAAAGTTCACACACAATTTAGTTAAATTACTCAAATTTGTAATAAAAAACATTTTTCGCACCTCAAATTTATTTTTGTTTGTGCCGGCAGAAGAAAACGAAGAAGAGAACGAACTCTTTTGCTTAACGACTTTTGGTGTTAAACATTTTAAGTTAATGATAGCCAGACATGAATATATATATATCGATATATATACATATATATATGTGTATACAAGTACAAGGTTTTTGTTTGATTCAATGTGAAAGGTCGTTTGCGTTTGATTACGCATACGCCGTGTGCTGCGCGCAGATCAAATACATGAAGATAAAAGCGAAGCTGCTAGAGAAACTTACATTCAATATGAATGGTCGGGCATATTAAGCAGATTTTGCTATATGTGAAGAGTGCGAAGAAGCGGAGAAGCAGAGATGGGAGGGGAGAGCTGCTTATTTTTCTCCACACAAATCAGAGAGCAAATACAATGAAGCCGACACATGATGCGCGATATGAGTGCAAATATATATATAAATATATATATATATATGTGTGTGTGTGTGTGTAAGTGATGATAGTGGACGAGCTAAACGAAGGCAGTCAATTGAATGGACTCAACTCTTGGACACACATATGCGGGCACTTTGTGTGCAGAGAAAGAGACAGCAATACAGACAGAGACAGATAGAGAGAATGTAAGAGATAAAGAGAGTAGGAAGTGTAGGAGGCCATTAGCTGCTTATCGCGCTTTGAGTAGCTACAGCAAATAGCAGCAGAAGCAGCTCAAGCAAACGAAGGAGCGGAAGAGTGAGAGAGAGTGAGGAGAAGGGAGATAGTGGGTGGGTGAGTTGTTGGGTTGCTGGAGACTCAAGTGTAAAGTTTATCAAGTGGTGCATGGGACAGGCAGCCGTCGCTGTCAAGGGTTAAAGTCATAGACAACGTCGAGTGTTTGGCTATGGCTTGTGACATAAAATGTTATCAAAAAGGATTATGACAAGCGCAGAGCGCGCAGAGGTAAACAGAGATAGGAGCAGAGCGGAGGGAGTGAGAGAGAGGGGAATAGCAAAGTGTATCAATGGCACAAAGAGGCTTCCACAATGATATCTACGTTCATATCGTTGACAGCTTACAAAAAGAAATACTCGACAGATACAAAAATACTCACATAAAATATTTACACAAAGTGGCGAAAAATATTATATACATATATATATATATATAAAAAAAAAAAAAAAAATAGTAGAGAATTCAATTGAGAAACCGGAGAACTGGAAACCTGGGATAAGTGTCGGTTGCTTGTCGCATTTTCTGTTAAATAATTGTGCAGGAATCGCATTTAAAACTTTAATAAATGGCAGCGCAATTATTTTGATAGTTTTATAGCATTTATCAGCTCGATGTCAACTATTTTTATAGAAACCACAGCTCAAAGAAACTCTTAACAACGTTTCTATAAGAAACTAACAACAAGCGGAAGAATGAGACTCAGGAATGTGTCGGTATCATAAACTTGAAGAAATGAAATGGAGAGAAAAAAGTGAGAAAACGAGTTAGGTGAACACTGAATACCCTGGCAGGCATTGAACTGCAGTTTAAGCCATCTATTTGTCTATATTTTAGTAAATGCATAATTAATTATCAATCAAGTATACTTTGATTGATAAATTCATCTTATTACATAAGATTATTTCACCAATTATGCATCTCTGCATTTTTCATCTATCTATTTACATAACCGTCCGATCTAACATTCCATCAAATATCTTGTTACATATGATTATCTCTTCATCTGCATTTTGCATTTATCTCTTTACTTAACAATCTGATTTATTAATTCATCGCATTATATAAAACAATTATCACTCAATCAATCATCATTTGAACAATCTATCATAGTCTCAGTGACTGTATCCATCAATCTATTCACATATCTGTTATATTATCTGTATAACTTAGTATATATGTAAGGCTCCAATTAACCAACTATCCAAATATCTATTTATATATAAAACAATACAATATATCAGACAGAAATCTCCTTCAATACGTTACATAAGCTATAACAAGCTTAAACTACCCGAAGGAACTGCATTAAGACCCACTCAGAAGCTAAGAATATAAAGAAGAGGAAGAGGAAGAATGAGAAGAAGGAGAAGAAGAAGCAGAGAAACGATAACTCGAATGAGAACTCGACGCCAGAAAGGCCAGACACAAAGTTCTGGTTGTGATTCTGTTTCTGTTTGCTGGAATCGTGAGCGACACTTGATGCGTCCAACAAGTGAACGACGAGGGCGGTGGAGGAGGGGAGGTAGAGACTGCAATGGGGCGTGGCATGGAGCTCAGTTAAATGCAATTTACTTAATGCCTGCCTCCCTTCGCTCCCCTTCAACCCCTTTCGTGTCTACTTATTACTTCATAAGTTTTATTATTGCCAGCGAATGAAGCAGTTGAGCTTGTCGAGCTTGTACATAATTGGAAAGAAAACCCGTTGAAATTGAAACAACAACAACAACAACAACAGCAGCAGCAGCAGCAACTTCAGCAGCAACAACAACAAACAGCAATTAACGATAGTTAAACGCAGCGCTAACAACAACAACAACAAATGCTGTTGGCTTCTGCCATAGCCTTGACAGAGCACGACAGAGCAAAAGAGAGAAAGAGAGAGATAGATAACAGTGCAACAGAGACAGCAACAGCAGTTGCCAAATGGAAGCTGCTTGCAACTTGTGTGACATTCTTTGCTTTGCTTTGCCTTGCCTTGCCTTGTAGCAAGTCGCATCCGCAGCAGCTGTTGCTGCAACTGTTCAATAATGCAATGAAAACATTTAAGTTGCAGCAACTTGGAGACTTGGCTGCAGCAGCAGTAGCTGCCACATCCCACCCTTCTCCTCCGTCTCCATCTAAAAATAAGAGGAGAGAAAAACAGTTTCTCAATTGCGAAATTTATGAGTTGCATTCACTGACAAAATCGTGTGGAAAATAACAATGAAATTGCCAAAAAAAAAAGAGAAAAGAAAATAAAAGAAAAGCAGCTTCAGGGTAAAAGCAGAACTCTGCCAGGGTTGTCGCGCAGTAGAGTTGTCGTTGACATGAATAAGAATTGCAATTGCATTTTTCAAATAAATTCATTTGTGTTGGTTTTGTGAGTGACACACGACCAACACTGCAGTTGCACAACTTCTTTTTTAGCTGCAAGAAACATAAATTTTGGTTTATCAGGCACTTTGTCATGCAGTTTGCCAGGCACAATGCAAAAGTAGGAAGCGAGCGCTTACCACATGCTTGATTGAGCAACTGAATACATTACATAAATACTATTTTTAACTTTGCAAACTGTGGTTATATATTATTTTAAATAATTCGCATCATGTGAACATGTTTCTATTTTCTTCCAATTTCGATAATTTGCAAAGATAACTCCAGTTGTTAACTTTTAGGTACAAACTTAATAAAAAATCATCATTTTTCTAATTTTACTTAAAAGGTTTCTTCATAATAATTATAAACTTACAGAGAAGCCAAACCTAGTTTTAAGCTTCCAGTAAAAAGTTTCTTCATATAACAGAAAAAAGAAAAATGGAACAGTAAAGAAATATTACTTTTGCATTTAAATTTCTAGGTATGTGTAACTACACCAGACGATAAACCTAATTGTTAAGTTGCAAGCGCTTTGTAAAAGTTGCCACTCTTGACAAAAGAAAAAGAAGCTCAGAAAATAATATAATATTCAGCTTAATAGGACTTCAGCTATAGATTTAAGATTTAAGAGTAGAATAATCATATATTGCCCAAAAAGGTTAAGAGTTCTTTTGTCATTGATAGTTGGAAAACAATCTTAAATTTTATTTCAGCGTCGCCCTCGCACGCACATTAGGCAATCAATATCTACACAATTTTGCTGCCGAATATGGTCACACTGAATGCTGGCCCCTTAGACAGATAAACTGACTAACCCAGTCTTAAATTCGATTTCTTCTTCTTCCTATTTTTGTAGCTCCGGGTAACAGCTGTTTAGCTATATTTATAGTATTGGACCGCTCACATAATGCTCTGCACATAAAGCGGTTTTTTCTGAAGACAAAGCGCAAAAACTCGTTTCTCAAACGCGAATATCGAGAGTAGGCATTACAACAACAATAACAAAGTCTACAACAACAACATGAAATTGTGGGCGTTGAGAGACAATTAGCCGCATGCCGCAACCCAAAAACGGGTTTTGGTGAGTCAACAACTATTCGCTGTACGGAATCACTGTGGCGCCCCAACCATGCATGACAAAAAACAAGGCTAGCAGTGCATGAGTACGATAGACTGAGGGATTCCCTGTAAACAACGGTTAGAGTTTCAGCTATATTTTACTTTTGAGAAAATGTTCCTTTTTTTATAAATTTATTCTCTATTTTGCAATAATCATGATTGAATCATTTTTAGATGGTGTATATATGTTAAACATCTAGCTATTTATTATTTATTTTATTTTTTTTTTTACCAATATTTTACAAATCAACATTAATACCAGATTATGAATCTGAAGCATTCTGGCTTAGATAGGCTTTAAATTCTATGTTAAGATTTCCATATTTCTCGGTTTCACAAAATGGGAAGTTAAAGTTTCCCTTATACACTGAGAGACTGTTACAAATACCAGACAAGGAAAATTCATCTACTCAAAACTAGAAGATTTAGAAACTTAAGAAAAACATCGATAACTATTGACTTAAAAACCCATTTTCCATCAAACTTTTAAAAGCTAGTAATATATACCATTTGTATATATAGACTGAGATACTATTAAAAAAGACAGAGAGACAGAGAGAGAGAAAGAGAGAATCACAGGTATTTTCTTTTGGTATCCAAGCAACTTTCTCATACCTTTCTTTGCAAGCACTGCACTTACAGGGTATGGAAACGAGAACTATGGAATTTCAAAAAGGCAAACACAAAATGTGCACTAGCAGGGGGGAGGCATTCGGTTAGTGGGAGTTAGAGGAGGGGGCGCGGGGGTTGTGGTTAGGAATACAATTGCGGTGGTTAACAGGCGCATTAGCGTGCACATTGTGGATTATATTCCATTTATTCCATCTATCGTCTGTCTGACTGCCATAGGGTGTCTGTCCGTCTGTCTGTATGTCTGTCTGTATGTGTGCTGTCTGTCCAGCTGTCAGTCATAGTCAGTTTCAGCTGGTGCATTCAATTACCGATGCTCCAGTATGCTGTTAGCCCGAATGTTGTTTGACCATTAAACGCTTTGCCAAATGACTCAAAATTGACAGTTCGGCTGTTTCACTGCAAACATTTGTTTTCCATTTTTTTTCAATTCTGCAGTTTTTCCATTTTCCATGCATTTTTCCAACTAACCTCTTTGGCCCTTGTGTTTGAATTGCTTTTGACGCAGTGTTGGCAGCTTTGACAGCTTCGTCAATAACTGCGGGCTGCATTTCTAAATAAATACAAGCGGTATATAGTTTTTTTCTCTCAGTGTAGCTGTCTAATATCTATTGGTCTATTGGTGTTTGTAAACTTTATTTTGCGGCTCTATTGAAGCGCTTCACGTTCGGCAAAACAACTTTTTCAACTAGATTCAAATTTCCAACAGTTGAAAACTTTGTCATAACTTTTTTTGCTCCCATTTTATGGCTTACTCTGAAGCTAATAAAGTTTTCCAATTGCGCTTGGGCCTTAAATATTTTCTCATTTGCGTTTAATCTTTAGTGTTTAGGGAGCTTGTTAAAAAATTGTTGGCTTTATGTAAGTCAGAAAACGGAAAAACTAAAACAGAGTTATTTAAGCAGTAATAAAGTTAAAGAATTTATATAAATAATATATCCAATATGCATACATGACAAATGAAAGCTGATATTTATAAAAAACTAAGAGATAAATAAATAAATAAGAGCTAATTAAATATTTATCAGAGATAGGAAGGGAAAGACGAAGAGCGAGCGAGAGAGGGATATGTAAATAGAAAAAAAAAGAAAAGAAGTAAAAATAAAGCTTAGCTCAAGAATTGCTTTATTTGAATACAAGGAAATACTTTATTGAAATCCACATGGAGAATGTGCACAAGTTTATATTATACAAAGAACAAGCTTCCAGTGTCAAAATGGCAAATGATTTGCACACTTAAGAGGCTTATAATATATATGTATATGTATTGTATCTCAAGCAATCTATGCATCTAATTTATTAGCTATTCTTTTGCCAAGCTCAAAGCGCAGTTTCTCAACGGCTTCGTCTGAGAATTATTTTGCATGATTCATGCGAGACATTTTCTCATTGCTCAACGCCCAACTTAAGCCATTGTACAGATATATATATATACATGCATATAGATATATATTTATACATAAATTCATTGTATACCGAGCTGCACCCACACACAACTTTCTGGTCTCTCAGATATTTTCTACCCGTTTTTTTTTTTTTAATTTTTTGTTGAAGTCCATTTATGGTTTTCCTTTTGCTTGTTGATTTATTGTTGTTTTGTTTTTGTTTGTTTGGAGTTTGGTTTTTTATTTAATGGCAATAAATAGAAAATTAATCGATTACGCTTATCGATAACAAGTACTCACTTAATCTGCCAAAGCTGTGCGATAGCCTCTTCTTGAGCTTCTGCAGGGCGCCGCCTTTTTTCTCCCGCATCGTGACGCCTGTGAAAATTGAAAGAAAAATGTGGAAAAACTTTAGTACTTTAATCATTGATTGATATTCCTCAATGTTTATTTATGCTGTTATGTAATTCTCTGTTGGTTGACAACAATTAGAAAACAAAACACGAATCGAATTCAAAACAACACTAACAACAACAACAACAACAACGACGAGAAAGTTGACATTTGAAATTAACATAAATCAGTGGAGCGTGAATGTTAATAATAATAAATAGCTAAGTAGAGAGGAGGAGGGGCAGCTGTCGACGACACGCACATTTCCCTAAAATGAAAAGCCAATTTCCATTGTAAAATTCAAATGAAAAACTACTTCAAAATAGAAAATGCACTCTGAACCATTTCAGAGAGAGAGAGAGAGAGAGAGAGAGAGGAAAGACAGAGGAGCCTTTCCCCCCATTTATAGGGAAGCAGCAGTCTAAATATACATATAAATATTTATATATGTATATACATATATATAGGGGGAGGCACTTATGTATTCGTAATTGAGTTGTATAATTCTGTTGTTGTTGACCAACGTACAATAACATTTAACCAAGTTATTTCAGCGTTCATTGAGCCGTGCAAATTGTGAAAACTTTTTAAAAGGGCAAAATTGTTGTATCAGCTGTTTTGTTTTTGTTGCTGTTGTTGTAATTATTATTATTGTTGTTGTTTTTGTTGTTGTTTAGCTGGTTCATTGATTGTTATAACGATTTGGTTAGCGCTGTTTAACTAACTGTATTATATGCACAATCAAATAGTTGGCCAACAGACTCGCCAATTGCTTTTTCGTGCTGCTTCAATATCAGAAATCAATTTATTTATCGCTAACTAACATTTGCTTTCTTATCTGGCAATATTTATTTAAAAGTAACTTTACCGGATATCATAATAATTCTTATCTATAAGCCGCCTTCTAGATGCATTTAATTTTGAAACAAATGAATTTATTTTCAATTTTGTATTTATCGAAAATGTTTACGATCTTGAAAATCGCATTTGACAACTTTTTCCAAGTTTGAAGTTTAATTTTGAAAGATTTACAATACAATTTTGTATGCATGTAAACTTCTACTACTAATACTATTTCATTGATTTCATATGACTATCTATAGTAGCTCTATTATAATCTTTTAACTATATACGATTAATATCTTCCAATCAAGGCAACTCTATATGGGAAAGAATAGTTTAAAACTACTTTGACTTGATTTCAACTGACCATATATAATAGCTCTTCCTAATACTCTACCTTATACACTATGTATGTATGTATATCTATACGAATTACAATCAATGGAAACTGGTTGCCACAATTTGCAGTTTCATTTGCATTCCGCACAAGTTTTGGCCAGGAAATTGGCACTTGAAGACTCATTTATCAAACTCTTTCACTGTTACACGGACATTGATGCGGAATGATGCCACATAATGATGCATGCCTCGACAAGCTGGCACCTTGACTACCCACTCAATAAAATGGAGGCAGGCGAACAAAATAGACCAACAATTAAATGTATACACAAATATTTTCTCTAGAATATATTTTTACTGTAGTAAATCATTGGATAAGTGTCTCTTGAGTGTGGCTCGTTCGCCATAACGATAGCCCACTGTTATTGTAGCGTTCATTGTTGTTGTGACTGTTATTGTTGCTGTTGTTTTTGTTGTTGTCAAAAGCAATTTGGCTTAACAACAATGCAGACACAAGTCGAGCAAAGCAATTTATGCCATAAATTCATAGATAGAAGCATCTTATATATATATATGTATATATATATATATATATATATATGTATATGTATATGTGTGTATCTGTATGTGATATTCAGCACTTCAACTCAATTAAAGGCACACTCTCCCATCAACCATAAGCTGATGTATTGTTGTTGACTTTAAAGCTACCATTGAATATCATAAGTCCACCAGCGACAGCAAAAACGAATGAAAGAGTATTCTAAAGTGGAGTGTGCTCGACTAGAGGATATGCTGTAGTTAGGTTTAAATGTATTCGCAGATAAAGGCACTTCAAATTGTTTTGTATTCAGTGCATATTAGACTCAAAGGTCATCGAAATATCGCAAAGTGTTACTTTTAATTTATGAAAATCACATAGAAAGGCGATAATGTGATTATTAAGAGATCAACTCGACTTTAATAGAAGGTGATTATGTCCATCAATTATGATATCAACAAAAATTGAACATTGTACCCATTAGAACTAACAAACCCGACCAACACAGATTCAACGGGTATAATTGCTTACATACCGAATAAATAGACAAATGATGGGCATTTATTATGGATCTAACAACATTTGCAGCTTATCTCTATAAGTGCTTGCATACCCTGCCAACATTTTTTTAATGGGTATCAACTATGATATCAATAGTGATTGAAATTTCTGCCTATAAGTGGCAGCAAACATGAAATTTGGATCCTTTTCGTTTCGGCAGTTGTTAACCGAATGCAAACAAATTGCAGACACTGTTGCTTCCCAAATGCAAAATGCAGAATGCACAAATGCAAATTGCAAAATGAAAAAATCCGAAATGCATCTGACAAATTGTTTTAAAGCTGACATTAGAAGCCAAACGAGGAGTCGAGTGGCGAAAATTGCATTTAGCATCAAATTAAATGAGTCGCAGTTGTCGTTGTTTTTAAAAGCCCATTAAAGTTGTTTGCCAAGCGAAAAACTTTTCTTTTACACATACAAATATACATATATATTTTTTTTGGCCAAACAAGCAAAATGAGTTGCAACTCGATTGCTGCAGCAAGTTGCAAGTGGAAGTTGCAGCAATGCAAAAACTTATTTAATTAAGACTGCAAAAAGGCGCTGCGAAACTTTCGAGGCAGATGCTTCAATTCCATTTGTTGTTGTAGTTGATGCTGCTGCTGCTGCTGCTGCTGCTGCTGCTGCTAGTTGCATTAATGAGTTGCACGCACACACTCACACATACTCGAGTCGAACCGCATTCAAATCAAACTTTGCAATTGACATCAATGTCAAAAACAGAGACACAAATTTTCTTGTCTGCAACATTCGTCGAGTTCATTCACCCTGCCGCCCACTTTTTGGCTCTTGGGGGCGTAGCTGTGAACGACAGCATAATTTGGTTCGCTTTCGACCAGCAATTATCGCCAGTCTAAACGGCCAATTGGCCATTATAAAATGTCTGCTAATTACACATAAGCGAATATTCACCGTACTCACAAACAGCTCAACTGTCTGTTCGTTATGTGCGAATGTTTACTGTAGAAAATCAAAAGCAAGGAGATGAGTTAATTATAAGTTTCATGGAGTTTAATATTTCCTTTCTAGATATGTCATTATTTACGGCCAGACTTTGATGAAACTTTATTCTAAGAAACACAAATTAAGATCTTTTTTTTTTTTACTTATTTGTGTGTCATAACTTGATAATTATTCGGGGTTCGAATCACAATGTGATTCATTGCCAACTATAGAGAAGTTTTAATTTCTAATTTAAAAACTTTCGGATAATATTTACATTGATAATATTTTCATTTATCTGATTAGATTTTAATTTCCTTATAGTTAACTTCCTTAAGTTGTAACTGAAGATGTTTCTATATCAAGTTGAAAAATATGTATTATTAGCTATGCTACGAAAACTTAAGAACTTAGTCTTTAAATATAACACTTTTCTACCCATAAACTTATTACTTAACCCATTTATAACCTTAGCTATAACATTTATCTCACAAAATATTGTCTTTCTCAGCGTTCTGAATTCCTCAGTAATATAATACCATAATATTTCATCTATTCGAAATTCAATTCCAACTGCACAAATGCAAATGATCCAAAACATCTGTTTTTCTATCTAAAGAATTCGCCAGAAATGTGGTAAAAAATATATATTTTCTTTTAATATTTACAACAATTTTAAGCTACAAAACTTGTACTTATAACTAATAATATTTAAGTACAACTTTTATAATATAGAAAAAAGTATTGATAAGTTTTGACCTCAAAATTTCGGGTGAGTCAACTTGATAAAAGTTTCCCTCTATAAAATTTTATTATATCATGACTAAGTTAGTCAGGCAATATAAAAATGTACACTTTATATCAAATATAATAAAATTTTTGAGACAATGACTAACTTAAAACTACCCTAGATAAAAATTACTATAAAACAATGCTTAAGACTCTTAGAATACTTAGCTTTATAACAAAGTTAGTCACATAGTACAAAATTTGATTAGTTATATCAATTCAACAACTAATTTAAACACAATGTCTAGATGGACAGACAGCCAAGATACCCTGTTTAAGAGTTTTATAAAAAAAAAAGTTGTGTTCTATAAGAATTAAGAATATAGAAATTATTTAAGTCAAAGAACATAAAAATATATATACCACATATCAATTTTAATATCTTAATTAATGCAAAACATAAGTTTTGAGAAATATTTGTGAATGAGGTAGAAGCTGATTACCAATACGAAGTACCCGTCCATCAAAAGCTGACAAGTGGACAGAAATAGAACACAAATAGAAACACGAATATGAAATGAAATGATGAGCAATTTTTTTAATATGTTGTTAATGACGTAATTACCTCTAGACCTGGCCAATGGACGAGGAAAGGGGTGGGGGCAACCGGTGACATGCGAGAGAAGCAGCCGAAAATGTTGCCGTGGCGTGCCACACGACGTATACGTGACATTTTGGCCATGCCGCAGCCACGCCCCCCAGCTCCTACTCCCCTCGGCCACGCCCCTTCCAACAGAGTGTCTGTCATTTTGTGGGCGTTTGGCCAAATGAAAATCCGTGGCATGAGAGCAAAATAGATTTTGCCGTAGAAAAAAATGCTCAAGCGAAATATTTTGACACTCGGCGACAGCAGCTATCTAATTGTCGCTCTCTCTCTCTCTCTCTCTCAACCACTCTTCCTCTCTCTCTCTCTTTTTCGGTTTTTATTGGCTAAAAATAGAGGTTTAAAGTGCATCCAGCTGACGAAATTGATTGCTCGCCGCTGTTTTAAATGTCTTCCAAATGACGTCCAGAAATTTGCCAAAGGCGTCAACTCTGGCAGACAAATTGATGTCGGTTCAATAACGGCGCCGGTCACACTGTTTTTTGTCGGTCTTTGGCCTCACCTTTTGAGCTGTCAATGGCCACGAACAAAAGGATTTCGTGTGTGGCAGCATGCATCAGGATAATTGATAAGCCTGCGGCTTGTGGCCTCAACTTCCCAATTGGGGATTGATAAATGTCAATGGACACACACACACATACACACATACACACATGCACATTCACACACGCACATACACTGGCACACAATCGCATTAAATTTCAATAAAATGCAAAAATAATTAACGACAAATTTTGTTCGTAAATTTGCATAATCCTTGTTTTTTCCAACGCGGTTTACGTTACAGAGATTAGCAAAAGGATTAAAATACATATACACACATGCGTGTACATGTATTCAGTTATCTATATATATATTATGCAATATTAATCGAAATGCATTTAAAAGTAATTAAATGAAATTGCAAAACACTTTATAAAAAATGAAGCAAAGCAAATAAATCGAATATTAACAAAAGCATTGGCTTTGCTGCAAATAATTTAACAAATGTTTATATATATATATATATTATTTAAAATGCAGCGATATATTTGCATATACATAGAAACAAAATACGAATTTAAGACTTAACTTTAATTATCTGACAAATAAATTATAAAATTTTAACTAGATTTAAGCGTTGCAATTTATTTTCTAAATTTGTTTAATGATTTACACTAAGTGGATTTGTAAATTAGGTTTAATGAAATAGTGTAGATTACATACATGACTAAGCACAATTCAGTTGACTTATACTCGTATTTAAACTATATAAAAAAACAATATAATACAATCAATTGTTTAAGCTTTGCAACTATTTCGTATTTGTTCTTGCTTTATTCATACATTTATCACTTCTTTATGAGAATTTATTGTTGGGAAATACAAACGAAGTCTATAGATATTATCATTAATAGTTGAAAATCAAAGGAAAATTATGTAAAAGAAAATCGCATTTTTAACAAACTTGAATCTCTTTAATAATTTTTTTGTTGCCTTTTTTCTACGGACCATCAAACAGTCCTTCATTAAATGAAGTCAACCAGAAATCTTAAAATGAACATCATAAATACTTTTTTTTTATTGCTTTTTCAACATCTCGAGCGTTTACTGTGGCAACAGTGAAACACATTCTGATCAATCAACGCAGCCATTCGCACCCCTTTAACGTCTCAAGCATTTATTAGACAAGTCGTAAAATTGAAAAACCATCTAAGAAAATGATCCGAAAATAAAGAAAAGCTCAGCGGGTGTATTTAGCATTTAGCATATATTTTCCACAATCATTTTCCTATGCAAAACACGAATTTTTCACGCGCACATATTTTTTATTACCATAAAAAACTAATTTATGTTTTTCTTCTTTTTTTATCGCTAAGGGGGCGGCGCGAAAAGGAGGCGTGTCCATTAAGGGCGAGCAAGAAGAGCTGTTTGCCAAAAAAAAAAGGAGAAATTAGTCAACCAGTTGCATGTGAGTGGCCCAAAGCCACCGCCCCCCTCTCTGCCTCATCCCTCACCCTTTTGTTACTGCCCACCTGTTTTTTTTTAATGGTCCACACACACGACAAAGCTGCCTTTTGGCCAACTTGCGTGCCTGCTGGCCGTTTATCAGTTGGCCAAATCGCCACATGAACGAAACTTAATTAAAAATTACAAAATATATATATATAGTATATATATAGTATATATCTAGTATATATATTTAGAGTATATACATATATCTTATGTGTAAATCCTAATTACTCACAGCCATAGCAAACTTTCTAATTGATTTAGCCATCAGAAATTGAGCAGCCGCAAATAAAGCATTCGCCTGAACAAATAGAAAAACGGCTTCCACATGCGTAATTTGCTCGAAGGCGGCTTTAACTAATTACCGTTAGTCTGACTTCTAATTAACTGGTTAGAGCTAAAAGCAAACTAAACAAGTTCCTGTGTCGTCCAATAAATCCAACACTAAATTGCATAAGCGAGAGGCGCACGAATGATAATGAATGTGCAAAGTGAGCAGTCAGTAAAACGTTTAAGAATGAGGAGCGGAGAGAAAGATAACGAGTCTATATGAGAGAGTGAAGAGAATCTGTTAAACACTTATCAAGAATATAAAGCATATTAAAATAAAATAATATTTAATTCCAGCCAGTAAAACGTTTACGATTCAGAAAATGAGAGAAATATGAAGATACTATATTCTAGACTGCTATCTTAGCAATGATTTAATAAGAAGAGATATGTAACAAAATATTTCTTAATAAAATTCGAGCCAGTGTAACGTTCACGAATGTGGAGCATTGAGGGAATAGTAGATACTAATAGTAACTACATAATAATAGTAAGCAATATTTTTAAATAAATAGAGAAACGTGAACAATGCTCGAATGCAGTCAGTAAGACGTTAACGAATGAGAAAGTAAACAGCAGGTAATATTATTATCAGTACATAGACAGGAATACAATTTGTAGAGCACTTAAGAGAGTAATATTCTTAATGATTAGTGAAATATCATTACTTTATATTATATTAAATAATTATTATGATTATCAATATAATCTGCTATTCTTCGAGCAACTTCTCGCACCACCCTCGCAGTGAACTGCTCCCAGTTCCTAGTTGGATAAGTGTAATGAATTCTGATTACAATGTTTGCTGTCTGCTTCGATAACGGAAGTATTTTCTTTTTTATAATTTTCTTCTTTTTTGTTTTTGATACTTTATCAGAGATTCTATATGCATATGCATATACATATATAAATGTATTTGTGTGTGAATGTTTCTTATCGGACATTATATAAAGCTGATTAAATAACTTGATTTAACAGCTGATTAGAGAAACGAACACTTTGCATGTGGAACAGCTCTCGATTGTTGGCTCTGACGTTGCGGCTGGGTCAATGTTCTAATAAAAAGTTCAATTTAACTTGAATTAATTTCAATTGCACAGCAACAACAACAACAACAACAACGAGCAATAAATACAACAACGACAATCAGAAGCAGATGAAATGCCATTAAAATTGAGCGTGCGGGTCGAAGTCTTTCATTACTTTAAGCCGGTTCCCAAAGCACATGCAAAGGCAGTGAAGTTGGCATGTATATGGCCAGCAAGTGGGAAAAAGAGATGGAGAGAGTGTGAGAGAGAGGGAGACAGCAATCAGGCTTTCTACCAATTCTTGCGTAAAATATGTTTCGCTTTTTGTTTTTTATTATTATTTGTAATTCAATTGAAATGCAGTTTCATTTACATTTATGTTTCATTCCATTCGTTGCGATGCTGTAAAAATGTTTCATTTGTTTCATTTTCAACTGTCGACGTGTCAAAATATTTGCGATTAATTTAAATAAATTTTACTTTGATGGAATTCGCTTGTCTCTGCATCCCTCTTTCTCCCTTTCTGTTCCTTTCTCTTTCACCTTCTCTCTCTCTCCCTCTTTCAATATTTATTCAGCATTCCAAATGGGATTTTACGCATATTTTCAATATATTTATTTGGGCATTTTTCATGCTCTGTTTGCCACGTAAAATGTGCGAGAAAAAAACATTTTGTAAAAGATTTTTCGACTTTAAATATTTTTAATTTACAAGTTTTAAGGATTTGTTTTAAATGTTGCGCAACTAACGACAATTTATTTATGATAGGTGGGAAATTAAAAGATCAGTTTATTAGAAAATATAATTTTCATTTTAAATTAACTTTTAATTTATTTTATGACACTTTTAAATGCAATTTATTTCCAGGGCAACATTTAGAATAGTTTTATTTAATTACAATATTGGATAATTTAAAAAAATATATATTTTATTACATATTTCATATTATTTAATAGCAACAGAAGGTAATAAAAATATTAGCTTTATACGAAAAGCTTTCAATATTTTTTACAATTCTGAATTTAGGTTTTTGGATTATTTTTTTAGAATAACTAAATTGAATAATAACAATGTTTGTAAATTTTGGGTTTTCATATCAATATGTATATGTATATCTAAAATTATAAATAAGTAATTAAATTGCACAAAAAAGCCACTAAAAATGTAAATAAGCAATTACCGTTTATTTAACTCACAAAAATGTCAAATGAAACAATTAACAAACTGTAAATGCTTGTAAAACATTTACAAAACATTTTGTAAAACTTTCCATAAACAAAATCTAGAGAAACACTTCCCTAACTCTCCGGCTATTTGTTCAAAAATAAACAACAAATTTGGCTAAAAATAAAATGCCATAAAACGAATTTTATAAATAAATATATCAAATTATATTAAATGCTAGTTTAGGCAAACCGAAGAGGAAGAGAAAGAAAATTGTAGGCATCAAGTTTAATGTTTTGTTTACATCAAAAATTCCACATTTATTTTTTTTCTTTTCCATTTTTGTTTTGCTTGTAAATCAAGCGTAAATATAATTAATTTAAGCAAACAGTTTTTTATATTTATTTTTAATTTTAATGGTAAATTTAAATTTAATTGTTTGTATACGCACCACCAAAATTGTTGTTGTTGAGTTTTGTGGGTTGATTTATTAATTCGGCAATTTTGAGGCTGTTTTTTTTTACTTGCAATATTAAAATTTTTTAATATATTTTAGCAGATCTTTTAGCTGCTAATTTTAAATGTTGTTTTAATTAAGTTTTTTGTTTTGTTTTTTATTTTATGGCAAACATTTTGCTTCGAGTTAAGATTTCACTTTATGGCACTTTTGTTTATATCGTAGACATACATATAGATGTAAATAATGCTGTGTTATCGGCCGATTTATGGGACTAGCTTCAACGAGGTCAAAACTTTAGCTGCTAGACGAAACAAACAAACAATCGAAAAAAAGGAAAACAATAAATTTAACGGGCCACAGACAACAGACAACAACAACAACCACTTATAAAGGGGGTTGCTTAAGGGTTGTTGTTGTTGTCGCTGAGGGTGATTTTAGCAGCTCATCAAAACGAACAACAACAAGAACAACGACAACATCTTCATCTTTAAAAACCAAAATACGTTAAGAACACCAACATAAAAATAATATAACGTAACACACAAACACACACAGAGACGAGGTTAAGAGTTCAACTTGAAAGCAAACACTTTGACATTTAACTTGAAACGTCGCGAAGCGGCGACGTCAGCGGCGACGCGTACGTAGTTAAATGGAATTTGACTGTTACGCCGTTATTTCACCTAAAAATGTCGTTTACCGTTATGCCGGTGCTGGAGCTGCACACAACCTGCCGCGTTGAGTTTCGCACACGAAATGAGGTCAACGAGATACTACGTTACGCTTACGTTTTTTACGTTTCGCAAAAGCAAGGCAAAGCCCAACATGAAAGTAGCGCAAGGGCGCCACCTGCTTTGGGGTGGGTGTTCAAATGCACCACACAAAGAGAGTATGGGAGAGTTGAAGACGAGAGAGTGTGAGAGCGTGGCAGCGTGATTTCACGCTCTTAGGTTCCACACGCCGGCTTGGCTGCGTACCACACTCGATGGCGTTCGCTCTTTCTGTCCACTCTCTCTTCTCTTGTTGATGCGCCCGGGCAAGCGTAGCGTCTTTTGGCGGCTTTGATTATTACGTTACGTATACACTATGTTCATTACGAGTAGGTCGTGTAAGCAGCTGCTCGAAGCTGAAGGGGGAAGGTGGGGTGGGGGTCAGAGGTCGTTTGGGACTAGTCTATAATGTTGTTAAGCTTCTGGGTCAAAGGCACGTCGCACACAAAATGAAAATAAACTCTATTGATAAGCCATAAAATGCGAACCACCACACACAGTTTGAAACGCATTGCGCTCAGCATTTGCGTCACGGGCAGCACGCAAATTGCATTTAAGCCAAGTTCTTAGACTCTCAGCTGACAAGTTTTTTGGCCCAACGAGCACACAGAAACGAGATAAGAATTTTGTTAACGCTTTTAAGCATGTATCTGGGTCACAGCTGCTTATTTTTAGACTGCATTTCGCAGATAACAAAATTAACTTTTTGACAGCATCTTCGAATTAATTCCGGGCAACTTTTGTTATCAAATAGTTTACATTAATATAGAAACTTCTTAAGATCTGTAAACTGAAGCACGCTTCCTTAATAGATTGCAACAATTTTGATAACCTCTTGACTTTGTAAATGTTTTTACTGTAGATTCATTTATATTGTTCACATTTTCAACTAGTTCATAATACAGATTTACAAATACATACATTAAAAAAAACTTTTTGTTTTTATTTCAATTTGTATAAGAAAAATAAATACACTATTTATTTGAACTAGTTCTTTAAACATTATGTATATATTAAGTTTATTTTATTATTTAAGGCCTTGTTAGAAATCTATTAACTAGTTCCCTTATCATTCATTTATTTATTTCATTTTTTTAATAAGTTTTCAATCTTTATTATTTTCAATACTCATAATATAACTAATATTTTCTTTATATAATAAACACCTATACCTTAAGTAAAAAGTTTTACTACTATTTCAATCTATGTTTTCTGAACTGGTTCCACTTTAAAAACAAATCTCTAATTTTTATTTCAGTCACTTAAAATTTATAGTCTGACATTTTCTAAGAAACGAAATTTTAGATAACTTGTGAAAGATTCCGCCTTATAGAGGCGCTTAAAAGTGTTTTTAATTACAGTTTATTCCGATCACAAACTGTTTTTTGTAAAGCTCTTAAATAAAACCTTAAAAAGCAACCTTCAAAATTTTGTGTGTGAGGAAAATAAAAAATAAATTTAAACAATTTGAAACGCGTTTTCGAGCTGTGCAAAAAGTCGCATAAATAATAAAACTCGGCAGGTTTGAGAGCCATTGGTTAGCGCTACAAGTTTTTGGCGTAGTTTCGTAGTTTCTAATTGGAAATAAATAAACAAACAAAGACAACAAAAACAGCACAAAAAGAAACACACGCGCGCACAAAAAGCAAATAAATTAAACAAATAAATAAATAAGCGAGCGAATGAAAAAAATGGAGCACACAAAATTAATATTAAAAATAATTGTTGTTGTTTTTTTAGAGTGTTGATTTATGATGCTGCGGCAAAACGCGAACGAACGGAAGCGCTTCGCAGCAGCACGTAACAAAATATTATGACGTACAACAACAGCACACAACGTCACAAGTTTTGGAGCCACTTGTCTCGTGTGGAGGGAAAGAGAGCGAACGAGCGGGCGTACGTACGAACGAGCGTCTGGCAGAGCGCGACGCGTCAGACACGGCAAGCGTTCAATTGTGAACTGAGCAACGGCAGCGAACAACAGTTGCAGCGACGCGTTGCGACGTCAGCAATCGGCTTGCATTGGGCCGGCGCTGCTGCTGCTGTTGCTGCTACTGCTGCCGCTGCGCTGCTGTGGTGAATTTTAAGCTTACTACAAAAATCATTTCATTCAGTAAGCGCAACCGGCAAAGGTTTCGTTGTTCGTTGTTGTTGCTGTGCGCAATTTAAACAGCTGCGCAGCTTCGTTTACTTACGTCACTGCAGCGCTGGCAGTGCAGTCAGCAGCGGCAGCATAAAGTAAACAAAATAAAAACCAAATAAAACAACGGCGAAAAAAAAAAACAAAAAAAATGCTGACGCTGCTGCCGTTGCTGCTTTGTGGGGAAGTGTCAGAATAATAAATTATTTAAGCATTACAACAACAACAACAACAATCAGCAATTGCTCTGGCAGCATCCACACAGTCAGAAAGCATGAATCATCAGTCAGAGACCAATGTGTGCGTGGGCTGGGTGGGTGGAGGGGTGTAGCGGACAACGTGGTGGTTACGAGTCTGCTGTCTGCGAAGGCATCCACACAGCATACCCAATGCACATGTATGCGTATACGTATGCGTGTGCGTGTGCTAAAGGAATGCGCTACGAATGCCAATGCAAAGAGCGAAGAGCAAGAGAGCTAGCGCTAGGCTCTCTTCGTTTTGTGGGCGCTATGCATTGGCATCCACACACAAATGAAACTCACCACGAGCACGCGCCACTGGGCCAACGCGGCCGTTGGGACCAACAGCAGCAGCAGCAGCAGCACCGACAGAGCAACAACAACAACAACCACAAGAATAACAACAAACACAGCTGGCAAAAGAGAAGCGCGCATATTTTTGCTCTATTTTAAATTATTAATGAGCGGCTTGTTCAGTTATTAAAAGCTTGGGAATAACAACAGCAACAAAAATGTTTCGAAACGTGCAAACCTTCTCCCCAGGTGAGAAAGAGAGAGGGAGAGGCAGCGCTGTAAGTAAAGGGAACACAGGAACCGAAGTCGGAGCCGCAGGAAGCGAATTCCGCAAATTTGATTAGGAGACCTCCTGATGGCCGACGCTACCGCTGTTGCTGCTGCTGCTGCTGCTGCTACTTGGAGCTTTGGCCAATGGACATTTGTTGTGGTGGGGTCATAAAAAGATATGACCCCAAATACCGTAAAAGCAGCTAAACACGGGCACATAGGTTAGATTCGGGTACGAGTTTATGGCAATAATAAAAGAGAAAAGTAAATTAAATGAAAAACTCGATTTGCTGATTTGAAGTGCAATCAGCTTCATTTGGCGAACTTGTTCACATTTGAGCTCAAAAAAGCTGTTTGCCACACATGTGATTACGCAAAGGGAACTAGTTCTTAAAGTAAAGTTGGTTGAAAGTTGGGGTACGTTTTTTTAGTTACAGATTGCGTTTGAACTTGTTTTAAAAAGAACCAGTTCCGGAACTACTTCTTAAAGTAAAGATTTCAATGCTTCGTTGGGAAGTTTTCATTAAAATTGAACTTTTGAGACAGTTTTAACAGCAAGTTTTTTAATGTATGTAATGAGCTGGATCCAGTTCATGCATACATTCCCGCATATGAAGATCAAGTTATGTATATATATTTATTAAATTTTTAAATAGCTGAAATTCGAATTTCTGGTATTTCTCATCTAACCTGAACTTAAGTTGAACTAGTTCAACATAATCAATGAGTTTTATATATAGTTATAGCTTATTAAGTCCTAAAAGAAACTTCAAGCACAAGTTTGTGAAACAATGAATGATTCAGTTTCTTAACTTCTGGAATAAGACATACACATTAGATGTAAGCAATCAGGAACTAGTTCCAAACTGTAAATCTCCAAAGTAATTGCATTTTAATGTTCCTAATAGTAATGCCAAGAAACTTTTTACTTTAACTTTTGAATCAGATCGAAAGCAGAACCAATTGTTTGACAACTCATTTAGTTCATTTACAATAATAGTTTTGCTCCTTTACTAGTTCCACAAACTTCTTGTTTTTACAGTTAGGAACCCAGATCAAATGCCAAAGCGAACTATCATTCAATATTAATTTGAATAGGCAATGAACCGGAATTGGTTGACCGCTCCACAATTGAATGACCCTTGGAGCAAGTTCTTTAAAGTTCACACACGCACAAGTTCCGTTCACAGTCATTAATCTTTTCGTCAGTCAACCCCTCCAGGCAGCTAATCCCTCTAAGTCTTATCGTCCACCCTAATCACAGGCCGACTTTCCAAAACTTTTCTTTCAATTATGCGACCTTTTTTTCATGTTCCTCTGCTTCAATGTTTTTGTTGTTGTTCCCTACTTTACATTTTGACGCCCTGCGGGCCCAACCGCAGCTCCGCACCTGTACGAAATGTTTCCCGTCTGCACAGTGGCTGCCAAATGAATGTGGATGGGCGCAAGGTAAACAAATAAATTTGTAGTCATGCCTCGCCTGTTAAAACAAAGTGTTGCATTTGTTTAGGCGCAGGTGAGGCGCAGGTGAGAGGCAGGTGAGACGCACTCCAGCTAGCTCCCAAAGGGCAACCGCAACAACAACAACAAGAACAACTGCTAGACATTGCGTGCGAATTGGTTTTAACTTTTGCTTTTTATCTTCAATGTGCAACAGCACGAAAAAGCAAACGCAAAAAGGAAAATATTGCGAGTCCTTTGGGTCGCAGCACACGCCGCATTACGCATACGCCACGTGGTCCAGTGACAGACCCCCTAAACCTCACCCCTCCCACTCCCCCCCTCTCTTTGTGTACGTATTTAAATATGCATGCGTGTGTAAGTTGGGCCCCTCTTTATCCCTCCCCCCTTCCCATCATCACGTCGCAGCTCGGGGAGAAAATCTCACGTGAGTTTTTTGGGCTGAAAGAAAAACTTTTGCTCGACATTTTTCGTTTATCTGCTGGCAAATTTAATGGAAAACGACGTGTGTCGAAATACGCCCGTGCCACGCCTACCAAACAGACAAGCGTAACCCGCAAAGGTATTGAGCCTGACAATGAAAGACTAAGAAATACCCTTTAGAAATGATTGCAAAGTAGGAGAAGGTGAATTAGTAGTAGAATGTGAACTATCAGTTGAATGGTTTGGGTAATATTACTAGTAGTGGAAGTTGAGAGTATTTGAAATAGAAGCAATAATTAAAATAGTAGTAAATGTATAGAAGTAGTTAAAGTGGTCAAAGTAGTAGTATACTGGCAAGTAAAAGAAGTAAAAAATAATGAAGAAGAAAAAGTAGTAAAAGTAGAAATTAAGACAGTAAACGTAGTAGAACAGGAATTTAAATAGTAGTAGTATATCTACTACTACTTCTATTTATATAAGTAGTAAGACTAGGGTTCATTGTAGCAAGAGCAATAGTAACCTTATTACAACAAATGTAGTAAAAAAAGTAGTAGAAATGGTAGTAGCTGTGGTGTGAATTGTAGTTGTTTTTTTAAATAGGAGCAAAAATAGGAGTATTGAAAGGAAAAGCAAAATATGTTTAGTAAAAGGTAGAAACCGAAAAAAAAACAGAAGTAGGAGTAAGATAACTACTTTAAATTAAAAATAAGTAGTAGATTAATAGATAAAAATAATTGAGAAAGACAGAGAGAGGGAGCACATATTATATGCATTCATTTCGTATAATTAAAAGGTAGTAGATTGTAAGAGGTGGCCGACTCTAAAAAGGTAGCAGACTCTTAACTACCAATTTCTCTGTTTTAAGAAAATGATGACTGAAAACGTTTCATACATTTGTGTATCTGCACGAAAATCCCTTTCGAATCCTGCAAACAGGATATTTCTATCTTTTTTTTTTTTTTTTTTGGAGCATACGAAATGTGAATAAAGAAAATGAATTTATTGCAAATCGAAATGGATTAAGGAAGGAAACTAAAGTCGGAGCAGATGAAGCCACAAATGGGCACTGGGAAAAGGGATGGGGATGCGAAAGGGGAGGGGGGAGTTAAGGGCAATTGTAGGCGTGGCCGATTGGCACTTTTCTGGGCGTCTGCTTTGCGATGTCCGCACTTAATTGACTTTTGAAGCGATGCCCCAAATTTGTTTGCCCCTTCGACACACACAAACATACGCACACACACGCACTCAAACTCACTCTTCCACACACGCACACATGCACGAAAGCATTTAAATAATAAATGCGGCAAAAGTTTATTAAGCTCGAAGGCCATAATCAAAGTTGCCTGCGAGCATAATGAAAACATTTACAAAATGTTTGCTCGTAAAATCAATAGACCCAAATAACTGAAATTGGAACAGAACTATATCTGTATATACATAACTATATATCTATATATCTATATATGGATGTATATAGTGGAGGCAGCTGCTGCAACATCCACTTAATTGAGTCTCATGCCACACAATTTTCTTCTTCTAACGATTTTGTCACACTTATAAAACTGAACTGGTTCATTTTGTGGAACCACTCTGCAGTCACACACTCTCTGCCTCTCTCTTCTCTCTCCCCATCTTTCTCTTTGCTACTTTTCTAATTGCAGTTCTCGCATTTTTGCTAATGATGCGCATTAACTTGGTATTAAAAGTTGCCCGACTAAAGAGCGGGAGGCGGCGGCGTCGGTGGCGGGGGCGTGGCCACGTCTAGCTACAACAAATATGGCCAAACAATTGCAAACAAACCACAGCGTTGCCGGATTTTGTTTGCTTACAAGCGCTGGCAACGCCAAAAACGCAAAAACCACAGAAATCATAATTCAAGCGAACAAACATGCTTGTTTAAATGTGTGCGTGTGTGTCTGTCTGTGTGTGCGTGTGTGTGTGTGTGTGTGTGCGTGTGTGTGTGTGTGTCTGTGTGTTTAGTGTTTGCGGTTTACTTGCAACTGAGAAGCTGCGGTTGCAGTTTGGCAAGCATTGAATGTGTATCAGCGAGCACCCATTTAAACGAAATTATCTGCAAGCTAATTAATCCTAATTAAGTTAGTTATGTAAATTATAATTTAACATGATTGCATTTATAAATTAGCAATTTCTTTAATACCTTATAAAATATACTTTCTTAAGTCTCCTACTTCTTCACTTGGCTCTATGATCTATCTTTGACTAAATGTACATATATCTCAGCCTATACAAATATTTTCTATATATTTAGTTTAGTATTAGTGAAAATAATTATTATTCTAGTATACCAATAATTTCTATCTATATATGATATAATCATTTCTTAACTGAAACCTTTTGTCTAAGTTTTGACAATACACATATGTTACCCTGTAATTCAAGTCTTGTCTAAGCTTAGACCTCCCCACTGGCAACATTTACTGAGTAATTCGAACTCTATGACAAATTTTGATGACTCACTTTCGAAGATCTTCTAGCGAAGAATTCATTAAAATATTATTTGAATTATTTCTTAATTAAATTAAGAATTTCTTCAGTCAAAATTAGTTCTCACACAATTTTTTTAAAACTATTTTCAAACTTTTTTAAAAAAAAACATATTTTGCCTTTTATTGATTTCTCTATAAAATTTGGGCACAACTTAATCATCCCGAATATTTGTGCAAATCCAATCAAATCATTTTTAAGACCCTTCAGCTACAGCAACAACAAAAAAGAAAAATAATAACAACAACAGCAACAATGAAAGAGAACAAGTTCATTAATCAAGCAAACGACTCAAGGCAACAAATTCTAAGAAAATTCTTGTGTATACAAATAAATTTTTAATGTGCAACACTTCCCGTTCAAAAACTGAGAAGCCGAGAAGTGAGTGACCCACAGCACAGAGAAACAGCCGGAGATAACTAACACCAACAACAACACCAACAACCACTTCAACAACAAAAGCAACAACATGTGCAGAAACTACAAAACAGCATTTGCAGCTAATAAATTTCATAACTTGAAACTCACTGATATTTATTTTCATATACTTTGGCTTGCAGCAACAAAAATTGCAGCTGCTCGACTAGCTGATACCCTGTAAGTTCAGTAAATCAAGCTTTAAACTAAATATGGGTGGATTTAACGACGACTTTCATTCAAATATGAATTTCACACATATTATAAAATGCTGCTCGACTCGCTGATACCCTGTAAGTGCATCGGTTTTAAATAAAAACTAAATTTGAGCAAGAAATTTGAAAGAAACACATTTAAAGAAGAATCTAACTTAGCATAGCGTGCATTTAGCTAATGCTCGACTTGCTAATACCCTGTAAGTGACACAGAGTAAACTTAAAACGAAATATGGAAATTAAACGAAATTTCTGTTGCAGATAAAGCAGCACATCACAACAAGAATTAAGATAATGATAGCCTACTTGATACCCTGTATCTATATCTTAGAGATGAACAAATTAATGCGCCAATTTATTGATTAATTACCAAACTAATAAATTCAAAGCTAGCTTCTTCTAGTTATACTCAGACTCAGATACACCCGACTACACCAACTCTGTAATGACAGGGTATTGCAAACAACTACAAGATACACAACAAATAGACAGAAAAGCAAAGTTGCAAACCTCACTTCTAAAACAGTTTCGACCAAAAGATGCACAAAAAGATTTGCGGCCTGGTTGAAAGTAAATTCTTGGGGCGTGGCAGGAATAAAGGGCTGCATTTTTATGAGCTCCATGCTGGCAGTAATATAAACACAAGAAGAAGAATAACCAACAAACGGAGTTTGTTGTTGAGAGTGTTTTTGGCCAAGTTGCGGGCGGATTCAAGGTTTGGATTTATCAAGAGGCTCAGATTTTGGTTTTTGGCCAAAAGCTAATTGTCTAATTATGCAAAACGAGTGACTGCTCGCTCCTTTAACACTGTCCAACAAAAGTTGTGCGGCAATTAGCCTTATTGAATTGAAAGTCAAAAACAAGTTAAGAGCCAAAATGAGTTTTGGACCAAATTATTTTTAGCCGCTGGCAATACGGAAAACTATTCTCGAAGAGTGGCAATTAAAATACTTGAGACGTCTTTTTGACACTTTGCACACAGCGGAAGCTGCGGCTGACCGGTTCCCAGTTCCCGTTCCCAGTTCCAAAATCCAGTTCCAGTTCCAGTTCCCGCTCCAGTTCTAGTACTCCACACTTTCCGTTCCATTCGGCATGCAAATGATTTCCGTTCTGTTCGCTTTTTATGCAAATTCAAATTGAAATACAAAGTTCACAGCTTCGCCCCCAACTTTATGTATGAGAATCTTCGCTCACACACATGTTGCAAGGGGGAGCCTATATACCCTGCACAACCCCATCCCCTCCCCCTCCCCCGCTTCCATTAAACATTTGTGCATGCATTTTGTTTGTTTTTTGCTTTCAGTTCATTTCGACTCGTTCTCACGACGCATTTTGATGACTCAAAAAAGAAACAACAAAAAATATGTTTATCGCGTGTTTTTCGAGGGTATTTTACATTTTATGCCCTGGTTTGGCTCTTTTATATACGACCCCTCGATCTTTTTTTATTTCCATTTTCAATTTGGAAAAAAGTGCAGTAAATTGAATAAAAACGTTATCCAAAAAAAAAAAAAAAACCGGAAGTTTGTGCTTTTGGATCTCTAAACGGCAATTCGAATTCTAAGTGGACGTCGAAATTTGATGAGATTATTCGTGCTTTTGTTTACAGTTGAAGCTGTTCAATGGGTGTGTAATCCGATTTAGTTCATAACATGTAAATCAGATAAAACTAGCAGTGGAAATGGAAAATCTGTTGCCTTTTTATAAGTGAAATGATATTTTTTAAAATATCGCAATAAATGTAACATTATTTTTAATTGACAATCAAACTGAAGATATGAACGAGATAAGTTATAAGCTAAATGATCTGGATCATATAAATCGGTACAGCTCATTGTAATAGATTTTCTAAGGAAAGACATAAGTTTTAAGTTTATCTCTTGAAATCGATAATTTGAACAGCGTCAGAAATTTTATTTTAAATCTTACTTTTATAACATTCAATTAAACTTATTAATTTAGGATTCTTAATTATATGGGAGTGTATATATATATGTATATGTATATTTTTTAACATTAACTTATAAAAATATATTTTTTGTTAAATTAAACCGAATTCTGAACAATTTTTAATAATGAATGAATGATTAAGCTTAGTAACTGGAACAGTGGCTATCAAAAGTCTGTGTACAATACCCATACAATTTTTTTTGTCTTGTATTAAACATATTTATTATTTATATATAGTATATAGATATATATATATATGTAACTAAATATATTTATATATATATATATATATATTTTTTTTTTAAAGTTCACTTTAAAGTTTTGCTTAATTAGAACCTGTAAACTTTTTCGGTTTTTGGTCTTTAGCAAAATGCAAAAGTTGGCAACAATTGTGGCACTTGTCTTACGCATTTGCCACTTCGGGCCTTAATTAAATAGAATGCAATTTAAAACCGTTCATTGTTGTTATTGTTATTGTTGTTGTTGTTCGCATTGCTGCCTTTCAGCTTGTCGTATTACATGAATATCCACCGCTCTCCCTCACATTCCCTCTCCCTCCCTCTGGCCGTTCTTCTGTTTCGCTCTCTCGCACTCTTAGCTCCCGCACAAGAGGCTGAAAAACGACACCCACAACGCATGTGTAGGTGTGCGTGTATTGCATGGCAGCCAACCATCAACTACAACAACAACAACAACAACAAGAACACAGCCATAAGGATGCATGCGAAGTGGAAGTTAAGCGCCTGCCGCTGCCATTTTCTTGACTTTATAACAGACGAAGACGTCGAGACGTTGCGTCGCGGCTCACACATGAGCTGATTACGAGGGGCACGTCTTCAACCCCGCCCCCTCCCCCACCCGCTTTCACCATTTGCACCACCTCCCTCTACCCCTCCGCTTGTCAACAACTTGCGCGGTCGTTTAACTTTTGAGTCGTCGGCGATTAAATGCAGAATTCTTTTGGACTCTCGCGCCATTCGCTGCTCTGCTTCTTATCATGTGTTTACTACACTGTAAAAAATTGCACTAAGCGCATTAATTGAATTGTAATTGCAGAGGCAGACACACACACACATACACACATACACACACACACACACATTTTCTGTGGCATTCGAGTGCTTTGCCACAGCCCACCTTAAAGGACGCTGAAGGTGAACAACTTGCAGCTGTTCTAGAGAAAGGGGAGGGGCGGGGCAGGACGGTTGGTTGCAAGCAGGAGGCGTGTCTTAACTGGTTCGTAACCAGTTGTTGGCCCACTCGCACATTCAGCTAGATTAGAACGTGTGGCAAGTTGCGCTCGCGGACAGCGAACATAAATTCGCGTCACTCATACGACACGTGGGCCGCATTGCAAACTCTGATTCGAATGTGGTTTCTTTCTCTTTTGCTGCTGTTCTGCTTTGCTTTGCTTTGTTTTTTTTTTTCAATTATTTTTTGTGCTTCGCCTTTGCATGTTGCATGTTGCAGTTGTGGCACGTTGTGTGTGTGTGTGTACCACAATCAATTTATTGCTCAGCGCCCGTTTGTGCCCTCGCCACATTACTTACGCTTTTTATTGGCCACTCGCCACGCCCCTGCGCCTCGTCCACCGCCCACATCGTTTAAGCCATTTAACCCTTTTGTGTATTCGCAATTGCAATGCCTTTTAATTTTCTTGCCGACTGCCTGCCGCAGAAGCTACCAGGCAAGACCCCATTTTCCCGCCCATCTTCGCCTCCTACAACTCCTGCTCCAGCTTCTTTTGCTCCCATTTGGTCTGCATTCCTTTCCAGCAGTCTGGGCCATTTATGGCTGCAGCAGCTCAACCCATTAAATTTCTGACATAATTGAGCTGTCGCAATTTACAACATCATGTTGGCTCCCAAATGGGGAAAAGCTGCAGGGCTTTTTAATTAGCCTCGCAATCGGGGGGAGTTTCCATAGAAATCGATGCACATAAGTGAAGAAGATCCATGTGCACAAATGATGGCCAAAATTTATTTGCTGTGGAATTGGTTAAGCTTTTGACTGTTATGTAAAAGTTAAATCAAGGAAGAGTTCATTGTTTAATTCATGAAATTAAATATTCTACATATGTTTTTATTTACTAAATTTAAGCGCAATATGAAACTAAAGAACAAGTAAGAAAACTCTCTCTGCTCAATGGCTATTACTCTTAAGATGTAGGCGCTATGACCGAAAAACTAAAACTTTTCATCGATAACAAGCAAACGAAAAGAGTTATCGGTCTTCCGGAACAAACTAGATATAAGTATGCTATACGAGAGCCTACATGTAAAATGACAAATCTTGAGCTTATTCTGTTGCTCAGATCGACGCTTTCATACATACGAACAGAAGGACAGACATGGCTAAATATTCTTCTATGGTGTCGGCCACGCCTTCTTCTGCTGCTTACATAGACTTTTACAATAACCTATTTTAAATGGGTACAGGGTATAAACATCGTATCATCTATGCTTAAATTCATGTTAATCAGAATTATTTTGACAAGCTTGGGAGAACTTTTGGTACACCGAGAGAAATCCTTCACAATAAGTTTCTGAATTATAAAAATCTGAATCTTATCTAAAATCTAGCACTGAGAACTGCATTCACAGTGAAATCTCTGCTTTGTCAACTTTTTCTTCATTTGAGTCGTATCTTTGACAATTACATGTCTAATTAGTAAATAATTATAATTCCCGTTACATCACAAATGTAACAAGAGTCAACTTTATAATTTGCACTCAAAAGCAAACACAAAAGAGAGCGCAAACAGTGTTTCTCCTCCCTCGCCACACACTCACACATGCTGAAAGCTGAAAGCTGATGCTCGCCTAACTGTAACTAGACGAAAGAGCGACACAAAGCGCATGTAAACAGAACCCACAAAGCGAAGCTGCCAAACAACAGCAACAACAGCAGAAAAAACAACAGCGAAGCTGTAAAGTTACATAATAAAACTAATAATAATTATCAACGCCATTGTCAAGGCATCAAAAAGGAAACCGAAACCGAAACCGAAAGCAGAGAACGAGAGCAGTGTGAGCGAGCGAGAGGGGGCATGAGGGAGAATGAGAGAGGGTGAAGCGAGAGAGCTGAACAAACAAGGCGACAAAAAACTTTGGCATTTTGTTATTGTTTTTGGTTGGTTCTGGCTGCTGCCTGACATGACTTTACTTCTCACTCTAGTTGTTGTTGTTGTTGTTGTCGTTGTTGTTGTTGTTGCCACCCCTGCTTTTAGTCAGTTTGCTAGTTGGCATCTGGCAGCTCACATACACACACACACACACACACTGAAATGACGGCGAGCGGTAAATGCGCGTTTGACATTGCGATGCCCGTTGCGAGGCTGATGGCCACCAAAGCTGCCATTTTCTATCCCATACAAACAACAGTTACAACAACAAACACATGCAAGCCAAAATGGTCGCCAGGACAATAAAATGGCATAATGAAAGTTTTGCAGCCTGAAAGTCCGGCTGTCTGACAGTCCGGCAACACTGGCACTCCTCATCATCCCGGCCGAGAGTTATAAATGGTGTTTAATGGGTTTGTTGACTGGTCTGTTTGGCTGGTTTTTGGGCTTGGGTGGTTGGTTTGTTCATGGTTTTGGTCATGGCTCGTTATGGGCCACGCTTTATGGCCGTTTCAAGCACTTTTTCACTCAACTACATCATGATGTATGCATGTCCTTGAAACAAGAAACGTTCGAAATGCCAGACAATTGTCAGCATATCCATAAAGCTTACCATCTCCATTTGCCATTAGTTGATTAGAGTGAAGTTTTTCATGGAATGATTCTGCAATGGGAACTCAAATTGTTCGACACTCACCTGTAATAAAAGAGCAGAAAAAACATTCATTAAAATTTGCAATTAGTTTGTACATATTTATTATATATTAATATCATAGTTTTGTTGAGAGCAGATTTTAATTTAATTTGTGTTATGAAAATAGTTTCTGTGAATTACACTTGTCGAAATAGTTGTTTAACTTCATCAAATAAAGTTTTTCAAATTTTGCACTTAGTGAAAATTCTATTAAAGTTGTGTTCAAAAAGTTGATAACAATTTAATAAAGTTAAGTAAAACTTTTCAGTAAAGTACTTTAAGAGTATAAAAATAAAATCTAAGCAAAAGTTTTTGAGATGCTATCGAAATAAAAGCATATAATAAAGCCTATGTATAAAAAAATTTTATATACTACAGTTATACTATATAAAATTTATTAGTTTACGCAATTCCTGAATTCCTAAAGAAAACAATTATATTTTCCCATTTACTGTAGGCTAAACACTTACACAAACAAAACATTCTAGATCCTAACTGTATTTTAATTGAATTCGAACTAGTTCTTTTTCATTTTAAATTCCTTCGATAAGCAATCAGAATTTTAAGCTGTTTGTAGCCCAATTTGCAGTTTAAATATCCTAAATATTCAATTGCAAAAGAAAATCTATTTAAAAAACAATTCAAATGCACATTTAGCCACATAGAAGAAGAAGAAGGTTTCTATGATAGTCAATTATTTGCATTCCACATGAAATTGCGATTCAGATCGATTGCAAGTTAAGGCTGCAATTAGTGGGCGTGACTGCAATGGACAGATACAATAATCTGGTCTACAATTATGCGCATAAGATTCTAGAGATATTTTATAATTTCTCCTTTCACGTATTTCAAGTCCTGGCCATAAATTTCTGCATTGCGGCCACAATTTGTATGAATATTTTGCCAGTAAATTTGCATATCATAATTGTGAATTGTGAATTGTGTTGGCCTATCCCAATACTATGTATATATATGCATATAGCTGTTCCACTCTGCCCCCCTTTCTCCACTTCTGATGCCTTTTGTATGCCGCATTCAATCAGCTTCGTTGGCTGACGTTGATGACTTTCAGCGTGCCTCTTCTCGCTTTTATCACTCTGCTTGCCTCTCTTTTCCACTCTTTCACACACACACACATAAATATATTGTGACTCACTGAGCCACTGACAGAGGCGTGGACAGCGGGAGGAGAAGAGCGGGACGGCAGCTTAGACGAGTTTCCCCGCCAGCTGCTGCTGTCAGTCGACGTTGGCTTTGTTTGCCCTGCGGCAAGGCTAATGTCAAGGTTGACTCAGCTGTCGCAGCATGTCGAGGCCTGCGGCCCATCCGCTCGGATTTGGATTCGTGTTGCATTCGAAATGGATTATAATTGAGTTGAGTTGCCGCTACATTCCGGCTTTAACCCATTGTTGCATGCAGTGCTCGCTTTAAGCCCATCGACAATGAAAGCTTTTTCTGCTAATTTTTAGTAGCCCTATTAAAAAAATAATTTCATATCTTTGAGTGCTGAAAATATTTGATAAATATAAAAATTAATTATATAAACAAAAAAAAAAAAAACAGTAATAACATAACAAAAGGTCAATATTATATCGATTATAATGTGAAAATGGATAACTTTAAAAACTTACACTCAAAAATAAGCTAATGTGAAAATAAAGCATAACTAAAAATGAAATATGAATCAAGAGCCAACTAAAATCATTTACACAAGGGTTAAGCCAACTAAATTGACTTCAAATACATTTAAAAAGCAATCAAACGCAGCTGGAAAACTAATTAAATCAAGATCTTTGCATCATTTTTGAAAATCAAAACCCAACAGAGTAAAGCCTAAAGTTAAAAAAAAGGGTAAAATATTTGAATTAAATGCAACTGGTTTGGACATTTGGTTTGCATGCATGCATCAAATATTAAGGCCAACACTCAGAGCGGGGGTAAAAGGAAATTGGCTTCAAGTTGAAGACACGAAGAGCTGCAAACCCACCAAACTTTTGTGGCAGTGTATGCCATAGCTTGTTAACCCCAATTAGTATGCAGTTGTGTGGCCAACTTTATAATATATATATATTTATATGTATATATTTATATATATATATTTATATATATATATTTATATATATATATGTATATATATATATGTGATATATATATAATACTCTGATTGAGTGCTGAAGAGTCAGCAACAAGCTGCAACTGAAACTCTTTCCTTTGGTCATGCCACACATGTTAATTAAAACTGAAAAAAACTAACCAACACACATACACACTTATACATATATATTTTTATAGATTGCATTTGTGTTGAGTGTTTACCCCGCTTATCAGAGAGCTTAAAAAGTTGGTTGCTTGGGATCCGCTCATCTAGCATCATTTGCTGACTGCCTTTTCTTTCACTTCAATTAGTGGTTTCCATGATGTGCATGGCAGCCGGCTCTTGAGATTTATATCACACACACACACCGTTGCATACGTGTGTGTGCAACATGCCTGTCTTGGCACACCGCGTGTTGCATGTCTGTGCTGCGAAGGATTAAATTGTATGCCTCGTCTGCCACAACACTCACTCTCACACAAACACACACTCTCACACAAACACACACTCTCCCTCACACACACACACTTAAATGGAGACCAGTTAGCAGCCCGTTCATCAACGTCTTCTTCTTCTTCTTCTTCTTCTTCTGGGCCAACTCCAAAGTTTCGTCTGCGGCTTCTGGCTCCCATCTTCGAGTTATTCTGCTCTGAGGTTTTCTGGCAGCAGGTGCTAAATTTCGGATAGACAAAGTGTCAAATTGGTAATGCAAAATAGTTCGCTGTGGCTAAAGACTGACTGCCGACCTGCGTATGACATGTGGCAGATGAACAAGAAGAAGAAGAAGCACCAGCAACTTCTACCGACGATACTTTGGTTTATTATGACACGCAATTTGGTTGCACATGTTGCAATGCGCTACAATTAGAGTATATTTAATTTAATACTGAGTGTGTCACATATGTCACATACAATCAGGATCATTATATACTTTAGTGTATATGTGTTGTATATTAGCTGTTTTTTTGCTGGTGTATGTTATGCAATTTGATAGAAAATGTTGTATATAGCCAACACTGCCAATATTATCATTTAAATAGGCATTATGTCAGATATTGTACACCCCTTAAGTATATATATATTCATGATCAATTTATACTAGGTGACCGTTTTTCTAGATTATATAATCTCACAATTTAAAAGTTATAATAATAATAATGCTATTACAAACACATAAAGTTTGAATGAACTTGAAATTAAAAAAAAAAAACCGCAAGCCTGTATTATGAGTAGTTTTTTTTTTTTATATATTATAGGTACATATACAGTTATATACACTCTCTTATTAGGAGTTTTAATAATCAAATGTCCCTCAAATTAGAGAAAATAATTATGATATAACTACATAGATTTTCTATAATCTATTTAATACTGTAGAATTTCTTTGTTAGTATTGCTGTTTGAAATAGAAAATAACATGATTGTATTCCTGATAGATTACGATATTATATAGCCGTCATGTTAATATATTGTGAAACAGAGATATTTAGTTACCCCACCAGCATACCCATTTGTGCCTGCGTAAAGGGTATTCAAAGTTTGGCAAGCCCAAGGACAACTCCATGCTACTGTCGGTTGTTGTTTTTGCTGTTGTCTAAAAGGATTTGGAGGCCAAGGAATCGTCTGCATGTGTGTGCATGTGCGTGTGTGTGTGTGTGTGTGTTTGTGTTTTGCTGATTGTGCCTGGGTGAGTGGCATCCTGTGTGCTGGTTGGTTAGTTAGTCACTCGGCTGCTTTCCAGCTGTCATGCATATGAAAGTAGGTCGTAAATCTTCAACACTCGCTTGTTACACAATTGTTGCAGTTGCAGTTGCAGTTGTTGCCGCCACAGCTGTTGCATATTTGATGGAGACGAGTCTGCAGCAAGAGCTCACTGCACATTGCCTTTTGATTAATAACTGCAAATTGCTGTAATAGATCGAGTGATTTTCATTGCCGAGATTTTGCTTGGCTGTCAGTCATAACTCACACACCTGCGGAAATTTGAATTTTCAATCATGTGTGCACAGGTAAGAGACGACGGCTTCCATGCCATCTAATTAAGTGTGTCTGCTAGCCAGGTAACCAGCTAATGGCTATATATGAACTGTAATTCATATTCATACACACACACATACATATATGTACATTTTCTCATATGCAATTATCTCGAGTGCATTTGCTAAATGCTAATGTATGTGCAACACGATTTTATCTGCTTCATTTTGTTGCACATATATTATTCTATACTCAAGTTTTTACCATTTAATGTTTTCTTTTCATTTGCGTATATATTTTAGTTTTTACTCACACGGGAGTTAAGTTTATATTCTCTTTTACTCTCACTCTTTTCTCTCTTTCTTTCGTTTCCCTCACCTCTTCTTTAATTCGTTGCTTTGCTTGCATTACATTTAAACCCAATTGCCTTACTTTTTCTCTATCTCTATCTACAACAAACCTCAATATTATCCTGATTATATTTTTTTGCAATTTTTATCTTCGTCTTATTAATTCGATATTTCGTTTTATTAATTCCATATTTCATCTTTCTCTATAAATCCTATAGTTATTCTCTTCGCTATTTTTGTATCTCTTTCTTCTTTTCTCAGCATTAATTAATTTTTGTCTAAGTCTTTCGTTTCTCTTTACATATACCTGCCTCTTTTTTTAATGTATTTATCTTTCTCTCTCTCTCTCTCTCTCTCTCTCTCTCTCTCTCTCTCTCTCTCTCTCTCTCTCTCTCTCTCTCTCTCTCTCTCTCTCTCTCTCTCTGTTTCTCTCTGTTTCTCTCTGTTTCTCTCTGTTTCTCTCTGTTTCTCTCTGTTTCTCTCCCTTTCTCTCTCTCTCTTACTATCTGTGCCAAGTGAAGTTCCTAACATTATTTTGATTTAAGACAGCATAACAATAATAACCATTTCTATATGTCACCCTCTATCTATATCTACATCCTCTTAACTTTCTGGCATATCTCACCTTATCAAATTGCCTGTTAGTCATGTTTTACAACATGGATCGACTTTTTCGTGCCACTTCGATTGCCACTTAACCAACTTAAATTTCATTTAGCGACAATAATAACTATGTTAGCTTTGTGTTAGCTAATGTTGCAGCAATCGAGCCTCCCCATTAACCTGGCTCACATTTCAGGCCCAAACCCTTTATCCCCTTTACGTAATTAGTTTTGTTTTTGCAGCTGTCACACAATTTGCCTTTTGGGCTACATTGCCAACAATTTACAACCTCCAACACTCCAATTCTCCCCCTCTCTCTCTCTCTTTCTCTCTGTCTCTCTCTCTCTCTTTCTCTCTGTCTCTATTTCTCTCTTGCTGTCTCTTTCTGTGTGCACAATTTTAATTGAATAAAGTGCACTTTGAGGCCCGCAGGCACCTAACAAGCCCCCATCTAACAGCCCCTAAGCCCAACCCCTTGTCCTTCTCTTAATTCTTCTTCCTCTTTATATGGACTTGTCACACTTTCATTGTGAAATGTTTGGCCTCTAAAAGTAGGCGTTCGAGTGGGCGTGTCATGCTGGTCAGAGCAGCGTGTGACAAGCATTTGGCTGTCATAAAAGTGCGCCAATAACCCACTGCACTTTATAACCCCTACAAAGAAGAAGAAGAACGAGACTTCCTCACTCAGTTAAGACAGGGTATAGCTTTAAGCAGTGAGTGTGCGAGTGTGTGTGTTTGTGGGTGTGTGTGTGTGTGTGTTGGCCTTTGACTCACTTGTATGCTGGCCCCCATTCATTTTTGTTAATTTATGGCCAAGACAGCGCTTAAAGTGGGCGGCCGAGGGGGCGTGGCAGGGCCGTTGCACGTCGCAAGTGGCGATGCTTAAAACTTTGTGCTACGTGACTCGGCAAATGAGCAGGGTTGGGGATGAGCGGGGGCAATGGAGGGGATGGACAGACATTTAGCTCAATACGTGGCTCAATACCCACGCACGCACACACACACACACACACACTCACACGACAGCTTCTTCTGCCTGCCTAATTTCTTGCTCAGCAGCATCTTTCAGCACACACACAGACACTCGATTGTGCTGCACACACATACATCTACATAAAAATCAGGTCATGTTCTCGCTGCTCAAAGTAATGGAATTTGTAATGCGTTACTCCCACCCCATGCCCCTTCTCCTTCTTCCATCACCCACTCTCCCACCCTTTCTCCTTCCCCTGCCATCCACCTGACTGGCTCCACTTTGTTGGAGCTGCTCAACCAAGTTCTTTGCCGCGGAATGTCGTTTTGTGTGCTCGTCTTTTGGTCTTGCTTGTGCTTTCTCCCCCCTCACCCACTTCTCCCCTTCTCGCGACTCCCCTTCAGCCCACAAATTAACTTCAGCGCATCCCTTTTTAAAGGGGAGCCAAGTTCTGCTCCTTGGCTGTCAATGTCTTGACTCAAGTGGCAGACATCGAAACTGGAGCCGGGGCTGGCTCCACGTTGCGCTTGTTTGCCCCATTATTAAGAATCTTTGTTGGCGCTCCATGTGTTTCAGCCAGCTTTTCGCTGCAAATGTATTCAATTAGTTAATTGAGAAAAATTATATCATTAGGCCAAAAAGGGAGGCTGGAGAGCGAGCGAAGGATTCTTTAACTGGATGGGAGGAGGCGAAAGACAGGTGGGAGGCAGCCAGCCTGCAGGCGTTGCCTGTGGGCAGCTTCCACTCTGTCTTTTATTCAGGTTTATTAAAATTAATAATTGCCTTGCCAAGTCATTGGGTGGGCAGGTGCAAAAGGTGTGTGTGTATACACGTAGACAGCGCCCCAAGGGATACGACAGAGCAAAGAACAGGTGGGCAGGTGAAGCAGGTGGGCAGCTGCTCAGGTGGCCAATCATAATGATGGAGTTAAGTTTTCATTTGCTCTGCTTTTAAACTACGTCAACCTATGAATATTTAAGCCCAAATTATACAAAAAAAATAAGTTTTAATTTGCAGTCCTAATTTGGGCCAAAGTTAATTTTTTTTGAAGATTTATTTGAGTGGGATAAAATTTAATTTATAATCAAATTTGAATAAGCATATAAAAGGGTTTTCAAGTGAAAAAGGGTCAAGGGTCAGGAATTTAAGTTAACTTTGAGAGGCTGCAAGTGAAGTCGGATTGATTTGTGAGGCTCAATTGCTCCCAATTTAAATTCATATTTATTTTAAATTTAATATATATGTATCTAAATGTTTTGCAAAAATTTAAAATAATAATAATTTGCAGAAATAATTTATTTTCTTCTCTCTCTTCTCATCCAAAGGAGAAATAAATATTTTAGTTATCATATTTTCATATTTGTTTTATTTTAAATTATAGTTTCTCACACATATATTTTTACAAAACATTTCCATTGCTCTTCAATTAATCCACACAAAATTCTAGCAAAATTTTCTATCCTGTCATCGCAAATTAATTCAATTGGGCGTCTATTAAAATCTACGCTCTATAGCTATAATCCGATTAAATTCAATTGAGCAAACATTTCCACCGACATACAGACACATTTACTCGTATATATAGATATATGCATACATATATATGGGTCATATCAGATGCTGTTGCAAAAGTTTTCAAGTGCTTGGCGAAACTTCCGCGAAAACAAAGCACAAAAAAATAGAAAAGAAGGCAAAAAAATAAAGCAAACTCTTGATTGCCGATTGGCAACAAGGCGGACACAAACAGCGTTTGGAGCGACGGCCACGCCCACTGTGCAACATCGATATTGGGGCGGCAAGCAGAGCAAAGTGGCTGCCACTTCCCCATTCCGCAGGATTTGCACTTTTCCGAGTGCATGCCACAAATTGCAGCTATCAAACTTTCGGTTGGAGCATTTTGCAAAATGTTTAAAAATACAAAGTGCAAACGAGAATGAAAACAAAATCAAACAAAACCCACTGCAACAGCAACAACAGCAACAACAGCAACAACAACAACAACAACAACAACAACAACTGCGACACATCGAAAAGGAACATCGCACATTCCAATGCTAAGCAAAATTTTCTATTTTCACACACTCGTTGGCCCAAATCCAAGAATTATAGCCATAGATACGTATATATATAGACATATATATGGATATATATATTTATATATGTACTATCGATGCGAATAGGAGAGGGGAGGATTTTGAGGGGAGGCGTGTGAAAACGAAATTGTACCAAAGTGCGGGAAATCCACGAAAATAGCTGCTAAGAATAATAAAAGAAATAATAATAATAATAATATTATTATTGCTGTCTGATTACGTGTAAGATGGACACACGCGGCGTATGAGCAATGCGCCAGCTATCTGTGCGAGGGGGCAACAGGGTATGGAGACAGTCGGCAATGCAGCGAAAGCAAATGTGAAGGAAATATTATGCCGCAACTGTGACCACTCAATCATAGGCCACAGTAAACATATAACTATATATTTATTAAACTATACGATATACATATATTTACTGTAGATTATATATATAAATACATATATACATACACAGTTTATGGAGCAATTATTGCTTCAAGTTCAGACAGAAATAAGAAACCTTTCAGTCACCCAGTTCAAGTTCAAACTTAAGTCGTTAAACTTGCGGCTCTTCCAAGCATTCGACTATAACTATTTTTTTTTTTTTATGTTCATTGCATAATAAACAATTGCGTAAAATGTTTAACTTGATGACATACAACATCAACATCAATAGAAATAATCATAAACGACAAAACATTTGTTTTCATGCTAATAAAAAAACTAATTTTTCACAGGCTTTTCCTGCCAAAGAACTCTAGATGATATTCTATGGGAACATTACGAAAATGCAGACAAATTATTTTCGCATATAAAGATTGAGCTAATCGTACAGATAGTTTAATAGTGGAAATATTAAGTATATATTGTATTATAGATAGATTATACTTTTCATAATATAATAGAGTTAGTATATAGTAACAGTAATGGAGTTACGAAAATAGAAATGAAAGGTTTACGAATGGTACTCGAAGGAATAAAAGGTTTTCTTTACTACATAAAATTCGGATAATACATACACAATTTTCATCTTAAATTCTACCTTTATATTATTGCTTTTTAAAGTGCACTTTTCTAATAAATATTTTCTCCCAAATATCTACAAAAAATAGAAAATAAAATCTAAAATGAAATGCAATTGAAAAGTTGAACAGAAGTCCAAAGCTTAACCTTCCATTGAAAGGCCAAATAGTAACCATCTTTTGGCATTTAAATAAAGTACTTGATCTCTAAACAAGCAACAAATGTGAGTCCTTAAAATCCAGCCAAAAGTCCTTACACATAAGGATTTGTTCAAAGTGCAGACTGCTAATTGATAAAACTGAAGGAGGGAACTAAACAAGTCGTCGAGCACTTCAAAGGGATTTGCCGGAAACTATTTAATAAATATACAGCAGTACAAAAAGTAGTAGAAAGAGGAGCAGAAGGAAGGGAAGTGTGAGAAAGCACAGCTAAAACCCTTTGACTTTTGGCTCTGGCGACACTTTTGGCCAAATGCGACGATTTGTCGCATGTCGCAGACGGAAATCATGGGGTGTCCAAATTGTTGATGTTGTTGTTTTTGTTGTTGACGCTGATGGACACGAAAAACTTTGCAGGAAAAAAAAAACAAGCACAAGCACACAAAAAACAAAAACAAAGGGCGGCCAAGTGAAGCCGTGGCAAAAGGACGACAGTTAACAAAATGATCTGACAGGTGGGTGTGGGGCAGGTAGGTTAAGGGTATGTAGTTGAGGTTTTGTTGTTGTTGCTGTCTGCGCTCTTTGCATAAAATATGTAATTCAATTTATATATTTTACGTGTGAGTGTGTGTGTGCCTCTGTGTGTGTTTTGGCTTGTCGCAGGCGACAATTAGAATTTGTGATAAGCCGCAAGTAAAAGCTGCTGCCCGTCAATTGTCAGACAAGTCACATACATGACCCACACACACAAATACACACCCCGATTGGCCTCTGGTCGAGGGGTGTGCGTGTATATATGTGTGTGTGTGGCCGCCATAAAGCAAACGTAAAGCCAGACCAAAAGTTGGGAGCTGCTGTTTGTGGAATTAGTGCAAACAGACGCATAAATAACACACACAGTGGCTAAAACACCTAAGACTTTGATGCCACACACGCACACACACACACACCCTACTGTCTATGAAGTGGCTTTAAATGCAAATATTTTACATTGATATGCAAAGCAGATGCCTGCGAAAAACATTGGCGACTGTCTGTGTACTTTTTTTGTTTTTGTTGATCTTTTTGAGCAAATTGCAAATTGCGAATTTTGAGCAGAAAATTAAAAAAAAATGCATGGAATTTATTCGATATAAGAAAAGAAATATAAGATTAGCCAGAGATGTCATTAGAATGCAACTGGAGCTATCGAGAGATTGATTGAAAAATATATGAATGAAATGAATGAGATAAACAGAAAGAATCAAATGAATCAGAAGATATAGACAGTTATATCACACATTCAATAATCAGTTTTTTAGTTAAATAGCTTATAAATAGTTGTACAAAAATGTGAAGAGAGATAAGGGAGATTTATGAATAGAGCTATTGAGGGATTCGTTTTAATAGATAAATAGTAAGATAGATGACTAATGAGATGAATGAAAGAATGATTTATGAATAAATAAATTGGATGAGATATTCCAGATATAATAAATACAAAGGCATATAAATAGAATAAAAGATGGATGAATATAAAGATAGATAGAGATTTACATAGAAACAAAAAAAATTTTCAGTTCAAGCTAAGTCATGTATTACAAATACATAATACACTTAGTTTGGATTCTAACCCCTTACTTATAGAACAAAAATACATAACTTAAATTTAAAATGTATATCCCACTCTATCAGACAGTTCATAAATGTTGACAATCTCCAATCACTGCCAAAAAAAAAAAAAAAACAGTTAACAGTTCAATGACCAAAAACTATAGAACAGTTATTATACTATCAAAAGAACTTGTGAACAACGAAAAAACTGTATAAATATGTTAATGCATAAATTGACGTTTCTCTCTCTTATCAGAGAAGTTGCCTTTCACTCGACAAACATCGACAAAAATAAATATTAAAATTGCATAAATTAAATGAAAAACCAAATCCAATCAAAAAATTCAACGTGAGACGCATTTGAATAACAACCAAAGGCAAAGGCAAAAAATAATTAAACTCAACTACAAAAAAAAAAAAAAAAAAAAAAAAAACACAACGAAAGAAGACGAAAAAACAAAGTTGAAATGAAATTTGTTGCATATATTTTGCTCAGCGGCCAACTAATTGAATTAACACAATGGCGAAACTTGGCACAAAGGACAAAATGGAGCTGCTTTTGATTGCCTCCTCCTCTATTCAAGACAGGGGCTTGTCCTTTGTTGAGGTGCGCTGCCAAAAGGCAAAGACGGGTCCTTGCACTCTTTCTCCCTCCAAAAGGAGGCTGTGTGGAAACAAAGGACGTGGAGCAGGCTCCAAGAGGAAAAAAAATAAAGTGGAGGCTTCTAATGTGGAGCAGCAACTGCCTGGCTTTGACTTTGGACTCGGACTCGGCAACGCGCTGCAAAATTTTGCACACAGGACACGCGTCGAGGATGCGCGTGAAACTATTCGCATGTCACACAGGACGCAGGACACGGGACACAGGACTCACATGTGGGCCAGTCGGAGAGCTCACAATGGCAGGAAACAGGCAGCTGGCAGTAGCGATACGGGCGACAGGAGCGACAGAACGATGCCGGCGAAAAGGATGACGCTCAAGGCTCAAGTGCACTAAATGCAAGCGGCAGCATCCGTTTCATAAAAGCAAAGCCTAACAAATACACTGCAACGAATTATCTAGCAATTTGTCAGACTAAGAAGTGAAGGACAGAACTTTTTGTTAACATAAAGTTAAAAACTAATTTAACGTGTTTTATGGCTTAAATGTTCAATTCTTGAGATATTTATTTCAGTTTAAAATTTAAAATCATAGAGAAGAAACCTGTACTCGTTTAACTAAAATAATATATGAGCTTTAAATATTTGTGTACCAACTTTATCAGACAGAAACAGTTCCTAACTTTTTCGTTTTATCGAGAATGAAACATACCAATCTATCTATTCAATAATTTTATAAAAATTGTTTCCATTTTATGCCTCAATTTTGTCACTTTATTACCCATGATTTCTCTCAGTGTACACTTCATTTTCGCAGTGCTGCCAACTACCCAACTTATTTTCATTTCTAAACAGGCCAGTGTGCAGTCTCTGAACTTTGCCATCCTGTGACAATTTCTATAGCCCACTCTTCGGCTCCTCCTTTTGCTGCTTCCCCTTTTGCTGCTCCCCTTTTCAGGCGTTTTCCCCTTTCTCTTTGTTGAGGCCATTTTACGCTTTTACGCCGCAATTGTTGTGCAAGTGTATTGAGAGGCGTTGCACATAAACTTGCCACACGAATGACTTTAAAAACTAAGCCACAATTGTGTGTGTGTGGCATTGTGTGCGCACAGTTTGACAGTCATTGGATAAATGTAGCTGACTTTTTAGGCCGGCGTCAAATGCATTGTGTGCAGGTCACAAAAGCCGCCGTTTTGGGCTGCCAGCCAAAAGTTCATGAACTTTATGAACTCCATTGCCAATCAGTGTTTGTCAAACTGTTGCCGCATTACTCATACGCCCGATTGCCGGATTGGATTGGCCGTGCAAAAGAAAAACTCATTAACAAATTGCCTAAAACTGTGTGTGTGTGGGTGTGTATTTGTGTAACTGTGTGCGTGTATGTGTCTGTGTGTGGAAAACATGACAGCTGGCAATTTATGTGGCAATTGGCCATGTCAGTAGCTGCTCCCCAAAGACCACTCTCTCACCTGACTGTGACGTAAATGAACTTGGACAGCGAGTGAGAGAAGCGAACAAGAAGCAAACATAAACCAAACCCAAATCAAACCAACAAAAAAAAAAAAAACAATTTTTCGCTCGTTGTACGCTTCAGACTTGCTCCACATTTGTCTCGCAAAGTCGCCAAGTCACAAAAACAAAAACAAACAAAAAAAAAAAAGGAGGAACGAATGGAAAAGGTGGAGTTCAGGTTAGACAAAGATGAAAAACCATTAATAACTGGGTTATGTAATCGAAAGAGAAGATAAAGCTGAGCTGCAGCTCATAAATGAAAAAGTGAGAAACTTTTGTGTGCATAAATATTAAGTGCAACAAATGAAAAACTGAATTTAAGTATTAAACAATATCTAAGAAAAACATGATATATTTACATAGTAATACATAATTAAAGAACTAAGAGTTATTTGAAAGTTAAAGCAAATTGCTTGAAAACTTTAAAAGAAGTTTCATTTTTATTTTTGAAAATATTTCTGTTATGCAGCAGAATCTGCTGACAGAGCTAATAGAGAGCTTATAATGGGTGTTCAAAAGTAATCATTCTCTCTAATAAATGCAAATACTTAAATTCTATAATCGATCTTAAAAACCCTTGTTATTTTTCAAATCTAGAAACTCATCACTTTCATTTAAATAGACTGTTAAAGTTTACAGCATTTGTTTAACAAAATTTTTACATTTTTCTGTACTGTTATTGATTTTATAAGGTATACCAAATAAATACTGTTCTAAGTAAATTGTTTAAATTACGCATAACAATATTTCTAATAATACGATTAAAAATTTCACTTATTTAACTTGAAAGGAAAAATGTTAACGAATGAAAAAACTTCACAAATGCCACAAACAGAACTTCTTCTACTTTTGATGTTCATTTTATGTTTCCAATTGAGTTGCGAATGGGAATCTTGATGGCAGGTGTAAACAATTATCAAGTATACGCCACCTGGACCTTTAACAGAAAACGTGCGTCAATTGACGTACAAAATTAATTGAACGCACTCATGAGACTCCCAATTAACAGGACAGAGCAAATTTATGGCCCAATCGCCATCGAATCTAATACATATACATCTATATATACATATATATATATATATATATATATATATATATATATATATATACATCAGCTGATATTAAGCTGGCTGTCAATTTGTGTGCGGCAAATGCGAACTCGTGTCCAGCCCATAAAAAACACGCTAATCAAATATTTAAGTAGAAAATAAAACACGACAAGCCAAAAATAAATAAAGAAAAGTATTTTCCGTGTCGGAAAATCAACCTAAAATGCGAAGCTAGCGAAAAATGTCAAAAATTAGCAACGAAAATAAATGAGCGAAATGTGGGCGACAGTCAAAAAGAAAATTTTGGTTGGAGCAAGGAGCAAGAAATGGCAGCTGCGAAAACATTTTCTATAGAGTTACAAAACGAATCAAAAATAAAAAAGAAATGAGTAAAAGTGCTACTGTGTGGTTTACACGACTAGGAGATACAGATACACAGACATGTCAAATATATTACATAATAAACATTATTATTATTAATTATTAATTTTATAAGTGATTGAATAATCTACAGTCTAGCTTTTATATTATGCATGATAAACACACTCATACATAATTTTAATTAAATATATATACGCACAAAGGGCTGTTACATACACATCATAAAAACAATATACCCTATAAGGCTATATTCAATTGGTACAGGGTATCAAAATGGGCAACTTTGTCTCGCTGAAAAACTTTATGCTCAACTCTTTTGCGGACTTGGCTTCGTTTTCGGACTTTTCGCTGTGGTCGAGTAATTTGCGCTATCTTCGCGTTGACAAAAGACTGCAACAACAATAAAAAGAACGTCTACAACAACAACAACAACAACAGCAACAACAACTCTTAACAAATGGCCATCATAATGTTGCCAAGTAAAACCGCAATCAAAATAAGTAACTCATGAAATAAACACACAAAAAAATAGAAAAAGGAAGTAAAGAAGAAATCTAAAAAAAAATTGACGCTAATTTTGACAATTTGCAATTTTGCTATTTCGCTCACTCTTTGAGCCAAACTTCAATGATGGCTAATTAAAAATCTTAACTGCCAAAATGTTGAAACTTTAACAACCGAAGCGAAAATCAAGAAGAAAAGCAATCAAACATTCTGCCTCGTGTGTTTGTTTGGAAAACAAAAGAAAAAATATAAAAAGATATTTTTATTTTACTTTATTTTTATAGACTTTTTTTTAATGCCGCTCGGTTTAAAAATAGCGTTCGCAGCTACCAATAATATCAAAAGTATCCAAAAGATGTGTAGTGCATATTCCACTGACAGCAGTCAAGTGTTTTTTTCCTTGTTGTCTGCTCGTCTGTCTGTCTGACTGTCTGTCTCTTTGTCTGTCTGTCGTTCTATCTGTCTGGCTAACAAACAAATGGAAATGCTCAAGCAGCCGCTGAAAGCAAAAGTTGGTTGCCCACGCACAGATAAAGCGGCTATAAATGGGGGCCGGCAAGCAAGAAGGGGAAAAGTGGGGCGAATCGGGGAAGAGCGCAAACAAATTACAGCCTCCAAAATGACAGCTGTAGAGCAACTAGAACAATGACAACCACAAACACAAACACAAACACAATAACACTTTCTTTCTTTCGACTATCCAATTCAATGGAGCAGATAAAACGCAACAATCAAAAGATTTCGACTGTTGAATACCACGTGCTGTTTTATTTCATACATTCGCGCTTATGTAAATGAAATGTTGATACTGTATTTATCTATATATGCAAATATAACTGCAAAAGACATTAATATATAATGTAAAACCGTTCTACCACTTTCTTATAGATGTATCTTAACTTATTCAAGAACTGCTTTACGAAAGTTCTAACATTGTTTGCATAAAAACAAGCGAGTCAATTATCTCTACTAACTTGCTTGAGAATTACTTTTTATACTGTTTTATACTGATTACTAGATTTATATATAAATAAATACAAACGATATTACTAAAACTCTTCTCTTATTTCATTTAGATAAATTTTCACTTTTGAGGTTAATTACCAAATTAAACACGAATATAGTTTAGGAGCTATATTTTAAATGTATATCTTTTAAAAAACAATTTAGTTTATGTTCATTTTTATGACTTTGGTATTAGAAATGATATTTATAGATACAAGATGATTTGATACATGAAACATCTCTTGGGATTATGTGGGTTTTGTTTTTTTTTTTTTAAACTTAATATTTAAAAATTTACTGCATTTTAAGTTTTGAAAGAGAAACAGTTTATTTTATAACCGCTTACATATGTCTTAACTCAAGTGTAGTTGAGATTCGCACAATGGAAACGTCAAAAACAAATATAAGTAAAATATTTATAGATCTAACATACAATTCATTTAGTCTAAAGCCCATTTAAAGCTTTTCTAGAGAATTACCTTGTTACATTACAAGAGGTTGTTCGAATTCATTTGTTGAATTCAAAACCTCAATTGAATCATTTCACAAGCCCAACAACAATGTAAAAATTACAGGGTACACTGCACACACACACACACACACAGGCACAACAAAGCACAAACAACAGGCTTAGAATTTAGCTTTATACAAAGTTTCGTCCTTGCATAGAAATGCTAAAAATAAGCTGAACGGGCACACACACACACACATACACACAGCCTATTGTGTAAGTCATGTAGTTGCGGGCGTGTGGGCGTGGCTGAGCAAAGCGCAATCAAGCGAAGCTTCCGAATATTTCAACTACAAAACGCATGCAAAAAACTAACGAAGAAGGGCAAAAAAAAAAAAAAAAATATACAAAAAAAAAGGTAGAATCATAAAAAGAATGAAGGAGGCGTGGCAGTAGAAAGGGGGCAGATTGTGGGGCCGGCAACAGAAGCAAGAGGAAGAAGAGGCAAACGCAATACTCATAAAAATTGTTACGCACATTTGGCCAAAGGGAAAGGCACGAAAATTGCGCGTGTGCCAAAAAAGGAAAAAAACAGAAAAGGCGTTCACGCGTCCACCTGATGCGAGCTCCAAGGACGAAAACAGGACACAGCTGCTGGTGTTTGTTCATCTTACCAAGAACAACAAAAACAAACACAAAAACAATAACAAAAAGAACAATGGCAACAAATTTAAGCATTACAACCATTTTTTGCAGTCGACTTCTGCAACTGGCAGTAAAATTAAATGAAAATTGTTTCGCATATGCAAAAAAAGAATAAAATAAAAATACAAAATAAAATATAAATATATATATTTATACGGAAGCTTCAGAGGAGCTGGAAAAACCGGGAGAATGGGACTATTGAGGATGTATATAGTGTGTGAGGGGAGGAACAAACCGTTTGCTTTCGCATTCGCATTTACATTTGCATTTAATTAATGCACATTAAATATTTACAAATTGCATTAAATTGACGCCCACACACAACGAACCGCAGGTGAAAGCGGCAAGAGGGGATGGAGGAGGAGGAGGGGTGGTTGCTGTGGTTTCCATCTAACTGTGGTTCAGGCTGCGCGAGAGATCCAACTGTGGTAATTGTTTGCTCCACATATTCGAGTGGATGCGCCAACACGCGCGGTCGAGTGTGAGTCTAGCGAAGCGTGTCTCTCCATTTCACTCACACTCCCTACCTCTTTCTTTCTGTTCTCTCTGTCACTCTTCATTGTCCGGCATTGCAGTTGGCGTAGAATTTGACTCGCAAAGTGCAAAATTTCAGTTGCAATTGCTGCATTAATTCACAGTGGTTGCCACTGCGATCCCTCATACATTGTCCAATGTTGCCAGACAGTGTACAGAACTCTGGCAACATTGGGTAATAAGAAATTTATTGGTATATAAGAAATGGCTTTTTAATTAGCTAGGCATATAGCTAAAAACGATTCTCTTTATATAATTAAACGTCCTAAACAAATTCACTTTTCTTTTTCACTCATATTCCGACAAGGTGAAAACTTTCTTGAGGATTATAAACTGTTTAGGGATAACACGAAAAAGTCTAATGGCTGACATTTACTCCTCACTTTTATGCATTAAAATCTCTTTTCATTCCACTGTAACTCTTCAATTTAACTTGAATTTGCAGCACAGCAGAAATACCTCAAATTCCCGCTTAATTATTTCGAGATGCTTCGCGAATTACACGCGATTTGGGAAATTTGGAAACGTTTGCGGCTGTCATTGACATACGAGATTGATTAAAACCGATTCAAATCGATGTTACATACCATATAGTTCTTAAATTAGGCGGAACTGGCGATGCGTAACCAGCGTTTAATAATAATTGCAATGAATGGGCGTCGACTGTGGCCCATTTGGCCTATTTCGACTATTTGGCTTATTTGGGAGTCGTGCGTCAGTCGAGGCTGACGATTTAGTGGGCCACATAAACGCCTCCAGGCAAAACAGAGGCCAAATATGCAAAATGCAAAATGCAAAACTGAATATAGACACAAAGTAATCTTAGATATATCTAGATACTAATGCATATATGCTATGGCTATGTGTTTGTGTGTGTGTGTATGGTTGTGGGTGCAGCAGCCACTGAACAAAAGCGATTCCCAGCGATTGTAACAAAGCTGCTATAGACGATTTGTGCCCGACTACCAAATACCCTTAACTAATTTGGCATCCAATTGTTTCTAGTATATGCACCAAAGTCTAATAATCTTCTGCTTGAATTTTTCTTCAGTTTTAAACAAAATATTTAGATCTTGCAGTTCCCGAAATTTATGCTTTTATACAATCGAACATGGCTTGATCTTCTCACCCGTATATATGTATGTATGTTTAATAAATTCTAACCTAATCACAGTTTTGCCCGATAAACACATTTGAACAAGACCAGCCTACCCTCTTAGATCATTTTCTATGGACTGAGGGTATGGGAATAAATCAAACGCAAAGCGAGAACAATTTTTTAGCGCTGTCCATTTGAGGTGCGAGGGTATTTGATGACAGCAAAGCGAGCGCAACGTCAATTAAAAAAGTGTCCAATAAAAAAATATAAAAAAAAGTGTGCATGCGAAAAAAATATTGTTAGGCAACTGGATGCAAAAATTGCAATCGCAATCGGAATCGCTGCGAGATGCGTCACAGCACATTCAAATTTATTCGTGTGGAAATTTTCGCGCTAATGAGCGAACGCAAAGGAAGTGCAGTTCGAGGATCCACAGAAGCTGAAGAAGAAGAACAAGCAACCAAGGAAGATGCTGCATATCTGTTTGGCGATGTGTCTCTCTGTCGGTCTGTCTGTCACAACTGAACAAGTTTTGATGCGACCACGCGCCATTTGATTTGATGCCAAGTGGCAAAGGTGGGACAGGTGGGGCAGGTGGGGCAGGTGGGCTGTTGTCCAAGTTGGACAAGATGTTAAAACTGATAGCAGAGGCAAAGGCAGAGGCAGAGGCAGATATGTTGAGCTTGAATAGGCTTTTCTGCCTATGCCTCTGCCTTATCCTTCGCCTCTGCTTCTGTCGCTGCCTCTGCCCTACACTTCCCCTCTGGCATTGCCGCAGTCCCTACATCATCCTCTGCCTCGCCTCTTCTTTCTCTACTTCAACCACTGCCTCCTTTTCAATCCCTGCCTCTACCTCCTTCTCAGCCGCTGCTTTTGCCTCTGCCGCTGCCTCAGCTCTCAATATTTTCCATATTTTCGTAATCAACTTTCAGCCATTACTTTTTTTGAGCTATAAAAATTGTAATGAAGCGCGCAACATAAAACGAAACGCCGGAGTGGACATTCGAGGCGCAACAGCATTGAAGGGCAGCCAAAGACTGCGAACGGGAAGAGGGGGAGAGGAGGCGTGGCGCGTAATTAGCAGCAATTACCAAAAAAAAAAAACAAAATAATAAGAGGAACCCAAAGTCAGAACATAATACGGCGGATATTCAATACTCTAGAGTGAAGTGACGGAAAAAGGCGAACAAAAATGCAACTCGAATCAGTGTTGCAAAAGTTTTAAAAGTTTTCTGAAATTATCCAAACCTTTTATTTTCCATTTTTACAAAAACCATTTTTAAAGCTAAAACCTTTAAAATTAATGACTTTTATAAAATGTGTAAAATATATTTTTTTATTAATGATTGCCTATCCCTAAACTTTCCTATTACTTTATTAAAAAAAAATATTCCCGCAAAGTATATAAAATATATGTAATTTATGAAGAGGTCAAAGAAATATATATTAAATTATAAAAAGTTCTAAAACCTTTGATTCAAATTGATTTCAAAGAAATTAACCTCCATTTAAAATTGCCGATTATCTAAGTTACTTTTAAGGGTATTCCAACTTCTGGTGAGCTTCCGTTAAGGGTTTGCCAACTTTTGCTTAATAGATATTATCATGAACGATGTTTATGTCTATTTCTTTATTTTTTCTTTCGTTCACACGGCTCAAACGCTGTTTGCAGAATGCAAATTACGCTAAGCGAATTAGCGCAAAAGCGTCAAAGTGCAAGACAAGACAGCAGGTGAGAGAGACAGGTGAGAAAGACAAGTGGGTGAGCTGGAATGCGAGACAAATTAGTCTGCAGCGGGTGGGAGTCGCAGCTAAATCGAGTGGAATGTTCATTATGTAGGGTATCTCGCATGCAGTCATTGCTAAAGTGCTGCGATAAAGAAATTGACTAATTACTTGAAAAAATGACTCAAGTGCTTGGAAATTGTTGAAAATTTAAGTGATTAGCAGTTAAGGTTATGCCACTTAATAGACCCATTTACTAGAGCTTTACGTACAAAAGACTACGAATTGAAATTTAGTGCAAGGCAATGACAATTTGTCGCACAAGTAAAATATTTGCTTTTTAGCTGATTAGCTTGTTTTTCGCAGAATTAAAGACAATAATTATTATTTGAAAAATCATTAAAAATTGGAATTAGGTAATTCCGCCAAACTTGAATTTAATTAAATATTTTTGTGTTATTATAATATATAATTTTAATATCGAAAGTAAAATATAATACAATATATAAATAAATAAAAACAAAAATGTAAGCTGTAAAATTAAATAGAAAAATTTGATTTCTACTGCAAAAGAAATAAATTAGTATGACATAGTAATAAAAACTGACTTACAATTATATTATATTAAAAAATTTGCTGCTCTGTAGCAAATTTCTATTTGGAAAAAAAGTAACAATAAAAAAGATTATAAAACAACTTAACTTCCACTTCCTTTAATCAAAGAGAAGACTAATCTAGGCTTTGGCTTTAGTTCGTAGGCAACAATAAAGGCAATGATAAACAGTCTAAAGCAAAGACCTTAATCAAAATGTAATCGTGCTGCCACATCAGAATATTTGAAATGAAATTTAGTCAGGCTGCCAAGTTGCAAGCGGCAAGTGGCAAGTGGCATGTGGCAAGTGGCAGCTGTTTTTGACTGCCTCCGGAGCGGCAGAATTTGTAATAAAGCAATTCACAAGTGCAACAGTCGGCGGCAATTCAGCAAAAATTGTTGCAACAGACTCTGCCACAAATCAAACAAAAAAGTACAAGTAAAGAATGTGCAGCCACAGTCAACCGACTTCGTGATACTCTGTTCAAGTTTAATATGAGCAATAAAATCCAGTGTTAACTACAATTTGTAATGAATTAATAACTGGAAAGATATTAAATTGTCTGATTCTATATAACAGTTATTATTTAATCTCCAGATACTATTCACTAATCTAAATTGCATCTATTTCAAATCTCTACATTTCTTAGAGTAAAGTAATACCCTTTCCACTAAACAATATCTAGTAATTTATCTGTATTATCTTAACCATTTCTCTACTTATAGAACCAATAAGTATATATTTAAAATTGCAATTCTCTAGATGGGCAGCATGACAAATATTGCACAAAGCCAATACACTCTTATTGCCTCAGGGGAACAGAGTATAAATAATAGAGAGAGCGCCCATCTGAGTGAGTGAGTAGAAAAGGAAGCCGGACGATGAGCACCTGCCCGGGCAATGGAGCTTTAGACATGGACACGGACACAGGATAACGGGATACGGAATACGAGGAACGGGACATGACAAAGTGCCGTTACTTGCGAGCCAAATGGCAATCCCCATGAAAAATGATGCCCAGCCGACGAGTCGAGTTGCAACCAGCAAAAAAAAGTGCATTTGGTGAGGTGAAAACACACACAAATGCAGCTGCTGGTGGAAACGCTCCAAAATAGCATTCAATAGCTTGCAATTAATATATACATATCTTTTATTTTTATGCCATATTAAATGTTCTTTTTATTACTTTTTTCAACTCACTAATTGCAAATTTTTGCATTAAGCATTGGAGAGAGAGAGAGGGAGAGAGAGATAGATAAAAAGAGATTGAGTGGGAAACACAGTTTCACGTGGGAGTTTTGGCACTATTTACACACTTCGATACAATCATAATCAATAAAGTACGTCTGTATGTATATATGCGTACTATTCTTATAAAGAAATACATATATTTAATATATAGATATTTATCTCTATTTTAATCCTGTAGAAAGAAATCTTATCGTTTAAGGATTACGATCTAGCACATCCAACTTCAAAACTTATTACCTATGCCCTATTCACAAATACATTTATATACATATATAGAGTATTTATACATATTGTTCATCAGTGCTATAAGAGTATTATAAATCCAACTTCAAGTGTTATTTATTCTTCATTTTTTTTATAATTTTTATGTTCATTAAATATTGTGTGAAGCTATCTGGAATTTAATTTTTTGCTCAAATGGAATTTTAAAAGGTTGCTTCTATTGTGATTGTTGTTGTTGCTGTTGTTCCTGTAGGTGTTGACTTTTTGCTGTTGTGCACTAATTGAAAACGGCAACAAGAATAAATAATTCGTATTTTTGTTGTTGTACGTAGTATTTGCCCTGGGTAAATGGTTGCATTTGCTGATAAGCACGAAATCACAACTGATAAAAAAAAGATACAATAATAGTTGGCAATATATATGAATATACTATATACATATATATATATATATATATATTCATATATAAATTTGCTGATAAAGCGTACAACTTGTGGCAACAAATTGTTGTGATAAACGCTGCGAGAAAAGGCCTAAAAAATAACATTTTTAAATGGCAAACAGCAAACAGCAAAAAAGATAAGAACGGAATGAAGAGGAGAAAGGGCACAAAAGGTTATACAAACGTGTTCAGTTGGAAAAGCATTGGGAAAAAATGTTAAGGTGAAAATGTAACTAAGAGGCATTTTACTATATATAATTCTACTATAATAAGGCAGTTAGAAAAGCTTACAAAACTGTACAATTGAAGAGTGAGTGCAACAAATTATTTATGAAACAGTTTGAGAGCAAGTGGATTGGTAAAGTTAAGCTTTAGAAGCAAGGAAGTAGCTAGAAGGATAAACATTGTTTAGTAATAATGTACTTTAATTTTATTTTCTTTAACTAAAATAATCGTCAAATATTTCAAGCAAACCATATAATAAAATTCCAATAAAAAATGGAATTCAAAGCAGCTCAAAATTCAATTTAATTGCCTTTTTAACATATAATAATAATACTGCATTTATTAATAAAAATTTGCACGCAGAAATTTTAATTATTTACATTAAATCTACCGTTAGACCGGCTATCAATCAAGTTTATAAAAAATTAAAATTGTGTGCAGAGCTTTAAAAAAGTAAATACTACACTTTTTTTTAGCATTATTAAGCGAGAGATATGAAGGCTTTGCCTGATATTATGCTGATTTAATTAATTGACGAATTAATCATTTAACAAATATGCGAATAAAAAAGAATCGATTAATAATCAATTGTTGCTAATTAAAGAAAATCGTTAAATGTGAATTACAGCATTAACAAAGTGAATGAACAAAATGTTATCAAAGCTGATAAACGAATTTATAAAAATATTAATTAAAATTTTGACAATGCACTTCAAACTGTTAACAAAAGCACTTGAAACACGCTTTAGAAGATAGAAAAATCTTTGATAAATATTGATTAAACGTTAACCGTAAGTTGTTATTTAATTAAATAATTTTTGCATTTCATAATTGATTCTAACAAATTTACTAATTTTTGTTTTAATTTTTTATTGTTGTCGAGATTTGGCTTTTAGCTGCTTCTTTTGTGGCTTTTTGCACATCGAAAAGCAGGTTTTTCATTTGGCCTTTGGCCTAAACCAACGTAAAAGCCGGCCCAGAAAACAGAGAAACAGCGAACAAAAAAAAAACAACTTTTGAGCTGCCGGCAAAACCGCACAAAAGCCGAAGCGCAGAATTTGGGTCCTATTCGACATACACATACTCTATACAATTTTATAAATTTACAACAAATTAAAATATAAAAAATTAGATGCTTAATTAATTATTTTTAAGAATGTAATAAGAATTGTAAGATAAATAGTGTAATATAAAATAAAATCTACGATTAGGTATTAAAAAATTGAGCAACTTAAAAATTATATTTTGTAAAATAAATATTTTAATGCGTGGAAAAAGTGAAAAGTTAACTTCTAAATATTTAAATAGTACTTGCACCAAATTTCATAGCTCCTAAAATTGTTATATAATCTTCTCACGCATTTGCATATTTATAAGCTCAGTCTTACATGCCCCGACAGCTCCAATGCCTGCGGGGTAGAACACCAAATAAGCGCATTATATATAAATATATATATCTATATATATGTACATCTATACATATTTACATATGTATACATAAATATATTTATATACAATATATGGAATTCTGTTTCTTTTGTTTTTTGCTGAGCTCAGTTTTTTGTCTGCGTATAAAATCAATAATTGGAAGCGGGTTCAAAAGTTGGCGACTACGTCGAAATGTTTCCGACCTTCATCAAAGCACATTTCGAGCACTTTGGCGACCTTCGACATGGCGAGTGGGTGACACGCCCCCCAGCCTCTTGGCCCCCTTCAGGTGTCTCTCTTAGCCAATTTATTTTATGTGGCAGTGTGTGTGTTTTTGTTAACTTATTTTGCACGCAAAAACACTTAAAATTTTGTTTTTATTGTTTTTGTTTTTGGTTTTGGCTGCTGCCGGTTTTTGATTTGTGCGAATTCTGTTTAACTTTACCTTATTTCTTCTTTTTCTTTTTCACTTAGTTTTCTTGGCCCATTTGTTGCTTCTCTCGCGAACATATTTTGTTGGCCAACACAATGTTTCTTGTTTTTGGGCTTAATTAATCAACGAAATACCTTAACTTGAGACTCTTGCAAACAAAAGTTATGCCAGTCGGAGAAGTCGGATAAAATGTTTCCGAATAATTGATTTAGGGTAATAAAACGAAGGCCGAAAGAGAATTCCTTGTGATTGTGGAATGTCGTTGCTCTCTCTCTTTCTCTCTCTCTCTCTTTCTCTCGTAGTCTCTTTGTACTTCTCTCTCCATCCTTTACTCAAATTTTATATGTTACTCTCCCTTTATCTTGATCTTTCACTAAGCTAATCTTTCTTTCTCCCAATATCTTACTTTTTATTTCCGTCTCTCTCTCTCTTCTCCTATGTACTGAGATCATTTAAATTCTCATTGTCTTCCTCTCCACTTTTCTACCACATACTCTATCTCTTCCAGCTATATACATACATATATTCTATCAATTTTCTTTTATAGTATATGTCCAACTCATATATGTAAACATTTATATACTGACATGAAAATCGCAAAGAAGAGCGTTAAGTAACTGCCAGTCAGATCAATAAATTGTTGCAGTCCACTTAGCACAGTTTTGCAGTCACTCGCTAACAAAACTGTGCCGCACTCGCCTTGAACTTTAAAGCGAAGTCAACGATGCGATTTGCAAAATATTTTGCTTGCAGATTTTTTTCTCGTATCCCGTTTTGTGGGTCACCAAATCTAACGGTATATAAGTAAATTGTTTGTGTAACTTACCATCTTTAGCATTTGTTGTTGTTGTGGTTGTTGTTGTTGTCGTAGTGGCCATTGTTGGTGTGCTGGCAGAGGAGGCCGACGCGGACGCTGACGCTGACGCCGCTGTCGCTGCGCTGAAGAATGTTGTTGTATCCGCGGCAGCTGAGAGGCTACGCGAGCAGTGCATTAGTCACGTTTCTTATTGTTGCTTTTCTTCTAATTGTTGCTATTGTTGCAATTGTTGTACCCACTGCTGCTGCTGCTGCTGCTGCTGCTGCTTCTATTGTTGTTGTTGTCGCAGGCAGCGACGAACTTGAACCCGCAGCCGTTGCCGTTGCCGTTGCGTTGCGCTGATAAGAAACTTGTCGCGAAAACGCTTGACAATAACCGTTGGCGACGCACACACACATGCATAAATAAACAACAAAACACGCGCGCGAATGTGTGTGAGTGAGTGAGTGTTAAAGCGAGAACAGGAAACAAAATGCACGGGACGAAGCGCACTAAAAACGCAAACAAAGGCAAACGGCAAAAGCAAAAAGCAAAACAACAACACGCAAGCAGATAATAATTTCTTTTACGGTTCTTTTTATTTTTGTTGTTGTTGTTGTTCTGTTTTATTTTAATGGTTTATTCGTTTAAGAAGAAAAGAAGCGAAACGAAAACCCACACACAAGAAATGCCAATTGGGCCAACTGCACTTTAATTGATTATTTGTATTTCATTTATTTTTTTTTATCAGATTTATTTAATATGTACAAAAATTAACAGCTACTGCGACTGCGACTGCGACGTCGACAGCGAACGCGGCGTCAAGTGCTCCCGATCCCGTTGATTGCAAGCCCAATGCTTTTGTTGTTACTGCTGTCACACGCACGCACGTACACACTCATACAAGCACAAACAGAAGCACACACACACACACACAGCGCGCACATGAACAACAGTTGTTGTTGTTCCTGTTATTATTTTTGTTGTTGTTATTATTGTCGGTGTTGGTGTGGGTGATATGAAAGGGCTGCATATAGTTTAATATGTGTTAACTTCTTGTTATTTCATAAGCGGTTAATTAATTATTGTTATTATTGGCACTTTTGTTGCTTGCTTCTCTCAATTCGCTTGATTGGTTCTTATTGTTGTTGTTGCTGCTCTTGTTGGTGTGGGCGCAAGCAGCGCTAAAAATTTCGTTGTTGCTGCTGCTGCTATTGGCTGCGCGCACTTCACTAATGCGTTTGCTGGTAACACACGCGCCTTACGGACACATTTTTTTACGCATTGCACATGGTTTATACAATTTTTTTTATTTATTTAACAAATTTACTAAGGCGAACGCGCGGCGGTAATATCTATCGATAGTTTTACAGCCTCTAACTAGAGAAGGGGACGGCAGCCAACTGGCTGTTGTTCGGTCGGCGTGAGAGCGATGTTATGCTGATGGTAAGAGATAAGTTCTGTTAACTGCGCTGTTAACAATCGATATATTGCAATGTTACAGTTGCGATGTTTTTGGGGTGACCAATCATATGATTTATTTTGAATTTTTTTATTTTTTAGGGGTATTACCTTCACTGAATTTATCAAGTCGTTCAGTCAGTATCATTATTAACTTATGGTTTTTATTTATGTTAATGAGTCGTAATGATGCCTTCGAATGTATACTGGCTATTTTGTCTTACAGCAGCAGACTTGAAGCTTAAATTTGCACTAACAGAGCCATTTTGAGTACACAATATGTAAAGCTTAGTACTTGCCTTATTGAAACTATAACTTTATTGTATTAATAGATTTTTAGAAATTTTACTTTTTTAACTTCTTCCTTTTATAATTTTTTTTATTTTAAATTTATGAGCGCACTGCGATTGGAATATTTTAAGAATTGAAAGTTGGTTTCGCGCTTCTAACATTGCGAATTTTTATGTTGAACAGCTTTTGTCAGCCACCAAAGCTAAATGCTACGATTGGCTTGTTGGCTGTTAAATTTGAATTTAAAGTTTTGCTGCTGCTTTCCGCGTTTTTATGGTGAACAATCAAAATTTATGCAAAAATTAACACATATTGCAAATTATTCATTCATATATCCGCTAACAGTTAATTACGCAACGCCTTCCGAGTGAGTAACGGCTAATTTGCAAATTCTCGTAAGTTTCCCAAAATTCCATTGTTCGAACAACAATCTAAACAAATTGTGCTCAATTTTGTCACTACTTTTATTTATTAACTACGCTTTTTTGCGCACTGACCTTGACAAATAAAAACAAACAGCAAAATATGGCACAAAAAAAAAATATTGCGACAACAACAAACAAAAAAAAAATTCCAAGCCCATTTTTTTTTATTTTCTGTGACGAGATCTTTCGACGCCTTCTCAACAATTTATTTATTGTTTTTGTTGTTGTTGTTATTGTTTATAATTCGAGTACCGCACGATTGTCAAGTGAAAGTTGCCACCGTTTGCACACGTGCCACGCCCACTTCGGTACGCCCACATTTTGAATGCGTGTCTGGGCGCAAAATATGTGAGCGAGGTGTTAATTTCATTTAACAATTATTTTTTACTTTTTTCACCTGTTTTTTTACCTGTGTGCTTTTTTTCGTTGTATGCTAATAAGCCAAATTGAATTGTGGGCCAGCAAATTGTATTATTGCGTAATCAATTGGACGATATTTGTTGCTGCTTTTATACAATTAAAAAAAAAAGAAATAAAAATAAATAAATAAAAAATATATATAATTAAAAAAAGTTGTGTTCAAAAATAAAACGAATTTAATTGGTAACACAAACAAAGTCGAACTTGTTCTGAAAATCAATTAAGCAAAAAATAAAAAAAAACACGTCTATAAAAAAATCAAAGCCAAAGTCAATGTCCTTTTGGCCCGGCCTGTTGGCTTTAAAGGGCCAACCGCACAAACGGGTTCTCTTTCGTTTGGCCAATTGAATTTTTTTTTATCATCTTTATGCCATTGCAGTGGACTTCGATTTGGCCAAGTTAAGAGATTTCGCTCAGTTTTTCATTAAATGAAAAACTCGTAAAGAAAAAACAAAGACTGAAACGAATTTTCTATTGCTCTTTGGCTGCCACGCCCACCGCCTCCATTGACCCATTTAACCAGATTTCGAATGCAGCTCATTTGCATAATTTATTGTCTTTTTGGTGGGCAGTGGGCGTGGCACTTACTAATGGCATTCTATTGTCCAACGCTTATCAACGAAACTCGAATTTCCAATTCTGAATTCACGATTCCCAATACGAATCCAATTGGAAGGCAATTGGAATACAGTCGCCGCAGCCGCAGCTAATTGGATCTAAATATAGACGGCACTGGCTGGTTTCATCTTCTTCTTCTTCTTCTTCTTCAGCTGCTGCTGCTGTGCCTTTGGCCAACAGAAACTCGTTTCGACCAAGAAGACCATCTCAAAGACTTTCTTGTAAACTGCAGCAGAAACTGCATCAGCAGCAGCAGCAGCAGCAACTGCAGCAGCCGCAGCCTCTTCTCGAAAGGAACGAGAGTGAAAAACCTTCGAGTGGGGCTGCGGGCGGCTATTTGACTGGCTCTTTGGCTTTGGCTTTGGCTTTGGCTGTTTGACTGTTTGGCCGTCTGGCTGGAAAATATGTTAAGATCTGTTGTTCTTGTCTTCTTGCCTGCTCGATCGATAAAAGGCATTAAAACCAGTTGCATAGTGGGACAAAATGCGTGTTCAGCGAGCCACAAACAAAGAGCGCGCAATGTTGAATCCCTCTGAAATTAATCGGCGATCGTTAATGCGAACTACAAGAAGAAACCATTTGGCCAAAGCATGTCCAACATCTAATACCCTACCTGATAATGACTTTAATGACATGCAAATTGCAATTAGCTAATTAGATGTCACTGATTATACATTAAGATAAATTGAGAAAATTTATAAAATAGTTATAAAACTTGTAATCAAATTGTTATAGATTTTCAAGATATTATTTCCATCATTATCAATAGTCTAAAGTACAAGTATTTGAATTATAATATTATCTTATCTTTATTACTTTCGTTATTATTCTTGTAAACATAAGTAATGACATAATATGACATAATTAAAGGTAATATTAATTAATACTACCATTATGACTAGAATTTCCAATTAAAAGAATAGTAATTGTATTATCATGATCATTATTATTATCATTATTATTATAACTATCATTATCATTATAACTATTATTATCATTATCATTATAATTATAATTATCATTATCATTATCATTATCATTATCATTATCATTATCATTATCATTATCATTACCATTATCATTATCATTATCATTATCATTATCATTATCACTATCATTATCATTATTATCATTATCATTATCACTATCATTATCATTATTATCATTATCATTATCATTATCATTATCATTATCATTATCATTATCATTATCACTATCAGTATCATTATCATTATCATTATCATTATCACTATCAGTATCATTATCATTATCATTATCATTATCATTATCACTATCAGTATCATTATCATTATCATTATCATTGTCATTATCATTATCACTATCAGTATCATTATCATTATCATTATCATTATCACTATCAGTATCATTATCATTATCATTATCATTATCATTATCATTATCATTACCATTATCATTATCATTATCATTATCATTATCACTATCATTATTAATATCATTATTACTATTCTCATCAATTAATAAATTTCATTAGAGACAGCATTAGCATTAGCATTAACATCCTAATATAATATAATTCATATCAACATTATAGAATTCACATATTCCAAATTCCCACTTGTAACCTCTGCTTTAATCTTCGTCTAGGACTCCATTGATACCCTACAGTTCTTGCGTGCCTAAAATAGACTTTCGTTCCTACTGTTTATCAACGTAATGATCTCTAATTTTAGCCACATGTGAGTCTTGGCTGGGCTCTTAGCCAGCCCTCTCAAAGTCCAATCGATCTATTAATTAACTTCAACGCTTCACCATAAAAAAAAAGAACAGAATCGTAACCTTGATCGGTTTTAATTTCCAGAACACGCAGCTAGAATATGTTCACCCCCCGCCTCCCCCCTCTCCCTCTCCTACCCCCTCCTCAGGAACATCTCCTTAGAATTGGCCAATTATGCAGAGCCTGTTAGGGACCAGTCCAAAGGGCTGCGCGACTGCAGTCTTCACCTTCGCCTGCAGCGGCAGTTCAATGACATTTAGCATCGCAGAATTGGCCAAGACCGTCGTCTTGCTGCTGCCACTTCGTTGCGCTGTCTTTAGCGCAGTCGCCGTCGCCGTCGCCGTCGCTGTCGCTGTCGCCGCCTGCGTCGCAGTCGACGCCGCAACAGTCAAGCGTATAAATTGGCCGAGGCTAAAGAAATTTCAAACAGTCGAAGCCGCGAGGCGCTCAAGAGTTGAATCCCAGACGCGTGTGCGGACCGAGATATAGATACAGAGATGAAGCCAATTGCCTTGCTGCTACTCTGCCTGGCTCTGGGCAGCCAGGGACGGGTGCTGCAGCCCTCCAAGGAGGCGCTCGATATACCCGTTGCCATTGTCAAAGATCAGGAGCCGCAGGCCCTGCCGCTCGTCAAGCTCGACAATGAGAAGGAGAGGGAGAAGGAACCGAAACGATTTCCGGATGAGACGCCGGAAGAGCAGCCACAGCCGTACTCGCCGGAGACCAAGACGCAGCTGCCCGAGCAAGTGCAGCCCGCTGAGCCGCAGCAGCCGGCAGCAGCAGAGCCCGAGCTGAAAACCGAACTGAAAACCGAACTGAAAACCGAGCTGCCAAAAGCCAGCGAAGAGCCTGCCGAGACGCAGCCCCAAGCGGCGGAGCCGGAGCCGGAGCCCGTGTTGAAAACCCAAACTGCAGCTGAAGCTGAAGCTGGAGCTGAAGATCCGCTGAAGGCAAACGCCGAGCAGCCGGAGCAGCCGGATGGAGTGCAGCCGCATGTGAGGCAAGCAACGCAGGCCACGCCCACACAGCAGAGCAGCACGCAGCAGAACTTTGTCCAGCAGCTGATCCAAAACTCACCCATTGGCCAGTTCCTTAACCAGCTCAGCGGACAGCAGCAGCAGGCCCAATCCCAGCAATCGGTGCTGGCGGATCAGGCGGCGACGCCAGCTCCGACTGTGCCCGGCTTCCTGAATCCCGCCGCGGCAATTACCTCGGCACAGACTGCAGTGCAGAACGCGGCACAGACGGTGGTGAACAGCACCACGCAGGCCTTCCAGGGTATCCAACAGTTCGCCAACAATCTGGGCACCCAGTTCCAGAACACGCTCTCCGGCCTAACTGGCCAGCAGCAGGCGCAGCAGAGCGCGCTGCCAACCACGCCGCGTCCGCCCGGACCCATTCAGACCTTCGTCAACAACGTCTTCGGCGGCGGCAACAATGCAACCGCTGCAGCTGCCCCCCAGCAGCAGCAGCCGGGTCCGCTGCAGGGCATCATCAACTTCCTGGGCGGCAACCGGCCGCAGAATGCACCGGCGGCTGCTCCTGCTGCTCCGCCAGTTGTTACCTCGGCACCCGCCCAGCTGCCAGGCGTCGACGACAAGGTGGATGCCTCCAACGATCTGGTGCAGCAGCCCGCCGAGTCGGAGAACGAGGTGCGCAGCAGCGCCGAAGCCATCGACGACTCCTTCGAGGAGGCGGTGCCCGCCAACGAGGTGATTGTGGTCAACGATGATGCATCCGCTCCAGAAGCTGTTCCCGACACCCTTCCGGACAACTCCATTGAGCCGGAACTGCAGCCCGCCGCTGCCGCCGATGCAGCTCCTCTCTAAGAGTCCACACAAATCAATTTTTTGCAGCTCGCCTCCGCTTCAGATTTCGATTGGAGCAGAGAAGTCGCATTGACTGAAGCCATTTTGTCGCCATTTTTTCGATCGCGAGAGAGACAGAGAGAGTAAGAGTGAGAGCGAGGGAGAGAGAGAGAGAGAAAAGCAAGCGAAAATCTTTCCATAGTTGTTTAAGTGCATGCAACAAATTATTTATTTCATTTTCGCAGGAATTTATTTTTAAACAACAAAAACACAAAAACAAAAAGAAAAAATAAAAATAAAAAACTTTACCATAAAATTTAAGAAAACATAAATTTATTTTTTATTTTTTATTTTCAATAGATTTTAAATGGGTTTAAAATCTCCAGTAATAATTATTGTTTGATTTATATACGTACCATTTCCCTTTAAAAAACTGAGACCTTCCTTTAGAGATAATACATAGAGAATTGTCCTTGAAGAACAAAAATAATTTGAGCACCTAAATGGGTAGCAAATGATATTTTAATGGGTTCGCAGAAGTTGATTAACTAAAAAATCTACGCTCGAATTTATTTACCTGCTTAGCAAACAGGTAAATAAGATTTTTATGAGCATTTTATGACACAGCTCTAAGAAAAACTAAAAAATCTATACATAGAAAATAACCGAATAGATCGATCATTTTTTTATAGAAAACAAACCTGCGCGTAATTTTCTTTAGATGTCGAAAATGGAATCTTCTTCAATAAAAATAATTAATAATTTATAATAATATATGTTATATGGATAATTCCTTCACCATTCAAATAAACAATTCACGGTATACATATGTATATGTATATAAATGATATCTAGTTATTATCTAACACTTCACACTTTCGCAATTAAAAAACTAGAATATTTTTTCAAAAATTATCTCATATTTATTTATTTAATTTGTTTTTGTTTTTGTTTGTTTAGTTGTTGTTACACATTAAGGTGGTTCGATAGCTCAAAAATTGTTTATATCAAACTAGGCGCAAAAATGTACACTCATATATATAAGGCTAGGGAGGGGGGAGTTACAAAAGAAAAAACGCATACAAATTCAAAAAAACATCAGCAAAAAACTCTTAAAACTAAATTTTAAGCTGGTTTATTGGGGAGGAACAACTTATGCCCAAATATTTGCGCTTAATTTGTTTCATTATTAACCTCTTTTTTTTTTTTGTTGAAATTCCATTTCATTTTACATATAATACACATATTTATAGATATATGTATATATAGTTTTATTTTTTGTTTTTGCTATTAATCGTAAATTTACCGTAGGCTGCCTTTATAAAGTTCTTTGAGCTCGAAAATTTGTTGAAATAATTCTACTTAAAGTTAAATGAGGGTAGGGAAGGGGGAAGTGGGAAGTGTGAAGAAGGGGTTGAGGGGGAGGGGGAGGGGCAGTGTTCTATTGCTATAAAATAGGAGTTACATTTTGTTTTTCATTACTAAGAAATGGGATTTGAGTTTTTTTGAGTTCCATTGAGCAGCGAGTTGAATGAGTATAGCAAAAAGTTTGCATAGTTTGTGAAATTTTTATTTTTGTTTTTTTTTTTTTTTTTTTTTTGAATGATCCGATGTGGGTTCAGAATATGTTAGTTTTGATTGTGTTCGGGTTTATCGTTTTGTGTCTTTCGAAGAACATTTTCAAGTCTTTGGTTTTTTGTTTTAGTTTCGTTTTGTTTTGATTGAAGAACTTAGCTGGCTTAGAGTTAAATGTAAAAGTGAAAAGAAAAATGAAAAGTGTTTTATGATAGATAAAGTTAGAATAAGTTAGGAATCTGTTTCAATAGTTCAGATGCGTAACCCTTAGATAAGTTCAAGCTGTTTATTAAGTAGATAATAGTATTTCGTTAAATGTGAATTTGTTCTAATTAAACGTTTAGAATTAGGCCAAACATAACAGTGTTAAAGCATTTCTTCATATTGCATTTCGCTCAGTGTATACATGTTAATATATATATATTATGTGTGTGTGTGGGAGCTATATGTAAGTGTATGTATTGCATGTTATGTATGTATTATGCTTGTAAATAGACGAGTAAATAGGCATTTAATTTTGATTTAAATATGGGATGGATTATGCGTGTATATAGAAAAGTATTATTATTTTCTTTTTCGGTAGATAGTTTGAAGCCTTTGAAAGTATTTTTGATGTGGATCGGGTATACGTGAGTGTGTCGGTATATATGAATATGCTTGCGGTATATATATATATGTGTGTAAATATATGTACGTGTGTGTCTCATATGTATGTTCAGATACGTTTATATATATATATTCATATATATGCTAGTTCGCTGAAGATTATGTTCGCCTTTTCCTCTATATATGATATATATATGTATATATATATATATATGGATGGAGAGTATGTAGAATGTGTTTGTGTATATATATATGTGTGTGTGTGTGTGTGTGTGTGTTTGCTATGAAGGTAATCTAATGGGCAGGAATGAGTACAGTTGCTGCAAATTTTCACTAAAAGGTACAGTACACTTGTATATAGGTTAGTTATAGAGCGGCTGCTATATCGTAGAAGCTAACATTTAGGCAGGTTCTTGGCGGCATTTTTTTAGATTTCGAAAATATTTCAACTTAATATATATAGAACTCTTCGAATAGGTTTTTTTTGGTATTTTTCGCTTCGGTTTTCATTTTTTTGGTCGCATTTTATAAAAATAAAAATTCATTTTCTTTTTTTTTTCATTTTTTTTGGTTTGGTTTCTCGCTAATAACAAATATTGCACAATTGGAATCTAGAAAATATAATGCGCTTATCAAATTACATATCAATCAATTAAGCATAATATCTTGATCGTTATATAGCCTAGGCAGATATATATGTGTATATATATATAGTTGTATATTAAATGGATTGATTAACATGCAGACACCAAAAGGTAATGCGAAAATTTGAATATCATATGGAATAATCATATGCTTTTTATTTATATATATATATATGAATATATATATATATATGGACTAGTCGGGTCAGCGTGGCATTGGGCAGATATTTGGGCGAAAGTAGCAAAAGGAAGACAAAAATGTGGGTAAGTGCGGAATATTTTATAAATCTGGAAAAGCATTGCTTTATAGTTTAGTTTGTACAGTTTATACAGCAGAAGGAAGACTTCAGAAGCTAGTGGGAAACGGTACACTCAGAGAAAAGTCAGTACAGAATGGCATATTAGAAAACTTGGGATGTGGCTTAGAGAATTTGAGACGTACGAGTTTTTTTTTTTGTGATTATATAAAATAATTATATTTCATCCGATACTTCTTGAATTGTCCTCTGATATTGATGAGCTCTCATTTCTATATACTTATATTTATCATTTCTTCGTGCAAAACGTTAAGTTTGAGCAATCGTTCCTATAACAGTTGAACGATATAGAAGTTCGATGTAGATAAGTCTCTGTTTATATGAAGGAATCATAAATATAGTTGTATATAACAATCCCGGTTAAGACATCTTGAGAAACAAAGCAAGAACTTCGTGTAGAACTGATTGTTCCTATGGCAGCTATATGATATAGTAATCCGATACTGATACGATTTGGTTTCCTTATACGGAGCATTGAAATACTCGCAAAGTAAAGAAATATTGAGAAAAAGAAGAGTTCCTCATAATATAAATCAATTTGTAGAAATTATACGATATAGTTGTGAGATCTGGCTGATATAGTTGTTAAATCTGGCTGTTGAAACGGCTCTGGAATATGTATATATACTTGATCGGGCATATAGACAACTTCCATTATGTCAACATTACAATATTATGAAATAAATGAAATATGAGACAAGAATTGGGATGCACAAAACAGATATCAAAATAGGAATAGAATCCTTGAAATTCTTTCCCTTACTCGAAATTTGAGAACAAAGTACATTACTTTTTCTTCGAGTGCATGAGCTTAGGTTTATAAATATAGAACTCCAATGCCACGATGTCCTTCTAGCTGCATTATAAGCGCAACTGAGTAGCTGCTCAGCTTAGACGTACATTAAAGTATGACATATACATATATATATATATATATATATATATGTGTTTATATGTATATATATCGTACATTAACTATATAGTACTTATTAACTTAAAGATCCTTAGATAAGCATTGCTCCTGGTTAGTATCTGGCGCTAAACTAGAATACAATTTGGTTTTTCCATCCGTCCGGCTAACGTGTGCCTCGTCATTATCCTTGTTCTCGTCCTTGGGCCCGCTCCTTGCGCTTATAAATTCGTTTCAGTTCTGTGCGGGACACTGGGCGTGGCTGCCACAGCGCCACCCGGCCTGGTCACGCGCACCCGCTCGCCGACGCCGGGGCCCAGGAGCCGCGTGTGGCGCATCAGACGTGGACCGGAGCCACCGGCAACTGCAGCCGCTGCGCCACTGCCGGTGGCTGCCTCGGCCCGCATGGACCACTCGTTCTGCTTGAGCAGAAACTGCTTCACGTTGTATTCCATCTGGGCGATGTCCACGTGCTGCGTGGTCGTGTGCAGCTCCGCCTGCACCGAGCGCGTCTTGTCCGTATCATTGGGATAGTATTTGTAGTTGAGTATATCACACGTTGGCTGTTCGGGACACTGAAGTGCTGGCGAACCGGACGAGGAGCACACCTGCGAGTCGGCTGGCGTGGCGGCGGCGCTCGTCATGGTCGTCATGGCCGTCATGGTTGTGGTGTAGGCAACGGGCAAGCCGGATCTTGTCGTCCGCCTGTAGTACGTGGTGCAGAGCTCCGCCTTTTTGGTCATCACAATCGGTGCGGATGTCGCCTGACCCGTGGGCGTGGCCTCGGGCAGCGAATTGCTGGTGATGTCTGTCTTGGGTGAAAGTGAATCCTCTGTGGATTTACCCGCATCCGCGTAGCCGTTGGTCAGCTGTTGCGGCGTGGTCTTATAGCCGGAGTCCATGCTCAGCTTCTCAATGGATATGGAGTCCATGCGATCCAGCGTGGAGTACGACGATTGCCGCTCCGTGCCCGAATTGGAATCGCTTGTCACCGCCGGCTGCTGCAGCGCCCGCTGCTCCAGCTGCTGCGTATTGTGCTGCACCCACTCGGCGACTCGATTCAGCTGCTGGCGACGGAGCAGCACGCTCTCCTGATAGTCGATGGCATCGCTCAGGGAGCTCGAGTTGGCCGAGTGCTTGGGCGAGCCGGCGGCAGCAGCGACGGCAACTGCTGCAGGCTCGCCTCCACCTGCTGCAGCGGCTCCTGCTGCGATCTCCGCGGGCAGCGCCGCCGCATTGCTGTCCACCTGGACGCTCTTTTCAGTCTCTTTTAGCTCCACCTGCGGCTCCAGCACTGGCTGCAGGGCCACATTCTCGTGCGGCATGGCCGATGCCTGCCAGGCGTCCACAGTGGCCGCCGCATTGCTCTCCTTCGAGGTGATTATATCCTTGCCATCGTTGAGCTCCTCGTCCAGCAGGCGCTCGCGTCGCTTGTAGATGACCGGCACATGGGTCTCAATGGACTCCAGATTGTCCAGCAATATGTTGCTCTGGCCATTCTGTTGAATCCGCATGGCGCAAAGGCGCGGACCGCGATACTTGGGATTCTCCGCCTGAATAAGAAGGAGGATTGGGATTATAGTATGAAGCAGATTATATATATATATATACTATACTCACCTTGATGGTCTTGATGAGATTCCGGTTGAAGGTCTCAAACATTTTGGCGCCCTCGCAGCTGCTCGTCTTGTTGCTCCACAGGCTCTGCACGCTGCCCGAGTTGTTGGATTTCAGCTGGGAGCCGGCAGCAGCGGCTGCTCCAGGCGTTGACTTCGCCGGCAAGGGTTCGCAGACATCCTCCGGCTTGGCCAGCTGCACGACTGGCGGCTGCTCCGTCTCCAGCAGATTGGCCTGTGATATGCCCGCCAGCAGCGGCTTGCTGACCTCATCCTCCAGCTCCTCGGTGGCCGCCGTCTCGCACTTGTTGATCAGCTGCAGCGCTGTTCCGCCTCCGTCCACGAAACGCCGCTGAGCCGTGGCAGCGGCTGTGCCTTGACGGCCCGGATTGCTCGTCTCCAGCAGATACTTCTCCGCCGCATAGGCGCCCAGATGCGTGGTCGGATACATGAGCGTCGAGGCGTTCATCTTTCCGGCTGCATAATCGCCGACAGCTGTTCGCTCGCACAGTCGATGATGCCCCAATATGGGATTGACCATTAGATCATCCTTTTTGGGCGGCGTGAACAGCTTGTCCATATCATTGAGATCCGACACAGAGCTCTTTGTCTCCGATATGACCGAATCGCTGGACTTCACCAGCTTCATCAAATACGGACTGTTGGTCCTTGAAGGCGAATTTAGATTGCTGTGACATCGCAAACAGAGCTGAGTCAGTGGCTCCGTCAGGCTGGTGCCAGTGGTTAGGGTGTGCGGCGTTTGGGTGGCCACCGTATAGGAACGTGAGACATCCGCCAGTACCGTTAGATCCTGTTTGCTGCACTGGCACGTATCGCAGTGCTTCACATCGTTCAACTTGAGCTCATCCTCTAGAAATTTGGCCATAATTGTGGGTGAAATCATCTCTGGATCAGCTTTGTTGTTGTTGTTATTGTTATTGTTGCTATTGTTGTTGTTATTGTTGCAGGTCTTTGTGTGACCGTTGAGCGTTTGACTGGAGCTGAATTTTGAGTTCAGTTTGTTGTTGTTATTGTTGTTGTTGTTGTTGTTGTTGTTATTATTGTTGTTGACAGTCTCCTTTGTGATGTTGCCATTGCTGTTGCTGTTGTTGTGGTTGTTGTTATTGTTGTTCACTGGCGTTGTTTGTCCTTTGCCCGTATTACCGTTAGTTGCGTCTGTTTCGTGAATCACAAAGAAAAACAAACCGATGAGTGGAAATTTATGGACAAAATTTGTTGGCAGTTTGGGTTGATATATGGAAAGATTTGTTGTATATGTAACACTTAAAAGAAAATCAATTAAAAGATGAATTTAACAAGAAAAGAAGAACAACAAATATCATATATCTCACAGTATTAATTATGAAAGCCGATTCTCTTCAATGAAGTTCATAAATGTCTTACAAACCTTTTTCCGTAGCAATTTATACTCTTTAATTAAAAGAACAAAAAATAAATTAAGCTCGGTTTTAATGAAGCCTATTGCATGTCAAGCATTCCTTAAGTGTCTTTCAATCGCCTTTTTTACATATTATACATGGTACCCTATACGCTATACCCTATACCTAATCATATTTTGTTTATAAGAGGTATAACATAACTGAGAAGTAGGAGAAAGTATTTTCAGCTCCTGGAAGTGTTTTTATTTTGGTTTAAAATTAAATGCATCTATCTATTTATCGATTTTCGTATCTCTATCTATACATAGTCCATTTGTCTCTATAAAGATAATCTCTACAATTCCCAGAGCCGGACACTATATACTTAATATAAAGGCTTTCGTATAGAACACACCTTAGTAAACTAAGCCCAAACTATTCATAAAGATCGATAAATATCGATATATATCTTCTTTTACCTTGTATTTTAAGCATATCTTTTATCTTTTATGAACTAGAGACCTTACTACACTCTAACTAAATTAAAAAAAACTCCTCATCTCTTAATATAAAATCAAAATCTAACCGTAAATTAATAATGGTTATTTTGCTGGCTTTTCGATTGATTAGCTGTATATGCCAGCTGCAAACGTCAATTATTTGGGAATTTCAATAATTTATTACACAGATTTATGGCCAAAAATATTGCCAAAAACTTGCAACAGTAAAATGTGAAATAAATATGAAAAACAACCGAAATACAAATTGCCCAAATTATTTACGATAAATTTGAACCGTAATTCAAACTAAAACAATAAACTAAGCGGAACAATCAACAATGAAAGCCAACAAAATTTAGTCATCAAGTATTAACAAACCAAAAAGGAATAAAATCGTATGATAAATGAAAATGTGAAATATGATAGAAATATTGATTGAATGAATTTATATAAACGAATTGTACGCAAATACTGTAAATAACAAAAATATGGCTCTAAATAAAAAAAATCAATCAAGAATTTATAGAACATGAAAACCAAAAACATTCAAATTAAAAATTCATTTTAAAAATATATAAAATGAATAATTTGACGTATTATTTAATTGACATACAAATGAAATTTGAATCAATCCAGGAGGAAAGTGTTGCTATTAAAACGTAAGAATATAAAACTCTAAATATATATAAAGTAAAACCACATCAATTATTTGCAATGAAAAATATATATAGAACTATGTGAAAAACAAAGAAATACTTCATATATTTTGGATCAACAGAAATTCCTTACTTTCTTTAAAATAAAATAAATAAATCAAAAATTAATAGAAATAATTTAAAAATTTTAAATTAAGTATTTACCATCAACAATAGATAGAAAAGGGAAAATGTGAAAATGTGAAATAACAAAAAAACAAAAATCCACTTTTGTAGTCCAAAAGGAAAATCTTGTTAAGATGGAAATAAATTGGAATACATAAAATGAAAAGAATTAGGGAAATTATAAGAAAATAAAAAACAAAATGGTCTACTAACACTTACCGAGGCCCCGCATCGAATAGACCATCGCTGTGGGCGGAAAGGGGCAAGGCGCGGGTGGCGGGGAGTCCGAGACCGGAAGCACTTTATAGGAAGCTGTGGTGGCCACGCCCACACCACTATTGCTGCACTCCGAATCCGAATGCGAGTTGGTCTCCAGTCGCATATAGGCCGAAACCTTCGACTGAATGTCAATTGGCAGCTAAAGGATATTTTGCGAGTTAGCCAGCTTAACGGTTTAGGCCATGACGAACGACCAGATACTCACCGACGACACCTTTTGGGGCACAAAATTGTCCGGCTTGCACTGCAGCAATTGTATGGCAAGACTTATGTCGGCCTTGTACCGTTCCTAAAAGAGAGACAGAGGTTGAAAATTAGAGAGAGACAGATATAGTTGTGTGCAATGCAGAAGAAGAGACAATATACTAAGATAAGAGTGTAACAGGAAGTTGCGGTTCACGTGTGTGTGTGTGTATGTGTGTATGTGTTTGTGTGTGTTACCCTTTTGACACTTCTCGTATGCAAATGTCAAATATGTTTGCCGTTGGTTTTTCTTCTTCTTCTTTTATTTGTTGTGCACCCTGCACCCTGCACCTTCCCTCACCCTTACTCCAACTCATTTTCCCGGCCATTTTCCGTTTGCAACCGTTGCTCAGCTTCTTAACACATTGTTAAACAAACTTTTTGCTGTTGCTTTTGTGTTTTCCGTGTCACCAACAGCCTCAAAAAACTTTCTTCTCCCTCTCTCTCTCACTCTTACATCTCTCCCTCGCACTCTCAGGTCTTCTCGCTCGCACTGTTGGTTGTCGAGGCTTACACCAAAACTTTGGATGGTTCTTTAATTTTACAAATGCGCTGCACTCGAACTTGTTAAACAACAGCAACTGCGACGAACAGCAGCCGCCATCAAAGCACACGTGACAGTGTTGAACAACAGTATACCATGCATTTGCTGCATAACCTCACATATTGTTAAATTAGTTTTGCTGAAGCATGTCTATTCAGGTTAACTACCCATGCAACAATAATTACAGAGTATTATGTTACAGTTTCAGAGGAAAGAAGTACCAATTAACAGGTAATTGACAGTGTTGTATAACGACAACTAACAATGTTTTATGTTAGTTTTTCTGCATCACTTATTTACAGCTAATCTTCCTTTTGTACGTACATTAAAAGCTAATCCTCTTTAAGCATTGTTCAACACTAATCCAACTTGCTTAAGCCACTCAATAACAGGGTATTGCAGCACAATATAAGCCGACTGTTTTGCTGACCCACATACCATTTGTGTATGCAACAACAATAACAACGGTGAAGAGACAAAAAGCGTTGAGGCATTTTGAAAACGCGTTTACCAACACTTACACGCCACGTCACACGGTTGTGCTGTGTTGCCTTCTTTCGTTTCCCTTTTTGTTTCGCGTTTCTTCTGTTCGCTTCGGTTTTCACGCCGCATAGCTGCAAAATGACGCCGCTTGCATTTTCAGCGCCTCATTTTTACTCCATTCCTCCATTTTTTTTTTTTCATTTCATTTTTCTGCCTTCTGGATTTTTTTTACTCGTTTATCCTGGCATTTTATTGCACTATTTTTTTATAGCCCGAACCCTTTGAATATCATGAATAAGGGTATATCGTTTTTGTTGACAGACAGACAGACTAAATAAACTATATACTTATGTATATATTCATACTCAGAAGATTATGCGATCTACCCAAGTAAGTTTAACTGATTGTCCTTTTGTATGAACTTGAAGATCTCGGCAACTACAAAAGTAGAAGACTTAAAATTTTAAATATATATTCTTGTAACCCTACCGAAATTAATTAATAACTTTTCATAGGTATCATACACCATTATTTTACTATTTAATAAAATAATCGATATTCAAATGTTTGTAAGTTTTAACTTTCACACTTTTAGAGCAAAGTTAAAATTTCTTTTCTAATAAGATTTTATTAGAATATAGCAAAAGTTTTTATGTTGGGTATAGGGTATCACATAGTCGACCACAATTCGACTAGAAAATCCTCACTCGAATTTTTGTTTGTGTGCTTGCAGCGATTTCTGTGTAAAAGTGGCATAAAAAGTGCATGCAATGGATGCGAAATAAACTGCAGAGCTCCATAGTGTCATTTGCAGTAAACGGTATAGCATGCCATCTATATATATATATATATATCAATTTGAAGGGTATATATATATATATATACTATATAGCGTGAGCTTAAAGAGCAGCCAAATTAGCTGCTATAATTGAAAGCTGATTGACATCGCGCGATAGAGCAGCTATTTTAATGGGATTCGCTGGCAGCGATGCGAGATTTTCAACAATTGAAATAAATCTCAATTGAATTTTATTGAATTTATTTGCGTAATAAAACGAAATTTATGCCAATCAATTAGGTGTTTTATATAAGGTGTTGTACCTTTAACAGAGCTGCGAGTACAAAAGGCAATTTAAATAAATGGGCTGCTAAAAAACACGCCAAATCGTGAAGGAATGTTTCGAATGTTTTAGTATTCGTTAAATATTCATTAGTATTAACTTTTTACATAGAAAAAAAAAAACAGTAAAACCGAAATGTTTTCAATATAACAGAATACACAAGGATTATACAAGGCTAATAAAATACAAGAGTTTATACAAAGTTTATACAGCTGCAGAGTTCTGTTGTTAACATTTTGCTGAATGGCTAAGCCACTGTTACTTAAGTTTGGCTGTTATTTTACTAAGCTTAAATGTTAATTACGTTTATGTTAAGCTACCTCTGTCGGGAAAACAAATTTAAACTTAACACGGAATATGTTTTTAAAGTCTACTATTTATATTAATCGATCCCTTTGAATTTGAATAGCAACTTCCTAATATTAAGAATTACTGGTCACCATTAAAATACAAATATGAACAGTTATGTAAACATGTAACAGTATGTAAGTTGGCATTTATTTACTAAGACTTTCGTCTTAATTGCCTTAACTTTTCTTTACTATACTATGTTAGCTTTTCACTGGATGCCACTCAATTGCAATTTGCCGATGTAAGCAACAAATTGTTATGTAAAAATCTTTAAGTAAAAGCCAATTCCATTTAACTTGAGTTGCACTTAAATTTGAGTTTCTTACCCTGCTGTTACACCTTTAGCAAACAGCTTGCTACATATTTATTTCCCAAGCGCAGTATGCAGTTCCGGCTACTCAATTCCGTGTCCATTTTATGGCTGCAAATCTTGAGTTGGGCCTTGGACGTGTAAATTTACGGGTTGGCTGCATCGAGCCGGGCAGTTGCCATCAATCCAAACAGAGGCTCAATAACATTGAACGAAGCTTGGCGCATGATGCAAATAAATTGTTCAACTTTACGTCCTTTAATGAAGTGGACAGCCCCCTTGCACCTCCTCCCTGCCCCTCTTACCGAGCCTCTGCTGCCTCTTTGGTGCAGCAAAATTGTTCTGGCTCTTTGAACAAGTGAGCTAAATTTAAAACGTGCTTCGGACTTGGCCAACGAATCGGTTCGCTTTTAATTAAACCAAACGAAGGGCGTGACCCGCCCGCATACAATATACATACATATACAGATGAATATTTAACACTGTGTATGTGTGTGTGTGTGCACATGGTCAAGTAATGTGGATAATTGATTCATTAGCGCGTGTTGCGCATTGTATGCATTTAATTTGAATAACAAAATCCCCTGCAGCTGTTGTACATGTTGGCATTTAAGAGACTTTTCTAATCAAACATCATCAATGCCGCATTGATTGCTGTGCGAGGGAGAGAGGAGATGAAAGGCAACTGCCTGCTTTGCATTTGGCCAAAATTGCAAACAAAAAGCTTAAGGGTTTTTCACATTCATTCGCCGCAGGTTTGATTGCCTTTTGTGCCGTTCTCCCTGCATCTCCCCGCTCTCTCTCTCTGTTTCTCTCTATTACTCTCCCCTTTTCCACGTTTTTTCCAGTCGAACACGATTGCTGTGCAATTTCACGCTTGTTTGCTGACCGGCGACCAACTGACCGCAAGCAAAAACGGGGAACCACATTCGACTGCTGCGAATTGCAAAAGGGCGAAGGGGTTGAGAGTAGACTGGCGGGTGTGTAGGGGTTAGTTTAGGGGTAGTCGGGCTTGTAGTTCGCTAATAGAAAAGTTGACACGCTAGTCGAGGTTTATGCTGTGTATATTGCGATCACGATTATTACAGGATATTAATGCGTTTATCCGTTTAGCATATGCATCGGGTAGAGTTTAGGCTTTGATAAATTAATCATTTATATACATTAAAGAGCCTGCATACAGTGTTTCATATCATAGAACTTAAACATTGAAAATTATTTTATGTATAATATATTTAAAATTTCATAATTAATGATCTTGAAGCTTCAGAGATTAAAACGTTCAGATGCATTCTTTGAAATAAATTGCTTGCACATCATACATTGTATTAGCAAAAATTAAATATAATAAAGTAATAAATTCTCATAAAATGTAACCATACTTTTCTATAGCTATATAACAAGATTTCCCTCTTAATTATTTTGAATCCTTCTCAACTCTAACTTATGTCCAGCTTTCTTAAACGCGTTTTCTCCCAATTTGGGCCCGCATAAACGCATAAACGAAATAAATTGTGTTAAGCTTTAATTGGATACACGTTTAATTCACGTGGCAGTTGGATTAATATGGATTGTGGCATGGCCTACATATTTTCTATATAAACGAGTATGTATGTGTGTGTGTGTCTAACTGGGCTTTGCATGTGCGCCAATTCTCATAGGATTTTGCCCTTAGAACACGGCCGCACATTGCGTATGCGTAATATTTTGCGCTAATTAACGTTTTTTGTTTGTTTTTGTTTTTGCTTTTGTTTTTTGTTTTAAGTCCATTTACGTGGCTAAAGTCCTTTAAAGGCCACTCAACCGCAAAATCAAAACCACAAATGCCAACTAAATCATGAGAAAATTAATTTTCCAGCGACAACAACAACTACAACAACAACAACAACAGCAAGAGTTAAAAGCAAGAGAATTGCATAGTAAATTAAGTTATGCTCAAGCTGCAGGCAATTGAATGGCTGAGCGGAGGCGGGGAGGAGGGTGCAGCCAGGTTGTTAGGGGCGTGCCAGTGGGCGCAAAACGGGAGTGTATACTATCTGAATCTAATTAGTTGCTCAAAAGCATTGCAAACGCAGCCGAGGCCCCGGCAACTAAGTAAAGTGCATCTGCATGTCCTTCCATATGCCTGGACATTTGTTCAGCCCTCGGGGAATGGTCTCGCAGGCTGAATTGTGGAATAAACGAAATATTTGAATTATGGTTAAGCTTCTGCATTTGATTAACTGATTTATGCGCTTAATTTGCACTCCACAGGGAGAGAGGGAGAGAGAGACAGAGAGGGAGAGAGACAGAGAGTGAGAGAGTGAGATGTACAATTGCTTTAGATTGCATACAAAGGCTCTTACGTACCACACATCAAATTTGTGCGATGTCCTGTTCGAATTGCCAACTGACACACAAAACATGAAGAAGAAGAAGAGGCTGAAGCAGAGGTAGTCAGTGGAGCAACAAGACTAACAAGAGGCACATTGTGTGAGCTGGCAATAATACACTAAGCGGTATTTAGATCTGGCCAAAATTAGCATAAGCGTAAACATTAACGAGTGTTTGGGGCTTCACGTGTGTGTCTGTATGTGTGTGTGTGTGTGTGTGTGTGTATTGACCAAGTCAAACATTTGGCACTGCATTAAATAAACCCAATTGCGTATACATAAGGATAACAGCAACTAACCCAAAACAGTTGCTAGACACATGTATATATGTATGTATATATCGGATGTTATCCGATCGACACATACCCATATTTTGGATTTGCATGTGCGTGTGTGTGTGTTTCCTGTTCTGACAGGCTTCACAGAAGTCATTTTGCAGGGCCTTGTTGTGTATTCATGCAGGATGCGAACCCACACACATACACACACACACACACACACACATCAGAGGGCAGTCTATTGTCTAATGCCAAAAGCAAAAATTGGCCCAAAACGGCAGATGTGAATGGGTTTTGAGACGGGCAAAAAGCAGACTTAATGTCCGCTTGTGCGTAGCAAAATTTACAATTTACATTTTTATTTGCCGCATGCAAAAGCAACAACAAACAAACATGCGACACATGGCGATGGGGCAATACGTCAGAGCCAAAAAAAAATAAAAAAATTGGGTTGGAAAAAATATAAGATATTTAAGGCGTAGTTAAATAATAAATACTCTATCAAGTGAGGTTTTAATTTGTATTATTTAGTATAAAATTAAAATCTAAATCAAAGTTATATTTTAATTTGAATATTATTTTTATTGATACGGCTAAGAATAGAAAAATAATACTTGAAACATTTCATGAAATGATTGCTTATGCGAAGCTATAAGAATAGTTTCTAGTCTTATAAAGCTTATCGGAGGATAAAGTGTGTTCGATTATACATTTGCTTTTTTTTACAAATCATAATGCTTATCTTAAATGTACAATAATAAAATATATATGTATATATGTATATATATGTATGTGGTTTATATTGTATTTATTAAATTTGAATTAAATTTAATATATGTATAAAAAATAAATGTGATATGTAATAATTGTTTCCTCAACAATATTTCATTCGCTTAGCTCATCTGAGACTTCATTTTGTTTTTGAATTGAATAGTTTAAAAGATTTTTATAACAGCTGCATTTTATGTTTATATTAGTGTGTTAGCTTACAGGACTTTGTGTCACTGGCTTTTCCCCAAAATCCAAAACCAAAGCCATATGAGCGTGTGTGGGCGTATTAGTAGTGTGTGTGTGTGGGTGTGTGTGTGTGTGTTTGGGATATGCGTTGCAAGACGGAGCGAAACTAAAGCCGAATCATTGAAAGTTCTTCTTAAGGCGCATCATTTATTCATCACGCACATTCAGAATGAAAGCTGGGCAATGCTCATATATTATGTTATATACCCTCTATCCGATCCGAATGCCCATTCTGCGAGTCGGTCAATCATGAAAATGCTCATAAATATACTGGCTGTATGTGTTGTTGTTGTTGTTGCTGTTGTTATTATTGTTGTTGTCAGTTGAATGGGGGCTGTTTTCAGTTCGATATGAAAGTACGAATGTCCTCTAAAGTGCGAAAGTTTTTTCATCTTCTACTTTATTTTCATGCCACCCCAAAAACAGAGTGTGGGTGTGTGTGTGTGTGTGTGAGTGTGTGTGAGTGTGTGTGTGTGTGTATCTTTCTGATTTATTTAGGTCCTGTAGGTTTATCTTTAAGGCTTGGCCACAGGATATGTCAAAGCTGTAAAGCACTGAATAAAATGTTTTTGGCTGCCAACATTTGAGATTCGTTTTGCATGCATTTAATTATTTAAACAGTCTTTGCAAATTGTTTAGCCAAGGTCTCAGACAATCGATTTGCTGAATTTTAAATCAGTTCAAGACGAAACAAATATGAAGAAGAGGAAGAAGTAGTAGAATGCAGTGCTTGGCGTAGCTAAAAATACCCTAGTAACGTATTGGAAGGGAAATTAAGTTTGCATTGAAAAGTTTTTGTTATTGATGGCAGATTGTTTGCACTCGAGCTAATTGATATCTATTATTTCGATCAAGGTCAGATTTTGGTTTACGTTTGGTATTATCGAAGCTAAATTACTCTGCAAGACATAAGATAGAGTATAGAAATTCACGAGCTGTAAATCTCATTGACGAAATCCTATCTTAAAGTTAGACAAGAGCTGTTGTTTAGAAGACAATATACCCTAGAAAATATATTCAAAATAAAAGCCACAGAAGACAATATACCCTAGAAAATATATTCAAAATAAAAGTCACAGAAGACAATATACCCTAGAAAATATATTCAAAAGAAATGTTGAACACAACAAGAGCTTTTAATATGAACAATTATATCCATGGTTTTTGTTTTTGCTTTTGTATTTTTTTTTGTTGCTTAAGTTAAGACGAAGTTTCAATATAGTTTGTTTACGATAATCGAATAACAAATACCCAGTAATATGAACGATATTTACATAAAACTGTTTTATTTCAAATCTAATCGAATGAAAGATTAGATAAAGATATGCTAAAATTTTGTTAATTTGTTATAAATGAAGAAAGTCAAAATACCCTACAAAACATAAAAAATGTATGTGATTCACATAAGCTAAGAATTAGACCCAATACCCTATAAAGCATATCAGTAATCTATTTTGCTAGCATACAAGACTTTTCTAATGGTTATTCGAAATTAAATGATTATAGGATATATTAAAGAAATCTTCTATAGGGTTTCCAATGGATTCGATAGACAGTAAAATTGTAATCTGTACGATTTTCTAGCCCAGTTAAGGTCATACCTTACTTTTAACTCAAATCCATAAGAAAAACTTCCCGCTCCCTGATTTACTTGGGTCTGAGGTTTCGATACCTCATTTTGTGCTCATTTAAGAAAAATAAAAACTGTAGCCAAACAATTTGTGAACCTTATTTGTTTGCCTGCACGCGTTTCGCCTTGTTTACAATGTGTAAATAGAAAATAAATGGGGCCATCTAAATTTTATCGCGAAATACAAAATGAAACAAGAATAAATAAAGGAATGAAAGAAAGAATGAAGGAAGGAAACTCGGGACCAGTTCCAGTTTCTTCACCTGTCAGCTTCGCTGCCTTTTTGCCAATGCCATTTTCTTGGCCCAAAGCAGATGTAATTATTTTTAATGAGCACCAGCAGAAATTACACATCAAAATGATGGGGGCGGCGGGGGCGTGGCTGGAACTTGTTTATGGCTCGAATGCACCTGTATATGTGGGTCGAGGTGGTGACCAACTTTCTTAAAGCCAAATTACAAAATTTTAATGTTGACCAAAAGAACAAAATGAAAAGTCGAAGCAACAAATGACTTCATAAAAATCCTTAAGGGCAACGAAATACAAAAACAAAAAAAAAGGACAATATGTTAAACAATTTAAGACACAAATAGATACATGTGTGCGTGTGTGTGTGTATGTGTGAGTGTAAACATGTTTTTGTCAGCGTATGCGTGCGCACTAATTTAAGTCTTGTGTTTTAATTAAAAAGGGACAATATATTTGCATGAAAACGCAGCTGACAGCAGGTCATAAGGCAGCGCAGGACAGCAGCAGCAGCAGCAGCAGCCGCAGGAGCAGGAGCAGGAGCAGGAGCGGAAGCCCCAGGAGCAGAGCAATCAGCCACAGATGCACACACACACACACAAATATATATAAGCACATATATATTATATATATGTATATGTATGTTACATACATGTGTTTTTGTCTGCGAAAAATCACAAAAATTAAAACGATGGATCGATAAAAAGAACGAGTAGTAAGGCTAGAGTCGGGTGTGCACGACTAGCAGATACCCTGAGGTACACAATGAATTTAATATTTAAAATCTGTACACATAATACATAATGGGAATTGATGTTTGATATCGATTTTAACAAGCAAGCGTTAAACTTATCGATGATTCAAAAGAAAATCTATTTATAACTGGTATGGGGGTGTCCACTAGTTTAATATTATATATATTTCAAGTCGCTCGCTCTTAAAGTTTCCGAGATCTGCGTCTTAATATAGAGAAACAAAAAAAACAGACGAACTAACGGATGAACAGAGAAGCACAGCCAATAAGCCTGATCAACAGTATAGATACCTTTCATAATCTGCCATATCTTCTTTTTTTCGCAACATACATTAGCATAAACCAATACACCACTTTTTGCTCTCTTCGATGGATTTCAGGGTATTAAAAATAAAGCAGATTTTCATAAAAATGCGTTTCAATCAAATAGGACGCTGAGCAGGACACAGCACAGGACAGCTGGCAGTAAGTGGATGGGGTAGGGTAAAGGGATCGGGGGGGTGGGGTAGGGCGTAGGGTTGTATTGGATGTCACGTTGCGTAAGCGAAACGTGCGACAAGAGCACAGGACGCAATGACTATGATGGCTGACGATGAATCATGCAGCCAAATGGCGCCGAATGTCAAAAAAACAATGCAGGCCAGCAGCGAATTTATGATTAACAACAACACAAGCAAGGGCACCCCTACTAAATAGTAGGGGTAGTCACATGTAACGAAAATCAAGCGATTACTTCGCAGTAATTACGAACTGAAAGGCGCAAATTTTGCGTATACGAAAACATGGCCCAGCACGTGAAGGGTGTGAGAGAGGGGTTGAGAGGGGGGTATGAAGAAGAGGTCGGGTGTAACATTTGATTTTTAGTCGAAGGAATGGTGTGGGGGGGACCAAGAAATAAATTTATTTGCGTGTCAGGCTAAAATGCGAAGCATGGAAACAATAAAATGCCAAAGAGGAGAAGAGGGACGAGAAAGCATAAAGTGTGTGCGTATGTGTGTGTGTCAGTGAATATATATATATATATATGTATGTGATTTTGTGTGTGTGTGTGGGCGTGCGTGTGCTGCAATTAATGTAAAGTGTTGTTGTTGTTGCGGGCAAATGCTAAAAGGATGGGCTTAGCTAATAACTTATGTAAATGTTGCTGCAGCTGCTGTAGGAGCAGGAGAATCAGGAAAACCAGGAAAATCGAGAAAAGCAGGAAATGCTGGCAAATCGACAGCCAAAGGTTGCAAATAAATCGAATGGAAAATCGAGCAGGCGTCTTGTATTGAATAAATGAGTGAATTAAGCTAAAACATGCAGAGCAATTTAAGCACTGATTGAAAAACGAACACAAAACTAAACGCACATAAAATAAATCTCAATATGTATGTGTTTAAGCTGACTGATTGATTGATTGATTGAAGATGAACGCACAGCTTGAGGCGTTGTATCGAAGTTAGTACCAAGAAAAAGGTAATTAAAATTTCTAAAAGCTTGGAAAAATCGATTTAAAATTTGATTTTTTATTACGACTTGCTTAAAACATAATTAAAACATTTTTGTTTGCAAATAAGAAAACTATATTATATATCGCTTTACTCAAGCCATACTTATAACTTTTATAACTTTCTTCTAGTCCTCTTGTGAACTTTTATACATTACATCTTCATTTTATACATAACATCTTCATATACATACATATATATAAATATATCTTAAATCATTCTAGGCACACTTACAATATAATGTCTTGACAATCTAGCCTCTTTTTGGTTCCTATATATGCATCATATATGCATATATCTGTTCTCATCTTTCTTGCCATTTTTGATTCCCTTTCCCATATAGCTTTTCTTTACCCTTGACGCCCTTTGCTCTAGTTATTTGATATTTATTTCAATTTTATTTATTTAGACAACGCAACAGCAGCAAATGTTGGCAATACAGCAAGAACCATTAAGAGCAGGGCCACAATAACAATAACAACAACAACAACAAAGTGGCAACACTTGCGCCATGAAATGCGTTGCCAAAAGGGCAACTTTTTTTTTTGGGGTTGTCTTAGAAAAGTTGAAAGCTGCCACCCGCAAACGAAATTTTTGAAAGCCCGAGTTGCCAGCAGCCAGCAAAAGAGTGTGTCGGGAAGAGGGGATGGGAAGGGGGGGGGGGGGGCGTGACTGGTAGCTGTTGGTGTGTGCGTGTGCTGCTGAAAGGCCAACTAAAGGTGTTGCAAATGTGTGTTGCCAACTACTTAAAGTGGAAGCCAAACTATTTGCCAAAAACATTTTGTATATCAGTTCTTATAGCTGTTGTGTGTATGAGTGTGCGTGCGTGTGTGTATGTGTGTGTGTGTGTGAAGATCGAACAAAGTTGGTTTTAGCCGTTGCTCACAAACTGCACACCAAAGTAATGTGCACAAAGTAAAAGTAGATGCAACAACAACAATAACAACAGCAAAAGTGGAAACAGGACAACAAGCCAGCTGAAGGGATTTTACACTAAACAACAAAGTTAAGCCATGCAGCAGCTCTCACAAGTTTTATGGCAAAACCAGCAACAGTCAACTTTCAGTGTGTGTGTGTGTGTGTGTGTGTGTTCAATTCGCAAGCGCAACACGGCGTATGAGCAATGTGCAAGATATTAGGCAGTATTTTTTATGTGTTAACAAAAAACTATAAACAAGCTGAAGCAAATCGTCTTTAAAAATCATTTATTTAAAGTTATATTCATAATAATTATGAGAAATAACATTTTTTTAGCTCAAAATGATTTATTTCATAGATTTAATTTGCAACGAAATATTTTTTATCATTCAAATTTGGAAAAAAAAAAATAATAGTTTAATAAAGAATTTCAACTTTCTTGATTCCTTTTGCATCTATATTTTTAGCTTGTTTTTATTAAGTTTACAAATTTTTGAATTCCAAGCAACGTAGAATAGATCCCAATATTAGCATAAAATAGTTACATAAATTAAAGTTGTCCCTTATTTTTCCCCACATACCCTGCAAAATGGACTCCTCAAGACCGCTATCGTGGAAAACTCAGCTTATTTTCATCTTCGTCATAATTTTTTTTTACAACCAGTGAGGAAAACTTATATTAGTTTGCAACTGTGAACTTCAATCTAGGAACTCTTAATGCTAAATTTCCGAAAAAGTTCTAATAAGTCAAAGAGCTGCGAGATTAAGGAACGATGAAAGGAAAGCAAAGGAAAGGAGCTGCCAGCGTGCGTTACAAATGGCACTTAAAGCCGACATGGACACAGTTTTTGGTATATGTTGGCCACTCAGCGTGGACACTATGCAGGGAGTTAAGGTTCGCCTCTTCGAGTGGCGCTTAAGATTGATTTATGTAAATGATTTGCCATACTTTGCGTTACATAATAAATAGCGAAAGAGGAGAACGTGGCAGCCGACGCGGAGGTAAACGTGCTGAACGTGAACGAACCACTGCCAGGAAACTAATAAAACAAGTAGAAGTGTTGACCAGCTGAGCGTGAGCGACTAGCGGTTACCCTGTAAAGGGTTGAGCCAAGCAGCAGTGGAAGTACGTTTTAAAGATGGAACAAGGAGTCGAAGTTATTGCCAGACGAATAAGCAGAAAGATGAGTAGATATCCTTGCTCGTCGATAATGAACGACTAAGAGATACCCCGTATAGTTCAATCGGCAATGGAAGGTATTTACATATATAAAGATGGACAGACAACCAAGATGCTCTCTCATCGACAATGAAGAACTATCAGATACCTTGCGTAAGGTACATGTGTACTGATGGGTGTAATGGAGGCCGACATGAGTAAAAGATACCCTGTGATGAATGAGTAAACGAACCCTACCCACTTATACACCCTTTAACTTGAGCGTTTTCAATTTGTACAGGGTATATAAAGTAAGAAGGACAACAACCGAAAGCCGTTGCGATGGAAACGATTTGACGAAGGAACTGCTGCATTTGCTTAGCTGCCAGTCAGTTGCCTGTTCGCTTCTGCCTGACTGAAGTTGGATTTTTGCATAAGCCCAGCCAGAGATGGAGAAAGAGAGACCCCGAGAGAACGAGAAGTTGAGAGCTGAGAATAGACAAAGCGGAAGAAGCAGACAAATGATATATGGCTGATTTGCGTGGCTGACGTGTTGTTACTAGCCAGCAATTCAATGTGCATACATCAAGTGCAGAAGAATATTCGAACATGCAAAATATTGCGCATACGCCACGTTGAGCTTGACAAATGGCTCACAAGTGAGGCGGCTTAAGCGTGTGTTACATTTTCTTAGCCACGTTTACACTTGATTTAAGTAAACACAAAACAAAAACACCAACAACACAATCGCTACGCATATTGCAAATTAAAAAGCTGTCCGCGTCAAACTTTATGCAAATGTGGGTGGTTGCTCCCGCAGCGCAAAACTTCAAAATGAAAATTGCATAACTGCAGCTGGGGAGCAGCAAGTGCAAAAAATAATAAAAAAAAAAAGAAGTGAAGCGACAAAAAACTCACACACATACACCCACACACACACACACACACTCATATTCCACTTGAGGGTCTGCGATTCTCGCACAAAACTCGACTCGACGGGCATATTAAAGTTTTATGCGGACTATACACCACTAATGCCACACTCACACATGCACACACACACACACACATATATATATAACATAACACATTTGTTTGTATATATTTTGTATATTTTTCACATTTTGGCATTTTGTTTGGTTTACAGCTTTCAGTGAAGCAAAAATCAAAAATTGTAAAATCTTTCCATTTTTGTATTTTCAACAAAATTTTGTTCTGCATGTTTTTTTTTTTTTTGTTTTGTAATGGGGGAACTTCCCCTTTTTTGGGGTGTGTTATTCGGCTGCTCAATTGCATTTGCCTCTCAACAGATTCTGGGGAATGGGGAAATGGGTGCTAAAAGCATCATCGAAAAACCTGTGCAACGAAGCCTGAAGTGTGCCAAATGCCAGTTACGGTTATTGTAGCCATTAATCCGATACAAAAGCTGTTCGAAACTCACCATTTTGACTGCATTTTGAACAATTTTACAGCTTAAACTAAGAACTTAAGCCATGCAACAAAATTGTGGCACAGCCAAATGGAAAAATCTGCCGATGTTTTGTTTTAAGCCGATGCAAGTTTTATATTTATCCATTCATACCATCAATTTTTATTTGATTACTCAATGGAATGCACTTAAGTCAAGCTTGATTTTGTGTTTTTTGCTTCTAGTTATGATCGATATAATTGTAATCTTATAAATCCCTTTTCAATCAAAAATAATAAACGAAATTTTTAGCCTCTCGCTAATAGTGTAAAGGTTTGACTTATATTCCAACTTAAGATTAAATTTAACAAATCTTTATTCTAGCCTGGGAAATGCAATGAACATGAAGTTTCTTAACTTAATTTATAAAAAATGTATTTTTTAAATTTATTTATAAATTTCCCCTCCACAAGTTTTTGCCTTCCAATGTTCATTTTTCCTTAAAACTTTGCCATCCACTTCATTGATTTGGAATCGAATTTAAGAATCAAATTAATTTAATGCCTTTGTTAAATGTAACCCAACGAACTCTTCTATGAACCATCTGTGGCACTTTACTTTTATATTAGGCCAACTTCATTTTAAGATACAAAACCTAGCCATTAGCTGGCTCTTAGATCAAATTGGCAACATTTAAATAAAGTGTTCTCAAATGTTTTCCACTCTTGTCTGAGATTCATTTGTTGCCCACCCTGAGGCACCTGCTCCATGTTTTTAGAATGCAAAACACAATCAACCCACACGTGAACCCACTTAACGGACCGAATCTCAGTTGGAACCACAATAGCTCCTAAACTAATACACACATATATACATACATACATATGCTCACATTACATTGGTTATCTAGCCATTTTCCGGCTAAAAATATATTCAGGGAGCACTCTAAAAATAAGTGAAGGCGTTTTATATTTGTTTTTACATTTACACACAGAGAAATCATTTGCTACTTTGTTTGAAATCGAGTTGTTTATTTATTTTATTTATTTCTTAAATTGAGAAAGTTTTGAATCGAAATCATACTTAATATACTTACAATTTTTACTTAAAATTTTGCAACATATTCTTGACAATTTCTTTCAGTGTAGTATCATGATTGATACACTAAATTAAGGCTAATTGCAGAAAAATATGAGGTGCACATGTTGCCAGCTCTGGGATTGAAGCCATAAGGGTGTACACACGCACACAGACATACAGAGGGAAAGCAGGAAACTGGGCAGCACGAATACGGATACGGAAACGGGCACGGGCATGGACATGGACATGGACACTCAGGCCCAGGGTCTGTGCCTGGCGCCAACATTTTGCTTGGCGCTTGGCGCAGACATTAAAATGCTTAAAATATCGATTTGTCAGACTGAAATGAAATGCGGCGCAGGTTTTGCTTCCCCCTTAAACAAAAGAGCCAAAAAAGCAACAGTCTGCCACTTAAAAGGGAAAAAACGGCATAGCAAGCGGTAAATGTGACAAGGTAAGATTGAATCGTTGATACCCTAACAATTAAATTAGAAAAAAATGAAAATTGTAAATTTTAATTTTAAAAATGGTTTTCTCAGTACATTTAAAAGCTAAATTATCAAGTTAATCCACATTTTTATTTACTATTTTTCTTATATTTTTTAATATTTTTAAGTAGTAGTAGAAAGTTAAACAAAATATTGATCCCCTTAACAATATATTAGTAAGAATTAAATATGGAGAAACCCATATAAAACACCCTTTATAAGACCCAACGGAGCAATAAAACAACCCATCGATTATATATAAAGGACATTGGAGCACAGTCGTTTTTTCTTTTTTTGTGGCTACACAGGGGTCAATAAAAGCGTAAAAAGTGTTATTGCTGATAAAAAAAAAGAACGGTGTAGGGTATACAACAAACTAAAGCAGAAAGTCGCAACCCCCTTAAACGTTACATAGTTAATAACACAGTCATTATATCCTTTAAAAGCGTGCAAAGGCTGAAGCATAAAAAACGGGAGCCGCAGAACAATGGCCGCTGTCTATCTTTGTATTTGTGTTGCTGTGTAAATGTGTGTGTGTTTGTGTTATGCAAATGTGTGCGTAAAGGTAGACATTTATAGACCAGAAGTTTGGTCGAATTTACATTCAGGCTCTGTGCGCATGTGTGTGTGTGTGTGTATGTGTGTGTGTTCGAGCACCCCGCTTGGTTGCCTTGGTTTTTATTTACTTGGGTCGCTGCTCTCGCCTCTCTGTTTGTCTTTTGCTTAATTTCTGCATTTTTTTCACACCAATTTTTTTAACCATTCGTTTTTCCTGCATATACTCGTACCGGCTGCAAAGAAAAACAAAACTGAACGATTCATATCATGGTTTGAAACAACGATTCAGCTCTGATTTTCCGCCATGTTATTGCTGTAATACGAAACAATTTTCTTTTTCTTTGTTTTTTGTTATTTGTTATTTGTTATTTGTTGTTGTTACTTTTTACCTCTGGTATATACGAACTTTTGCACAATTTGATTGTGTTTTATTTTGCGTGCACTTTTGGCCGCATATTTTCCGGATCCTTTACTGTAGTTTTTTGCTTCATTTGACATGCAACCGGAACCTGTTTCAATGTTTGCTCAGAGAAATTAAAAGCAGGTGGATTCAGGTGGGATTAGCTGAACTGTGCATTGTAACGTGTTGTTAGTTGTTTGATTTGATTCCCAGTTCTCACAAAGCCGTTGAAAATACTGAGATATACGATTTCTTTTTTAATTTGCGGTTGTAGAGATAGGAAAATGCAATATCAAAGCGAACTATACAAAGAGATAAACAGTCAGAGTGTACAAGGCTGTCAGCTATTGAAGTATCCCCTTTTTATAGGCCTACAGAAATGTATGAAAATCGGATAGAAAGGCGGTCATATAGTAGCAGTGATTGGCTATTAGTATAAGATAGAGAATAATACAAAACTCAAATTTTATGTGATAGCTCTTTTTTTGAAAATCACATAGAAAGCCGTTCGAAAAGTATTAAAGACTGACTAGTAAGGAAGAAAGTGGAAGACAAGGTAGAAAGTTGTGCGTAACTTAAGCCAGCGAAGTTAATAAAAGAAATTCACTTAAATAAGAGACAGAAATAGAGAGAAAACAAAAGAAAGTGAGCTAATGAGCTAGAAAGAGAGATGAAGAGGGATAAAAGCGACCGCGTGGAAGAATAACAAGGAGAGCTATAAGAGTTAAATAGAGTTAAGGAGCGAGTAAATAAGATACTTATTGGCTAAGAGGCAACTTAAATGAAAGCCATTTGATGCTTTCCCTTAGCACAACAAAACTTTCGAAATGGTTTTAACCACATTTTGCACTCTCTCTCTCTCTCCCTCTGTCTCTCTTTCACTTGTTTGCTATTAGATAAAGCTAATTTGACGCTCGAATATTTGCCACAAATAGCACTTTAACTCAACTCGCAAATCCCTGGGCCAATATCCTGCCAGACTCCAGAGCCATCAGTCAACAGAAACGAAGCGCTGCCACGCCCACAAGTCCATAAGCCCCCAAAACGAAGCCTCGGTCGCTTAGTTGGCAAACCACATCAGGCAAATATGTAAATAACTTTTAAGAAATTAAGCACACAGGCCCAAAACAAGCAGCCAAGCAACGTGGCAACGTGGCAACATGGCAACGTGGCCTAAGCCCAAACAAGGATGAACAGACGACTCTCGAGTTACTCGGAACAGCGCCTGAATGCAATCACTTATACGCACCGTTGCACGGTACGTCCCAAAAGTTTCGGGCCAAGCATTGAAATGGAAGATCACAATGAGGCGGCGTCTTGAGCAGAGTTTAGTAAAAGTGAACAACGCTGCCCCGCCAGGTACACAACATTAATTACACCTGTACAACAAAAAATTTGTGTCTCACCCACACACATCAATGCGAATGGCTGCGAGCTTTGCGATTGCCAGGTGAGTTGTTGAGTTGTTGAGTTGTTTGCTCCTCTTGCATTTTATCTGCTCCAATTGCAGCGCATATTTACAATTGCTCGGCATTTAATGCAAGTGGGAATTGCAATGGCTGAATAAGGGTCCTGGATGGGTTATGGGTGCAACAGAATGCAAGTCTGGGCATATCAAATATTCAAACGAGCCACGGAATATGGCATGACGGCACGAACATCGTTATTTGCAACGAAATACCCTGCAATTAAGGTCGATACTAGCTTTGGCTAAGCAGAAGTTCAAGAAACAACGAAGTATCATATAGAAAAAGTGATAGAGAGACATAGAAATATTCAGATTTCAGACTATTTACGTATAGCTATTGAAAGACCTACCTAAAATTATGAAAATCACATAGAAAGGCGGTCAACGCTTAATATCGAACTATAAAAGTAACTCTAGAGAAAATGTGAGAGAAAATGATGAAGACACGTTTATTTTATTTAGGATAACAATATTCACGAAAACTGATTAGGCCATCGATATTGTCTTTTTCCTTTAACTGTACTTAAAAACTATTCACAGAAATCTGAAATTTAAACACAACAAACTTATCTACTTTATGTAAGCTTCCTTAATCAGAAGCCATTGACCGCTAAGTAGGCTACTTAGTAACTCTTTAAGGAGACTTCAACCAATAGCAGACTGCAGGGTATTTGACAGCAAAATCTGACAGAAGTTTTATCCTTTTTGCATACACCCCGAACAGTAAACAATAACAGACGACAACAACCGTCAAGGATGGCAACCGATTACAGGACACGGCGTCCCATTCACAGCAACAAACACAGACAGACACACACACACACACACACACACATACATACATAGATAACGCTTTACAGGACGAGGACAGGACTACGGCATACGGCTAAGTGTTTTGCAACGGAAATGCCAAGCTATCATGCAAAAAGCCAGCGGCAGATTAACGAACCATGGCCAAGGCATGCCAAAGGTACACAGGATGCAAAGAGGGAGAGAGAGAGTGAATGAGAAAGAGAGAGAGACAGAGAGAGAGAGATAGAGAGAGAGAGAGATAGAGAGCGGAATTTGCCAAGGCACGTGACGCAGCGACAGTCCATGACCAAGTGCTGATTTTTCATCCGGCCAAGAGGGCGCTCCCTGGCCGCCTTTCCACCAGCCAAAGCGCAAAATACGACTAAAGGTTATTGACATTGTCGCCAAGCCCCAAACGCACGAAGCAACGAAACACAGGCAGACAACAAAAGCCAAAAGCAACAGCAACAGCAACAGCAACAACAACATCTAAAACCAAATAGCAACAGCAACAAAACATCTACTGCAATCAGCGAAATTTCAAATAAGCTTGCCAAAAACTATCTAAAAGAAATACCTAAAGACTAAAGGGAATGAGCTCGAAACTTAGCTTTAAGCAAAAATGTGTGGAACAGTTCTGCGAACATCGATTTGGTATTTAAAGTTTTCCAGTACATAAGAAAAACAACAACTTGACTGATAATAATTGAAACATTTTTTTTTTTTTATCTTAAGAAATCGAGGAAAACAGCTTTAACACATCTCAATTCTATCATATATAGAACCTATATATATTTATACCATCAAATGCAATATAAAATTCACAAACCTATTAGAACAACCCAAGCTACCCCGTGGTCTCCAGGGTATAAGCAAATGGCTGAGTCCCAAAACCGTCCCAACTGAGAAGAAAAGGTGAGTAACCGAACAAGCCAGAAAAAAATATTTGAAAAGGTGGCAACGTCCTTTTTAAGTATTAATTTGCGCAAGCCTTTGAGCCAAAGACAAACGCACGTAAACAAGTTAATAAAAACAAATGCAGCCCACTTGGTTACTTGACTGTGTCCCCAAGCCTGCCAGCTCCATTAACCGTTACCTCAACTTTTTCGTATCCCTTTTGGCCAATGGCTTGCTAATTGTTTCCAACATGGGCTGTCGCCTGTCTGCACAAATTTCTCCACCTCGAAGTTCAGACCCGATTATAGAAAAGTGCGTTAAAAGGCTTCCAAAGTGGCACGCCCCTTTCGCCCCTTCATCCTTTTGGCTTGCAGCAGCTGAAGTGCATTTGGCTCGATGGCGTTTTACTGTTTGCCTTAATTGAAAACTTTCGCGCTGATATTTTTCGTGTTTGGCTTCGTAAAATACAAAAAGTGAGCAAAACAAAAAAAAAAAAAAAAACAAATACAAAAATACAAAAACAGAAACAAAAGCAAAAAACAAAGTGAATTGGAAAAGTTTCTAGTTTTTCAACGCTTTGCCGCCTTTGCATTTGTTTAGCTCTACTAAACGACTTTCAGGGGCTTAAACTTGCAACAACTAATTTTTAATGCCACTTTCCCCCTCCCCTTTAGTATTACCTCACCCAGAAAGTTGGCCAGCAATTAGTTGGGCAGCCAGCAAACCAAATTCGATGCCTTTTCCCCTGCCATTTTCATCCTGCATTTTGGCTGCCGTACTCACCAACTTTTTCACGCTACACTAATTAACAAAGCATGGGAACTGTTACAGTTAAGTGTACCACACATTATGCGTGTGTGTGTGTCCAAAGTGTTTAATGGCACAGCATACAAATTATTCATGTAAACAAATTATTTCTAATTATTTTCAAAATTTCCCTTAGTTTTTACGCAGGTGTAAATAGTTTTATGGGAATTTGGGCTGAAAGTTTTAATTACTTAACCAAGGTTTGTTTCTAAATATTATTATTATTATTTTTCTATGATTCTAGCCTAGTAAAACTCTTAACTGAATCTAAAAAGTGCTGCTACATAAAATTAGATTTTTTATATACTTTTAAATTCAACTAGATTTCTAGTTTGTAGAATTGAAAGGAGTTTCTCACTGCTAAGTGAGATTGTTGCGTAATTACTTTATTTAACTTATAAGATACTGAACGTAATCTATATTTTTTATTGCTTCTACACATTTCTAAACATTTGCCACTTACTCAAGGCAATGTACAATTGGAGAATATGAATATTAAGATAAGATTAAGTGTTACTTTAGAATTAGTTTATATTATTTTTACGTTGTAAAGACAATTAAAACATCATAGCAAAGCCTGTAGTATTCTAAAATATTAAAGCTAAATCAAAAAGTTAAATCATAATAAGTAATAAACATTTTCTGATACTAAGTTAAAATCGTTGACCAATTTTGTATTTTACGCGCTCTATTTTTTCGATTAATCGATAAACAATCAATGGCCGACCTTAACTTAAGCTTGTGTTATGAATCGTCTACATATCTGATACGTAAAATCTTTTCCCACTTTTATCCAAATATACCTCTCTTCTTTAGCCACAACATTTCTACTTTACTTATCGATATTTTTTTATTGATCGATAAGCAGTCAATATTCGATTACTCTGCCTTGAATAAAGAATTCTTTAAGTAACCGTTACTAAGTTATAATCTTGTCCCGCTTTCAACCATCTAAAATGTTTTGTTCACCTCTCATATATGTACTATGTATGTATGTATATATTATTTGTTTCTTTGTACTCACTATTTCCCTTTGCAGCTTGGCAATGTTGAAGTTGGCCTGGGCCAATCGAACGCTGAGCGTTGCCACATCGCTGGTGAGCTGTGCCCGTTCGTTGGTGTTGCGATCGACCAGCTTGAGCATTTTGTCCTCCAGGCTCTGATTAACCTTTTGCACACGCTTGTGCGACTCGTACAGTCGATCGTATTTATCCTGCCACGCAATGACACTATCCTCCAGTTCCACCTGCCGTTCCGTTTCCCTCAGACAGGCTGTCTCCAAGGCAAAGAGTTGCGTTTGCTTCTCCAGCAGCGCCTGCTGCAGTTGCTCAATTTCTGTGGAGGCGTTTGCAACTGCTGTTGTTGCAGTGGCTGCAACTATTGCTGTTGCTGCTGCTGTTGCTGCTGTTGCTGCTGCTTCTGCTGCTGCTGTTACTGTCGGAGCACCCGCTGTGTGCGCTTCGCTTGTGGACGTCTGCAATTGAGTGGATGACAGCGTTTGTATTAAGTGCAATATTATCAGAATTTCGTAATTAATTTTGCATCCGACAGCGTTTAACGAACGAATATGTCACACGGTTTTGACTGCAAAAGCGTTACTAAAACCTTAACGCACAGAGAAGCAGACAGAGAGAGAGAGAGAGATAAAGAAAGAGAGAGTGAGGGACCACCAGCATCCATCGAATCTGCTTTTTTTTTGTTTTATTTTATAAATATGCGCCTCTCACATCATCATCAAAGTGCACGTCATGTTCATAAATGCTTCGCAGAGACAAAGCTAAACTGTGTGTGAGGATGAGGGTGGATAGGGGTGGAGCTGAGTGAGGGAATGAGGGGGACAAAGGGAGCAGCATATGCTGATGAGCGCACTGATAACAACGCCTGCCTTGGTTGTATTCAAAAGTTTGTGCTTAACCAACGCATTGGAGCAGCATCTGAGTTTTTTTTATTCCCATGACGGAGATAAGACAAAATAGTAAAAATTGTTTAAAGAGAACGACTGACAGATATCACCTAATAAAACTAACTGTTTGTCTTGTTAAATGAAAGAGAAGATGCTCTTAAAAATATTCGAAAAGATACAATCTTCAACAATCTTATCTTAACATTAACTTATTTCAAGTCACAAATTAGAAAAGTTCTTCTCTAATAATTTGCATAATTTCAAATGTTAAAGAGAAATTCTCATTCCCTATTAACCTTGTTTACAGGGTATATTACAATCTGCTAATCGAGCTAATAAAGAATAACTCTCTCATTTTCTCTTTCCACTGGCCTTACCAGCGGCCTTAAAATTTGTACAGCAGGTCACCCACTGATAAGCCGCAGAGAACAAGAGAGAGAGATAGAGAGAGAGGCCAGTAAAGCAATGGAGATAATATGATCATGCTGTATAGAGAGAGAAACAGAGAGATAGAGAGAAAAAAAGAGTTGACGAGAAGAAAGGCAAAAAGTGTAATTTATCATGCCATGTAATGAAATATTATTGCGCTTGTTTTATCTTTTTGTAAATTAAGCAATTCAAACGAACATACACTTAAATATAATTGTGCTATATTTTTTTATTATTAAATAGTTATATCATAATTTGTTAAACATGAAACTAATTTAGATAAAATGTTCACTTGTTATTCTATTAGTTGTGCATTTCAACTAATAAAATGCTCTCATAATTATCGTATTTGTAATAAATAATTATTTTACTTTCGATAATCGAAATTAATGAATTATTTAGTAACTGGATTATAAAAGTATTTGGATTATAAAATCGTTCTTTAATTCGATAACTATCATATATATCGGCACATTGTTATATAACTATTTAATATAATGTAATCAAATTCAGATCCCAAAATTAATTAGTTTGAGATATAATAAACCCATTCCACAGAGTTGTATGACACATGACATGACATCTCATATGACAATCTTGTATCTCAGAGAATGCACAGCGTCATCTACAAACAATTCTCTTATCAACTGCATTATTATCGCGAAGATGATCCAGGAGGCAAAGCAGGTCGAAAATCAAAGTGCAAACTAGGTTCATATGTAGAAGTGTGTGTCTGTGTATGTGGGTGTGGTGTCTGCAGTATGTGTGCATCTAATTGGATTAAGTTGACAGAAAACAAGAAGAGCAACAACCAGTAGATGAAGAAGAAGACGAAGAAGAAGAAGCAGAGCAACCAGAATGCAGGCAGCTAAAACTTTGTCTTTGGTTACAGTCGCAGACAACGGCAAGACAGTGAATGTGAGTGCGACAGAGAGACTCTAAGAAAGAGAATGAGAAAGACAGATAGTGAGAGAGTCAGAGAGGGAGAACAAAGTCAAAGGACTTTCTTGTCATATATGAGGCATTGGGTTCGTCGTTGTCTGCTCAAACCTAAAAACTGCAAAATGTACAGAAAATTTAATTAAAAAAGGATTTTCGGTTCCTGGCCAAAAGTTGCTTTGGCTTCGCTGCTGACTTGGCCCGCTACGACGTCAGCGTTTAAGTACTTACAAAAAAAAAAATATATATATATATACAGTTAAGCTTTTCTCTATATACTACACATATAAGACAAATTCAATTTATAGTTTAGTGAAGGCGGCAGGCAGCATCAATTAATTAATTTAGGCAGCGATTGCAATAACTGTTCGATATACATACATGTATGCATGTATGTACAGAGAAATATATGTACATATGCATACTAATATATTCAGTTATTTATATAGACATACATTGTCGTGCATATGCCTGTCGTTCGGTTGCATTTTAAATTGAGCTTTTTGTTTGGCTTTCATCATAAAATTGTTTTCATGTTTTGCATTTTATGTTACGTGTTTTTCATGTTGTCAGCATGTTGTCCTTTTGTTGCTGTTGCTGTTGCTGTTGTTGTTCGGTCTTTAGTTAAGTTTTGAATAATTTAGTAAATGTTTTTTGATTGCTTTATAAAAATTGAAATACATGTTATTAATTTTCATGTCCAAGAACTTGCACGAAAACAAATTGTTATTCAAATTAGTTTCATTTTTTAAAATGATTTTATCGTTCTTTTATATCCGATTGAAATCAATGTTTATACTTAAATAAATCGTCTAAAACATTTTATTTATTAAATAATATATTTTGTTGCAAATATGAAGAAGAAATGTATGTATAAAAGTGCAGAGAAAGTTGATTTTGTGGACCAATTGAAATTTAATTTACTTATGAGTTAAAGGATAGCAAAAGATCTAATGGAAGCAAATCTTAAGTTTATTTAGGTTTTTTCTTTTTAATATATTCAAATTCAAACTGAGTCCAAATTGAATCCTTAAGCTATTGAACAGAATCCTTTTCAATAGATAAATAATGAAATGAAAGAAATTAAGAGACTTTTTAAATGGCAACAATTGAACTGATCTCAAGTTACATTTGATTAAGATTTCCTTTCTTCGTATAGTCAAAATCAAACTGAATCCTTGAGCTGCTAAACAGAATCCTCATCAATTAGCTGATGAAAAGCGCGGCACGGATTTCTCTTAACAATTGGTTCATCATTGTGAACTGCGAAAGGGAAATGATAATGAAAAACAAGACCCAAGCATAAATCTTTGGCACGCTCAAATGCAGCTGAAAAGAAAATTTCGCCTCGTTTTGTTTCTCATTTGGGCCTTGCAGCTCATTTTTCACGCCAAAAAAAAATTAAAAAAGAAAACAGAAATTTCTCAAAATGAACACTGAGAAAACAGTAGATGGGCAAAGAAAACCCTTTTTATACAGTGCCAAAGATTTTCTAATTGTCATCGTGCTTTAAAGGCTGCGCGGAAATGTGTTGTGGGAAAGCGTGGAAAACGCGAGGGCGGGGCTGCGTCTTACTCATGGTTGCATTTCACTTTGCTTGGGGGACTTGTCATTATTTATTATATTTCTCAAGTCCTTTCATTACAAAATATTTTTGTCTTTCATTTGTTGCCTTTTGTGTGCGAAGCAAATTTGCCTCGAACGAAGGACGAAAGCGCTGGAAAAAAAAAAATAGAAACTGTTGTCGCATTCCAAGGCAGGACGAACCTGCTTATTTACAGTTATTTGGCTGCCAAGCAGAAAAAGGCTTAAGGGAAAGAAATGTGAAGCGGAAGTCGCCCACCATATGGAAAAGCTCGACGCACTCATCATTAACGAAAAGTAAAAGCAGAGGAAAAATAAGAAGAAGAAGAAGAAGAAGAAGAAGAAAGACTCGAGAGCAGTCTCGACTCTTTTTCAGCCTCATTTGACTGGATAATTACAGAAGCCGGAGCCTTAAAGGCAGCTCATTTTGCGCTCGTGTTGTTTCAGTAACCAAAAACTTTCGCGGCCATAATCAATAAATTTATTTTGCAAACATCAATAGAGAGTTTGCCTTTTGTTAGCATTAGAGCAGAGCCGGCGGCAGCGACTGTGATGAATGGAAGGTCAATTGCTGTGACCCCAACCAAAGGGAACTGCTCTGACATTTAACACAAACGACGCGCGCCCGTCAATGCCAATGTGTTGTCACTGTAGATGGATATGAGATGTGCCACCAACAGCAGCCAGTCAGGGGAGGTAGGTGGTAGGAGGACCAATGAGCAGGCGGGAGGAGCAGACGTAATGAGGCGGGAGGAGCAGAAGGCAGCAGATGGCAGCAAAGCACGAGGAGCAGGCAGCAGGTAGGAGGAGCTAGAAGCAGATGGGATAAGCAGGAGGAAGCAGACAGCAGCCAACAGGCGGAAGGTGTCTGAAGCGAGCGGTAGAGAACAGATGGCGGGAAGAGCAGGAGAAAGCAAGCAGCAGGCGGGAAGCTAGAATAACAGAAGGCAGGAGGCAGGAGGCAGGAGGAACAGGCAGCAGGCAGCCAAGAAGTTGAGTCAAGAGAAGCAGGCAAAAGAAAAGTTGGTGACGGAATGTTTATGCGAATGCTTGGGCACAAACATACGTGACATGCCTCAGTCACAGCCTATGTGTGAGTGTGTGAGTGTGTGTGTGTGCGCCTGAAACGTTGCTTAAGCAGCGGAAGCGTTGTGCAGCAGCTGACAGCCAAGGGATGCGATTGCCAGCTGAAAGAGTAGGAGGAGCAGAGGGAGGAGGAGCCGGCTGTGGCGCACTTTGGCGACCGCGACAGGAAAAGAAGTTGGGGAACCGCGCCTTGCCAATTCGGATCTCTTTAGCTTAAAATATGGCCCGAGTCTGGATCGTCTGTTGACAGTTGGCGTCATATTTTGCGAGCGACAAGAACATTTGCGCTAGTCTCACACAACTTGAAGGCTGCACAGTGGTACGAAATAGTAGCAAATGGTAAACAACATAGATAAATGCCTAGAGTTAGCTTTAGAATTTTCTGATTTGTCATATAAAATCTTGGTATTCACCATTCTCTCTTCCCCTTTATTCTCTCTTGCTCATTCTCTGTTCCTTTTCTCTTCCCTCTTACGCATCCTTAAGTTTGTTTTTATTATTATTGTGATATATTATAAATTCCATCATCTAATTTCTTTCAAGTATTGCATCTAGACTTTATTATATATTTGTTATAAATATCTGTTTATAGATCAGAATAGTCAGTATCCACACTCGTATCTAACCATCAATAATAACCTTTACGGCTCACACATAATACCGAGTTCCACTGTGCTTTATGACCGTACCTAAGATACACACATTATTGTATAAGCCCTGTTAATGTAAGTGTGTGCATGCATGTGTGTATGTGCTCGTGTGTGTGCACACATTCTCTACTTTTTGTGCTGACACATTATGTTAATAGATCTACGGTTTAACGCGGGCAAATATTGAACTTCATGTTGTTGTTGTTGTTGTTGTTGCTGTTGCTGTCGCTGTCAGCACGGGATACACGCACACACACGCACGTACACACACTCAAAGAAATTAATGCATATTTTGATGACATTTTGAAACGCAAAACACAAAATGTCAAATACATAAAAGAGCCAAAAGGTACAAATAACAAAATAAGAGTGTAAATCGAATCGCATTCGAAACGTTTTCATCAAAATTATTGAATAGCATAAGCGGAATATAAGCGGAAATCGATGACAGCCATTTTGCAGTAAATTGACAGTGCTACTGATTTGCATTAGCTAAAGAGAGAGAGATGGTGAGAGAGAGAGACAGAGGGAAGAGGTAAAAGAAAAAGGCAACACATTTGCTATTTTTAGCGACATTTTCATTTAATTTGCTGCCCATGCTGCATTACTAAAAGGCCAGTCATGAGAGACAGACTTAAAGAGAAGGAAGGAAAGAGAAAGAGTGTGAAAGAGAGAGGCAGCGAGCATCAGAGAAAGAGGGAGGCAGGTAGGTAAGCGCGGCTCTGCCAGTTGGTTTTATGTTTTTCAATTACCCAAGCCGCAAAATTTGCAATTTAGATAACCTGTTTAGGGAGCGAACGTACTTCTTCTTCTTCTTCCTTTTTATTATTGCAATTTGCTAAATTAAGGAGGAACACAGAGAGTAAAAGAGAGAGAGAGAGAGAGAGAGGGATGCTGATATCTAGCGAGCTAATGTGCTTAAATAAACGTGTGGAGCCAATAGAAAGCCAATATAAATATTAATATTTGCGTGTTTTTAATTTGATTTTATCGAATTTTCGAGTCGAACTTCATTTGCGATTCTATGTGGCAAATTTGCCTGATAGAGTTTAAATGTGTCTGGTAATTTGCTAATTTGTATACCCTAACAAAGTGTTCAATGAAATTATAATGTAGCGTTTAAAGTTTAGAAAATGTGAAATAATTATTTTTAATGGTTGTGCAGATATTTTGCTAGTTTGTTAATTAGGCTGTAAATAATAATATACGTCTAACTATATAAATATACTATATATATGGTTTTAAATAATACTTAAGTACAGCTTTATAAATTAAAGCAAAGTATATAGTATTGAAAATTATTAAATGTGATGTCGTTAATCCATTATCCGGCTAGCTTGTGTATCAATTACAAACGGATCTCAGAGAATTCAGTCATACAGACAAATCGAAATTTTCTAAAACAAAAACAATTCTGATTTAAGAGATCTTTACCGAGCATCATCATCTAAAAATACATTATATAGAAATATAAAATAAAAAAGGTATTTAATAGACCACACTTGAAGCTTAACATTCAGTTGCATTTCAGATATTTTTTGCATGACACTTTGCCACTGCATTTTTGTTGCAACAAAATGTGTTTTTCGTCGCAAAAAGAAAATGTATATGGTAAATTTTATTTTGCGGAAATAAATGAAAATGGGTTTATAGAATATGGAATATGCGCACAGTTCCGATTGAATTTGAACATATGTACATATATATATGTTTATGTTTGTGTCTAGTAAGCGAAACTAAATCCCCCATTTCTCCTCCTCCTCCTCCTCCTCCACTCCACTCCCCTCCCCTCCCCCTTTATCCTGTTATTCCCCTCTTAAACTATCGCTGTGAGTGGCTACGTGTGCAGAGGCATGGAAAATCCGTGTGCAATGCCACTTGCCAGTCACTGATTGCAGCGAATCCAATGTGGATGCAACATGGCGTATGATTAATGAAAACTTGTGTGCGTGTGTCTGTCTGAAGCTGAAAGAGCAGGGAGAATGCTGTGAGAAAGCTGATAAAGATGGCAAATAGAGCAAAAGCAAACGGGAACGGAATGCGGGAGCACTATGCAGAATCGATTAACAACAACATTGATTGAATTTGCCACAAAATTGCGTTTTGAGTGGCTTGCAATAGTAACGGGAAAAGCAGTGGCTGTGGCAGCGGCAGCGGCAGTGGCAGTGGCAGCAACAGGAGACAGGAAAAGCAACAACAAGGAACCATAACAATGCGCCAATTTCCTTTTGGCTTTCGCTTCTCTCCTGTCTTTTTTGTGCAAAGGGAAATAAGAAATTTCAGCAAATAAATCGTAAAAAGTAAAAGTAATAAAATCAAGAAAATGAGAAAAGAAACAATGCACACACGTGTGTAAGTGAGTGTGAGTGTGAGTGTGTGTGTGTGGGTATTGGTGTGTGGAGGCCAAATCACATTCACTCCTGTGTTAGCCGCACCTTCTCCTTAGCACTCGATATGCGTTAAGATATATGTGAAAAAAGAAGCTAATATTAAAAGCTCCCCAAACAAAAGCCAATTTTATGGCCAAAATGAAGTTTAATGCAGCAATCGATATATGGCCATAAATTGAACCTTGTGAATATTCAATTCAAACTCCACTTAATGAAAATTTATATGCAGATAAACAAAATTTATCAAACTGAATGCCATAACTGAGAGATACACATATGTAGTGTATATTAAATATAGCTTCACATGCAGACAATCAGCCGAGCGAATGACATACGAAAGCCAAAACTGTAAAAGAGATAACAGTTAATGGGTGGAAAGTCCGTATAGTGGAAGGAACACGAAAATAACTAATGAAGCGTTCAAGCAAATGCTAACTGACTGCGAAATACTCTGTTAAAATATCAGAAAAATGGATTTTAATGAGTTCAATCACTTTAATACTGGGGACTGGTAAATTAAGTAATATACGCTGTAGAAAATTTGAATTATAACTTTTAATTTTATATTTGTTGCTTAATTTTTTTAGTACTTAAGATCTAGTAAAAGGCTTAAAAAGAGTTGACTAATGAAATTACGATAATTTTATTAAGCCAAGTACGAAGTGCCAATCAAACTTCGCAATAAACTAATATACCCCGTTTTTACAGCATATAATTAAGTTACTACTGACAAAAAGTTATTTACTGAACTGTAAGATTGTATAAATTGTAGGAATTGCAAGACAATTTCGACGTTTAATAAAAATAAAAGCAAATTTTACTCTTATAAATATTGATTGCAAGAAATTTTAAAAGGATTTTTTAAGTTGAGCTCAGCACAGATTTCGTTACGGTTATAAAAATGAAACTTTTCAGTTCATTTTGAAGCCAAGATAAAGTTAAGAAAAAAAATTAGATATATTTTTGTTTTTTTTTTTGGTAAGGTATAATATAAAGATAAAGCGAACGAGCAACCAATGTAAAAGCAATTTACAAGCCTTTTTCTTTACGAATTGGCAAAAGGAAAGTCATTTAAAGTCAGCTCCATATATGTATAGTATGTTTGTATGTATGTATGTATGTATGTATGTATGTATGTATGTTTGTGTACATACATATACATATGTATTATGGCAGAAAACCCCTATTTATGCCACAAAGAATCTCACAAGCTGCCTGCAACCATTCCACACTAAACATACACACTCACACACACACACACACACTCAATGAAAGAAAACTGCGGCTGTGTTGAATATAGTTTCGTCCATTCGAAGGAAATGAGCAAGACATTGAGTCACCTCTTGACTGTGTGGGTGGGTGAACGTGTATATATGTGTGTGTTCTCTATTAAGGGTGTGAGCAAAAGCAATCAAAATACATACACACACACGCACTGAGAGACAAAGACAAAGATAAACAGAGGCAGACAAACAAAATATTGGCTTTGCTAGCCGCTAAAAAGGGGAAGGAGCAGCGTTCTGGGAGCTGGAGCAGGTGTATGAGTGTATCTGTGTTTGTGTTGTGTGTGTTTGTTTCGTTTTATGAGCGCTCAAATGTATGCAACAATAAATTAAATCAAAACAGTTAAATTTGACCTTGGCCAGGCCAAAGGCGACATCGCACAAATGACACGTTTGACGGTCACTCTTTGCCAATTGGGGGAGCCATAGCGGGGGCCATGAACCTTATAGCTATATCTGTGTGTGCAAGTGTGCAGGCCGGTGGGTGTGCGAGTGTTGGGTATGTGTCAAGGCAGAAGGTGGTGTGTGCATCAGCGCAAACAACAGTGCACAACGAATCCAAAGGAGAACGGCATTATCCTTGGGGATGCTGCAGCTGCAGCTGAGCTGCTGCTGAGGCGTTTGCACACGCTGCCATGTGACTCACAACGGAAGCACTTTATTATGCCGCCAAATTGAAATAATATGCAACACCAACAACAACAACAACAACAAGAACAAGAACAACAACAGGGGACTGCAATTTAGCCCGGAGTGCAGTGCGTCCATTGTGCACGCCGTGGGTCACGCCCTCAGCTTCAACCTCCCCCCTTCCCTAGCTGCGTGTCACGTGTCGCAGCTGCCTCTGCTGCAACATTGTTTGACGTTTGCCTCTGTGTGTGTGTGTGTGTGTGTTTGTGTGTAATTTTTTGTTTTGTTGCAAGCAACATGAAATGAGCCCCAACAGTGGACGAGGCGGCAGCATCATTAACATTATGTAAGCAGCGCCACTGACAGCCAAGCACCTAGCCATGGCATACATAAGAGTGTATGTGTGTGTGTGTGTGTGTGTGTATGTTTTTGTTGCTAACCTCTGAAGTTGTAATTTATGCTCGGGCAAAAGTGCTGCACAAAAAGCAGGAAACTTCGCACGTAGCAGTTACGGCCACAACTACACTCATATACGTGTGTATGTGTGTGTGTGTGTGCGCGCGCTTCGTTAGTTAGCCCCTGCACTGTTACAAATCGGTGTACCATAAATGCTATACATAATACATAATGTCTATATTTCATAGGCGTTCCAATTATTTGCTTAGTTAACATGCAAGTAATAAATTAAATATGAAACTAGATAACAAGAAATTAGCTATTGAGTAGATATTGAATGAGTGACTAAGAAACACAGTGATACGTAACTTTTTCTATTTAAGCTTTATTATATAGTACTACGATATTCAACAGCTAGTTGGCGGCAACAATCTTCAAATTAAAAAAGAATTTTAAAAAATTAAAGAATTGTTAAGATATCTGGAAAACCAATAAATTTTTTCTGCTATAAACTCAACTTTTAAACATAAGTTAACAATAGTTTCTATAGCAGTCGTAGTGTATAGAAATCCTATTCGAATGAGCTCAATATTTATAATACTCCGAGCGAATAAGTAGATATTTTCTACATTTAATCAAAATAGTATCAAGTTAATCTAGAGAAATAATTTTCTATATATTTTATATATTTAAATATTTATTAAAATTTTAAAGAGGATTGAAATTCAAATGTATTTTACAAAGAAATAACCAAAATAATAATGCGATCCGATTTCATTTCAGCGAAAATATGTATAGCATACTTTTCAGGGCCGTCCCAAAACGAATTTAAATGAATTTGAGTGGAAGAAAATTGTGATTCAAATGAAACGCTTTTAAGTGGTCACAAAATCTCAGTTGTATTCCGTTTGAAAACTTACGAGTAGGACTCAAATTAGTTAATTAAATGAGATTTAAGTGTGACATAAGTTTGTATATTTGTATATTAAATTAGCATGTGGTCAGCAATATAAGCAATTTAATGGAATGAGATTTATGTTGGGGCTCGTTTTTCTGTTTACCCTGAGTAAACCAAAGCAGAGCGCAAAAAATTATATTAAAAGCCAAGGCAAGACAACGTGGCCATAAACGCTTCAAAATGTTTTTCTTTCCGCTTAACTTGAATGTCAAGAAGAAACTCGCCTTCCGCTCGCTTTACTCAACTTCGCCAGCCCAATGATAACGGACTACATAGATATACATTATGTATATCATGATGTATATCTATGTATATAAGAGCAGTCACCTGGCAACGCTGCGCTGCAAAAAGTTTTGACCAAACTGCATCAACGAACTTCTTATAAAGTCTATAAAACGTAATGACTCGCGCGCCAGAAATATGCAACAAAAGTTTTTTGTGACTTTCAAGGCGAGAATCTTATGCGTAGCATACGAGGTTGGAGAAACGAGAAGAATAAACGAATATAAGACACATAAGCCAGCTGAAACTCAGAGTTGGGGGAACGACATTTACATAAAATTAAGATACAATTAGAAACTTTAAGCGGCGTAAAGTGAAAACTTGTGTTTTAAATGCAATTTTTGCGGGTCTTTAAGTTAAATTAAATGGGCCACTCGTTGGGAAAGGTCCTCAAATTTGTTCCAAAAGTGGACAAATGAGGGAATAGCGGGGCTGTGGGGTAGCTAGACTGCCACTTGCAACGAAATGTCAAAATGCAGACAACCAAATCCGCAATTGAATGCTGGTACAGTGAAAGCACTCATGAAAGAACAACTCGAATGTGTGCTTCAAAAAGGTCCCAAAGCTAAGCAGGATTTAGCAATGCATTCATTAAATTTTCAATTGAAAATGAAATTTTCCGACAAAAAAAAACATTTATCGTAGGTATTTTACAATAGTTGACGAAATACGGACTCAAGTTTCTTTATGTCGAATATGAAAGCCCGGCGACGACAATTAGTGAATAAAAGCTGTATAAGGCAGCCGAGGTTTAACTGTAACTGATGGTAGTAACTGAGGTGTAGAAGAAGAAATAAAGCACTTTTGAAAATGTTCGAAAACTACAAACAAGTGAGCCGGTAAAATGTGCCGGTTCGTTAATCGAGTTCTCACTGTTTATGCTAACGAAATTTGCATGCAATGTCGCGTCCTCTGCGTGCGAGTGCGTGTGAATGAGTGTGAGTGAATGCAGACATGTGCGTATAGGTGTGCGTGTGTGAATGTGTTAGAATTTCAATTCGCTGACAAAATGGCAGCTATTTATATTTGTCGCTGAATACGTATAAAGTCAGCGAACGAATCTCGACTCTACGTCTGGCTGTGGCACTTGCCAAGCCGATGTACAGATTAGAAATTAATCGAATTTTACTGTCAAATCGAGGCAATATCAGCCAAACAGGAAGTGCCAGCGTCGCCGTTGGCATGGCAATGCAAAACAGTTAGCCGCATGCCAATACACACACACACACACGGACACATAAAGAAATGTAGAGAAGGAGAGAGCAAGAGAGAGAGCGTAAGCTGGTTACACCTACGCACACATACAAACACACACACACACACATACACGCTGTTAAACGGACAGACAGCCAGACCGACCGACAGCCAGACAGTTAGTCGGCCGCCTGGTAGACACTGACACTGAATGTTACGCAGTTGTCGGCAATGGCTGCCGTTCAAAATACCGTAACAAAATGACTGATGACTTACAAAGGAAGAAGAAAACAACAAAATATAAAGTACAAAATTACATAAATTTATTTAAGTTTCATTGCATCTGCCTTTTGCTCACCTGTTCCACAGTTGTCGACATTTTGATTGCGCTTTCTTTAGCTTTGCTGTTGTTATTGTTGTTGTTGTTGTTGTTGCCCGTTAGCGTCTTCTTCTTCTTCTTCTTTATGCTTTACTCTTTAACCACTGTGCTCGCAACGCTCGTTGTTGTTGTTGCTGCTCTCACACTATATTTCACCGCACATTTTCTTGTTGTTGTTGTTGTTGTTGCTATTTTACGTACAATTTTGATTTTACACTCGGGTTGTAGTTTATTTGAATAACACTTGCTTAAATTTGCGTGTTTGTCGCGACGGCAAGCATTCGCTGCTCCTGCTGCTGCTTCTGCTGCTGCTGCTGCTGGCGACGGGGTTGTGCTGCTAAAATCAACTAAAAGTATTTTTTTTTATTTTTTGGCAGAACAGGATAAATGTCCTGCATTGAAGTTTCGCTGTTAAATGATTCGCTGTTAAGCGGCGCAGATTTTGCGCACTTTGCGCTTGCGTTGCTCACATTCGCGCTTACGTTGCTCACACTGCGCTTACGTTAAAAGTTTGGCGCTTTTCAATACTGTGGGCTTAGAATTTAAAGAATGTAAAACATCAATATTGATATGCTTATTTTAAATACATTTAATTCACTTTAACTTATTCTTATGAGTATACTAATAAAGTACGTTTACTTTTCTGCACTTTCTATCACTTTAAATTCTCTTAACACTTAGTTTCAGATGAAACAGACGGCTCATCTTCGCCCAGGAAATCGTTTACGCAGTCGAGCCAATCCGTGACATCCTCGAAGCGCATTGCCTCCAGTAGCAAGCGTCGCAGATAGCGCAAATGTCGTATGTCGCTGCCATAGCGCTCGGCCATGGAACTTACACTGATCCTGGCCAAGGGCAGGTTTACTTTTGGCCTGGATAAAATGACTTTCGTGTTGATCCGTTGCTTCCATGTGTGCGCCTCCTTTTGCATCTCATCGAGCATAAATACTTTGCCCACATCTCCAGTGACAACGCCCACGGGCGTAGCCAGCGGACTGCTGGTCCTTGCCTGCAACTGCTGGACCGGCGCTTTAGTTTTTATATACTTCCAAGCCGCTTGAAGATTCAACCACAAGCAATAATCCTGCAGAGCATTGAGCATAATTTTGAGATAACTTTCACGCGACAGCTGCTCATTGTCCGACTCCTCGATAGCACTACGAGGCTTGTATTTGAGCCAAAGCTTAAGTTTTAGCTGCTCAGCTACCTTTTCCGGCCCAAACGTTGCATCCGAGCAGTAAAACAGCCGCAGAAAGTGATCCGCAAACTCGTAACGGACATACGGCTGACTTAGCTCCGGAATGGTGCGAATATAGGTGGAAACGTGTGCTGGATTTTCGGTTTTAAATATCTTAAAAAAGTCGGCAATCAGTCGACGTGTCTGCGGTCCAAGATTTGGATAAATTAAGGAGTCATTCGCATATTCCAACTCTGCCGTGTTGCTTGCTTCCATGAGCAGCGAAACGAAGCGCTAAATTACAATTGAAAACTTGCATTAAATATATATTTATGTATATGGATGAATGATATAATATACCTCCAGTATGCTGAGCCGATTCGGATACATGGACTTGGCTGCCGCCCGACTGTACAATCGAAGCAAGTTTTGCGTTAGATTCGTTAATCGCTTGCCTTTTGTTATGCCAAAAACGATGAGCACGAATGGCTTTGAATCCTCCTGAAAGATTTCTGGCTCTGCTTGTTGCAGCCGATTGTGATCCAACCAGGCCAGGAACTCGCGTTCCAGCACCCAGCAAATCATGTTCAATGCATCGCAGACTCGAGCCAGTTGCACCGCTGGAGACATCTTTTTAAAGTCATCCACCCACTGTTTGCCGCTCTGCCAGTCGTAATCCTGCACGTGCCGCAAAAACACATCCTCTGGCGACAGATTTACGTTCTCCTCGTCTGCAAAGTCATGAATGAACTGCTCGTAGTAGGGTGTCAGCTGCCCCAGCTCTGCATCGCTGCATTTGTCCAGGCAATCTTCGAGCAGTTGCAAAAGCAGTTCTAGCTTTTGTGGTTTATCTTTTGTGGCAGTATTTGCGGCCAGGAAGTTCAAGTAATAGGGACGCAGCGCTGTCCAGCAGGGAGGAAATGCATCCACTAACAGATAATAAATGCGTATCACATTTCTATATCTGATCTGCAGTTCATCGATTGTAAGACTCTTGGTGTTTAGGACCTTAAATTGGACAATATCATACATCGATCTCCGTTCTTTCTCCGCCATTTCTCAACTACACACCATAATCATATCAAAGAGCCGGTCAAAAACCGCCTCATCCGGATAGACAGACTGCAGTGCCATGGTTTCCAGCATATCCAAATAGGTGTCATAGTGCTGGCTATATAGATTATTGCGCAGCTCCTGGGCTACACCAATGGCGGGCGCATCCGGCAGCATGGCACAGCGATGTTTGCTGACGCACTGGCTCGTATTATGCAGGCATTTGGGCACAAGAGCGCTGGGCAGTCGCTGTTCACTTTTCATATACAAATTGGAGATGATGACACGCAGATTCCACTTCAAATTGTACTTCGATATCGGCTCAGCCAGTTTCTTGTTAATGGGTGCAATCACTGTGGCGTCATCATCATCTGTTTTGGGCTCCTGCTTGGGGACCGCGTCCTCAGAGGCCGATTCGCTGTCGGCATCGTAATGTGTCTCCAACTTTGTATTTACAATTGTGAGCCGATCCTCTGTTTCCATGGCTGTTGAAATAGTCTCCACTTCATCTTTTATATTAACTTCTTCTTCGTTCATTGATATGTCGCAATTGCTAGGCGAAGGCGCCATTTAACTTGAGTCTAACAAAATTGTTTAACAAAACAATGAGCCGGCTTGCTTTCGATAAGTGCAGGCAACTGGCTTATCGATAGTTTCACGGCAAGTATGCAGCGCTAAGATTGAGTGAAATTGATGTAGGAATAAATAGAGAAAATAATCGTAATAACTTTTTAGTATAATTTATATAGTTCACTCAAATAATAAAAGTAGTTTTCATAGCTGCTTATATTTTATAATCTAGCTTAATTTATTCAGCTGGCAATGTGCGCTACATACCTGCTGCAATTGTGCCGACTAGCCGCGTAGCGTTTCGCAACACTCACATCGATAACAGTCTATCGGTTAATTGGCGCGCGCGGCTTCAAACTAAATATTTCAAATATTTACCTAAAAGTAGCCACAAACAATTTAAGAAAAATAAAATATAAATGAAAATAAAACCGGACCACCTGTTGGCTGGCAACAGAACCACAGCTATGCATAAATTACAGGGAAAAAACATATAAGCCAATGTTTTTGCTGTGTTTGTCGGGTCAGCCAGTTGAATGCACGACAAGCGTGCGCGGCTTTTGCAAATCCAAAAAAAAGGAAGGAAAAAGACCAAATTTAGAATTTAAATATAGCAATTAGGCTGATTTATGCAGCCCGTCCGCAACTAACATTAATTGCCGCCAACAAGTGCTCCAATGTCCAATGTTGCAGCCTGAGAATTGTGGCGCCGCACACACACACACACAAACACACACACTCAGAATACGTATGCAAATTTCTGAACAAAACCAAAGTCGAGCATGTGAAAACTGCATTTCCACGAAAAATAACTGCCGCATGCAGTCAATGCAATTAGCAAATGCTTTTTTTGGCTGCATTCGATTTGGTATTTAAAGACAGCTGTGCCCAAAATTCGAGCAGCCCCCGCAGACGTTATTATCTCGCATATATGTATGTGTTACTTTATTTTGACTTTGTTAGTTAAGTAATGAATTGCCTTAAATGTCAATTAACTTCTTTTTTTTTGGCGCAGTTTAATCAACGCCAATTATTTGTTCTTCGTTATAATGGCCGCACATATAAGACAACTAGTTAATTGCCTTGTTATTAACTTCGCCTTTTGGCTATCGTATACATATTTAATTGCCCCGATTGAAATCGAATCGATTCATCAAATTCATATTCAGAGATGAATGGAAAAGACGCACCTGCCCCACCTTTTTTGCATTTGCAATTTGCATGCAAATTTTAACCCAATCTGAGTTTAATTAAGTTATTGAACATTAAAATCGATTTGATTTTTAATAGTTTATGACGTGGGCGGCAAAAGTTGCGGTGCCGGTTCTTCAAAAGTCAATTACGCATACGATCGAAACCGTTCTTGAAGGTGCAGCTACGCGAAATTCTTGGATAATAGCAAACATTTATTTGGCTCTACGATTTTTCTAGCCAAACTTATAACTTTAATATATGTATTTTGTGAGTCATTTGTTATGCACAAATATCTTAAAAATACATAATTATCTTTGAGATACATTACCAGTCAGCACAAAAATTTACAAAGATACAAAAGTATCTTTAAGATACAAAAGTATCTTTGGGATACAAAAATATCTTTTGGATACAAAACTATCTTTGAGATATAAGACTACGCATAGAAAAATATTTCAAAGGTACAAAAATATCCCCAAGATTCAACAATCCTTAATGAACAAAAATATCCTTAATATACAAAAGTATCTTCCAGATACAAATGCATCTTTAAGATATTTCAATTCTTGTACATCCCTTAAAAAATATTTTTCAGAATATATATAAAAGAACATCTTTCACATGGATGTGAAAGTATATTTAGCACACATACGAATCTATTTCTGGTCATGTACTAAATCAATATCGCTCTGCTCTGAAGATAGGAAATCGAATGCAATTGTTGAGCCAAACATTTCTCGCACCTACTTATACAACCGGTAGCTTATAAGCGCCTTGATGATTGGCAATTAAAATTGCATTTGCTGGCCTACTTTATCAGATGTTGACGTGCACGACATATGCCTATACGGTACGTGACCCATATATATACACATGCATTTATGTAAAGATATTTGTATATGTGTTTATTATATGTGCATCGATCTCGTTGAACGAGGCAAAAGTTGGTCAGTGGTGCGATTGTCAGCTGGCCAAAAAGCTGACTTCGCGTGGCTACCGGTTAAGTTGGTTGCGATTAGTTTAGTTTACTCTAACTGAGTTTATTTAGCTAAGTTCGTTTATTTTAGTTAGTTTAACTAAGTTCGCTTATTGGGTACTTTGCTTAGGCTTCAATTTCGAGTCCTCAGCAGCTGCAAGTTTGCTGTCGAAGTCATTTGCTGGCCCATAGCAAATTAGTCAAAGAAATAGTAACAATTATATAAAAATCTAGTTATAGTACGATAAATACATATACATCTATACTATCCATGTGTCTATTTTTGTGTGTCCAAGTGCCAAGTGGGCGTTGCTTGTTTGCCTTTCACTTTCTAACGCCGCAGCTGCCAGGATATATACACACACACACACACACACATACATGTGCTCGTTTAAGTTTATCAAAATGCACGATTATATAATAGCTCTGCCTTTAGACAAAAACTCGGCTTTTGGTTTCTTTTAATAGTTTGTGTTTTTTGTTTTTTTGCTTAGTCGCGTAATTAGCCGCGATTAAAGCGGCCAACTGTGAACTTTGCCAACAACTGCAAACAATGTCGTCTAAGTAGTTGTTGTTTTTTATTGTTGTTGTTGTTGTTGTTGTTGTTGTTGTCGGCTCGTTTGCTGTTCAATTGAGACATTATTCAATTTGTGACAAACGCGAGAAAATTTAACGGCCAAATAACAAAGCAAAGGCGGCCAAAATTGACAACAATTAAATGCATTTTGGCCATTTCCCAAGGCGTATTTTTATCTCAAACTTTGGCCACAACATACAACAACTAGAAACTAGAACTTTAGCTGACGGGTATCAGGGACTACGTAATACTCTTTCTGGATTTAAGAAATTGTTAAGAGTGTGACAATAGGTTAAATTTTTTAAATTGTTCTTTAGAAGAGTTTTTTAATAGTCCACATCTCTCGGTTTTGCTTTTTGCTTTTCGCCCACTTTGTATTTGTCTCCCTTTCTCTCAGTTTTTATACTCTATATTTTCTTAGATCTCTATATCTCTTTATCTCTCTGTATATTTATTCTTTAACACCATATTTGCTATTTTTATCTCTTTTTCTTGTTGTTTTTCCCTCTCTTTTTATTTATTTGTCAATTTCACCTAATTTGTCATCCCTATAAAGATACTGTATCTTCTTTGATTCTCTCTCTAGTCTCTCTCTCTCTCTCTCTCTCTCTCTCTCTCTCTCTCTCTCTCTCTCTCTCTCTCTCTCTCTCTCTCTCTCTCTCTCTCACTCTCTCTCTTTCTGAGTCCCCTTTGTATATCTTAAACACATATTATTAACTTAATCCCATATATGACACAGGCATACGATTGTATATCCCAACCCAATAGCTCTCGACTAAGCCTTTGCACGTAACTAATATACCCCTTTAGACATATGCGAACAGAGCATAACAATTGCGACAACAAACATTTGTTGCCGATCTGCTCAACATTTAATGAGCACCAAAATTGTAAATTTAATTTATATCGTTTGCAGCGTTTTTTGTCAGACGACAAATTTCGTAATTTCTGCACTATTTTATATTGAAAAAGAAAAAATAAGTGCATTTGTTGCAGTTGTTGTTGTTGTTGTTGTTGTTGTTTCGTGTAAACTGTGCCGAGTCTCAGCGTGGATTCGAGCTCGGACTCTGGTCGCATGTCAAAGGTGCATAAAATACGCCGCCAAGAATCGAATCTCTAGACTTTGGAGTCCGGTTCTGTTCCATTTTAATTGGCACCTCGACACCACTCGATGGCAGCTCTTTGTATCTACGTGTGTGTGTGTGTGTGTGTGTGTGTGTAGGTGCACTTGATAGTGTTTCGCATTGCGTCAATTTATGTGACACGCATTTTGTGCATTGTCCAAATTGATATACGCGCATTTGTTTTCACACATTTTAACATACACACATCGAATGACAGCAACAGCAGCAACTGCAACAGCAGCAACTGTTGCCGTCAGCAGCTGCAATCGATATGTGGTCTCCGCTTCTCCCTTGTCACGCAATTTGGTGCGATCCAACAGATTGCCATTGCACTTTTTTTTATATATGCGCAGAGATTAAGTTTCTGATTCTTGATATAGAATGGAACTCGTTTACAAAGTTTAAGTTTACTGTTAGCCTTGGCTTTCCTTCGGTTGAACTATTGTTGAACTCTTCTCAAAATGGTCTATCGTATTGCTATAAATATGATTTTCCATTTACATTATATAACATTACATACACCTAGATAATAATTCTACCTAACTATTTTCTAACTTATAAAGTTCTTAAGACAAACTGTTAGCTAAGCATTGCCCTACTTTGTTTTCTCTTCTTAGTCAATTTAACTTCTTAAAAAAATCTCAATAAAAACCCCGAAACGAATCGTAAAATTGATTGGAAGATGTTTTATACTCGTCTTAGCCACGTCTTCACAAATCGTTAAAATAATCATAAATAACTGCGAAAATAGCTGATTAAAAAACTACTTCTAGCAGTAGCTTCGCAAACAACCTGCTAACCTTTTGAGTTTATATCTTATCTTTTGTTGCTTACAAATAGCCAACAATTTGACCTTGAGGCCAGTTGAATGAAAGTTGAACTGTTAAAAAAAGTGCAGATGAACTGTTGGCCAACAAATTTAACTTGGTCGCAGCTAAGATTTAGTCAACTAATAAGATTTACAGTTTGAGCAGCACTTTTACCGCTTTATATAACATACAAATTAATTTATTCGTTTTCAAATATTTTCAAGTGTTTTTTATGGCTGTTTTAAAGAACACTCGACAAAATACGCAAAAACCACATAAAAAACGGTTAATGGAACCGCTTTTACTTACGCTCGCTTTTCAATTTTCATTGTGTCTGTGTATGTGTGAGTTTGTGTGTGTGTGTGTGTGTGTTAGTGTTGCAATCGGTAAAGCTGGAGCAGCGGAGCTGACCAGACGAACGAGACAAATGAAACCGAAATCAAAGCTAAAGACAAGTCGAAGCAGTTAAAAGTGAAAATGGGGGAAGGAGAGAACTGAAACTGGAAACTGGGCAAATCGAGATGTGAGGCTGAAGCTGAAGCTATGGCTGAAACTGAAACTGAAGCTGGAGCTGGAGCTGTTAGTTGTGAGTGCGACTGGAACGTTGTTGACTTACATAATCGCTAAAATAGAAACAGAGTAGAGCATGGACCGAGCAGTAAATGCAATTTATTGCAAAAAAAAGAAATCTGCCAGACAGACTCCAATCCTCCCCTCTCCCTCTCTTTCTCCTTCTCTCTCTCTCTCTCTATCTGAGCTGACTTCGTTGTCTGGCCACTATTTAGGCCTTTGTCTGGCTGGAAGCGCAGTCGCATTTTGGTCAGCAAACATGATTTTTTGGCATGTGGCTTAGTTTTGCTTTTAATAGACTTTGATTGCACAGTTGTTGTCCCTCATGCCAGGCAAACAACAACAGCAGCAACAACAACAACAGCAACAGCAATGACAACGATTTGCATTGCAACATGGATCTGCAACAGCAACATAAGTCATAATGCAATGGCACATTTGGCTCAATCGGCCGCTAAAGGGCAAAACGAAAGACTTAGGCAACGAACTGAACGACAGTTGCGTCTTAATTACGACTGCGCCAAGCGACAAGCGACAAGCAACGCCGCTTAATAGCCAAAAACATAACCAAAAGCACAGCGCAACGCGATTCTTAAAGCCAAGCCAAGCCAAGCGCATTCAAGCGGCATTTGTGTAATGGGTAATTAAGAGCCGCTTCCAACAACAAGTTTTCCCACGATGCCCGCCTCATCGGCTGCCTGGCCAGCAGACCGTCTGACCGTCTGACCGTCTGACTGTCCGACTGTCTGAGTGTCGGACTGTCTGCCTGTTTGTCTGGGCTACTGTGCGCGCTTTAAGGCCCAAACAAACAGCCGTCAAGTACCAGAGGCCAATGATATATGCATTTTTCATGCCAAACAACAGTTGCAGCAGCCAACAAGCGACAACAACAACAATGCGCCTTGCTTATAAATTAGAAGTAGTCAAAATAATAGCCATATTTCTTTTGGCGGAACCCTCACACAACAAAAAGGTCAAAGCTGCAACACGAACAAAATTTGCAGCTGCGTTTTCATACCAATTGAAAATTGTTTAAACTGGGTATGATGTTTTTGTCTGTATGTATGTCAACTCGATATATCGATATAGACATTCATATGTATCGATTTAACATGTACACAATTTTCTTTTTTCCTATCTTCTACAGCTTTACCCTGATATTGGCCTGAGTCAAAAAAATAAAATTATATATGAGCTTTTTATATCTGAACTAGATCTATCCTTTATGTATTATATATAAAGAGAGAGATACATATAAGCAGATATAGAATGTAAAAAAGGGGCCTGAAAATACCCTATATCGCTTCCAATCGATCATATAAATATATCTATTTCTTATATAGGGTGTCTTTCAACTCACATACATATAGGTATGTCTCTACTATAGAGTGTCTTCCACTCGATCTCATATATATGTATATGCATATCCCTTTTATAGGGTAGCTGCCAGTCATTCATACCCAACAAGACCTTTTGTACATGTATAAATATATATATTTTTTTTGCCTCGCTATCATGACTTTTCTAACAGTTCGATCTTTAAGCAGGCATTATAAGCATCGCCTCCAGCTTCGCTTTTGCTGCAGCTAATCATCTGAACGCACTTAAAGCGCTTTTCAGCTGTATATGTGTGTGTGTGTGTGTTTGTGTGTGCGGACAGGTGTGCCCAAGCCTCTTAGCCAAATTGGTCAACACGATTTGAAATTATGATGAGCAGCGACGAAAAAGTGGGCAAACAAGAAAGCAATTAATGAGATTTAATATTCGCAAATTGTATAATTTAAATGTAATTTAATCGTTTTTCAAATGCGGAAATGTGTTTAACTACGCAAAATGGCCGTCGATTACAGTTAAGATATAAATTGAAAAGAATGAAATTTGCGATTATATTTTTAAATGTATTCATTTGACTAAATCTTAGTTTGAGCTTTAATTAATTTTTATTGTATCTATATTGTATCTAAACAATATTTTTCTTGATGTCTAAGGTAAGTCTGAATTTGAAGACAGGTGAGGAATTTATGCCCTTAATTATTTAAAAGGTGGAATAACTAGGTCAATAAGACAGTTTATTGTGTTTAGGACTGACAATAATGCATTTATCTAAGTGTCAGATATTAAGAAGAATTTCTAAGTTCTTGAGTTCGTTGAAATATTTATTGAATTATGATAAAATGATAAATACAATTAATTATTATCATAAATTATAAGTTATATGACTTAAAAAAAAAACGTATTTATTGAATTATGATAAAATGATAAATATAATAAATTGTTATCATAAATTATGAGTTATATGACTTTAAAAAAATATCTGAATTATATCTAACACAGTATGCAGTGTGAAAAATCGAAAATTTGAACTTAACCATATCGTATAAGTATTAAAATTGTATCTAATCTCTGGCTTTAATTTAATAGTAATATACATATAATATCTTTTATAAAACAAATTTGTTGATGAGCTATAGTATATTCTATATGATATAGATACATGTATTGTACAGAAAGCTGAATAGTTGCAACAAATTGAGAGTAGGCAATAGAAGGAATAGAAAATAAGGTTGAAATTAGCTCCTATGCTAGTACTGCTTTCTGTATATGAAGTCGTCTTTATTTTGTATCTGTATCCAACTACCAATTTGAACTAAATACCCATTTGAATAGAGTCTGCACACAGAGCTACAACTAAACGGCTTTGGATCGCAGTCTATCTTAGTTTTAAATACTATTTCTTTATATAAATACACATATTTACATTATGCATGCATATGTGTACACGGCTAGTCATCTAATTAATGACGTCACATTACGGCTTTAGGAAGTGCGCAATTGGCTGCCCATCAAATGGGCAACTGAATTGAATTGGCGACCGCATCGGAGGCGTCGTCGCACTTGGCCAGTTCCAGTTGGATGCTTTGTTGGCCATTGAAGCGCATAATTTGTGCGGAAATATGCAAAGGAGAAAAAGTAAAAAAATAATAATAATAAAAAATGTGATTGCGGTTACAGAGCAAAGCCTTTCGCCAGCGCTTTTTGGGAACTATATAAAAAGACGAGAAGTGCAACATTTCACGCTTAGTATTTAGAGAAACGCGAATGCTGGCGAGGATTAAGCCAGACGTGAGACACGCGCCAATCAAAGCAAATTCAACAGCGGCAACAACAAATAAAAACATTGAATTTCAATTAACAGCAGCAACAGCTGCAGCAGCAACAACAACAACAACAAAAAAAACAACTGCAATGAAGAAGCGACAACGCATAACCGGCCACGCAGCTGAGACACCAAACACAAAAACAAAAACAATAACAACAGCAGCAGCAACATCTTCAGTAACAACAACAACAACAACAACAACATTTGGCAGTTGTTGTTTGTGCTTCCGCATTACGTCCGCAGCGGCACGCTTTGAGCGGCATTTGCTGTGCCACACTTCGTGGCTGCCACTGAATCTGCTTCTGGCTCTCTTGATCTTCGGCTCGTTTGGCTGCTGCACAGCCATTGGATACTCCTATTCACGATTCGAGGGTCCGGTGGCGGGGCCGGAGCATCTGGTCACCGTGCCCGATGAATACGGCGGTGGCACGCACTCGGATTATGTGGCACGACCCGAATACAGCTTCGCCTATGGCATCGAAGATGGGCACGCGCGTGTGCTCCAGAACCGCAAGGAGACACGCAACGGGGACGAGGTGCGCGGCGTCTACAGGTAGGTACAGGTGAGCCGTCGTGGCATCTATTAATGCCGCCAACACGCAGCGTAGTCGATCCTGATGGCACCCTCCGTGTGGTCAAGTATACGGCGGACGATGAGAACGGCTTTCAGGCTGAGGTGATCACCAATGGAGTTGCCACCCATCATGGCTATGGCGACGAGGGCGTGGGCGGCGTGGGTGGCGTCCAGGTGGAGCACAAGGTGGAACATGAACAGGTGGACCATGCGGCTGAAGATGAGGAAGAAGATGATGGTAATCCGAATGAAGCTGGAGCAGACGAAAATGAGGAGCAGCAGGAACGACAACAGCAACAGCAGCAGGAGCAGAAGCAGGAAAGGGAACGGGAGCATCCAAAACCAGTTGCTCCTCAGCAAGTCAAAGGTCAGTATAAGGTGCACGAGGATCATGACGAAGGCGACGAAGGTGAAGAAGGCGAGGAGGAGGCTGAGAGCGAGGGCGGCGGCGATCATGAAGAATACGAAGGAAGCAGCGAGGAGGGCTACGAGGATGCCAAGCCTCAACATCATCAGCGTGAGGAGGAGGAGGACTCCAGCGATGAGTATTAGAAGCGTGAAAATATCATTAAAATACCATTAAAATTCCGTTCAATATACACAAGCCACACAATCTTAGTTCTATGCATTAATGTGGTATTTTTATTGTTATACACTTTCCATTATTGGAAGAGCAGACACTAATAAGTTATATTTGTGATACATCAAAGAAAATACCAAATCAAAATATATTCAAAACTTTTTAAATAATTTCCACAGTTTGTAGTATTTTATTTGGGCTGCATTTGTGAGCAAACGACAACTATATCGATAAATACTAAAAATACCAACACATGAAGATTTAAATACCAAATGTAGATTATCATTGCGTTAGTATTCACACTATATATACTAAATGACAGATATATGCAACAACTAAATATACCGAAAAAATACCAAAACTAGTACATTACATATAAATGTAAAACTATTTACGTCCTCCAATTAAGAAAAGTTTTGGTATTCAAAACCATTGGATTGGTATTTTGAGTCTAAATACCAATTATTAGATAAATTAATCAATGAATCTACTGAACATACCGTTAAAATACCAAACAACAACAACAACAACATTTCAGCTTAGATTAGCTCAGATTGACATACAACAGTATTTAACTGGTATTTTAAGCACAAATACTAAACACGTGAAATATTTCTTACATAAGCATATTTTGTTTTTGTCTTAAATGTAAGGCAAAAGCTAATTGAAATATGTGTCAGTCGATTTTGCTGCAGCCCGATGCTGGGAATTGCTTTGCGTAATCCAAATGCTGCTGCTGCCGCTGCCACTGCTGCTGCAGTCGCTGCTGCTGCCAGGTGAAGCGTGTGCGTTGCAGTTGCGTTCGATCGGAATCAATCAGGCGCAGCAATTGGCAATTGCCGCAACCAAGCATGTGTGCTCCACTTGGCTCCAACTGGAGCTCCAACTGGGCTCCGAGTTGGCCGACTGGGCTGCAGCCTGGCAGCCGAATACATTTCGTCACCCGCTTAATTCATACGCGCAAATGCGCAAAATCGCATTAAATGTGCGAAAATGTAAATGGGGAAGAGAAGAAGAAGAAAGGAGGGCAAGATTGGCGAAGAGGGGAAAACCAAACGAAATTGGATCAAACAACTTTGCGGCTTTCCAGGCTCTGACAATGCGGTAATTCAGCTGAAATGGCAAATAAATAAAGAGAGAAGAGAGAAAGAAATAGATAGAGAGAGAGAGAGAGAGAGAAAGACAGAGATGCAGCAGTTGAGAAGCAGCTAAGATTGTCACCTGGCAGCGTGACCAAATGCAGTCAGTTAATCTCTCACAATTGAGTTGGCAACACAATTGGGCTGGCAGCTGATTGGCATTTGGCCGGGCCTAATTGACAAGCGCCTGCATTCAATTTGGCCATCACTTGAATCTCTCGCTAATAGCATCCCATGCGGCAACCAGGCGAAGATTTATGGCGTGCCGCTTAGAATGACACCGCAGCTCCAAATCTGGCCAGCATGCGTTTAGCCACACGTGCGAGAATGCCGGCCAAAATGTTTTAATTAGCCACAGTTGCAATGGCACTTGGTCAAAAATGTGTGTGTGCCGATCAAGGTGTACAAACAAACCAATTACAAAGGAACATATATAGGAAAACAAATATATACATCTACATATATACATATATAAGTTAGCCTTCAGAAAACAAACTAGCAAGAGATTTGGACTTTTTTTTATTTGAGAAATGCCAAGTTTTGATTGTTTCAACGATTTAATTTGTAATAAATAAATAAAAGAAATGTTACAAAACTTATATTAAATTAAAAATAATTATTAATTTTTCTACTGATATTCAATACATTCGCCATTTAATTTTAACAAGTAAGAAAATTAAACACAAACCAAAATCAATTTCAGTACTCGCACAACGTTGCGTATGCGTAACAAAGCGTTTTGTTCACAGGGTTTTGCATTACATTTGGGAAATGAAATGGATAGCACATTTCCACAGAGGAAACACTGCCTAAATGAAATGCAACGGATGTGCAACAAGTGGCAGCAAATTGTGACCGGAAATGTCACATTACGCATACGCAGCGTAGCGCGGCAATAAAAACCAAACATTTTGTTTCAAGCTTGAATTACATTTTGAAGCAAAGGCGACATTGAAGGCCTTTCTAAAAGCTGACCATTTGCTTGAATGTACATTAATCAATGTCAATGCATAACAGACAAGTCATTAAAATCAATGCAAAGTGCGTTTAAATGTTCAAGAGAACCGACCGAAAGAAACCGATAGAAAAAATAAACAACAAAAACATAAAAAAAATAAAGAAAAAAAAATAATAGCACGAACCATTGTCCAAATATTTGCATGCAGCGCATAAATCAAGATTAAAACTTTGTTCTACTTAACTTTAGACATTCGAACAGTTGGGAGAATGAAAGATTGAAGTATTGGGAAATTGGTGGCAAACAAATTTTGGATATCAATTTGAATGCTCGCATATTTGTGGCATGCGTCGACAGTTGCGCAGGTGCCGCCACAAAGAGCTGCAATTAACGCAGTCAACGAATCGACTCGCCCACACAGCAAACAAAACAAAACAAAACAATACAAATAAACAAAAAACAATGCAATGACTCTCAAACTGTGCCGCAGCATTTGTTGCGCAATCATCGAATGTTTGTGTTCGACAAAGACAAAGCTGTGTGGAACAAGCCTCAGCTGCTGACCAACTAACCAACTAAACTCCAAAGGCTCCCCAAATCTAAGCCGGTGCTCCACTCAGAGCACCCTCCCCCCTTCCTCCTCCACCCCTCACACACTCCATCCACTCCAACCCTCTTTTTGTTAGCCTCTTAGATCGCGATCGTGACGTGGCCAACTTGTTTGCTGAGCCGTTGGCTGTCTCATTGTTGTTGTTGTTGTTCTTATTGTTGTTGTTGTTGCTGCTTGCATTTTCCTTTGCCCACAATTGTTTCAAACGGTTTTCTTTGGTGCGCCTCGTAAATGTGTCGCCTTTAAAGTCATTTTTATGTAAGTCGATTCTGTTTCCCAAATGATCTTTTAGTGTGTTTTAGTGCACTCGCTTTGCACCTTTGTTTCGTGCGACAACAACAACAACAACAGCAGCAAGCGAACATTGTTGTTTTTTCCCATCGTTTGCTGCCACATGTGGCCACTTGTGTGCTCTTTTAGCTGCAACACAAAATAATAATTTTCTGATATGTCATGCAGCAGAACATTTTGTTGCTCTTGCTGTTGTTGTTGTTGTTGTTCTTGTTGTTGTTTTTGTTGGCCACAAAGCTGTTTGCGAGGGCGTTGCAGCAAAATTTAAAGTTAACGTGTCCAAAATTTGACAGCTTGGGCATGGAAAATTTAACGCCCCATGTGGCCAACAAAAAATTGGGCAAAAACCATTTGTTGTCCATTTTGTCGCCGATATTTCGCATTAAGCTAAATTCGAGTCGTGATCCGATTTACGATTTCAATTCAATAATTATATTAATTATATTTAATTGCAGGCGCGATAAACTCGACTTATTGATAAAAGTGAGCAGCTAGTCTCTAGAGAATAGCGATTACAAGCTACCCTGTGGAAGGGATGAAAAAGAGAAATACTTCGATTAAGTTTGCTTCAGAAATTTTTTCATTTGGGGTAAAAATAATTTTTTAAAAATATACATTAATTTTTTACGTGTTTGTTCTACAGATAAATAATATAAAATCTTTTCAGTTAATACAAATAATTTTTATCAGCAAAAAATTATTTTTTTTCCAAAAAAGTCTTTATTTATACAAAATTTTGACGCTTAGTTTGAAAGTGTAAATTACAGAAAAAAATGACCTCCTTAAATAGACTCGTTTCTTTATTTTGAACAACTTGAGGCAAGCATAAGAACAAAAATACCCTGTAAAGGCACATTATAGACCTTCACAGCCAACAACTTTAGCCAAGTGTCAGCAATTGAGATTCCATTCTCAACAGCATTCGATTCCATCTTCATTATTAAATAAATTGTTGAAATACATTTAATCCGTAAAGATCATTAATACTCTGTTTTCAGCTTATGCACTGCTCTCCATACCCTATAAAAAAGCAATTTAAATCACTCACATGGCAACAAATTGGAATTGCCATGTGCCACAGCAAAATGTTGATTGAAAAACGAGCGGCGTTTGATATGCGTACCGCAACAACAACAACAAATACAACAACAACAACGCGATGCAAGCAAATAAGAAATACAACATTTGTGAGCATTTGCCAATAACGAAATTCCTCACACACACACATGAAAGTTCTTTGAAAGCAAAAAATGTCGTGCAACAAATTGCGTCAAGTTTCTCGTTGTTGCTGTTGTTGTTGTCGTTGCTGTGGTAATTATAACGCCGCCTGTTGACTGCCACAGATATGGTAATACTATTTGCAGAGACCACAGTCGGTCGCAGCTATTAAAACTGCCTCTGACTGCGAGTCGTAATTACCGCAAGCGATCAATAAATAAACAGCTTAAGCTATAACAGAGGCAGCAGCAACGGCAGCAGCAGCAGCAACCAGCTAGCAGCAGCAGCAGCAGCAGCAGCAAAGTGTCACTTTCAATTGCTCCGTTATCTGTCCTTAACACACACACACATAGGCACAACAGCCCAAAAACCAAGTCACAAAAGCAAGCAAACGCCTTCAAAGCCCAAGCAATTGCCGCACCCAGCAGCAACACCAACAACAGCAACTGCAGCAGCAGCAGCAGCAGCAACAGCAACAACAGCAACTGCAGCAGCAACTGCGATCTCATGCGTGGTCTCTGCATCTGCGTCTGCACGCCCGCTGCGTCTGCCGCTGCCACCAGCCATCGCTGCAGCTGCAACTCGTACAACGCGACTTCGTTGCCGGCGTCGTCGCTGACGTCGCTGCTTGGCTGGTTGGCTGCTCGCTGGCAGCGCCTGCGCGTATATAAATACTTTTGGTCATCGTTCCAGACATCAGTTCAGCTTACGATTTCGTGCTATTAACGGTCCTCTAAAGCGTCTTAGCCGTGCCTTAAATACGAACACACTCACACACACACAACAAGTTGTGCCAATTCATTTCTTGAATTTAATACGAATCCTTCGTCCTTCGTCCTTTTGTTCGCGTCGTGTTTGTGCTCAATAGAAACATGAAGGTACGAACTGCATATAGAAAAAATATTTAAAAAATAAAAAAAAAAAAAAACAAAAGTTGCGCAAGGACTCATTTCTCTGCCTCTTCTTCTACATCCACACATACAGTACTTTGTTGCCATCGCTCTGCTGTTCGCCGCCGCCCAGGCTGTGCCCATCGAGCTGGGTCATTATGGCCCATCGCTGGTGCACGTGCAACATGCCCCAGTGCTGGCCCATGCTGTGCATGCGGAGCCGGTGGCCTATCCCAAATACTCCTTCAACTATGGCATCAAGGATCCCCACACCGGCGACATCAAGTCTCAGGCTGAGGAGCGCGACGGCGATGTTGTAAAGGGTAAGTCTAAAGAGCGGAAAAATAGATTAGAATACGGTAAAATTAACGGGTAATTGGCCTAAAATATATAACATTTCAAAAGACTTAGGTCACAAACTCCTTCAGAATATTTGGAACACAAACTTCTTAGATAAACAATTTGTGTTGAGAATAACATTAATTTAAAACAAGTATCAAAAGATTTGGTGCTGTAACTTCCTATATAAAAAAACGGAGAGTTAAAAATATTTTGAAAAAAAAATTAAATTTTCAAATATAGATATAGCAAACGCATATTTGTTAATTTGTTAATGGATCCTCCTTTAACACAAAGACTCAAGCAACAAACTTGGACTCTTGAATTAAATTGAAAACAGATGACTTAAGCGACAAACTTGATGCAAACTAATGGTAATAGGCTATGTCCATGGTTTTCCATATAACACAAGGACTGAAACTCAAGTTCTTGAACTAAATCTAAAGACTTATAACGATGGTGTCTCCTTTAATACAAAGACTTAAGCGACAAACTTGAATGCTTGAACTAAGCCAAAAGACTTAGACAACAAACTTGATGCAAGCTAACACTTTAACTGTTTCTTCTTTGCATTGTCCAGGCCAATACTCGCTGGTCGAGCCCGATGGCTCTGTGCGCACCGTGGACTACACCGCCGATGATCATAACGGTTTCAATGCCGTCGTCCACAAGACCGCGCCCAAGATAATCGCCCATGCGCCCGTTGTGCACGCCCCAGTGCTGGCACATGCCCCACTGCTGCACCACTATTAAGGGATTATCGCAGTCGAGTCATGAAGGTGCTCCCACATAAACCACAATCGAACAGCAACAATATATAGGAACAACAGGCAGATAAAACAGATCCATTGAAACAGCAAAACAAGCAAAACAGATAGAAAGAAAAAGCGTTAATACAAAATGGCATGTACATCTTTTTTTTGTAAGTAAGTAAAATGTAGCTAAGAAGTTTTTAGTAGTAACGGGCGCCTTAGTGGGTGCCCGGAACCCGGCTGATCTGGCATGGCATGGACGAAGGAAATACGAACAAAATAACAAAAACAAAATAACAAAAGCATAATGACTTGATCTTGAATGATAATGATGATGTTGATGATGATGATGACGATGACGATGATGATGGCGATGATATTGGTGAACGTTGATAATGATAATTGAATCAACAGCGGAAAACGTGGCAAAGTTTATTCTATATATATGAATGATATATTTGTATATTTTGTATATTTAATCAATGTTTCATATTATGTTTAACCACTTAACAGCACGCAATGCTCCAAGGCCAAGGCAAGTGCAGCGAAGGCATCACCCAGAACTTTTACAATTCCCAACTATATGATATAGATACTCTATGCGAAAACTCGTTTTCCTCACATTTTCATTTTCAATACTCAACTTTTGTAATATATTTATGCAACTCATCTTTCTCTCCCTGATCTGTTCGATGCCCTTTGCCAAGCACGATTAAACAAAACTGTGTCCAATCGAAGAACTGCCACGCCTCTTAAAAGAGCAGAAAGGGCGTGCGAGCTACTCATAGATTGCTTAATATTTAAGCAATGGGAAGCATTTTGTGCCATTTCGCATTGGCGCACAGTTTGGCAAGCACTGTGTCAACTTTGGAGCTTCGAATTGTGCATTTGATTCACCCATTCAGTTACAAATATTTCAACATATTATCAAGAACTCTCAACCACTCACTCACTGTCTCACTCACTCAACTGTCTCATAATTTTTAACTCTCTCGCTCGCTCTTCCTCTCTCTCTCTCTCTATCTCACTCTCACTCTGTCTCTCTCTGTCACTGTGTTCTACTCTCTCCTATCTCACTCACACTCTCAGTCTGCAACTTTTGTATCTAGTTTCATTTTTGCATTTAGTATTCTTCACAATTTGTGTGTATTGTATTTATAAACAATTATGCCGCTTAATTATAATATCAATATATATGTATATAAATGTAAAAAAAATCACAAAAAAAAATAATCATTGTTGCATCAATGTTGTCTCTGTTGATCGAAGAAAAAACAAAAAGCAATCTCTCACATGTCTCTCACGCTCAACACACATTGAGTAATTATTTTAAACAACAACAAACACAACGAAATGCAAAACAAACAAAAAAAAACACATTATTATCAAATTATAAAAATGTATTAATAGAAAACTACAAAAAAATGAATAAAAATCAAATTAAAACAAAAGCTGCGATAACAATTGTTTTATATTATATATTTTTTTGCAGCTTACGATTTACAGAGATCAATCGGTTTGACTAAGACTTATTCTCATAATTATATAAAATATTTTAATATGAATACGTTTTTCAACATGGTCAAATTATTTACTATAGCAAATTTTATATTTTTTATTAATTTTTTTTTTTTGATTATTATTTTAGACTTATTAATTTTAATTAACCAGCAAACCTTTTTTTCCAAAAAAAAAAATTAGCTGAGTCCACGTAAGGAACTTCGTGGTTCGTGTCCACGGAAAGGAATATTTACAGAAGCATATTCTTAGTCTAGGCTGAGCTCAACTATTGAAGCATACTTTTAGGGGAAGCTAAGCAAAGCAAAGTTTATGTAATATAATACTCTGTTTACCCCGTTAATGGATTTTTATAATGTTTTGTTATAATGTATGTGACGGGTAGTAGGAAGCATGGTCGACCCTATAAAGTATATATATTCTTGATCGGCATCAACAGCCGAGCCAATTGAGACTATTACCTTCTTCTAACTCTCTGTGTGTATATATGTATATGAACACGACAATCTCAGCAACTATATGAATAAGAGGCTTACAATTATATATTCAAAAAATCGAAAATTCTTTCCGTTTGCTTATTATCAATAACACGCTTAAGTTTTTCGAACATACAGCCTAATCTAGAGCATCTGTTAGTCCAGCACACTCGACCAGAATTTGTTTAATTGTTTTCTTTTATTTTTATGCGTTTTCTACAATGCACATGAGATATTGCACTTAATCCTAGTTTACGGCTGCAATCAGTCGCCGGCGTAAGTGCTGACAAACTGAATTGAACTCCGGCAAGGCTGCCAAATTGAACTCCTCGCCGGAATCTGTGCGATGATCGTACAGCTCCTCGCCATAGATATTGTGCCAGTCTGCAAATGGAAGTAAATGTTGAACTTTTTGATTTAAAAAAGTTCTCCAATAGAGTTCTATTTATAGACCCACCTCGACTGAAGTTGTGTGCATGGAATCGCACCCAGAGAGTGTAACGGTAATGGTTCGTGCGCAGACTATATCCCATGATCTTGATGTTGCGGAGCTTCGGCTTGTCGCTGTTTGGATGCTTAGTGGGCAACATGCCTGGACGCGGATACTGGCTGATGGCCACGTGCTCCTCGGCTGTGGGGAGAATAAAAGTAGCTTATGTAAAGTTCCACACACACACACACACACACCCACACAGATACTCACCCAAGCTCAAACCCTGGAGCAGGGGGTACAGACTCTTTCCTTCGGAGCAGCTCGGCTGTTCCAATCCGCTGCCATTGCAGACGGGCAGCGGCGGCAGATGCGCCAAATCCACCAACGTGGGAAACACGTCCAGCAGCTCCGTGATGCTGTGCATCGGTCGGGGCTGTGCGAGCGGAAATTCCGGACTGCGAATGATGAGAGGCACTCGGAGAGCCACCTCGAAGTTGCTGTACTTTGCCCACTCGGCGTGCTCGCCCAGCGACCAGCCGTGATCGCCCACCACAAGGATCACGGTGCGTTCCAGGTCGAGGTGGGCCAACAGCTTGCCAAACAGATCATCCACGTAGGCCACGGAGGCGTAGTATGCCTGACGGATCTGTGCCGCCTGGTGCCTGGAAATCGGGCCATACGGGAAGGAAATGTTCTTGTGCTTGAAGTCATCACGAGAACGAACATCTGTATAGGGATTCCAGGCTACGTCTGGCATGTCCGGCGGCTTGAGAGCATCCTTCGTATAGTTGATGAAATGGGACAAAGGAAAGCCCCCGAGAAACTGTTTGGGAAAGCGAAAGTTGATGTGCGGCTTGTGAAAACCCACAGCCAGAAAATACGGCTGGCGACTACGCTTCCGTGAATCAATGAAACGGAGTGCATCCGTCACGGACTCAATGTCCGGCAGTGTCTTGTATGGCTGGGTTTGCAGTTCCACCGGACAGATGAGGTAATTCTTGCGAAGCACACCACCCCCGTGCTCCGGGCAGACCGGGGAGTTCATGAACTGTTCCGTGCGTGGGTGAAACGCAGGCGCGGACCAGCTGAGGGGATAGTCGTCGCTATTATTGGAGGACAGACCCGGATGGAACACCTTGCCGCAGCTATAGGTGTAGTAGCCGTGTTCCTTGAAGTACTGCGGCAAGGTCGTAAAGTTGCCCGCAAAGCTGCGCCAGTAGCTGTAGAAGTCGTACAGGTGCAACGTATCCGGACGTCGGCCGGTCAGCAGGGAGTTGCGACTGGGTGCGCACAGTGCTTGCTAATCGGGGAATATCGATCAACAGGTGTTCTACGAACCCTACCCGGTGCTTACCTGACTGTAGGCGCGGGTAAAAAGGGTGCTGCCCTGTGCGAAGGCATCCAGATGAGGCGTACGGGCCAGACGATCGCCGTAAACACCCAAAGCCGGCCTGAGATCGTCAAAGATGACCATCACCACATTGTAGCCGTGGCCAGTGGCGGATGCTGCCAAAGTGCAGATCGTAATCCCAAGAATCAGCAATTGCAGAGCTGAGAAAATGGACATGTCAAGGCGAGAGACATTTGCGACTGCAGTCTGAAAGATGCTCACACGGTGGATGTGAATGCCGGCGACCGAGTCGATTAACCGTTCAAACGAGCATATAAGCTGGCCGTAAGTGTTCGTAACGCTCCCAGCTTGAATGGGCATAATATTATAGCCAACTATAAAAGCATTTCTTTAAGCCAATTGGCGTAATATAAACTACTTAACAATAAATCAAACAAATCTTAGATTGGGGAGTTTGACTAATTACAAGAAATTTTTATTTACAGGGCATGCGTAAGTCGTGCATGCTTCGGTTAAAATGTTCGCATGTTTACATTTGACAAAGAGCAAAATATACGCAAACAAAAAAGAGGCAGCCAAGAGCAAGCGAGCGGCCTAATTCAAAACCGCCCCCATTATACTTCAATTAAATTTAACGGAAGCGGGTCTCGCCCACAACTACAACAACAACAACGACATCGCGAATGGAATGTAATGTTTGGGCGAGGCTGGAGCCGGTCGTCGGTCGCGTCATGAATGCCTCAAGATATCCGTATTTACATATACACATACAAATATATAGTTTAATGATTAACAAGCTAATCAGTGTGTTTGTTTTCGAAACTTAACAGTCCAATTTGTTTGGGATTAGGTACAAACCTCTCTCGAACATTGAGAGTTGTTAATTGATTAAGGGATCGTCTAAAAAGTCGCACCGCAATTGCTACACCGTTTCTCCCGCATGGCCAAGCAGCAGAGTATGCCCAATGGAAAGAAGAATATTGCACAGCAGAGACCCAATGGAGAAAACGTGTCTTCCAGGTAACCAATACGGCACGACGGGCACGCTCCAATGACTATGATCTCTGTTGGCAGCGCTGGCTGCACCACAATGCTAACTGGGGTTGTTTCGAAAGCGCCGTAACTGGCCATGTTTGGTGGTGCCATCGGTGCTCCATGGTGAACACCAGCGATTAATCGAGAGTCTACAGCAATTAAATATATTACACATTTAAGTATTTTTCTTTGCAATGAAAGCATTTACCTTGCATAGGGGGTGCACTCGCTCTCATGACTTCCTCGTAACTGGGCGGTTCGGCTTCTTTTGGTGTGTTCGCAGACATTGTGGCAAAAAAAAAAGCTTTTTACGTTTCTTCGATGATTCACTCTGTGGTCAATACTTCCAATTTAGCTCTAATTACTTATTGTTATTGTATTGTTTTTATTGTGTCAGCTTGTTTCTGCTCTTTGTTTGCATTGCATTCTTCGGTATATCGATAAATCAGCTGTTGCATTGTTATCGAACGCACCAGAGCACAATGACTCACACGCGTCGGTATCTACGCGTCACGTCTGCAAGCAGTTTCAATTGTATTTAAATTGTTTTTCATTTATACATATATATATTATTATCATTTTTGATAATTAGTTAAAATGCAGTTTAAATAAAATGCCCATAAAAGCAAAGTTGTTGTTTATATATATTTGTTGTTTTGACAAAAACGCCGAAAAGTATTCGATATATGGTTGTTCGTGGGTAGACACTATTTCGATTAAAAACTGAATGCAACCCTGTATTGCGCTTATGTTCTTATAGCTGTACTCTTCTGCCGCCATTGGTCTCTTGTCTCTGTTGACGCAAAATCGGTGTATAAGATTTGTTCCTCGAAATTTGTAAATTAAAGCAGTGAAAAATACTTAAAAAGTGCAATAAGATTAGCGCATATCTACCGCATATGGTTGCACGCCACGTGCAGAAAGTGAGTGTGATGCACTGCGTATTTTGCAACTTTTGTTTTGCAGTTTCGGTTTGCTAAATCGATTGGCATTTTTTCTCTATGTCTATTTCCGCTGCTCCGCTTGCTGTCTCATTCATGCCCGCTTGAATGAACGCTCACTTAGAAGAGGAATAGAGAAGCCTCCACCAGGCCGTCTATAGTACTACAATAAAGCAAACAACAACAATAGCAACAGATCAGTGGGAAGGTAAACAAAGCGAATACCGTTCATTGCGTCAATCAAGGTAAGCGCAGCAGCTGCTAATGCGCGAAATGGCCGATTTAGATGCAGTACATCTCGGCCTGGATGAAAATGAGGCGGACATTGCCGAGGAGTTGCAGGATTTCGATTCGTTTGACACGCGCAGTGAAGCCTCCAAGTCGCGAGCTGGGTCCATGGCTTCAGACTCGGAGCCAAGTATAAGCTCAGTAAGCACGGCACCGTCCTCCGTAGATGGCAGCAGGGGTAACAAACGGACTACCAAGTCCAAGTCTAGCAGCAAAGCAACTAAAGAAACTTCTGCCAAATCTACATCCGCAACAGCTTCGTCCACAAGTAAGGGCAAATCCTCAAAGAAGACCAAACGAACTGCTTCGCCAGTTGATCTTAATGGCAAGAAGAAAAAGTCCAGCAACAGCGGCAGTGAGTCAAAATCGAAAAAAACCATCGAAACGGATGACAAATCCAACTCGAAGTCCGAAGACAGAGAGAGAGAGGAACGGGAGCCGAGCATTAAAAAATCTCGCAACAAGAAAAACACTAGTGGCAGCAGTTCCACTGCAACCAATCTGGGTGGAACGAGTACCGGCAACAAAAGCGATCTGAGCGATGCAGAGGATGAGAAGCCACCATTGCCCGCCCTCGAATCGGATAGTGAGTCCTCCGATTCAGATTCGGGCACACAGCACAAACGAAATGGCGGTGCGCGCAGCAAGGTGACAATGGCGAACAGCTCAAAGGGCTCCACACCAGAGAAGGACGGCGGTAGCAATACCCAGAAATCCTATGACTACATGACCAAGCTAAACTATCTATTTCGCGATACCCGTTTCTTTCTGATCAAATCCAACAACAGCGATAACGTCCAATTGTCCAAAAACAAGAGCGTGTGGGCGACTCTGCCACAGAACGATGCCAATCTGAGTCAGGCATTCAAGGAGGCGCGCAATGTGCTGCTTATATTCTCCGTCAACGAGAGCGGTAAGTGTCGTGCTAATTGGGATTTCCTTTTGGTAATCCGTTCCCCTTATTTATATGACAGGCAAATTTGCGGGCTTTGCACGCATGGCTGCGCCTTCGCGTCGGGATATACCGCAGGTGGCTTGGGTCCTGCCACCAAGCATTTCACCCAAGGCTCTGGGTGGCGTCATCGAGCTGGATTGGATTTGCCGCAAGGAGCTATCTTTTAATGCCACCTTGCATTTGCACAACACATGGAACGAGGGAAAGCCGGTAAAGATTGGACGTGATGGACAGGAGATCGAGCCCAAAATTGGCGCTGAGCTGTGCCGCCTATTCCCCGAGGACGAACAAATCGAATTGACGCCCATTCTGCGTAAGTCCAAGGAAACGGCCCGTGTGATGCGTGAGAAGGGGATCCATGTTATCTACAAGGCACCTCGCAGCCTCTCCACACGCGGTCACAGCGGTGGCCGTGGCAACAGCCAACTGGGACCCATGCGACACAAGCGCAGCTATGGACATGGTGGACCACATCATCATCAGCGACCCTATCGACATCACCATCACCATCATGGCATGGGAATGGGTATGCCGGGCAGCGGCGGGTTCAAGCGTGGCGGCTCACCCTATCGTCAGATGGCTGGCGGTGCAGCGGGTGCCGGCGACATGGGCATGCCCTCATGGGAGCGCTACATGTCCTCGGCGGCTGCCGCCGAAGCTTATGTGGCGGACTACATTCGCAACATGCACGGTCAGCTGCCACCGCTGCCGTTTGTTCCGCCCTTCGGCCAGCTGCCAATGCCCTCAGCTGCGGGGGCAGCCAATGCAATGCCCCCAGGAGCGCCGGCCTCAATGTACGAGCAACTGCCGCCCCCGGTGCGGTACTATGATGGACCTGGAGCACCTCCGCTACCGGATTACCCGCCGCCACAGCCAATGCGGCCGCCGCCGCCGGGTTTCGATAAGGCGCCCAGCTATGAGGACTTTGCGGCATGGAAAAATGCGGGTCTGCCCACCGTGTCGGCACCACCCGGATTTCCCGTGTATGCTGCCAATGGCGGCGGCAGCAGCAATGCAGGTGGTGGCGCTGTGGGCGGGGCAAACGTGCCAAGTATCAGTGCAGGCAACCGGGATAATAACAACTCCGTGGGCGGTCGACGGCGCGAGTATGGCGGCAATCGTAGCGGATCCTCGCGACATTTTCGTGGCGATCGTGGCGGCGGTGGTGGCGGTGGTCAACGGAGCTATCGGGACGGCAGACGTTGAGTGTGTCGTTGAGCAATGTTTACGGGTATTGATAAAGTGCGCGAAAATCCTCCTAACCTCCTCCTTCAATGATGGCGCAGAAAAGTGTCGCAAAAGTCGCGTGTGAATGTAGAAGATGATGAAGAAGCAGATGTCTTCAAATGCAATGAAAAACGTAATCTAAGTGAGCAGCGGGAAAATGTTGGACCCACACACACACAGCCCCAGCGCCAATAATCGTATACAATATACAAATCCAATCGAACGAACTGCTCGTCTCTTATACACAACACTCCAACTCTCTTTCTCTCTCTCTCTGTTTCTCACACTCTCTTTCTTTTGCTTAGCTATTTGTCTTGCGAAAGTTCTATGATTTAAACAAACTTACAAAATAAGCAAATTACAAGAAAACAAAAAAAAAAAAAAATAATCATCTAATTCATATTTTAAAACAAAACAAAAGAAAAAAATACAGAAAAGAGAGAAAAAAATAAATCAAGCACAAAATGTGAACTTTATTTAAAAGACGTTACAACAACAACATACAACAAACAGCACAACAAGAACGTACCGTTAACAAAGTTAATGAAAAATCAAAGCAGTGATGTGTGTGTAACGTGTGTGTGTGTGCTTTTTACCCCTGTGCTTTCCCCACACGAGAGTTGGACTTTTATTTAGAAAAAAGCAACCGAAGTGTTGAAAATTGAACGTTCTATGCGGAGTCCGACAAAAGCAAGCAGCACTCATACTATATATATATATATATTAGATATATATCTATCTATATATTTAACTGTATATATAAATCGTTTTTGATAACGATTCAAATCTTAATCAATTCTAACAACCGGACTGCAAGCTAACCCTCAAGACAAGATAATCGAACCATGGAATAAGACCTGATAAAACGTATTCATCGATTCAATTGTATTTGATGTCATATTTCTTGAATCAATTGGTTCTACAGAAGCGACAAATCATTCGACGTTAATAATCTGGTCCCATCGACTTTTCCACTTGATCTTTTCACAACTGCAATTTTTCTAAGACTGCCAGACTTCAGCTTCCTATCGAAGCGAAAGGCCAAAAGACCGCTCGACACCTGAAAAAGACATTTGGACTGTATTAGGAACGTTTTGTTTTTTATTTCTTTCTTTTATTGCAGATACCAGAAAGGCAATGCAATCGACTGGAATTCTCTAGAGCTATATACCAAAGGCTGCATACTTATTCATGGCTGTGATTTGCTAGTGTCGAATGCCAACTTCCAACGAACGTATTTCCAGTGAAGACTACAACTTAAGATAGAAAAAAAGTTAATAAACGAAAAAATGAACTACTTTTGGATTATCATTTAATCATTCATTCCATCATTTGCAAACAAATGCAGCTGATAAGATAGAAAGAAATTGCACAGGTGGAGGTTTTAGGTAATAGTAGATTTATCAATGGCTTGGACTGGACTGCTGTGGCTTTGAGTCAAGATAACAGGCACCCGCACACGAACAGGAGTTTCGAATTGGCATTGTCCTTCATCAGTTTCCTTATTGGTATTTTCAAGGACACTTGCAAGTAAATAGCGTATACTTGATTCAGTTTGCAATTTGCCGGTGTCCAGTGTGACCAGACTTTTGTAGCGTCGCGTCCAATCAACAGTTGTGATATTATTTTCAACGAAACAGCTGATGTGTTATCGATAATTTTTATGCACACAACACAAAATGAAAACAAAAATTCAACTGCCAACAAAAACTAATATAAATATTTACTGATGTATAGCTTAATAATATTTATTTTATTTATTTTTCATTCAAGAAAGAGCAACAACACAATCTCCAATTGTTACTTAGTATCATTTTGTTTGTTTTCATTCAAGAAAACCGAAAACAAAATGTGTTCAAAAAGCAATTCGTTTTGCCTTTATAACATATTTAGCGTTAGGACAACTTCTGGCAATATGATTATTCATCCCAATTGGTCAAACACAATGTAAACAAGCTGGGGTGGGCGCGTTTCTACATTTTGCTTTGTGCGCGTCATTCGTTCTGCAGCCCCCGCCTCCTCAGCCCCTTTTGCTTCTTTCAACATAACCCAACTTTTGAGGCCGAACAATACATGACGTGTGAATGCGTGTGCGTGTGTGTGTGTGTGCGTTTCATGTAGCTCACCATGTATTCTTAATCAGCTACATGGTAAGCTGTTCGAGGGTGAACGCATTTAAAACTGCGCTTATTTTCAATTAATGTTCAAACTGTGGCCATTAAATGTAAGATAATTGAATACCAAATCGTATGCCAAGCTGCCACTCATTAGTTAAGCTAATTTCATAGTTTAGTTAAGGATTGGCGACGGGAGTCTTACCATGTATATGTGTGTGGGCTGATGGCTGCGTATACATGGAAGACATTCTAGCTTACATGGCAAACGCAAACTGGTTCTTGGGCAAGGGCGGCGGTACGGGGGGTATTAGAAACGAATAGTTCAACCCGCCCACACTGAAATTGCAACAACAAAACAAGAGAAAGCAACGAATGGAGTTTTCAATTTAACTTCACTATTCAATATATTTGACGAGTTCTGTTTTTATAATTAATATTAGTTTATGAAATGTAGGGCATATTTTATTTTTGATGTTTGTAAAAATGTTTTTATTATTTACAGTGGGCGCAACAATTGCAACAGATGTAACGGTGGCATCTCCGCAATCGGCTGGGATGCCGTGTGCTATTGCTCGATCTTTCGAATTTTAAGGCTGCCGGTGCCGACGCTGGAAACACCCTTCGCTATAAGGTTGCCGGGTGTGCTGCTGTTGCTCAGTGGAGATGTGCTCACCAGCTGTGGCATGATCTGATTGCTGCTATTGTTGTCGCCTCCATTCGCTCCGTTGCTATTGCTTGGAGAAGCGGAGGCTCCGTTTTGTAGGCGACGCTTTAATACGAATCTGCGCGTGGTAGATCCCGTCATCACAGTGGGGCTGGTTGTTGTTGTTGCCGTTGCTGTTGACACGGCTTGGGTGGGCGTCTTACACGCCTGGGCTTGCTGCAGTTCCTCAGCCGTGGGATCCACATCCATTTCAGTGGGTGCGCTGTCGTCATGCTGTCATAAAAGAGTGGGAAAATTAATATACATATTCATAACGATTGCTAAGGGTTATGCTTACCACATCACTGGCATGTTCTTCTTCATCGTGGCCCTCTTCCTCCTCAAACTCGGCGCTCTCCGTTTCCTCTGGATACTCCACAAGCTGACCATTGAGAGTTGGAAATTCGATCACTGGCAAAATTAGACGTGGCTGTTGCGTGTTGCTCTCGTCCATCAGCTGCTGAATTAGCTGGGCGATATCCTCGCGCTTCTTAGTTACAGTGAGATAATCAAACCAATTGGTTAGCTGCTTGATGGGCAGTCTGTAATCCTTAATTGGATCCTTGAAAAACTGCTCCACATACTGCAGCAAATAGAGGCCGCAGTCCGTGAAATTATTCTGCTGCGGCACCTTTACACAATGTCCGGGCATGTTATCCTTGTTGAATATGTGCGCCTGCGCATCCGGCTTCTTCACCTTGTATTCGCATGTCAAATAATCACGCAGCGTGGCAACCACTCGACTACGCGATGCACCCGCAAGAGAGTCAAATATTAATATTAAAGGCTGTTTTACAGCCGGCACGTCCTCGTTTGTTGCTCGTGCGGGTCCAGAAGCCGCCGGAGGTGTAGGCGTTGTCGGCACAGCAGTTGTTGGTTCCTTGCTGATAGGTGGATTCGAGTTCTCACTAACCTCAGAGGCCATATCACTGTCATCGCCCTCAGCCTCATCACGTTCGCTTTCATCGTCCGCAATCCGACATATTTCGCTGGGCATGGTCGCCAAGGAGACAGTGTCGCGCTTCGACAGTGGAGTAATTGTTGTGTTCCCAATCTGAAGTGCCACTTTCTTGCCACGCGCACGCTTCAAGTGTTGCGGCTCAACAGGTTGGTTGGTGTCGAAGGTGACGGGACCCTTTAGGCAGGGGAAGCAGATGATGGCCAGGAACCAATGTGATTGCTCGTTGATAGGCACTATAATAAAATCCTTATCAAATATATCCACTACTTTTGTCCACTTTTGCACACGCGCATGACGCTTCTGCGCCGCAGTTTGTTTTACGTCCGTCGGACGAGTTAGAGTTGTGAGGCGCTTGTAAAAAAATGTGCTAAAAATGTGGGTGCGCTCCCGTAGAGCCTCTGGTATGAGCGTGTTCCGCAGCCAAAGAAGATAGAAGTCAATGATAATATCATTCAAATACGACTCCTTGGTCAGACAGACGTAGTCCTCCATTCGTATGCACAATCCGCCTGTGCCCTTAGGCGGGTACATAAGCAGACTGACTTGTTCATCGGGACGCAGCTGTCGAGGAGCCAGCTGTGAGGGCTTGTCCAGTGCTTTGCGATCCGAGTCCGCGATACGCTCCAATATTTCCGCCGCATCACGCGCAGAGATTTCATCCAGAAAACTGAACATAGACTTAAGAATCTCGCGTGCCGAAAAGCTGATGGTATCAAAGAGTAATATCAAACGGCGTTCGTGAAAGCTGCCGTTCCACTTAACGCCAAACTCTGCAGAAAGATATTAGAAATAAAACGAATGTGTCAGTAATAATAATAATAACCATGATGGGGCGTTAAACCAATACTTACGTTCATTGGGCGCATCGTCGGGCAGTTGCAGCTGCGACTTCACATATTGGGCGCACGTCTTCAGCATGTAGAGTGTGACCAGTGGTTGCGCCTGCTCGTAGTTGGCAAAGTGTGCAATAACCTTTATAACCTCATGCTTGTAGATATGAAGTACAAACTTCTCGTCCTTATCCGGCAGCATCCCAGTGACTCGCAAGCCCTTAGAGGTGAAAGTAACCTACATTTGAAGAGCACGGCGAAATTAGCAAAACAGCTGGCATTCAATGTGGAGTTTGCACTTACCGGGTCGGTTACCAAGAAACGATACGGCATCAGGCGCAGGCACTTGCAGGTCAGTTCGGTTGTGAATGATTCGCCATCGGGCGTATCAGACATATCAGTGACATCACCTCTTACAAAGTCTGAAATGGAACAAGTTTATACAACAATTGAATAATAATTCATTTAATTTGATTTCATACATGTGGCTGCATTCGCTTGCCACTGTAGCATCAGTCACATTTTTTCACGCTTAGTTTGTAGCTGGCTGTGCCGCTTACCGTCATCACCCATTGTCAAACTATTTATTTTAAAATTAGTTTACTTCGTCAAAGACATAACAGACTAAGTGCTGGTTAAAAGTATACAACAAATTGCAATTTATAATGCAATATAAAAATAGTAACTTGTCCAAAACGCATCCGCTTTGCGTTCTTCTTCTTCTTCTTTTTTTACACTCTCTCACACGAAAAATGGCGTGGTGTTTGAGCGCCATCTGGCGGCTTTTACCTCAACCTCGACAACATTGCCAACAGCAAATTACGGCACAGCACGTACATAGTTATTTAACGAGAGCCAGGGATACAAAAACAATACTTTTATATAGTGACTGGGAGTCACAGTATTAATTACTGTCACTGCATGTACTGATTCCTAGTTAAGTCGAACTAATTAGCATTTCAGCTTACCTTTGTATAGTGCTTCCTCATCCACGTCGGTTAGGATTGGATCACAGGCAAAAGCGGTGGGCAGTGTATTAATGGTTCCATTCGAATTACGTTTTAAACTGTTGGCGGAGAACTGTGAAAAATAATAAATACTATAAGTAAATTTTCCATATATATATATATATATATATATACATTGTAATCTTTACTTACATTTCCTGAATTGCCATTGGATTCGTCCTGTTCAGCCTCATCCTCGCTGCTCAGCAATACAACCGGATCCGCCTCGGCCACTCGCCGACCGCTGCGCGTACGTCCGCCTCTTATTGCCATGCCCCTGCCTCGTACGTTGCTTGATCCAGCAGCGAAGGAGCAGCCAACGGTGCCCACCTGCTTGTTGAGACGCGCTAATTCGCGCTTCTTGTCTGCCGCCGACACCGGCTCGCCTGGCAATGAACCTGCTCCAGCTAAGGAGGATGTGGACGCATTCGAAGACTTGGTTACATAGGACTTTCGTTTGGGTGGCTCTTGGAAAACTCGTTTGCATCGCTCGCACTTGGCGTGGTCCATGCCCGTAAAGCCACATAACTGACAGACAGCGTAGTAGCCGTCAATTAGCTTGGGGCCTTCCATCGGAGCAATCACAGCCGGAGATCCGGTGCTGGAGCTGGTACTAGTCGATTCCCGCTTTGTCTGTTCCGCGGAAGCTCCCGGATTAGTTGTTGTCGGTTGCTGACTGTAGGCAGGTGTGGCAGTTGTTGTGGCAGCTGCTGCAGCGGCAGCGTTCTCCTGTTGTCGATTCATTTGAAGACTCTCCTCTGCCCGTGAGATCAGTTCGCTAGCAGATTCGTTAACGGAGAAGCCGACGGTAACCACAAAGTCCACATTGGCACCGTGATGCTCCACGCATTGGATGGTAGTGCTATTGTCAAAAGGCACGCACACCTGCTCTAACAGATCCTGCACGGTGCACGACTCCCGCGGTAGAGTGAACGTTATTAACCGCTGTTCCCCGGAGGCAAGAATGACCAACATTTTGGCGCTATTGCGATCGCGATCCGCAATTGGTTGTCCGGCGCGATTGTTCAGCACGTGCTGCGAATGAATCTCGTAATTGTTATGAGATGTTTGCTGCACGGACGAAGCCTGCGGCGGGACTGGAGCTGTTCCGAGTACACGCTGCTGTGGCTGCAGAATGCGCGGCGCGGCAACAGGATTCGATTGCTGCTGCTGCTGCTGTGTTTGCGCTTGTGGAACTGCCTGCGCCAACTTGGGCACCGACCGCACGAGCGTCCCAGGCGCTGACGGTCGCATTGGCGTTTGTCCAGACGTTGGGGGGGCCGCAGGTGCAGGTGAACTTGCCATGGTCTGGCGTTTCTTGTATTCCGATAGGCTCATGGTGGCTCCACTGGCAGTGCGCACACCTGGCTGCTGCTGTTGTTGTGGTTGCTGCTGCTGCTGTTGCTGTTGCTGATGCGGCTGCTGCTGCTCTTCTTCGCTGCTGCTGTTGGCGGCCGAGTTCTGCTGGTAGTACGTGGTCAATGTTGTGTTTCCGGCAGGAGGCAGTTGCATAGGCAGAGTACTTGGCGCTGGCTTTTGCTGCTGCTGTTGCTCCTTCTTAACCACCACTGCCTGAATGCTCTCCTCCAGATCCAAGCCCATAGTGTTCGTGTTGGATGCGGGTACTGCAGCAGGCGGCGCAGGAGCGGTCCGGTATCGCAGTGGCTGTTGACGCATCAGTACCATCTGTTGGTGTTGCTGCTGTTGAGGATTGGGAGCAGCCTCGCTTACCACGTGACGATACACATGACGCGGCTGCATCTGCTGACCAGGCGCGGTAACCGTTGGCTGACCCAGATTCGTTATCGTTATTTGCTTTGTCATCTGTGATTGGGTTACTATCTGCATGGTCTGGCCGTCGCCGGCTGTCGATGTCTGCACCACCAGCTGAGTCCGAGTGGGTCGCACGCCCTGAGGCCGCACACTTCTCACAATGCCTCCAGTCACCGTCTGCAGGCCGCCTCGAGGTCGCATCTGACGCACAATTGTGGGCGTCAGAGCCGGTCGCGTTGCTATCACAGTTCCAGTGGGTTGTCTGGCAATGATGGCGCCTCCACGCGTTGTCTTGCCACGGAATGACGAACGTACCAGCTGTGTGCCAGTGGCTGTGGTCACCAGTTGCGGCTGCTGCACCTGCACCTGCCCCTGCGGCTGCTGCTGCTGTTGGGGCTGCTGTTGCTGCTGCAGTGGAGCCTTTGGCAACTGCACTTGCTGATAGACAACATTTCCCGTTTGCTGGGGCACAACGCGTGTCTGAACGAGGTGTGTGGTTTGGGCTTGTAGATGGAGTTGTTGTTGCTGCTGCTGCTGCTGTTGCTGCTGCACGTGTTGCTGTAGCACGTGCTGCTGTTGCTGCTGCTGCTGGGGCGAGGTGGTGTACACTACACGATTGTTGTATGCGTGAATATTAATACCCTGTTGAGGCAACCCAGTCGCCTGACGCATTATAAGTTCCTGGTGCTGCGGAGCTTGAATCAACACCTGCTGTCCTGTAGGCTGTTGCACAATCACATGCGTGTTGTTAAGCATCTGCAAGCAAATTATTAGAATAAATATATTAAATCAATACAATATAAAAACATCAATGAAATATTCAGATGGAGAAGAAGTTTTGTGCTTGGCAGATTATATGACTATTAGTTGAAGAAATGTCAGATGAATGATATATAAAGCTCGTCCGATTGTGCCGATTTGAAAATAATTAAAATGACATTTCATATTATCGGTTTACTTGACAGAAACTTCAAAAGGGATTCTAACTTTCTCAAATAAAATTATAAATCTACAATTTCGGTTCAGTTTTATAAACCGATTTTTTATGTTTCATTACGAAACAAATGATTATAATGCTTACGCTTATTTGCCGTTGCTGCTGTTGTGTTGTCGTCATTCGGTAGACAATCTGCTGATGCTGCTGCGGCTGTTGTTGCTGTGCGGGAGACGTCTGCAACTGCAGTGTTTGCTGCTGATGCTGTGGACTTTGCAGCAATTGTTGTTGTTGCTGAGGGGAGGCCTGCACTAGGGGCGTTGTTTGCTGTTGATAGGTAGTGTGCTGCTGTTGTTGGTATTGCTGTTGATGTTGCTGCTGCAGCACTTGCTGCTGTTGTTTCTTCTGCTGCTGCTGCTGTTGCAGTTGCTGCATCGACGCATGCTGCACAATCGTATTGGGCTGCAGCACTTGATCCGACGTGTAGTAGATTTGCTGCGTGTGCTGAATGGCGGGTTGTTGCTGTTGAACATATTGTTGCTGTTGCTCCAGTCGCAACTGTTGTTGCTGCTGCACTTCTTGCTGCTGCTGCTGCTGCTGGTAGTGCACTTGCTGATGCTGGTGGTGCATAACCACCTGTTGTTGTTGTTGCTGCTGTTGTTGTTGTTGCACCTCCTGCTGCTGCTGCTGCTGCTGCAACTCAGCGCCTATAATATAATGGCTCGCGGCTGTAGTCTGCGGCGGTTGTTGATACTGCGCGGGAGCAGCGGTCTGATAGACGACTTGCTGTTGATCACTGAATACTAGTTGTTGGTCGTCCTGCAGGACAAGAGACTGTTCGAACAGAAGATTCAATTTAGGGTTCAAAGCTGTGATAAAATCTTTCACTTACGCTTACTTCGTCATGCGGCACTTGCACTACTTGCAGGTCGGAATAGACGGGCTTCATATCCATGTCCTCGCTATTGTTATGTACTATGTACTGTTCCATGGCGAATACTGCAACAAGGACACGATTTAATTATCTTTGCTCCACACATTGTTTTGTACGCATTGGGTGCGTGTATGTCTGTGACGTCACATGCCTCGTTAGGCAGCAGCGCAATTTTCCTTTTTGCATTATCTTTTTTTACCTTTTTGGGCCGTGGCCAGTTGTTGTTGTTGCTACGCCTAACAACTCACGACAGGAAGCACAGATTCATTTGCAAATAACATTCAAATCATTTTCTTTTATTTGTAAACTTCAGTCAAAATATGCCTCAGATACTTGGTATGAAAATTCGCTTTCTTTAACAAACACCAAAGCGACGAGGCAGAATTAAATATGGCGTTTTTACTTGGGGCTGGCAATGCCAACAAGCCAGGTAAGGCGACGCCATCTGGCGTCGGTTTTTCCAACAGCTGTTTACAAATATTTTCAGCGTTGCGTTTTACTTCGCACTTTTATCGACGTCTGCTTCTGGCGTGTTTACGTCTAATGTATAGTGGTACCTCTATTTGGCATGTAGGGCACCGAGTCGGTTTTGTGGTACCACTAAATGCCCGCAAGCCACTTATCACTGGAGTTTTCTTAATTTTCACACTTTTCCTGACTAATCGTGTGCGCGACACTTTTGCCTCAATAAAACACATTGAGTGCATGGTTTATTTGTATTAATGCACGCGTTGTTTTGATAATTAAAATCCGAATTAATTGTAATTTGAACGATGTCTTTGCAGCGCGAAAGGAGCGCGCAGCTCTTGCGAATTTTTTGAAGAGGAAGATGAAGCAACAACACTGAGCGAAGCAATGGGTAAAAATACGTAGCAGCAGTTTTCAGCCAAGTTGGCAGCGCTACTTAAAACTATTCTTATGGGGTGGTGTCGGTTTTTAATTGATCAATTTCAGTAGATCTTGGCAAATTTTCTATTATTTTATATTCCTGTTAATAGTATGGATATTTTCAAATTATTTATTAGTAAGATAACAATTATATTTCTTGAATATGAATTATTTGTAAAATAATCCAACTGAAAACTTTTTCTATAACAAAAATATATTTACATACTCATTTTATTTCTATTCTAGCAATAAAATATAGATTCAGTTAAATATCTGAGCAAAACTACAATTAAAAGCTCACCATGAACACTAATATTCGTTAATATCCAATATAAATTAAGCTAAGCAACGGTTTTGTTGTTAAGCCAAATTTAATGTATTTTGTGCCGTGCTAGTTGGCAGCACTCGTTAATGACGTCAAACAAAGAGTTTGTTTTCCCCCAATAAGTGAATCACCATATAGCGAAAATTATAGTAAACAGTCGATCCGGAAGTTAGCTACAGGCAACAAAATGTTCTCCAGTGGCCCCAACTATAACAAGCTTAAGACAAATCTGCGCCTAGCGCAAAATCGTCTTAAGTTGCTAGAAAAAAAGAAGGCGGAGCTGACGCAGAAATCCCGTAAGGAAATTGCCGACTACCTAGCCACAGGTAAAACAGAGAGGGCACGCATACGAGTGGAGCATATTATACGGTAGGGTGTTCTGCAATTATCCTGCTGACTGTAATTATAATTCTGTGATTTATTCTCAGCGAGGATTATCTGGTGGAGGCAATGGAAATTGTCGAGATGTACTGCGATCTGTTGCTTGCACGCTTTGGCTTGATACAGCAGATGAAGGAGCTGGATGCTGGCATTGCGGAGCCGGTGTCTAGTCTTGTTTGGGTGTGTCCTCGCTTGCAGAGCGACATTGGCGAGCTGAAGGTCATCTCAGACATCTTCATCCATAAGTATGGGCCAGAGTTTGCGGAGCACTCGCGAACCGCAACCGGTGAGCACTACGTCTCGGAGAAGCTGATGCACAAGCTGACGCTGCAGGCACCGCCCAAGCTGCTTGTGGAGAACTATTTAATAGCCATTGCCAAGAACTACAACATCGAGTACGAGCCGGATCCACAGGTGATGCAGGAGGCACAGAAGCCTGATCCGCAACATCATCTGATTGACTTGTCAGATCGTAATAATCTAAGTGGCGGTGGGGCTGGCGCTGGGTCTGGTCCACCACATGTGGGTTTCATTGGCTATCCGCCAATGCCTCAGTTGCCGGACATGCCAGTGCCACCCAGTAGTAAGCCATTCAATTATCCGCCATTTGGTGGTGGTGGTGGCGGCGGTGGCAGTGCAGGAGCTTGTGCCGCTCCAGCACCCATGCAGCCACCGCCTCCATTTGCATACAATATACCGCCCAACCAGCCGCCGCCGCCGTCGACGTCGGCGCAGGGAAAGTGCGCCGAAGAAAAGGATTTGAATACGAATTTTATTGATGTAAGTTAATGATTTATTATTTATGTAGATTTGTAGCTCAGTTTTGTGCATGTTCCTGCATGGTTACGCGATTCCAGCACGAAAACCTAACCAACAATGAGAAGCCGGATACCTCTGGCAGTCCGGACGAAAACATTTTGGTACGTTAGAGCCGAGTAGTACTCCTGGCCATTGTCCACAATTAACTTGCTTTTCGTTTCCCAATTTCGCTCACTGTAACCCAAATGTATCGTCGCTCCATTGTCTTGTTTCTTTGTGACGTCACAATGTGCGTGTAAGTGCAGAAAATACAATGAGTCATCGTCGTGGTGTCATTTTATCTACTCTCCCAGCTATTGTCGTTTATGATTATATAATTTAACTATTTATGATTTCATTTTGACTTTTTATTTTGCCTAACAGCGCCAAAAACCGAGAAACGATCCACCACCACGTTACTCCTCGATTAATCCTGTTAACTTGCAGGTCAGCGACTTGATCTTGACCGTCGCCACGACGCAAACGACTTACAGCTAATCCGGATGCAATGCATATACTGATGTATTTATGTCTGTTCCCTCTTCCCTACAGAATGCCAACAAACCGAAACCACAACCACGCTCAAAGCTTCCGCCCGGTGGACCCGCAGAGCCAAGCGCTCCGTTGGATTTGCCATCGCTGCCAAATGTTCCAAATGATTTGCCTGATGTGCCGGGTAGCGACAAGCCCGACGATGATGAAATTGACTTTGACGATCTGTCCCGTCGTTTTGAGAATCTTAAGAAGCGCAAGTGAAGCAACACCCGTTATGCCTGCAGTATAATCTTTATGCATTCAAAATTTTGTTAACATAAATAACCAACTATATATTTTATACAAGTGGCTTTATATCTAGAACAGTTCATCGCTCTCAACAACTTCCTTCAGCTCCAGCAGCTCCAACAGGCCCTTGCCTTTGGTTTCATTGCGCACCAGCTCGTCTATGACGCGATACTGACCAGGATCGATTAGCAGAGTCAGATGCAGCATTGATTCCTCCCACTCCTCGTGCTCAACGGCATTGGCTAACTTGGTGACCGAGTCCTTTAACTTGCCACCTCCTTCTTTGCCCGCAAAGCTCACGCGCAACTTCATGCGCGATCGCTCAATGGGCATATGATCCCGCAGAATTTTGATGGCCTCGAGCGTGTTCTGCTTGGTGTTTTTGTTCATCTTCACTGAGAAGTGTGCATCCTTCAAAGATTTCTCAATGATTGTGGCTGAATAGGGGCGACGTGTCTCGGGATTAACGCAAAGCGCGGCGACACTGTTGACTATGCTATTAAGCTGCGAGTCAAGCACACTTTGTCGCTCCTTCTCCGATACCTGTAGTTCGCCTTTACTCAGGATTTCCTTACAAATTTCCGTTTCGTCCTTGGCACCAAATGCTTTTTGCAGCTCATCCTTTTTCGCTGCCTGCCCTTTGGATACATTTGTGAAGATTGTGTGTGTTTGGAGCACCTCGTCGATGTCCTTTTCGCTGTGGAAAGCGTTTACATTATTCAATTCTGCAGCTCACGTCGTTTTATTCCCTCACCTGTTGTTGCGCCAGGACAATACCTTGTTTTTGTAACAGGCGATCTCAAAGCGCTTACCAGCCTTTTTCAGCCTCACAATGGCCACATTTGTGAGACGTATTTGATTCGTGGGTGTGAATATTTTGGACATGCTGGATTGTTTTGATTGCTCAGTGTGACCGCACCCCCGCAAGTTTCGAAATACCAAAAATTTGACTAAATACCAAAATATAAAGTACTAAATTTCAAGTGCTGGAAATTGATTGTTTGACAACACTGAATTGTAATTATTTGAATATTCCCTTTTTTATTTTTATTGCTGAATACTCGGATAAAACATAAACCTTTAACAATGTTTGCTTACTTTTGATGCAACAATTTTCGACGCAATGAAATTGTGTGTGGCAACATGCGGCCGAGGCACGCCCGCATCCTGCCAGACACAATAACAAAGCTGCTGGACTTGTTAGTATGCACTTAACGACCATCGGGCGGGCCTCAAACTTAAAAACTTAACCGAACCAAGACATATCTTATTTTATTTTAGTTGCGCCCCCTTCTCAGAGATGCGGCGGCTCCAACGGCGGCTCCGGACAGTCTGAATACTCAGTTTCCGGTTCGCATGGGCACGTCTCCATGTCGTCAAGCATGCATCCCTCCTCTTCGCAAATGCCAACATCTGTGACTGATGGCTCTGGCTCTTCCTCTTTGTAGTCAATGTAAGCAGCTGCACGCTGCTTGATAATCTCCAGAATGATGGCGGTGAGTATCTCGCGAGAATCAACAATATGGCCCACTTCTTGTGCCACCTCAGCGGACAGCCAGGGGCAAACGTCCTTCATCAGCTGCTCCTTCTTAACAGCATCGCTGGCCGGCTCAATGTTCTCTAGCACCTCGGGCACCAGACTGGCAATGTGTCCTTGCAACAGTTTAGCTGCTGTCACGCTCTTCTGCATCTCTTCATCCAACTCCTTGGCAATGGCATCTTGGCGCAAGCGACGATCCTTCTCAGCCTGCAAGCGCAACTCTTCGGCTTCCAGGCGGCGCAGCTCGGCCAGCTCTGCCTCGCGTTGAGCCAGGAATCTGTAAAAAAAAAACATTCATATATAAGCTAATTAATTAATTTCGATCTACTTACTCCTCTTGCTTGCGGCGTAGCGAAGCCAATTCCATTTCGTGAGCCACTTCCAGCATGCTCTGCTCTATGCAGGCATCCACCAGTACATCAATAATCGGCTGAGCTTCTGCATCGAAGTGGAACAGTTCACCCTCTCCAATTTCGGTGCCCACATCGACGCCCACCTTGGCGGGCACGTATGGCGGGGTCGGCGGCTTCTCCAGGAACAAATCGGTCTGTGTGTCCACTGAGTACTCCGGCGGGCGTTGCACCAGTTTCTCCAAGTACTTTTCGGTCTGCATGTTTTCGTGCTTTCTGCCCTTCACTGGCGGCGGTGTGCCCAGGACATTGCGCTGATTGCGGCACTGCAACGATCTTTTGCGGAGCATATTGCGGCGCCGTAGCTCTGCAGCCTTGTCAAATGGATCCACCTCCGCCTGTAGGAAACACAAACAAAAACCGATTATTCATGGGTCAGGGTTGCTACTGTCGGCTTTAACACTCACCAGCATAGACGGGGTACCGAAATTGCTTCCTTTTATGACGCGACGGTCGTACATCATGTTCATGTAGGGCTCTGGCGGCGGTACGACGGGCCTAGAAGAAGTAGAAGAACAGAGACCAACAATTAGCGAACCTCGACCCAGTTCAACAAACCCTCAACTTCTACTGCTCTCCACTAAAGCATTCACACCTATTTAGACCCAAATCTGTTGCACTTCTGCTCCGATAAACATCAAAGTTGCAGCTCAATGGCGGGGCGTATGCCTGTCAAGACATCTCCGATTCGAATCAATTTCCGTTAAGTTCACTACACTTTTGGGTCAATTGGGTAGGGCGGCTTAGCCGTGCAATGGGAATTAAAGTCGCTGATTGCTAGAAAAGCTTAAAGGGGACCAACACACGGCTCGGCATTTGCCCCTGGACTGGTCAGTAATTTATGACTTGCTTATTTATACACAGCTATATGTATGTATATAGGTATAGGACAGTGGTATAGGTAAGCACATATATAACATTGTCAGACATTGCACTCCATTAGGTGCTGGAACCTGAACTCGTGACCTATGCAAATTTTTCGGCTTGCTAGCGCTAAAACTGGCCCACAAACAGGAAGTCACATTGAAGTTCCCAGCCAAGCAACACCGCCAAATGGCAAATGTCTGTTACTTGGAGTGGAGACTCTCTGGGTCTGGGTCCTCAAGTATACAACAATCAACCATATAGTGCCGACTCCAATATATGGTTGTATAGCTGACCTGTGCAGCTGAATGTGAAATTATTCTCTTTTTCAATTTCAAGTTTCTACTTTAGACATCTTAGCCATCTTCTATATCTGGACGGTTAGACCCATTTCTTAACTTTAGTAAAGGAATACGAAATTAATCTAAGCATTCTACAAATAAATGGGGATCATTTATGATATATCATGGGAGGTATATCTGCTGTAATTTGTACTACAGATAATTTGGGAATTAAGTTAATGCCCATATGCATATATAGGGTCCGATTATAAGTATCAAATTGAGTCCATTTACAAAAACAGCGACAATTCATTGCACGTCTAACATCTGTACATAAAACTAAATAACCGCAAAAGTAGGCAACACTTTATACCGTATATGTCATATATATATATATATAGATATAAATATATATATCTGTATGTAAAAATACTCTCGCTCATATCGATGTGTCCTTTTTGTATTCTTCGTATACTGTGTGGCTAATGTCCTTATATGCTACACAGTTCTGTTGTTTCAGCCTTTATTTCATGGCATTAAACGTAAATTTCCGATGTAGTTTTTTGTTGTTGTTGTTGCCAATAAAATCTTGATTTAAATTATTTAAGAGGTAGAGAAAATGAGTGCAGGAAAATAGGCGCGTTGCATGACATATTGCGATGTCGATGTCCGTCCGAATCCCCTGGGTTGGGAAAAGTAGGAAAACCCATTTGACTAACGAATGTGCCAAATAAATTAATCAACACTTGACTCTAAAATTCCAAGCGAATTGAAAAACATTTCCAATTGAATTGTTGACGCAGCAATCGATAAGCAAATGGTTTGACCAAACCACCGTACCGAACCACCACTGGTCAGCCCCAAAGGGGGAGGGAGGGTGGTGGGAGGGGGAGTCTCACCTCCCACCCAGCACATTCGTATTTATGGAAATATTTTGTGGAGTAGTTAGCTCATTTTTTTTTATGGGTAATTGGGTTGGGGGTCAGGTTTTTATTACCTTTTGTCGTTATTATTGCGTCGCTGATGCAGCTGCTTCTGGAACTGCGCCTTGGTTATATGCAAACCGCCGTCGAGGGATTGGGGATCGGTTTTGGAGGCCGCCGCAGCAGCAGCAGCGGCTGCCACAGCGGCCGTTGCACGGACTCCGTTCTGCCGAGTGGAGGATTTGTTTTCCTTCTCGTTGAGCGGTATCTGGCGGCTGTTTTCCTTGTTCTGGTTAGCATTGGAGTTGTTGTTGCTGTTGCTATTGCTGTTTGCATTGTAGTAGCTGTGCAGTATCATGGGATAGGAGGAGTAGGCATAGACATGGCGTCGCAGCATGGAGGCGGGCAGCATCTGCAGCTCATGCGGCGGCGGCAGAAAGATGCCCGTGGGCACCGTCGTCTCGAAACGAGGTCGATCCATTTGGCGAGTGGCCAGCCAGGCGCCGGTGCCGCCGCTGCTGTGACTGCTGCCGCCGCGTCCGTAGTTCTCCTCCGGCGCCAGGAACCGCAGCTTGTGGCTCAGCTCATCGGCAAAGCTCCGCACCTCCTGAGTGCTGCGCGAGAAGAACGAACGCGTCGTCAACGGCGGATTGGATGAAATGCTGCCCGCTGCTTCAGTTGGCTCCTCTACATGTTCCGACTGTTCGCGTACTATGGGACGGACTATTGCCTGATTGGGCGGCTTCGAAAGCTGACTGTTCTGGTCGCCGTCCGGATCCACAGAGTTGTGCAGCACGGAGAAGGCGTTGGTTACCACGTGCTGAAAATTGTAGGGGCTTTGATAGCGCTGAACGTTGTAGGCTTGATGGTTGTTGCTGTTGCTGGTGTTGTAGTTGTAGCTGTTGCTGCTACGTCCTGGTGCATATGGATAGCTGGTGGCAAACGAGAAGTTCTTCGCACGCTGCTCCGGTCTATTGTCTGGGAAGTGTTCTGGATTTATGTGCTGTTGGGGACTGATGTTACTCTCTGGCATGGTAGTTGTCGCAGTTGTCGATCAATTCACTGGCTGCACAGCGCTCATTGCCTTCTTATAAATAGCCACAGCGCAAGCCACACACTCGGCACCACACACAAAAAAGTTAATCAATACTTTTTTTTCCTTTTTAATGTTTTCCTGCCCCTTTGTCCCGCTGGTGGACGGCAAGGAGCACGCGTTAGACCGCACTGTTCGACTGGCGAACGCCAAATGACCGGAGCTCTCGGTCCTCGGTCCTCGGTACTCGGTCGGAGCTCGGCCATCGCATGCCGCTGCTGGTCAGTCGATGGGACCACACAACAGCTGCAGGGGTTGCCACCGCCCACCAGCCATGCCTCTCGCATATGCCAACAGTTAACTACCTTTGTCGACTGTTGCCGCACAATTGAAACGCCGCCAAATTCGTTTTAGCCAGAAACCTTTTTTATGCCGCATTATGTATTCCAAATAGTTCGCAAAAGTTGGCGCAGCTGGGTCGTGTTTCCAATTAAAAGTGTTTCCTGGCACCTCGTTATGTGGCATGTCCTTGAAATCAGCCACAAACCCCACTCGCAGGTGCTTGTGTCAATTGCCACATTTCCGTAACTCCCACTTGAACCGTCGTTGAGATGACTTCACGCATTTCGTTGACATTGAAATAGAGTTGGGTGGTTCCTACCAGGAATCGCCCAATCCTGTCCTAATGTCAATGGCCAAGGTCAACTGTAAGTTCCAGTTAAGCCGGTTGACGTGTGCCGCTGATAAGCGGAATTAATGAAGTCGTCCCCCCGACCTGGTCCCTTTCTTTGAAACTGTCGTCGGGTCGCCCATGGGGCGTGGCTGTCGTAAAGGTTAAAGGTGTGAAGCATTCGACAACTGATACCATCTTCAAGGACACTCAATTAGTGGGTCTTATTTCAACAACACCTATCTGAATATTGTATTCAATTAGAAGGTCTCCAACGATTCAGAGATAGGAGCGATCAAGGTTTTCATGCTCAAAAAGGTTAGTAAAAGTTGGAAAAGTACCATCATTAAACGTGGAAAACTTCTATAGAGATACTTTTAATTAAGACACATTTCAATGATTTCAATACGAGCTCTTTTCATATTTCCACAGCTGTTCATTTAAATGTCCTTTAAGTGACCCACTGTGGACAACTTTATTGCAATTTAAGCTTGTCTATTTTTGCATTTAACGATATTTACGGCTGCAAAGTGCGTCAATTACATTTTTAAGTACCCACTAATCCACACGAGCCGCCGTTGTTTATAGAATCCTCATTGTTGCCGTTCAACGCACGAAATGGCGCGTGCCCAGCCGAGCCTAAACATTGGGCACCTAACCCACTGACTAGTTTTCAACTTGAGGTCCTAGTCGAAGAACATGCCACCAAGTGTTTAATAATTCATTTACGCAATTTATGACTTGGCTGCTTCTGGACACAACTTTCGTTTTCCGTTTTCTGTTTTCGGTTTTCTTTGCTCAATCAGCCGGACAGGCCGGCTACTGAATTCATTGACCTCACAGGACATTACGGAGGTATTCCCGTTCACTCCCACAGCAACCCACCCACAAAATCTGTGCAAACTTACTTGGGACAACCTTTGATTTTGATTGGCTTTGGCTGGCTAGCCCACCAGAAGCTCTGTTTGCAGGGTGGCGCCGGACACGGTTTGTCCTGCCACTTGAGCTGCATCTCCGTGACCTCCGTGCGTGTTACTCCAGTGCTCAGGAGGTCCATGCTCTTGCCCTTGCTGCCCATGGGCACACGCTTCGGAATCGTTGGCATTGTTACACTTTGTGTTTATGAATATAAATTTTAAGTTATATTTTTTTTTCTACTGTGTTTCTAGCTAAAACTACGTATATAAAAAGTATGAGTGTTGACACATTTTAGACGGCCTGCTGAACGGTTTTGTTTAGTAACTGGTTTAGTTTAGCACTTTGTTAAAATTGTATAAATATATTGCTTGAATTGTTGTCTTTCTTCACATTTGTTTTGTTGTTTTGTTTTTCTGCGTCGTATCCAAAATAAACAACAACTGCGGAATTTTCTATGTTGCTATGGAAATTTCTGTCGGCATTGTTGCATTGTCTAACTGTTGCCTTGCATGGGCTGGGATTGGGAGATGTTCGCAGACCGGCTTCATCTGTGGTGTGACTAAACTTGCAAGAAAGTAATTACTCCTAGCATAGATAGGAAACATTTCCCTTTAACAGTGGGAGTTTTAATGTTAATTAACAGTCAAGAAGAGTTGTGTTAAAGCAAGCAGTGTAACTTTTGACTAAGCTGCTGCTATTCGCTTCTGGCAAAAAGCTTCTTAATTGTTTGAATTGTAGATCCTCTTCAAGTGGCAGCAAATTGATTAAGTAAGTATATTTTCTCTATATTATAATATCAGCTTTATACTGCGTTAACAGTTACAATTCTACTAACTTAAGCATTATATTTGAATGAAATGGCCAAAAACGGTTTTGCATTTAAATTGTCTGTAATGAACTGCTTGATGTGCGTGTAAAAGAAAGCAGTAGAAACGAGCAACAGTTTTTAAATTCAAGCACTGCTTTTCACACAGCGACAGCAAGCAGTGTCACAGTAGAATAAAGCAGTTCAATTTGGGTGTGAGAAAATAAAAATAGCGCAGCTTAACTTTTAGTTTATCTTTCTAAACACATGAATATCAAGCCAAGCCGCAGAATCGTTTACTGCCGCATTTTTCAATCAGATAAAATATTGCACTCGTCATTTACAGTAATTAAGCATTTCATTGCTTATATCCGTTCCAACTAAATCTCCAATCGCAGCTCATCCAAAAAGTATTTCCATTAATTAGATTGCCTCGTCGCACTTATTTCGATATATATTATAGTTTCGAGCGTATGTCATCTGACCAGCCCTCTTCACAATCTGATCGGAAAGGTATGGGCAGCAGCGTTTTGTTGAAATTACATGGCCTTACTTTATTGTTTTGCTTATTCATTAACACTGAGACGGACCGAGGGCTCTCATTGAGCAATGACTCGCCTGTCAACGATGACGTTTGACTTTATGGCCAAGGCGGAGGCGAGGCAAGGCAAGGCGAGGCGAGGCGAGATGATGCCCTCTGATGGGGGTGGGTGATAATTGGTGTGCGCGTGTGTCGTCGTTTGCTTCTGGTGTCCTTTTGTTTGTACCCCTTTGTGCGGGCCCATTCGGCTGCCTAATAAGATCACAGGAATGGGCCGGGGAGACGCTCTCGCATGGTATTGAGCAAACACATCAATAAGTGCCATGACGTTTGACATTTGCGATGAGCTCTCAGCTCCGTTCCCTTGTCCAATCGATGTTTTTGTTGGCATTTAAAAGGTTAATGATGCCCACTCGAACGGCCACACAGGCGATGCCTGGCGACGTCTGGTGACGATGACGACGACGACGACGACGACGTCGTCGAAGAAGTCGATATTGATAATCTTCGACTGCAATTTCCACAACGTTTTGTGTTCGATCATTTGCAGTGATAGGTAGACGGGGCTACCTTTCTGCGAAAGGTCCAGAGAATGTTTCCCTGTTTCCCACTGTGTTTGTTGTCAAACAAATCATTTACAGATCTTTCTGCCGTACACTCACGCGTAGGTGTGAGCTGCAATTTTCCATAGAAAAACCAGATACTCGCTTACAATTGTTGTGGCACTCGAGTTTTGATTAATTTATTGCTCTACCGGGCACAAACCTGGGAAGAAGGTGAAATAAACCATTTAGATAACGGTTGAGCCCCATAAAAATTATTGTGGATTGTTAGATTCTGCGGGCTGTTGCGTTTTTTTATGACTTATTTCAATGACTGGTTGGCGCCATAGAAATCTATATAAATTTACCAATTTCAAAGTGGCTATCATTAAGAGAAAAAAACTGGAAGTAACTGTAAAATTGTGTGGGATTTATCTATTGTTATAAAGTAGTTTGATTTCAAAATGGAATTTTATAGGTGTGCCAAAAAGCTTCACGAATGGAGAGCTATTGACTTTGATTTGTAAAATATAAATTCCTAAATAGATCTTTCTATTTTCTTAACGATAAAATGGAATAAGACTTCATCTTTAGAGAAACTACTAAATACGAAACAGCTTTTAATTGTATTCTCAACTAAAATCTCTGCCGAAATGAACTTTGCTATTTTTGTTCTTGCTTTTCAATTTTTCATTTGGTTTTCTGGGTTTTTATTCTAGTTTATTTTTTTCTTTTTTTTTTTTTTTTTCTAAGGGTCAGGGCAGCTCGACTCAATTATGAGAACTAGCTCTGGATTCTAAGCCGAAGCCTGCCGCAAACATTCGCATCAATTATGCATACGCCAACGCATTCGCATTTGCTACACAGTTGCAGCTCAGAGAGCGAGTGCGAGAGAGAGACAGAGAGAGGGAGAGAGAGTCTCTCTGGCTGGAATATGGTAACAATGGCCTGCAGCAAGGACTGCTGCTTGTGCATCCTTTTTGCTGGCTAAGCCACAAGTTTACCGCATGGCAAATTCGACGAATTTCCTGCGGTTTTCAAGCATTTCGGTTGGTTGCTTTAGTTGCAACTTTGATTCTAAGTGGGGACTGTTAGAGAGAGGGAGGGCAAGAGAGAGATAGAGAGAGAGGGAGGGGAAGGGGGGTTTGGCAGTCGGTCGCTTGACCGCAACAGCATTGGTCGAATTCAATTTATTGTAAATGGCAAAGGATTTGTGTGGGTCTCAGGATTTGTGCATTGAAATCGTTTGCAGCTGTGCTGGGGCCTAATTTTGGAAACGGTTCTCCTCGAGATGGGGACTCGTTAACATGGCACATCCGCATGTCAAAAATGTCGCACAAAAATCAAAAATGTCGTCAGAGGGGGGCCAGCTGAACAAAACAGAACAGAACAGACAGAACGGACAGACAGCCAGACAGTCAGACAGACTGACTGAGAGACTGACTGACGGTACGTACCAGGAACCCGACGTGTTCGCGGCCCTCGGCCCAGACCCAGACCCAAGCTCCAAAAGCGAGCCAACCAAAACTCAATAGCAAATTAGCAATTCCGATGCGGCCATTTATATTGTTTATTCTTATTGTTGTAGCTGTAGTTGTTGCTGTTTCTGCTGTTATTGTTGTTGTAGCTGTTGTTACTGTTGCCGCTGACGAACGAACGATCGCGTTTTTATTTTTATTTCATTTTCTATTTGGATGTTCTTTTTTTTTTTTTGGTTTATTTTTTTGGTTTTTTTTTATTTTATTTTTTATTTTGTGCGCAACGCTTGAAATAAACGCAGTTTTTTTAAATTATTCCGCTCCGTAGTTTGAAGCGATCGACGTTCTCTGTTATCAAGTCCCGACCCGAACCTGTGGTCGATCCCGAGACCGAGTCCAATGCAAATTGGCACTAGAGTCAAGGAGCAACCCGTGCTATTACAATATCCAATGTCTAACGAATTGACACCCTAACTGACTGACTGACTTACAAACTGATTGAAACATTGAGTGAGTGACTGACTGACTGACTGATATACAGATGGATTAAGGGATAGACTCAGTAAATGACAGAATGACTGAGTGACTGACGAACTTAGAGATAGACTGACTGGCTACATACCCTAGATATACTTGGGGATTGACTGACTGACTGACCGACTGACTTACTGACTAAATAACAGACTGACTTACTGAAAGAATGACAGGCAGACTGACACTCTGATTGATAGACTAACTGGATAGATACACTAGATATACTTGGGGATTGACTGACTGACTGACCGACTGACTTACTGACTAAATATTGATCTGATTGATAGACTAACTGGATAGATACACTAGATATACTTGGGGATTAATAGACTGACTGATTGAAAAACTGACTGATTGACTAACTCGCAGATAGACTAACTGACTGATTGACAGGCTGACTGACGGAGTATGTGATTGACTTGTTAAGAGTTTGACTGACTGAATAAATGACGGAATGACTGCCTGATTGACTAAATCTGATTAAATAGCTGACTAACTAACAGTCTGACTGACGGATTGAGTCATTGACTGGATAAGAGACTGACTTACTAAATGCGATAATGACTGATTGACTAACTAACAGAGCGACTGACCGACTGACTGACTAACAGACTGATTGAATGACTGTGTGATTGACTGGATAAGAGATTGACGTCGTGACTAAATGACAGAATGACTGATTGACTAAGTTACAGAGCGACCGACCGACTGAATAACTGACTCATTGGTTGACTTAGTGGCTGATTGACAGTCTAATAAGCTCATTGCCTAACTGATTGATAGAGGGACTGATTCAATGACAGAGTGACTAACTGACCGATTGGCTAACTTACAGATTGAGCCATTGACGGACTGACAACCTAATAGACTGATTGACTGACTGAGCAGCGTTACATTCACTTAAGCCGCACATTTGTCAAGCCCCCAAAAAGTAGTTAAAGAGTCATTTATTTGCCAAATGTTGGTAATCAATAATACCAGAAATATTTCAGTCATGCAAACTGTCCCAAAACAAAGCCACAAAGCTTGCGTGCTTTGCATTTCTTATATATGGCCTGTCATTAAAAGTCAGCCAAAATTTGTTATATATGTTATAATTTGGGTGCGCTTATTTATTGAGAAGTGGCCAAAGCTGTCAGCCGGATGACGGGTTTCCCATATCAAAGAGGGTGCTGGGTGCTGGGTGCTGGTTGCTGGCTGCTCGGGGCACCTGTACCGTTAGGCGCCAGCACCTTTACCGTTTCGGGGATAAGCATCTCTGTCAGTCGACACTTTCACTTTTTCTCTCACCTATTTCCCAGAACTTGACAACAGTTTTACCTGCTGCACGTGCAATTCCTGCCACACAATGCAGCACTTGACTTTTCTAGTTTTTTCCGAGAAAGGTTGCAAGGTTGTAAGGCTGTAAATGATATTGTATTTGGCTGATCGTAATCGATCTTGAGCCATGTCCATTGTTTTTGCTCATAACTCAATTAGCCGGAAAACTGTTTAGACAAACTACGTGTGCTGCTCATCCCGGTGAAGTCTCTATTAGGGGGTGTTCATTACGCCCTGACCACAAGCAACACGGAGAGCAGATAATATACGGGATAGTACTTCCGTTTCAGCTGGAAGCGATGAAAATGTGTGGAAAGTGTTGTCAGGAACCACATTCGAATTTACAGGGAACAAGTGTTAAGGATGTGCGTGACGATCATTTTGTGGGATCTTCGAAGGTGTGTCACGTAGCGCTGAGGGGCGTGGTTTCCAATAAGGACCATATATAATAGAATATGAACAGAAACGTTGTACAGTGTACAATTTGTCTGCTGAGTTAAGCCATAAAGATAAGCGAGGGTATCGAGGGTATCTATAAAATGAATTCCTAGAGATTAGAAATTCTTGTTTCGATTTGTGGGCGGATATATCACATCAATCAGGATACAAATGGGCTAAGACTATAAAAAATATCTCGAATATATGCAATTGAAAAAATTACATGTTATAAACGAATTGGCTCTTAAAATTTTTAACACTTAAGAATAATTATTTTAGGTTTATTATTCGGTGTTTAAGGATACTTTATATATGAATTTAATTACCTAATTTATTAAATACTCATTTGTTCATCAATATTTACGACCGGAATATAAAAACAGATTTAATTTTGTAAACAACTTTGACTACCAATAACATTTAAATTTTAATCTCTAATTGTTATTATTATTCCAGTTATTTGTTATGAAGCAAATCTGAAGAAGGAAATAACTTTCCTCTATTTATCCTTTCACATATGAGAGAGAAATAGAGAATCCATATAAACAGTAGTTTCCCCCAATAAATATCATAAAATAACCAATTTTTATGGCTAACCCCCTCTTAACCTTCCCAGTTTACGATGCATACAAATTGTTCTTTAATGATGCCCCTTCTCCCATATAGATGTATATCTAACCATAATGCATATATATTTATATACACATATATGTATATATTTGATGGAACGATCTCACTTCATCAAACTTTCAACAGGCATCTGCTTAATGTACAATCTTTTGTTTATTGTCAAAATATTACAGTCGGGATCCCAAGTTCCAGACCTCGACAAAACATTTAAAGGGGTGTAATAAAAATATAACTATGCAAGAAATTAACCAATTAATGGATTGTTTTTGCTTTTGGGTGGCTCTGCGTGGGGTGTCTCCGAACTGGTTCTCATAATATTTACAATCTTTGCCTTTCTTTGGGATTTTTGTTGTTGTTGTTGTTTTTTATGTGTCTCGCATCGTAATTTGTGAGTTTATTGATTGAGATTTCGGCTGCGGTGCTGGCATTTTGGCCAAAACGCTTTTTAATTATACAAAAACACAAAAAAAAAAAAAAACAATAAACAATAAAGAATACTTTTATTTTATGGCCACAATGAAAGCTGGTAGCGTGTCATGATTAAAATGGGAACTCGGGGAGCGTTTGCTATATAAAGACGAGCCTTGAACCGAAATGAATTGCATGCATAGACAAAATTGATGACGCTGCTTGCCGCAAACAAAAGACGCACAGGAAGTTGGCTTAAAAAAAGGAACTAGAAGAGGCAGAGCCAGCACATAAACATATATCAATTGAGCTGTCCTGCAAGGACGAAACGTGTGTCCAGGAAGCGCTTAAAAAGAAATCCTTTCCGTTTGCCGCTGGCCAAATGAGTTAAACTTCCGTTGCAGCGCGTGCCCAAAAATTGTTGCCTGCCACGCCCCCAGCCCTAATGCAGTTGTCACAAATCGTATCTCTATATAAATGTATATAAATATATACATATATATGTGGATATATCAGTATCTGGCAACAACTATGCTAATCGATGTCATGCCAAACGAGGCAAGAACCAGCGATGCCTTTCAATGGGCACGGGTTAGGGGAGGGGGGTTTGCAACCAGGAGGGTGGGAGGGGGGTAGTGTGGGGAAGGGGGCAGCCTGTCTAAGCAAGGCGACGCCATTTGCAGTTTCACACTTTTTTCAGCCATGGCTCGGACCATTTTTTATGGTCAAGCGTGCCAAATTTGTAAAATGCGTCAGCGACAAGTGTAAAATAGATGATGTTGTTGTTATTGCTGCTGCTGCTGCTGTTGCAGTTGTTGCTGTTGTAAGGCTTACATAATGGCCCACAGCCTCGTTGGCTTTTGGCAGTGTGCGCCGCAGCGTTCACCCCTTTAGAAACTTTCCATGATTTGTGCAATAAATCAAATGAATTTCACTCAAAAACAATCAAAAGCCAAGGCAAGCGGCCAATTATTAACAAAATGCGTTGGCCACTAAAATCACAACGCCAACAACAACAACAACAACAAATTAAACATATCAATAAAAGTGGACACGCAAACAAGCGATTGACACGCAAAAACACATTTAAAATTGATTCGCCGGCTCCCAATGGAATCCACCTTTAACATAGAAGATGTCTAGACATACAAATGGGCCCGGTGTGACATTTGCCCCTGGGGCCAAAGTTTTTTCATTTTTCTTTTTTTTTTTTTTTTTTGGAGGCTCTACCCTTCTTCTCTGTCTCCTCTACCCCTGTGGACTTCGATGGGTGCTGCTTCTGTGTCGCGTGCTACGAACAACGAAACAAATTTATTTTGGCCAATTTCGAACATTAGTTAAAAGAGAAATACAAGTGTTTTAGTTTATACTTCCGAAGTTTCTATACTCTATATGTATGTGGGCTAAACTTAGGGTTGGGAACATTCTTAAGCCGAACTTTTGCTTATAAAATATAGAATGTTAAGCCCGAACTTTCATTTATTTAAAAAAAAAAAAAAAAAAAATAAAATTTAGATACAACGTATAAAAAATAGTTGTATTTTTTTTTCTTTCTTTTACTTATAATCACGATTTATGGCTTTTAGTTAGAAAATTAGGTTAACGAATCGAATTCTAGGGCAGAGAATTATTTCTTTTTGCAAACTAATATTAAAATATAGATCTGAAAACTTTATCCTTTCTCTTGGACATAAGACTTCAATATCAACTAATGTGCATACTCTTACCAAATCGTGATTCCCGCTTTTGTAGGGGAACATGGAAACCTGCGCTTCTCTCTAACTGATAAGCAAAAATGTGCGTTGCTCGCCGCAGGCCACAAAAGATACAAAATATATCTTATAGAATACACATGCGTACACATAACTATATAAATATATATATGTGTATATATACTATATATATTTTGTATCTCTGGCTCTTAGGGGCCGCTTCGGTTGGGTTTCACTCTCAGTTTCTTGGGCGAAGGGGCATAATTATTGGGTCAGCTTTGGGGCTACGTGCGTCTTCATAACGGACGCAGCGCAAAACTAATTTTTTTATATTTTGTTTTTAATTTTAAATTTTGGAGCCTGGCCCCTCTGCGGGCTATTTCCAGTAAAACGCTGCTCACCTTTTGCTTAAGCTTCAAGTTCGGTGCTGTGTGGTGCTTCTTCTTCTTTTTCTTCTTCTTCTTCATTTTGGCTTTGTTTATTGCTGTGGCATCTTTTGATTTATTAGCTTTGATCAATTTGATGGATATTTTTTGGCAAAGCGATCAATCGATCCAGGTATACTGGATATATATAAATGTATATGCATATACATAGTACTCCGCAAGTAAGTTCGAACCCTACCTTAAGGGCTTTCCAAAAACTGCTTAAACCAATTTTCACAAAAGCGCGCTTAATTAAACGGAATCTCTGACTGCCAGCCGTCTGCTCCACAGATCGAGAGAGCTCCACAGATTCGGAGCTGCAGCTTGAGCTTCAACTTCAATGGTGGTCGTCGCCCCAGAGACACGATAAACGCGTACAATTGTTTGCACTTAAGATTTTTACACATGATTCAGTAGCCGGGAACCCGGCTCTGGCCACTGCCACTGCCACTGCCACTGCCATTGGCAGAGGGGCTGCCAGACATTTACTGCCAGACATTTACCAGCGATCCATGCGCTTTTGTGTCCTGGCAGTCATGTCTGCATATGTTGCACTGGCACTCAAATCACAGCCACAGTCAGAGCCGCAGTTGTTGTTATTGTTGCTGTTGCTGTTGTTGTTGTTCTATCAGATGCAATATTTGCTAACGAATAAATTGGCATTTCACAAGTTGCCCTGACAGACGACTGCCAACTGGCTGCCTTCTGGCTGACTCCCTGGCTGGCCAAAACTGGTTGCTGGCCTCCACCTCCGACTCCAGCTCCTCTTCCTTCTCCTGCCCCTACTGCTCCTGGCTGGCCTGTCGCTGTGCCTGTTCCTGGGCTGCCCAACATGCATTGCAATCATTTTTGTTGAATCTAAAATTGACGCATCGCGGCTATGACTTCGTCATTCTTCTTCTGCTTCTTCTCCTGCTCCTGCTGCTGCTGCAGACTGTGTTGCAGTAGCATCAACTACCGTGTTACGCGGCCGAATAACCGGGCGGCTGTCCACGGCTAAAATGGCCAGCGCGTCGCGCATTTTTCGACGACATCTGAATCTGATTAGAGGCCCAGCTCAGTGCCCGTCGTCGTCGTCGTCCAAGTTGTCGTCCAAGTTGACGTTGACGTCCAGCCTCACAGCAAACAGCAGCAAAACTGAGCCGCAGGCAACTGCAATTCAAGGAACGGCCAATCTTTCCCTCACTTTCATGCCGCACACTGGTTTCCTCTTTCCTCTATCAGCAATCAAATTGTTATTGCCAGTTGTAACTGATTCTAATTAAGCACTTTTCTAACATGAGATTAGTCTATGTTTGTGTTTTACAGTTATTTTCTTAGTGGTTGAAACATTGAAAGCGCATTAAAGCTTGAAAAAAGCTCGTATTTGAAATGAATAGAATATCTGACGTGATATATTAACATATACATATACAATAAAAAGTCTTTTAAATTTATTTTCTGAGAAGTAGCTTCGAAAGCGCATGAAAGCTTTAAGCAAGCTTTTATTACAGAACACAGAAATTGATTAAATTAAATTAATTTAAATGAAATATATAATTGGTTTAGTTGACTTAATAAGAAGATTTATAAGTTAGAATATGTATTAAAATATAAAATATATGTTGAATGTTTTCTTTCTTTCTTCTTTAAAAGTTGATAAAAGCTCTAATCTAGAATAAATAAGTGAATCAGTCCTAAGCAAAAAGCTAGAATATCTGTTTGATCGAATATCTGTTTCCTTACAAAAATGAATATTTTTCATTTTTTGTAGCCCTTACTCACCTTTAAGTTTCTTTAAGCTGGGTTCCACTGTGCAACTTGATGCCGTGTGGGGGCTGGAGCGTCTTTTGGCCCGTTGGTCTGACTTGTTCGCCTGTTTGCTGGTTTACTCGGAACTCCAGCCCCATTTCGATATGCCCTAAACAATATTTTGTGGCATTTGGTTGCACATAAATTCGATGTCATTGTCATATGTTTCTTCGCCTTTCCAGTAGGCTTTCGTATTATTTTATGTATACAAAACTAAACCAAACAAAATGAAAAAAGAAATACACATAAGAAGAAGAAATTGTTTATAAAATCAAAATGCGCGCTGCTTTTGTTTCTGTTCCTTTTTTTTTTTTACTATTTGGGAGTTTCTGTTGAGCCACGTTTTGCACTTTTTGCATAAATTGAAGTCGATCTTCTGTCTCGCTCGCACGCACTGCTTTTGTCAGTCTGGTATCCTGTGCATAATCGTGTCCTTGTACAACAAAAGCAATTGCTACTGTTTGCCGCATTGGCTGCTTAGTCGTGGTCATCATGTGGCATATATCATGTCGTCGAGCCGCTTCAGCGGAGGCAGAGGCAGCGGCAGAGGCAGCGGCAGAGGCATAGGCAGAGACGGAGGCAGCCACGCCCCCGCCTCCTCTACTAATGCGACTGCGACTGCGGCTGCGCGCATTCGATTCGCTGGCAAGTCTCGAGCCGCCTCGCCAAATTTACATAAAATTATGCAAAATCATGCAATGCGCTTAGTGTCTGTCCGCCGAACCCCCTCACACCTCCCTCTCTCTCTCTCTCACAGCAACCCACTCTACCCTCTATCTCTCTCGCTCTCGTTCTTGCTCTGCCTTCTCCTTTCTGGTCTCAGGCTCTTGTTAGTGCGCGTTTTATGAATGGAATCGCAGGCGGCCGCTGCAGGATGAAGCTGAGGATGAGGATGAGGAAAAACTGAAGCTGAGACTGAGACAGAGGCTGAGGATATGGATGTGGATGTGGATGCCAGCCGTGGCTGCAACTTGTTGCCGCTGTTGTACATTAATGAAATTTGTTAGTATCACGACTTTTATGCCTGTTGCCTGCCAAGTTTGCTTTTGTTTTGTTTGCCAGTTGATTGTTTCTTTTCTTTTTGTTTTTCTTTTCATTTTTTGTTGTTGTTTCTTTTCGAATTTCGATCTGTGCATTAAATTAAAATATATTTATAATATGCTTACTTTGCATAGATTTGCCGCGGCATCTCTCTGACAATAGCCTTTTATATAGGTTGTCTACTCAACCGTTTATTTACCAAATAAAAACTCATTTTGTGGCTCTAACATAAAATCTTTTTGTTTGAACAAACATAAAATATTGAATTTATGATTTTGCACCGCGAAGAAGTGTGCAAAAAATTGAATAATTTGCATAAAAAATGGCAAAGTTGGCGATAAGATCAGAAGCTGAACGAAATGATTCTTGTCAAAACTTTTGATTCAATTTTAATAACAGTTTACACAAACTTTCTTTTGTGTAACTTTATAAAGTTGGAAATTAACAGTTGCTAAATGGAATCCAGTTGCAATTTATTTTCACATTAAATGGAGGTTTACAGTTGAAAGAGCTCTGTAGCATACTTTCTAGAGTCCGCTATGCAGATAGGGTGGAGTTTATTTCATCATCAATCATTATGTAATTATACCTTAGCAATGCTATACCCTAGAATTGGAACCACAGATGGGGCTGTGCGACAACTGAAAGTAACTCAGATAGAATCTAGAATTTCTACTCGTACAGCTGCAACAATTGCCTCATCTTTCAAACCTTTGCCCCAACAGACAAAAGTTGTTGTTATTGTGGTTGTTGTCACATCTTCGAGAGCTGTTGCTTGCAATCGGATCTGCTGCTGTTGCCAACATACAAAAGCGATGTCAATCAAAGTTTTGTCACAACTCCCAGACACAGCCGCAGTCGCAGTCGCCGTCTCAGTCGCAGTCGCAGTCGTCGCTCGACGCATTTAATCGCAGTTTTTAACATATCGATCTGCAGTGGGGAACGCTTTGGAAAGGGGGAAGGTACAAGATGAGGCAAAAACTGGCTAAAAATGAAAATGAAATGAAAGAAAATGCCAAACTGGAAAGCGTTTAGCCAAACGTTGATGCGTATCTGACGCACTCTGGGAATGGGAATGGGAATGGGGATGGGGATGGAGATGGGAATGGGAAAAGGGGGATGCGGATTAGATGTGGATATTGTCGAGTCTTTGGGGTGTTGGATGGCAACTGCTTATGGTTTAAATGCCGCTGACTTTTGGGCAGCTGCACTTGGGAGCATCTTTTGATGCGATCATCCACACTCAGAGCGAGCTGCTAAGGGCTCGAGGGGATTGGGGGTTATGAGAGGAGAGAGGAGAGGGGAACAGGGAGCAGCAGCAGCAGCTGAGCGATCTATCGTGTAATTTATGACAATATATGCAGCGTTAATGTCGCTGGTCGCATCGTTGATCGATGTCTGTCACTCGGATGCTGACTGCTTATATAAGTGTCAGTACCGCGATTGTTATCAGAGAGAAGAAGAAGAAGAAGAGGAAGGAGGGAGGAGAAGAGAGGAAGGCGGAGCTCAACCGATCCATCCGTCCACCGATCGGGTATATACGACAACGACATATTTGGCACCGCCAGGTAGCCAGCGATAGGTTGTTTCCAAGTTTGATTATCGGCCGGCTGTTGCATTTTAATTGATTTCGGATCCCATTTGCATGATCTAGAGCGATCTAGAGTTCCCTAAAGAGGCCAATCGAGCGCATGTTTTATGGATGTCAAAACAATTGCTACATATTCAAAGTGCGATTCGGGCCTTGCGCAAGTTCTGCTCCGATCCACGAACACACACACACATATGTATATATATGTATATATATATATATATATATATATATATCGATTTACATATGTATATGTATATTCTATATGTAAACATTTCCTTTACTCGAATCAAGTCAAAATAAAAAAAAAATGTGAACTGTACTCTATATAGTGTTTGCTCGATCCATTTGCGACTGTGGAGAAACTTTGATATGTTGCTATATAGAGGGTGGAAATAAGAGATAAATTAAGCATTCCTATATGACAAGCGGTGCAATCTTAGCCTTTTTATAACCTGTGCAAATTGGGAATATGTAAACACGGTCAAACAATTTCCGATTTTCGAATAATATATACATATATTGGAAAAATGACGCAGCAATACTATCGAACGTCTAAATTATGCAAAGAGTCAAGTTTGAATGACATTTAAGAAATCAAAATTAATATATTGATAATTCTGAATTTATTGCGAAAATCAGATCGAGTTCATTTTTAATTTGTTTAATAACTGTACTTGGGTTAACTTTAAAATTCGCAAAAGGCGAAAGGATTGCATCAGAATTTCTGGCTTGAAAGTCAGTCGAGCAATGATGATGGATCTTCGATATTCAACGATCAATATTAAATATATATACATCGATACTTCTTTTGACATCGATGAATATTAAATCTGATTTGATAAATAATTGTTGCAGTTGTTAGTATTCAGTTTCTGGACTACAAATGTGGCTAAGATAAACAATGCTCAGAAAATTTGAATACATGTGCATTTCGTACCAAATTTTGGAGTTATATAAGTCTTTAGTTTTTGACAAAAACGCAGCCTTGGGCGTTACAAACATGATAAGTAAGCTATAGACATTTCGCATGTGTCAAGGGTATATAAAATGTTGTATATACTCGCATATAATTTATGCACTGGCCGTTTTGGCTGGGAGCGCAAATAAGGGCATGTCTGGCCAGTGGCCATCAGCTGCGATTGCAACCAGGACATGCTTTCGATGCATGCAGCAATGCGGCAGCTCTTGGCCTTCAATTAAACGGCAACAGCAACAGCAGCAGCAGCAGCAGCTACAATAAATAACTGGACGGGCCAGCAAATGAAGAGATATAAACCAAGTCCCACTTCGTCTTGGCCAACGTCTCGCCTGTTGTACGCAAAACTTTTGAGGAGGCCAGAGAAGAAGAAAACCGTGGCCAGAAAACGCCCTAAAACGTACATCGATCGGTGTTGTTGTTCTGGTTATTGTTGTTGTTGTTGGTTGCTGCGTTTTCGCACGCATCGCCAAACGGTGGCCACTGCCAAAAGGGGGGTGTGGCAGGTGCGAGAGGGCTGGCAGGTGGACGGCGGATCGAGGTGATTGCTGGTGAAAAATTCCATTTGTGACAATGATAAAATAGTTTAACCTCGGCAAAAATCGCGTTTTGAATTTGAAATGTGATTTTGTTTTTGTGTTTTTGTTTTTTTTGTTTTATTTTTTTTTTTTTGGCGTTTCGCTTCAAAAATTTATTTGCTGCTGTTGTCGTTTACTGCTAACACTTGGGCCCCAGTTCCAGCCGGAGCCAAGTCCAAGACCGAGTCCGAGTCCGAGTCCGAATCCGGGCTTCTGTTGTGTGGAGTAAATGTTGCCTTTGCTGCTGGGCATTATTTGGTGACAGTCGCGAGACGTGGTTGTCTGTTCTTCATCTTGTTGTTGCTGTTATTGTTGTTGTTGTCGACGTCGACAGCGCAGTCGTCCCTTGTCTGTCATCCGTTGTTGTTGACATTTGCGGAGGCGTCAATGCAAGTCAGACCAACAAGCCAAGCAAAAAAGTCTCTTGGCTTGGGCTTTTTTGAATAGCTCGCAAATCGCACATGGAGTTAGTAAAGTAAAGGATTAGGTAGTATGCTCTCGACGGATTGTGCCTGACTGGAAGATACCCTAAGCGTTGTGAGGTGCCATAATATTTTAACACTCTTTTCTTATATATTTTTTGTTTAGATATTTTTGTATACAAGCCGTGATAAACACAGCTGGTGCGCTTCTTCTTCGCACAGTGTAGAAAGTTTTGAATCAGTTTAAAAATTTAATCTCTGCAATATGCAACATGCAAATTCTCTAGTCTCTAACTTTTATGGAATGTAAGTTCTGCATTTTAGAGTCAAGCTCAAACTTATATATATGTATATATATAACACATTTGTAGTTTATATTTTTTTTAAATAACCTATAAATAATATTGAGAGAGGAAATCTAAAAGTAATGGAGAATTACATGATCTAATAAAGTAAGAATCTGCATATACGAAGCTATACCGAATTAAAAGTCCTAAGCATTATAATCATATAATCTCATATAATCTTTTCATTATAAACATATTATCTTATATTATCTTTGTGTAAGACCCACTTAAAGATCTCTGAGGCAGGCCGTGCGTCACTTTTGCAGTCGACTTGGTCGCTGCTGTCGTCGTCTGATTCGCTGAATTAAAACCAGTAGCAAAGCAAAAAGGGGAACAGAAGCGCGTAGCAGATCATAAGTTGAAAACATATTTTGACTACGAAATCAGAAGGCGCTGCAAAGCGTGCGAGTGTGTGTGCATGTTTGCATGTGTGCATGTGTGTGTGCACAATATAAATAAAATAATTGCCGACATAAATAAATTCAAAACTCTTGTACATGAGACGCAATAAATGCGGCTTTTTACTTGTTGCGTGGAACAAATTTTATGATTTTTATTCCTTTTTTGTTTTTTTGTTTTGAATAGTTGTTGTTGTTGTTGTTCGCTATGTGCGCGAATTGTTAATGATATTTTGCATGCTAAAACTGGGTGCGGAGTGGGGGAAGTAAATTAAAGTGCAGCACTAGCTTTCATTGTCTCCCCGAAAAGCACAAAAAAAAGGGAAAAACGAAGTAAAAAACGAAAGACTTAAGACACGAACTTGGAAAACGACTTAAGCGACTGCATTGTGGTCGATGGCGCGTGTTTTGGGACATATTCTATTTTTATAACAATTTAAATTCAGCCAATTGTCAAGGTGTGTTAGCCAACAACAACAATAAAGCAAAAAAAGTTATGTCTGCATTTTCGCGCCTGTTTTGTGGCAAATTGACAACAATTGGTGCTATTAGTGAGTTATGCGCGATGTCTGGCTCATGCGCTGATTTATGCCATTGGAATGTCTGTCAAGGGCGTGGACAATCGTTTTTTTTGTTCTTTTTTTTTTTGTTTTTGTTTCGCTGAGCAGGCACACACTTCCGCCTTTTAATTGAGTTCTTCATCCAGCATCATCTAAAAAAAATATGCCGTAAGAATAAAGAGAGAGCAAAAAAAAAAAAAAAAAAGATATAGTCAGCAAAGATCGGAGCTGAGCGATTGCTTTGGATGCCATGGAACGTGCAGAAGTAGCCGTCGAAGGAAGTTTGAGTTCATGCATATTAATTAGGGGGCAACCTGTACCATAAAAACTGGCCACTCGTTCTTTCATTTTATGCAGCCAAATTGAAAATAAAATTAATTTTATTGCTCTTCCTCTTTTATTCAGTGTCAGGAGCCGCGCTGCTCCCCGCTTTCAACAATGTTTGCACATTTTTCGCACATTAAGCAAGAGAGATTAACACTTGAGCTCCACTTGTTCTCCATCTCCATCGGAGATTGACACTATCTGGTGCATCGGCGAGATAAGATTTGTGGCTGCACAGTTGCATGCGGCTCAATTTGTTGCATGCGCCTCTTTGTGGCACTCACCTGGAAATCAATTGTGCTCGTAAAAGTCGCGGGCGTGGGGGACTGCATTTTAATGCGGCTCATAAAATGGCCAACACTGGTGTTAATTACTTCTGGCCGGGCTTACACCTGGGAAGCGGTCCGAAAGGCTGTAAAGCGCAGCAGAGGAAGTCATGAATCAATTCTATTGCCAGGCAATGCTTTGGACATTGATGAAAGAAGTGATGTACATTACATCATGAAACAATTGATAGAATTTAAAACTTTAGATGTTATTCATACATACTTTCCTATGGATGTAAGTGAGTAGAAAAGATATACAAAATGTTGTTAATAAAATGAAGTTTGTATTGAAGAAATTAGGTGGAAGCTATGTACATTATGTTAATGTTAATGTTAATGTATGTATGTATGTATCGATGTTAAAGTTTACAAGAGATTTACATTGTAAATATTGTTAATCGTTGTATGTCTTAGTCTATGAAAGTGATGAACAATAAGAGAATAATGTATAATGTATTTAGTGATGTAAGTGTGTAAAGGCGATGTATATTATGTTAATGTTACATACATATAGTATGTATTGATGTTAATGCTTACAAAAGATTTACGTGCGGAAATATTGTTAATCGTACTATGCATTAGTCTGTGAAAGTGATGTACAATAAGAGAATATTATTGATGAAACTGTTTATCTATATGTATGTAAAAACGATATATAATATGTACATGCTGTATTGATATATGTAAATATGTAGAATTGATGTAAATACTCTAGAGCAATTATATAATCGGGTAGATTTTATTTCTGGCTTTCAGACTCAATTAATAGTAAATGTTTCGAGCTAAATAAGCTGTAGACTAAAATACAGAAGCAGCAATAAAAATGAAAAAAAAAAAAAGAAAGGAAAACAGAAGAAGATTTTACTTCCATTGGAGAAAGGTATAAAAACGTTGCGGAAAGAGTTTGTATTTGATATTTCGTGAATTATAGTTTAACTTATTAGTAGTTTGTTTGTTTGTTACTTTCTTAAACATTGACAGCAATCGAAACTAGTTTGTATATATATGTATATAGAAGTATATACAGATATAGCTTTATATTGTATTAATTTAAAATGCTTTCGTTATATGCGCCAATTAGACAATAGCTAATGAATTTATTGTGTGTGAGTGTTGTGTGCAGCAAATCCAAACACATATAGCATAAGTACATACATATATTATTTTTAATTGCACCTCAGCAACGAAAGCAGCAACAACAACAACAACAACAACAACAATCATAATAACAACAACAACGAGTGCAATTTTCTCACACACCTTCAGCTGCTGGCAATTGCATGAGCAGCGGCAATTAAACAACAACGAGCCGCATGTTTCTGCAAGCTTTTCTTTCACTGATTACTATATTTAAACATTTAAAGCAATAAAACAACCAAAGAGCGAGACAAAAAGAGAAAGAGGGTGCGAGCGAGAGAGGGGGCGAGCGCCATCGATAGGCATGCGAAATATTTGTAGCCTTCGATACAGAAAACATGACTCATTGTTGTTTGTTTGCCATGAATGTTGTTTTGTTGTTGTTGTTGTTGTTGTTGTTGTTGTTGTTACAGGCAAATTGCCAAAATAATAATATTTGTGTGGCCACATTCAATTAACACTAACGCATTACTGGAAATTTTTCTAAACGATTGGCTCCATTATTGACGGCTTGCTCCCCCGTTCGCTAGGGCTTGTGTCTCTGCTTGTTGGGATTCTTGTAGTGTGGTTCGTGAGCGGATTCTCTAATTGGGTCTCGATTCAATCACGTGCAATGCTCGATAATAGAATCTTTGTCGTTAAAGTTTAACGATTTTGACGTAGCTGCAGGTGCAAACTGTACTCCAAAGCATGTTAATATGGCCGCCATGGTTAGTTGTAATTGTTGCCGTTGCTGTTGTTGTTGTTGTTGTTGTAGTTGTTGTTTCTGTAGCTGTGAAAACAAAGCGAACGGCCAACGGCAACAACAATATACAATGTGTACATATGAAAAGCACCAAAAGACACACACACACACACATCCACACATACAAACACAGGCACAGTTATGCACACGCACACTGGCGCACTCTGGCGGCAGTCAGTGAACTCGCATGGCCGCACGAATAACGTTTCGTGACAGGCAGCAGCACAACTACCAACAACACCAACAACAACAGCAGCAGCAACTACAATTGAAGGTTGAAGTTACATTGCCTGTGCGTGTGTGCTTGTGTGTGTGTGTGTGTGTGTTAGTGTGCGTGCATCGCCATTCGGGCGTACCAAAAACCCAGCGGAGGCCACGCAGCAATCGACCCAAACCGCCCGCCCCTTGTGTTTGTTTTCATTGTAGTTACTGTTGTTGTTGCTGGCCGTCTTTTCTCTTTATATGCATTATATGCATTATTATTATTTTATTATTGTGTATTTCAAGTTTGTTCGAGCTCCGCTTGCGTTTGCCGTTTGCCGTTTGTTTCAATGCCTTCGTTTTGATTGAGGAAATCGCCGTTGTCACATTGAAAATTCAGTGAAATTTTTGGTAAGGCCATTGGCCACAAACAATCCATGCCAAGCTATGTGCAGCGATATATGTATGTATGTAGGCATATATGTGTAAATATGTGTTGCTCTTGAAAGTAAATATATATGTATTAAGATATATTCTTTTTGTGAAAGTACAAAAACTATTGGCAGAAAATAATTGACTATATTTTTAAAGACTTAAGCAACGAACTTGATAAAAACGATCACACTAGATAAATCGTAATTCATTTCATTTAATTATGAACAGAATATCTGAGTACTTTAGACCAAAACCAGGGACTAATATTTGGAACTCCCAACAAAAGACTTAGGCAACGAACTTGACGAAAGTAAAGATGCAATGACATATTTACAGACTTTATACGTAGATTAGTACACTTAAAGAAAATATTTAGATAACAAGCTTGTTAAGGTTTTGTACTATATATGTACTATTGAAGAATGATCAGATTCAATGAAATATGATATATATATACATATGCAGAATATATAGATATACATATATACGCAAAAGTTCCCAATAAAGTGAGTTTTATTAAAAAATAAAAGAAATTTGTAGAATTTTAGCAATCAAATGATTTAGACAAGAAACCATACTTTGTAGACTATACAATCTATTCGTTTCACATTTTAAATGATCAGGTCCAATAAAATATATAGCGGCCATATAACTAACTAACTTAATGCGTTCGAGATCTGCTTTAAATGAATGTAAGGCAAGCATTTAGAGCAACTGCAAACAAAAGACTTAGGCAACGAACTTGTTGTCGAATGCAAAGAGCCGATTTGTGTTTTGTTTTTAATTTCAGTGCGTTGTTATTGTTTTTTTTTTGTTTTTTTTTGTATTTTTTATATCGTATGACAACACGGCTTGTAGGCTTGATTAGAGCAACCATTGACCAGATCCCGCCGAGATGTCTGTCAGCGCTGCAGCCTGCATGCGGGGAACCAATAAAATTAGCGTCGGCTGCTGCTGCCATTTTTATGGCGTTTCTCTACGATTTTATAACGCAGACTCTTTTGTATTTGTCCCCATCGCTTGTTTAAGTGTGTATGCGTGTGTGTGTGTGTGTAAAAGCCGTTTCCTTCGACAATATTTTCAAATTAACAACATTAACAGCGACCTTTTAATTAAGTTTCTTCTCTCTGTTTCATTTGGCATTGGGAACTTTATTGATTTCTATTGTTGTTGTTGCTTTGATTTGCGTTATAACTTTTAACTGATTGGCCAGGCAAGTTTTTGGTTTTTAGTTTTTTTTTTTTTTTGGTTTTTTGGTTTTGGTTTTTGGGTTTTCGGGTTTTCGATTTGGAGACACATGTGAAAGCTCTGTCACAAATCGGCTTCGTTAAACGACGTTAGCCCACACCACGGGCACCACCAGCACCACCGGCACCACCAGCACCACCGACACCACCTGTGCCAGCAGCTAGCCTGAACCGCCTTTAGCTTTCGCTCGTTATCGCTCTGACCTCTTGGGCCTGTTCGCTTAATGGCCCAAAAAAACAAAAAAAACCAAAAAAAAAAAAAAATGATAGCCCCAACGAAAAGCAAATCAAACCAAAGCAAAGCAAACCAAGTCACAAAATCCAAATCTTTCCCATGATTGTCGCCAAAGTGTTTTCGTATCATACATCGACTACGTGTTGCTTACTGTTGTTGTTCTTATTGTTGTTGTTGTTGTTATTGTTGCTGCTGCTGCCGCCTTTCGACTATTTTATGTCTCACATTTATGCTGTGCTACAAAGTCCCCACAACTTATTCGATACTCATCAAGTTATCCATCAAGTATTGCCCCTACGCTGCTGCTTCTTCTTCTTCTTCTTTTTTTAATATGTGTGTGTGCGTGCGTGTGCGTGTGTGTCTTAGGCGCTTAAAGCTTTTTAAGGGTTTTTAAGATTTTTATCTAACAAACTCGCTGTGCATACTTAATTATGTATTTTGAAATGTGAGACAGGTTGGCCTGTGGAATGGCCACAAAAGGTTGTTGTTGTCGTACAGTTGTTTTTTTTTTTTTTTATTTTTTATTTAGATAAAGCTACTGTGGTTGACAACAGGCAGGCAGCAGGTGCAAGCGGCAGATCGAACAGATTGCCAGGAATCATTGTCAACCTAGATATATGCGACACACTTACCAGCTATATCTTATTTTTTGTTTGTTTATCTGTCCATAAACGAAATTCCTATATAGCTTATTTTTTGTTTTTTTTTTTTTGTTTTGTTGTTGCTATTGTGTGTTGTGGCCTCTGCCCACACTCTGCAAATAATAGAGTGTCTTGCCTGTGGCTTAACTTCAGCAATTCTCAATTCCGGGCAACATTTATTTTAACCCTCCCAACTGGAACTATGAACCGCCCCAATATATGGTTATATATATATATAGATATATGTGTATAATTTATGCACTCGAATGACACTTGCTCATGACCTTATCGACGTCGTCAGTCGTCGTGGCCAACAAATTGGCCAGCGGCACAGTTTGGCCATACAGCCAGGCCAATAACAACAATTAACAACAACAGCTCTTGAATTGTATTGTTGCCATTTTTCTTTATGGCTAAATGCGTTTTGGCATAGAGTCCCGAGCTGGCAACGCAAATAAATCAATTGATTTCAATTATAATTATAGGCTGCGGTTCGAATCCCGCTGCTCCTTTTGCAGCGCTCCTTGCCTGGCGGCCTTTTGGCCATTCGCATTCGTATTCGTATTCGTATTCGTATTCGCATTCGTATTCGCATTCGCATTCGTATTGGGATTCGCATTCATGAATTGCTTTTGGGGAGCGCGTGGCCAACTGCTCATTACTTTTGCCATGGCCCCAAACGGGGGACGCCCCACTTTTTGTATTGAGGCGTACTTTTGGCCAATTGTTGAAAAATGAAATGGTCTTGCACATAGTTGTGGCTGCTATCTCACAGTTTGCATCGCTCGAGCCTCTTTCGAGTCATGCTCCTGCTCCTACTGCTGCTGCTGCTGCTGCTGCTGCTGCTGCTGCTGCTTCTGGCTAAGATCCATAAGCCATAATCCACTCCTTATATAATGTACGAATGTTCATTGATTTTCATCCGGCCAGTCGAAACTGGTCAAGTGTCTGTTATTTATTTTATTCGCTACTTCACAACTTTATTTAAATGGCCCCCGGCTTGGCCTTCCCTTCCACCCATCCACCCTTCTCCATCCTCCTCTTAAATTATATGCATTACGCATACGAAGGAAGACCTGCAGCATTTGCTTGGCTTATAAATTGACTTATAAGTGCAGTCTAAACGAGTTATAAGCGAATATTACAGAGATCATATGTCGCTGGTTTATGGAGAGTTTACCGTATAATAATTTAAGCAGCTAAAACTTCATTTCATATGCCAGCAGATGTTAAGGATTATGCGAAGGTTTATTCTTCTTTCATTTATATCTATATCTATAATAAATCTTACAACATGTCAAATGATTTTTTTAAAGTCAGATATTAATTGAATCTTATATATAAGAAAAGATGATTATTCTAGTTGATAATATTAGAATAGCAAAATGTTATTAGATTACAATATAAGTATTGAGTCTCTCTTTAAGTCAGATATGCTTTGAATCTTAATATAGAATCGAAGCATAGAAGCTAATGCTTTTCTCCCTATATATAATTCAATTTGTATGATTTCAAGCCTTTGCAGGAAATGGACTCTCACTCTATATCCACAAATATTTACACATCTCTCTTACTCTCCCCTCCTCTTCTCTCCCCCTCTGCGCTGTTAAGACCCTTCGCTTTGCTTGTAATATTTGTCCTAATGCTTTGTTTATTTTACGTTGGGGCCAACGCAAGCGCCGTAGCGCTCCGCTCCACAGATCGGGGGATATTATGTCTATCATTAAAATATTTTATGCTGGCTTAAGTTATTATGAGCGAGGTACGCGGGCTACTGTTAAATGGGCACGTTGCGAGTTGGTCAGCGAGTCCGAGTCGGTGGCACTGGCACTCCCTTCTAACAACACTTACAAGTGCTGGAAATAATCTAGAGGAAGAAGCAGAGCCAGAAAACAGCAGCAGCAGTAGCAGCAGCAGCAGAGGCAGCCACAACAATAATAAAATTGAAACCGATCGCCATTTAAAAATGCGCGGCACGTCGCGCAGTTTATTAAAATAACTCGGCAGGCGGAGGGAACTGGAGCCGCATCACCTGCTTTAAGAGAGACGCGGCCAAGAAAAATTAGTTTAATCATAAAAATGGTCGAGATCGACGGTCGACGGTCGACGGCCGACGGGGACGACTCTAGAGGTAGCTACCTGTTTTGAGCAAGAAGATGACTTCAATTAAAAGCTTTTAACAATATCACGTACGGCAAATCGCAGGAATCGAGGAGCAGAAGCCGCACTGCCTGATTACATCACAACAGCATAGCTCAGTCGCAGTCGCAGTCACAGTCGCAGTCGCCGTCGCTGGCGGCGTCGCTGTCGCGCTGTCCTGTGCCGGTCTCAATGAGTGCGTTGTCTTGGTTATCAGGTGTAAAGCATCGCGCATGAAAACGCGTTTGTGTCTTAAGTCTTTTGTTTTTTTTCTTCTCTCATTTTTGTTTTTGTTCAGCTGCAGCTTATTAAGGAAAGCAGCCTGCGGCCGAAGCTGCAATGACGATAGCATCGCCCCCAGGAGAGGCACAGCCTGCACGTGCTATACACCCCCGCCGGACGGACTGGCTGTCGCTTGTCGCCGCCTCCAAGAAGAAGATCAAAGAAGAAGTTCAAAGCGCGTTATCCTTGAGCCGAATGCGTGGCTTTTGGCCTGGTTGCTCCAACTGTCACGTTGGGGCGTCACAAAACGTGGCTTTGTCGGCAACTCGACGGCTGTCACTGGCCCAAAACTTAATAACAATAACAGTTAATATCAAGCCGGACAACAACAACAACAACAACAATAATAATAATAATAACAACAAGCAGTCTGAAATTTCGGCGCATGCGCAACCGGTGGCGACCTCCGTCAGCGTCTCGTTTCGATTATAAAAATTTCATTTATGTCTTATGGGCGATTTGCAATTTCTGCGCAAATTGCGACGCTTCTGCTTCTTCTCCTGCTTTAAGTTGTTGTTGCTGCTGCTGCTGCTGCTGCTGTTTTTACGGTAAATAAAATGCCTCAATCATTGGCGCGTGCGTTTGCGCAATAAAAATGGCGTTTATGTTTCAATTAAAAGGCGTTGTCCAAATTATGCAATCGGAGAGCACTTTATGACATTCGCCAGAGAAACGGACTGAGACAGAGAAAGGCAACTGCGCAGTGCAGTTGCAGTGACAGAGATAAAGACTGCATAAATTAAAGTGGCACTATACTAAATAACAGGACTTTATAATTATTTACTTAAAGTTAAACTTAAAACTTGGCTCCTGGAATGTGAAAAATCAGGTTAAATAGTATTGGCTCCTGGCTGCATATTAGTTTGTGTTGTAAATCGGAAAATTAGTAAGTTTTTATTGTTCTTCAGTTTTCTTAGGAATATTCCAATTGGGAGTTAGAATATATAGAATATAGACAGTAAAGATTTTATTTAGAATACACACTACTTCAATTATTAGGCTTTAGCCTAAATATTTTGAAGTATTTAATTTTATAATTAAGAATTTTATATTTTATATAAATGGAATATAGATAAACCCAAATATTTTTTGGACACTCAATATATAAACTTCAATTACAAAGCAAAATAAGTTGAAACTTCGATTTAAGATTTAGTGTGCGTAATATACGTTATTTTTGCCTGTCTACAGAGACAATTTTATTTTACAGAGAATTGTTATAAATTATTTCTGTTATATGTAGATATAGAAAGAATTTTTATTGTAGATTACAGTACCAGTTTTTAATTAAGAATTGCATTAAGAGTCGCTTTAGAAACAGTTTTATTATATAAAAAAACTGTAATATATTTTCTGCACTATGCATTCTAAAATTTCGCAAGTATTCACCACTAAAATAGTTTCCACACACTTTCCAAGGGTTTTCTAAGTCTTGCATTTTTTATGGCACAACTCAAAAACTCACCACAGCAAATTTCACCCCGCTGTGGTTCGTGCACAGGCTAAGCCATAAAAAGGGTTAAGGGTGAGCTTCCGTTTCCGATAAGATAGAATTTAAATGCGAGTTGGACGAGTTGATTGGCCTTTGATGTGTGCATATAAAAAAAAAAAAAACTGAAAAGTGTGTCTGCTGGAAAATGTATGCCAGTTTTTTAAGCGCTAATGATATGCACCCCTGGACGTGGCCTTTACCCCCCTTTCCCTCTCCGCATGCAGCCCTTACGGATATCAGTCGAAGCGTTTGTATATGTTGTTTTTTTCTTCTCTTTTTTTTTCGAAGGAAACAAACATGCGTTGAATTTGTTGTAGTTGTTGCAGTTGTAGTCTTTTTGATGTTGCTTAGTTGATTTTTATGCCCTCACCTGGACTGTCGCTCGGCTCCGTTTCGGTCTCTGGGTGACAGGAAAACCGACGAACACTCCATGGTTCAGTCATCGTTTGCCCTTTTGACTGCATTATGCAAATGTATTTCTAACAGATTTTTATTGACATATGTTTTTTTTTCTTCTTCCTTTTGTTGTTGTGTTTCTGTCCCACTCTCACTCTCTCTCTCCCTTTCTGCTTCTGTCCGTGCGGTTTCCTGTCGCCGTGTTTGTCGCTTTAGTGGGTGTGAACAGGGTTTTTAATTCTCATATCGTTCAAGCGATGCTTCACTGTAAATGCAAATGCAAATGGAAATGTGTTCGGGTTCGGGTTCGGGTTGGGCATCAAATGATTAAGCGACTGCATTAAAAAACCGCTGAAAGTGAGAGCTCTAAAGCGAACTTATCGCATTTTCTCACTTTTCCATGAATAATTCATTTTTCTATTTTCATTTTCCTCATGTGATTTGCTTCGAAGTGTTTGTAAATCTTTTATGGCATCAAAGATGCTTGCTTGTAGAGCAGAAATTAGGTTTATTGCAAAAAAAAATATACAATTATACACATAGGCTTAAAAAGATTTATATACGTAACTATTTATACTTTAAACATATTTTTCGATGTGTACTACACATAAGTAGATTAATATATCTCTTTCTATAAGCATATATATTTTTATTTTTATTATTTATATTAAATTTGAACTTGGAAATAGATGACATCAAATATAACGATTTTAAAATTTCGAAATCAAAATCAAATTTAAGGCAATCAAAATAAACACTTTTTCAATACTGAATCATAGATATATTCCAAATATATATTACCATATATAGTTAAATTACTTTTATACTTTTGTTGTGACAATCTACTATATGTGGGTGATCCTTTAGGAAGCTGATAGTATATAGATGATGGATCCTAACTTATGCATTGCCTTAATCCACACCTAATCATATCTGCCATTTAATGATTCCTTTCTCAACTTTAAGAGGGACTTTACTCTAGCTTTGATCATTTTTTAAACTACATCATTTAAGTATTCGATCCATATGAGTTGAGATCGGTCCAACTGAGTCGCTTTCAGTGACTCCTTCTCCATATCCCTAAGTTCAGATCATTTGCTAAACTACTTAGCGACCTCAACGGGGCGGCCCACATGGGAAGTAATAAAAAACGGCGGCAAAAAAAATTGTAGCCAGGTGTTGGAACGCTTCTCGCCAATATTTCACGACCCTGACGGGTTGGCTGTGGGACGCGGACGTGTCACAGAGCAGAGGAGATAAATTAGTTAATACAAAAAAAAAAAAAAGTTAACTAATTTGCATATTTGCCCTTTGCCTGGGTCGCATTGACAGTTGGGCTCAATGCCAGAGCCAATGAGGCGCACCAAAATGCATTTAACCCAACTGCCAGGACCTCGTCCTCGTCCTCGTCCTGCCAACAACAATTGCCATTTGCGTATTTTATGTTTTTTTTTTTTGTTATTTTGTTTTTCAGTTTTTGGCGGGACGCAAAAAATGTTCTATTTCGTTTTTTTAGGCTCAGCTAATTTGCATATGACAGCGAATCCTGCGAGTGTGCGTGTGTGTGTGCTTGTGTGTGTACTGTGCTGGAATTTGGCAAGTATAAGGGTGCCGTAGGTAGCGAAAGTGAAAGGATAAAGGCCAAAGGATAAGCGCCACGGCATGATTGCAGCCAGCAAAGAATTTAACGGCCGTCGCATGCAAAATTGCAAAATTGCAAAAATGCACAAATTCGGAAAAAGGAAAAAATGATAAATGGCTGCTTGCATCTCACACAGATAGAAAGGACATGGGAAGGGCTGGGGGGGGCTTTCGTCTTGAGTAAATTTGCCTATCCTATGATTTGCCTACGTGAGTCGCCGCTTTGACCTTGCCTTTAGGGTAGTCCAAGGCAAAGAAGCAAGGGTTGTGCTCGAGTTGTTTTTGTCTTCGGGTAGCTTCTTCAATTGAACTTTGTTGTTGTCTTTAATACTCTACGAGTGTGAGATGGTGTGTGTGTGTGTAGTTTTTGGCGCGCAAATTTTCTTGTGCATATGGTAAAGAGTTGACCGACTGTCTCATGGGATGGTTTGTTGTTGTTGTTGTTGTTGTTGTGTCTGTGTTACGGATTGTCTATGAAAATTTGCAGCTGTGCTTTGACAAAATCTAATGAAACAGTTTGTTTGTTTTTTAATTTTTTAGATCAGGATTCGAGATGCATATGAGATGGGTATAAAATTGAGGATAGATTGATTTTAATGATAAGCTAATATGAAATATATCTAATTATATCTTTTTTTTTAGATTAGGTAATAATATTATAATACCTTGTTCCACAATTTCGAGTATATATCTTTCAACTAACTTTTGATCTATGATGACGGTCTCAAGTATTTCTTTCTTCATTAGTAAAATATAATAGGAGAAAAAAACTTGGATGATATATATGTAATGTATTAAACAAACCTAACGACAGTTATATGAGTTAGATATATTGTTTGTTTCACACTTTCAGTTATATATTATTATAATACACTCCATTCAACTAACTGATGATATATGTGTGTTTTAGATGATGGTCATATTAATCAAGCCAAAAAAGGCTTATATGAGGTTATTATATGGATATAACTTGTTACACACTTTCGAGTATATACATATATGATTATAACACACTCCATTAAAGCAACTCTCTGACGTAAAGTATTTTAATATCTATAGAGAATCAACCGAGTTCTGATAGGTTTATGCATTGAATTCCGCGTAATTTGTGAAGCACATGCCAAATATTGAATTCCTGTGGCTTCACGACGAATTCGCGTGCATTTTGTAACTTGTTTTTAATGGATTTAAGCCAACTCAAATAAGACAACAATTAGGCGCTCAAGTGTTTTCGACTCCCGCGCAGCGGGTTAATTGTATTGCACGTCTGAAACCGGATCGGTTAAGATCTGGTCTTCAAATGATGACCGAATTAATTGTGTAAACTGTTTTTTTTTCTCCTTTTTTTTGTTGTTGTGTCTGCGTTCGCCTATGTGTCTGGTTGCTGCTTTGAGGGGCAACAAACAAATTAATGTAAAATAAGAAGAAAATTATGCTAATAATTATAAGCAAGTGCGCCGGCCAGCCAGACGGACGGACGGACGGACGGATAGCTAGGTGCGAGCGAACCGCAGTCGAACAGCAGCAGCAGCAGCAGCAGTAGCAGTAAAAAAATGCAGCCGAAATGCTAATCGGGCCTCATTATCATCCAAATCAACGGCGCCAAAGGCAACGAGAGAGCGAGAGAGCGAGAGAGAGAAAGAGGGTGAGAGGGAGAGAGATCTTCATTCATAAATACAGCGCTTAGTTATGTTTTTTCTCTCGCTTTTGGTTGCTGCTGCTGCTGTTGCTGTTGTTGTTGTTGTTGTTATTTACTCGCATGCGGCGCATAATTATGCAACAAGTCCTTTCACGGCCACAAAAGCAACGCGGCGCGTGCGCATTTAGCATACGTCCAAGGGTAGGGGTAGGGGGAGGGCGAGATAAACAGGATTTTTACGTCATTTGAAATTTAAATATATTTTTTTCGTATTTTTTTTTTTTTTTGTTTTGTTATGTTTAAGCGCCGTCGCCTAATTATCATGTAAATTTGGCCAAGGACCGTTGCTGGTTGGGTGACAGACTTGGCTTATTAATTATGCCCAAGTGTGTGGCCAAAGGACACGAAAAAAACACAACAACAACAACAACAACAACAGCAAAATGTAAACAAACTGATGCAAATATTGTTGAACTTGACGCTGTGTGTGTGTGTGTTTGTTTTTGTTGTTGCTGTTGTTATTGTTGTGAATAGCGTTGACCTTAGTTTGCATAATTTTTGACACTTGACCTGCCGCAAGAGTTGTGCAAAAAGAGAGAGAGAAAGAGCGAGACGGTATTAGAGGGAGATGCACGAAGAGCTGAAGTGTGAAGATAATGAAACCCGGCTTTAAGTAGTATAAGATTATTAGGAACATATATTGTCTTGTTTATGTGGACAGGTTTTAGCAATTAGTAGTAAGTGGAGAATATATAACAGGTTGTTATATAACTGGATTCGATAGGAATAAGTGTTAGCCCATATGCAAGAGCTGACGAAGAAGTTGCTAAATAAAAAATCTCTATAAGATGGGAATGATTGAAATATCGAAAAGGATATATACACATATACATTTATATAGATTCACATTTATAAATATTCACTGAAAACAACATTAATTTAATAACATGCCATAATTATTATTATTATTAAATACGAATAGAATAGTAATTAAAATATATTTTAACGTTACTTAAAGCTATTAACAGATAATAAATCTATTAGGCTGTGTATACTAACTGTAGTCAATAACTGATGTTAATTAGTAAATTATTCTGTAAATCCCAAGTTCGATTTCCCAGGCAAAACCCAAGCTTCATTTTATTGCCTGCCACAAGTCACAAGATACAACATTATTTTGCGCAGTGTAGTTAAGTGTTACATTTACAAAAATGGTTATTGATGGAGCTTTAAATGGGAAGATGCAGTAAATCAAAACCCGAACGGTTGCAACAATGCCACACACACACACACACTCGCACACGCACACACAATGAGAGAGAAGCGCACAAAAGAAGTTCAAATCGCAGCTATGCAAATGGCGCGAATTTCTGCAAATACTGTTAAATGAAAAATCAATAATACAAAAAAAAAAAAAACAAGAAATTTTTTTCTTAACACGCTCTGCAAATCAATAACTAGCCAGGAGAATGCCTAACGGTAAACAAAGCGCGAGTACCAAAACAGAAAACAGCCCACACACTCACACACACGCACACACACAGACGCACACGCACGTACACAGTTACACTTAATAGACAATGGGCCTTTCTTTGAAAGTAGCTGACAGATATGCATAACAAAGCTTCGAACTGGAAACTGGACGAAGATTGAAACATTGTAACATTTGCATGCAAATTTATTGCCGCGATACATTTCAATTAATGTGCGACTGATTTTACAGTTGTTCTCGGACGCGTTAGATGCTCCGATATCGGAGATCGGCGTTCAGCGATGCCGTTTGTCCGTTGTCCATTGTCCGTTGCCAGTCGCCAGTTGCCAGTTGTCAGTTGCATTTGCCCGCCCCATTGTATAGTTGCCAATGCACACGCCCCACACACACTCTAACTCACACTCACACTCTAACTCACACTCACATACGCACACCAACAAAATGAAAGCAAAAGTTGGCAGCCCAAAGAGCGACAGCGAACTGAACAAAGCTTCCTGTTGCGGCCGCAGTCCTGTGCGAAAAGCTTTCCGTGCCTCTGCGCGCGCCTCTTGCGCTCTCGCTCTCACTACCGTTCGCTCTCGCTCTCTATCTCTCACTCGCTCTCGCTCTCGCTCTCCCTTGCTGCCTGCTGCCTGCTGCCTGCCGTCTGGTGCTGGCAATTAAAAATGTCACTCTGCATGGGAATGCGACGCCGCTGCTTGCCTTTTGGTGGGCGGCACTGGAAAGCCAGCCAGCGAGCCCAATAGAGCGCAAGTCGACTTCCAGTTTCGTGCGCTCTCACAGGCCATCCCGCTCGCACGCCCGCCCTACGCATATTCGCCACGTTAGGCGTCTCGCTCGCGCGCATGTCGTATTGGAAAGACGGGTTGAAAACTGGTTTCGCCGCGCTAACTACGCTCGTGTGCATGTGTGTGCATGTGTGTGTGTGTGTGTCTGTGTGCCTGTGTGTATCTCGGTGTGCTGTCGTCGTTGTCGGCCGTCGAGAGCGCCGTCTACGTAGCGCCGCTGGCCGCTGCATGACGTTAGTTCACTTCGATAGCTCTACGAGTTTGCACGTGAATTTGTCCCATAGTCTCTCCTCAGTGTGTCTTTTGGGCCCGTCTCTCTGTGTGTATTTATATTGTTATTATTATTATGTGCGGCGCTGTTTCGAGTCGAGTCTCGAGCCTCAGTCACAAATCTCAATCACAATTCTCAATCTGAATCTCGATCTGTATTTGAATCTGATTCTGAATCTGAATCTGAATCTGCCGAATATCACAATCTGAATAATATTCGTTCTTCATGATGTGTTTGTGACAATCAAAACAACAACCAAGCAACAGAAACAACAGCAGCAGCAGCAGCAACAGCAGCAACAATCGCGCTAAACAACACAAATTAAAAAAAATCCAAGTCCAAGTCCAAGTGCCAAGTGATTAAAGTGCAACAATAACAAAATCACAAAAATACAAGAAAAAAAAAGAGAAGAAAAAAACACAAATTAATTCTCAATTCGCAACAAATGAAATTTTGATAAACTGCGCAACCAAAAAAAAAAAACACAACACAAAAAAAAATTCAATAAAAATCAAATATAAAAAATTAGTTCGTCGCGCCGTCGGTGACGAAACTTGTTGAGTGTTGAGTGTGTTGTGTGTGTGTTGCGAGTGTGTGCGAGTCGCGCGATCGGCCGCCACGCCCACATTTTAAACGCCGCCACGTTGCCAGTAAAAGACTTCAAAACGGTTGCCTCACGGTTCGAGTGGAATGAGCATAGGGACTCAGGTCTTCCTTTCGATCGATCGGTCTACAAAGTCGTTAAACTGAGCCCCAACTTGGAGCCCTACCCCGCCAGCGTGGAGGGCCTGAACAGCCCCAGAGCGGTGGGGATGGCCGCTACCTCCTATATGACGCCGCCCAGCGGCGATCTCGACATGGCCCTCGGCGGCGGCGGCGGCGGTGGCTATCACACATCCTCGCCCCGATCCGCCGCCGATGCCGGCGAGATGAAATACATGCAGCATCATCATCATCATCATGCCGCTGTCGCCGCTGCCGCCGCCTCGGCCTCCCATCACCAGCAGCAGCTGCCGTCGTCGCCGTCGCCGAACGGACAGGTGCAGGGCGGACAGGGCAACAGCTTGGGCGGACTGACGCCCGGCACTGGGCTGGGCAGCTGGAGTGCACTGCATCCGGATCCGTGGTCGCTGCAGACACACCATACGACGCACCATCATCCCGCCGCAGCCGCCGCCGCAGCCGTTGACTCCGTCAAGCAGGAGATGTCACATCTGTCCCAGCAGACGCGCATCCAGCAGGGGATGGCCTCGCCACATGGCGCTGCACCGTGGCATGCACCACACGCGGGCCACTATGCGCCCACCGGCGGCTCGCCGCTGCAGTACCATCATGCGGCCATGAACGGCATGCTCCATCATCATCCGGCCCACCACCAGGTGGCGCCACTGCATCATGCGCTGCGCGGCGAGTCGCCGCAGCTCCACATACCCCATCACATGGGTGGTGGCGGCGATCGGGACGCGATCAGCGGCGGCGAGGAGGACACGCCCACCTCCGACGATCTGGAGGCATTCGCCAAGCAGTTCAAGCAGCGACGCATCAAGCTGGGCTTCACTCAGGCGGACGTCGGCCTGGCTCTGGGCACCCTGTACGGCAACGTCTTCTCGCAGACGACGATCTGCCGGTTCGAGGCTCTACAGTTAAGTTTCAAGAACATGTGCAAGCTGAAGCCGCTGCTCCAGAAGTGGCTCGAGGAGGCGGACTCGACCACCGGCTCCCCGACGAGCATCGACAAGATCGCCGCCCAGGGACGCAAGCGGAAGAAACGCACCAGCATCGAGGTGAGCGTGAAGGGCGCTTTGGAGCAGCACTTCCACAAGCAGCCAAAGCCATCGGCGCAGGAGATCACATCGCTGGCGGACTCGCTCCAGCTGGAGAAGGAGGTGGTGCGCGTGTGGTTCTGCAATCGCCGGCAAAAGGAGAAACGGATGACTCCGCCAAACACGCTCGGCGGCGACATGATGGACGGCATGCCGCCCGGCCACATGCACCACGGTGGCTACCACTCCCACCACGACATGCACGGCAGTCCGATGGGCAACCACTCGCACAGCCACAGTCCGCCAATGCTGAGCCCCCAGAACATGCAGTCGGCTCACCAGTTGGCGGCTCACTAGCAATCAGAAATCCAGGAGTCGAACTCAGCTGCAGCTGCGTCCACTCCTGCAAACAGTCTGCACCAGCAACAGCAACAGCAGCAGCAACACCAACAGCAACACCAACAGCAACAACAGCAACAGCAGCAGCAGCAACAGCAGCAGCAGCAGCAGCAGCAGCAGCAACAACAGCAGCAGCAGCAGCAGCAGCAGCAACAGCAGCAGCTGACGCCCAACACGCCATCGTCCAGTGCCGGATCCTCGGTGACGATGACGAGCCAGGGGCAGGTGATGTCGCCGCAGAGTCCGCTGGGCAGCTCCTCCGCTGCTGGTCAGACGAACAACAACAACAATAACAACAATAATAGCAGCACCAATAACAATAACAACAACAATAATAATAACAATAACAATAACAACAACAACAACAACAACGAGGAGCAAGTGAAGCAACAACAGCAGGCATCCAGCATCGCGGCCGCTGCAGCAGCCGCAATGTACATGGATCCGATGCGCTATCAACACGCGCACCACGCCCATCATCCGCACCAGCATCCGCATCTGAATCCCGCGCATCATCCGCATCTATTCCATACCAGCGATCAGCTGCAGCATCCGCACGCCCAGCATCTGCAGTCGCAGCAAGGTGGCAGCAGCAGCTCGCAGCTGTCGCCGGGAGCGGGCAGCAACAGCGGCTTGCCGCTGCAGCCGCCAAGCGCCGCCTCGCCGGGATCGGCGTCCAGCGTGCTGGGCGGGCATCTCAATCTGAATGCCCATTCGGCGGCGGCGCTGCATCAGCACCACCACTACCAGCACCACCATCACCAGCAGCACCACCATCACCAGCAGCAGCAGCAGCAGCTACACGCCCGCCGCCTCTTCGAGCTGAGCCTCCAGTTCGGCGCTGCCGCCGCTCCCGGTGCAGTGCGTCACTTCAACAGCTTCGGCGGCGGCGGCGCAGGTGGCGAATAGCATTCGTCGGCCGCCTGGTTCGGCTACGAGTCCTCCTAGGACACGCTGCCGGACGGGTGGCCGCAATGCAAGAGCGAGCAGCCCTAAACCACGGACTCAGCTCCCCATCCAGGTCTAGTTTCTCATCCCCCCTCCACCTTCCACACTTCCGTTTTGGGGCTGCTCCCGATTCCCTTTTCCCAGTGCATTAATCTGTGTTACAACTAAGTTAGGGCAGTGGATCCGATAGCTGAATACTCTTCTATATAGCACCGACGCCTGCCGCCTGCCTCTCGTTTCTTTTTTTTCAAATACATACACATATATATCATATAGTATATATATATATATATATCCATATATATATATATGTATATATTTTTGTTTCAAACTTTAAAGTTTCAAAAACTTTCTAAAACTCGATGTAAAAATTTTAAAGAAACACGCAATTTAAATCAAACGTGAAACCAAGTGATGTTGTTTTTAAATCTAAATTAAATAACGAAAAACAAAAACAAAAACAAAAAAAACAAAAATCGATTAATCGCTTATCGATAACTAGCTAAAGTGCGACAAGTGTTGGCAAATGTTCCAAAATACTTAAAGACGAACAACTTTTGGCCTTCAGCTGCGTTCCATTCAAATGCAAAGGTAAATCTTAAACCCATTTTAACAACAGCCACGCCCCCTCTGAACCTACCCCCACTTTGCAACACTTTGTCGAGCGCGTGAGTTTAGAAATTTAGTAACAAAACGAAAAGTAAAAATAAAACGGCAAAATAAAAAATAAATATTTATTTTTAAGTAAAAAGTAAAGGAAATAATTAATAATAATTATTGTAGCGCTCAAGTGGTTCGAACCGCCACCGCAGACTCTGACGAACCGGTTCTAGCTAGGGTTACACAACACACACACACACACATACACACACATATATATACTATATATATAGCCAGTAGATTGTACTCTAAAAAATTATATATGAAAAAAAAAACAACAAAAATTAACTAAAACAAAAGAAAAACAAAATTTAGAACTTAAAGCGTGGCAGTAAAAACAAAATAAATTTAAAATACATTCTGTAAATAAAAGTACAGTTAAGTCATATTTTTAGCTTTAAATGCAATTGTAGATTTTTTAATTAATATATAAAAAAAAAACACAATATATAAAAATAAAAATATGAAAATAAAAAAACTAAATAAAGCGAAAAACATGCATAAATATAAATTTTAATTTCTAGACGATAATTTTATGAATAGGCACAAGAAGTTTAGTTACTTAGTACTGTACTTTCTCTATAAGCAAATCGAAAATACACACACACATAGCTAAATCTTAAAAATTTAAACGAAAATAATCAAATACAAAATGCTAAAATGTAAATTAAACAATTGATGTAAATTTGAAAAACAAAAACAAAAATCGAAGTAAAATACAACAAACAAAAAAATACAAAAACTTAAATAAAAACAAAAAACAAATGAAATTATTTCAAAGAAAAAATAATAAATGTGTTTTTTGATATACGTACAACTTTTATAAAAGTGGCCGTTTTTTAATTTTTTATTGTATAAAAAATATGAAACATAAAAAAACAAAAAGAAAAAAAAAAACAAATATTAAAAACAAACTTTTAACTATTATACAAAAATTGCTTTTAGTTTTCTTTTTCTTTATTTTTGGGTGTAATTAAAAAATGAATATACAAAAATAATAAAAAAAAATATATGTTTTAGTTATTTTGTTTGGTATGTTGAACACTATGCATATAGAGAATGGGACGAGAGAACTTGTCCGGAGATGATAATGATAATGATTATGATAATGATAATGGTAATGATAATGAAGATTGAAGAACAAGAAAACAAAAAAAAAAAATATTTAATGTTTAAGCCATGCCCTCAATTGTATATTAAATTATGCTACTACAAATGGAAGCACCAAGTCAACAAAGCGGTAAATTCCACCCACAAATACACACACTTACACACACATATACACAGAGAAATTTAAACCAAGAAAACAAAAGGAAAAAACATGAAAAAACCTTAAAAAAAAAAACAAATAAAAAAGAATATTATTCAAAAAAAAAAAAAGCACCAAGAATTTTATTTGCAAATATGTCCTTTTATTATTATTTAATTAGCGTTAACGGCGCTCATTACGGTTTTTACAGTTTCACAGTTTACGAGCCATTGCGCTTGACAGTTTTACAGCCAACATAACAGAGCCTTTCACTGTGCTTCTCAATTGATTCGATTTCCATTGCGATAATTACGGGTATTATTTTTGTTTGTTTAAAGTGTTCGAAATGCAATTAACAATTAAGTGGGCATATTATAATCCGATTGCGTACGTCACAATTAACTAATAAACCACCCTCACCCCCTGCCCCCCTGCCCCCCTGCCATCCGGCACCTTGACCCTGTCCCTGTCCCACCTTTTGCCACCTGCTGCGGAGATTGTTAATGAAAGTTGTCATTAAGCAAGCGTTTATTCGCTTTTTATGCGATATCAAAGATGCTATCGATATGCACTGTTCTTATATTAGAATATATATGTATGAGGAAATGTATAAATAAATAAAGTTTTATATATCGATCTTTATTCTTAGCTTAGTTTTATAGGGTATGCCTTATGCTATTAATACCCTATGCCTCGGTTACAGCTTAAGGAAGTCAAGATCATTTCTAAAAAAATGCAATTTATTCGTATTTAGTAATTTTTGTAAGGTATTCCTTATGGCATTGAACCCTGCCATTTGCTTATGAACAATGAGATCTAAATTATAATTGTAAATTACAATATTAAATGTGTAAGCTATTGTTATATCAATTAGTATAATAGTTGATAGATGTTTAATTTACTTAACCCATTCTTTCACATAAATACAAATACCCTAGTTATAATAATTGTAATTACAATAATTATAATCCAATATTTAAATGACCTAAAATCAAATTCAAATTCATTTTTTTCTGTTGCACTTACCTTAAATAATAAATTACTTGTTAATACTTTGTTTTTTTTTTCTTTTTTCTTATAACAATTTTTTTGCTCTTTTGTAAATATTGTTTACAAATTTCTTAATTTTGAAATACTTTAAATAATAATATTTTGGTGCTCATTGCCCTTAAGTCTAATGGTTCGCACGATTCTTGCATTAAGCCCGTAATTTAAATGCATTCATTATTCCAAAATATATATTTTATATATATCGCATATATCGCTGGAAGCTGATTACAAATTGCATGCGTAAAATTTCGGTTAGTAATTTTGCATAAAAATTGCATCAGCCTAAAAACAATTTTAAGCCGAAAAAAAATAAAAATAATATTAAAAGCAACAACAAATTTTAATGCAGAATAAAACAAACAAATTGCAAATGCGCATAATTGAAAGCCAGTTCCCCATATATGTGTAAAAGTATATATATATATATATATAGATATATATTATAAATACATATGTATAAATATATATATATATTTATTTTATATACATATATATGTTTATATGCAGCAGCGTAATTGCAATAATTTTTATTTATGCGTCGGCTTTCATGTTTTAACCACAACAACAAAATTATTATTGTTATTATTTAAGTGTATTTGTTTATTTGTTGTTGTATTTCAAGTCAACAAAAATATATATAATATCTGTATATTATGTGAATATACACATATAAACACCCACATTTAATTTTTTTTATTTATGAATCGTTGTCTTAATTACCAACTAAAAAGTGGAGAAAAATAATTATATTTAATGGAAAAATGAAAATGGCTGACTACCATATAACATATATTTATACCATATACCATATACCATATATATATATATATATATTATATGTATATCTATTGCCACCTGCCATTTTGGGGTTGATGTGCAAGCACTCACCCACACACACACGATCATACACACACTTGCACACACCCACATAGATAAAACCTGCCCCTAAGTTTTTCAACTAAATAGCTGAAAGCCACTTTTCCTTTCACACAACGAACTTTGAATGCTCTACTAGAGTATCAATTACTCTAGTTTTCTATATATAATTGGACTGAATTTATGATTTGGGTTTTGCACAGAAAAGGGTTTTAACTGGAAATACTAAATTTAGCTTTTTTCTCGAGTTGGAAATCGATTTAGGTAAAACCTTAGATTGGGTTTTTATAATTATTTTGCTTGGGAAAAGGTGAAAATTTATTGTTTATACCTTAATATAGACTTGAATATAGTTTAACTTAGTTGCACACACATGTTAAGTTTAGTTTTTATTAGAATTAAACAACAAAGTTGGTTGATTATGCATATGTATATCAATTACATACTTCATATATTTTTAAAAACTTTTAATTAAAAAACTCATTCCTTATTTTCTCTATCGTATAAATCAAATAATGTTGAATAATGTATATATTAGGTGTGTATATCTAGAATATATCTTAATACAAAATTCTAGAATAGTTTATCAATTTTCATCCATTAAGCAAAAAGTAGTTTCTAACTCAACAAAATTAATGAAACCCTTAACCCTTACACCTATAAATAAATAAAATATTTCTTTATTTAAATGCATAATAATTTTGATATCGATAACAAATTAAAGTCAATCGCAATTCACAGATGTGCTCAACTTAATATAGATGACAAACCAGATGACAAAGTTGAAACACCCGCTTTGGCACTTGGGTGCCATAAATGCTTATTCACATTAGGGTTTTATGATAAAATGTAGTAATACGATATAAGATGGCAAATTGTAGTTTTCATTGGTTTTAATGTAGCTGTGCGTGTTAAGTGCGACCGACATCGACAGGCAGCACCACTCGCTTCACTCGCTTCACTCGCACCACTCGCACCACCTTAACAACGGCCACCACTCGGCTACTCGTCGCAGTTCCCTTTCCGTTAAGTATTGCCGACATTTTCATTATTATTTCGAGTTGGCTTTTTTATTATTTCGCGTAGCATGTTTGCTTTTCTCTCTCTATATCTGTGTGTGCGTGCGCGTGTGTATGTGTGTGTGTGTGTGTGTTTGTGTTTTTGGGCTGCGTGCATACAACCGTGTCAATAATTACCCGTGGGACTGACACGACCAACGAGAATCATTCAAATGTTGCAAAAGCGGCAGCCACAGAGCCAACAACTAACAATGGCTAAAAACAAAAGCCGAGACAGGCAATGACGACGCCGACAGCGACGCTGACTGCGACGCTGGCTGCGACCCAGTCGAGAGAGTCGACTCGAGCCAAGTGAAGAGCAGCCACAATGGCAATATGCTTGGCCATTGTGCTGGCCATGTGGCAAAATGGCTGACACCATGGGCCAGAAGTCGACCCAGCCACCGGCTGACAACTTGGCCAACAGTCAGACCGACTGACGCACTCTTCACTGCCAGCCAGCTAGCCAGCCAGCCAGCCAGCCAGTCAGTCGATCCACTGGGGTGGCATTGTGCTCATTATCTATGTTTCCTTTGGGAATTTTCATTTTCTTTTCAAGTTTTTCGCCTCTGTGCATTCGTGTGCGACAGTTCCGAATGGAAAACGAGAAACGAAATACAGATAACACTCCACTCCAAAGAAACGAAACGAAACGAAACGGAACTTTTTTGTATATATAGTTCAGGCTTATAGATAGATACTATTTCACTTATGTAAGTCACATCCCAGAGCCGAGAACTCCACTAATTACAAAAATTGATGAGTTTTTAAAGCGCTTCGCAATGCGATTTCCTCGATTGCTGTGACGAACATAGTTTTTAACACCCACAAGTATTTTAAGATCTGGCTCTAAAAATGCAGTCGAGACGCCTAAAGTGGAACACAGCTGGAACGACTGAGACTAAGAGAGAGAGAGAGAGAGAGGGAGAGCGACGCCTACCTCAAGCGACGGGCGACACCTTCGACAAGGCACTTGCAAAGCTGATCAGCAGACATCTAGACAAATAATGCGGGCATGCTTTATAAGGCAGATCGCTGAGATATAGCCAAACTATTAACTTAGACAGTTGATACAAAAGTTCAGCTTGGCTTCACTCAGGGAGTGTCTTCGATAGGATTAGATTTAAAGAATTGTGAAAGGTTTTGGATTGCACTACAGATATATCTCTTGTTTCATTTGTTGTATACTATAAAAATAAGATTTAAAACCATCAATTTTGTCATTGATAACAATCAGTTTTTGTTACTTTATTATTGAATGTAAAAATCTGGATTTACGAATCATATCTATAACTTTTAATGGGTTCTGTAATTATTTGGTAGCCATTGGGTTTGTTTTGTTAAAGAAAATTGGATACATAAAATCGAAATAAATTTTTGTTGATTAGAAAACAACTTACAATTTATTCAAATATAGAAATGTTTCAGATAATTACTAAAAAATTGTGTTCAATTTCAATGAGAACAAAATCAAACTATAAAATTCTTACTTCAAAATAGTATTCAATAACTTGATGATATCTATAAGAAAAGAAATCTAAAGACTCGGCCATAAGAAATTTGTTGCATATCCCTGTATAATTAAGATCAATTCCCGTTGTTCGATTTCTGATTTCTTTACTAGTAATTGATTTTGGTAATGCGTGGAACTTGTGTGACCGCCCTCGCAATCAATTAACAGCACATACTCTCACACGCAGACAATCGCGAGTGTCAAGTGTTGTGGCTGTGAGCAAACAGGCAAACATCTCTCGTCGCTCCTCTCTCTCTCTCTCTCTCTCTCTTTGTCTCTGTCTAATAAGCAAACTCAATTGATGTATGAACCATGACATTGTCTCGTGTTCAGCTGCGAGTAAACTGTTGAAAATGCGCGGGTTATTAATGGCTTTATAAGCTGCTGCCGCACACACACAAACACACACAAACACACACATACACACATTTGCACACACGCACACTCAGCTGCTAATATGATTTAGACTTTGGCAAGCAAATTGGACGGGCCACTTGGCCAGGCCAGCAGCTGCAGCCTGGCTAAGAGCCAAGTGTTGGGTGCCCGCTGATCTCTGTTAGGTGATCGCTGATCAGTGATCGGTGTTTTGTGATCACTGATCAGCGTCGGTGATCAGCAGCGGCGCAGTGTCAAAGCCAACCACTTTGCCCGTTTTCATAACAATTTTTTCTCTTTTTCAGTTTTGTGTTTTTGTTTTTTTTTGCGCTGTTGTTTGCGCACATTTTTAACGTATAAATAAAAGCGCGACGAATGCTGCAAGGCAGGAGGGGAGAGGGGGAGGGGGCAGCTAGTTGCCGTGTCTGATGGTGTGTGGGCCAACCTGACCCAACAAATGCTGCCAACAAATATTTTCTCACACACAGCAGCAGACTAAGAGGCAGAGGCAGAAGTAGTGGCAGAGGCAGAGGCAGTGGCAGAGGCAGAGGCGGTGGCAGAGGCTGTCGCGACGGGCGGCGCTTGACATTTTGGCAAGCAAATGGCTGGCAACAAGGTCGCCCAGAGCTGCGATTTCTATCGATACGCAAACGGAGAGCAGTCGGATTCGCAGTCGGAGCTGCAGTTGGAGTTGCAGCAAGTGCAGCATAGAATTTCAGATTTAAATTTTTATTGCGCGGACCGTGAACGGATGCCAGCGGCATTCGCGGTCAAGTGCAAGCATCAACTACTGCTGCAGTTGCTGTTGCTGCCGCCATAAATCTCTTAATGAAAACCGGCAATAAAGTTGGCCAAAACGCCGGCGGCAAATCGACGAAAAATGCGGCGGCAAGCGCGAAAAATGCGCAAAAGTATTAATAAACAAAGTAGCTGCGCATGTCGGCATTCGCTCTCCCCCTCTCCCTCCCTCTCTCTCTCTCTCTCTTTTCCGCTCTCACTGTCTCTATCTCCCGGGATGCACTTGGTCCACTCTCCTCCGCTGCCCGCTTCGAATGGACAAGTTATGTGCTGCGCATGTGCGCACGTGCTCGCTGCTTAATGCGCACAGCGACGCCGGCGTCGCGGCCAGCGTCGTCGACGATGCCGACGTCGATGTGGCCGCACGTTTCAGCGCTCGAGCAGCGCGTCTGCGCATCATCAAAAGACGTCGTCGCCGCATTTGCATTTCTAATTTTTGCATATTCGCTGTGCCCTGCAACTCGGGGGCGTTGCATGCAACGCCGTGTGGCAACAAATGCTCGAATCAATCGAGCGGAGGTGTCTCCCAATGGCTTGTATTTGCTTTCCTTGTCTTCAGCTGAACTGGTCACTGGCTGCTGATCAGTGATCACTCTTTGCTGATCACAGATCATTCATTTTGCTGGTTACTGATCACGAATTATTGATTATACATTACTGATCACTGGGTACTGATCACACATCATTTATTTCACTGCTTACCGATCACTGCTCGTTGTTCACTGATTCGTCATCACTGATCACTGATCAGTGATCAGTGGTCATTTTTCACTGATCACTGCTGTTTGCTCACTGATAAGTGTTTATTGATCGGTCATCAGTTATCACTAGCAACTTGTAAGTGACCAATTTTTAATGATAACTGATAGCTGATCACATTTACTTGATCACAGCTCATCATGATTGTAAAATGTGAACTATATTTAGGTACTCTATAATATACTATTTCTAATATTTACTTATTATTATGATGGTGTTATACATAAATTGTCTGCTAGGGTAAGCCAGTTCCTTATTTTAGTCACGTATTTCCGAATTACACAGAGAGAAATTGTCAAAAAATGGTTACTAGCTAGATTTAATTACGCAATAATATTTCGTATATCGGAAGCTCAAAGGTCTATGTCTTTAAAATAGTATAGATCCAGGTAATATAAACTTTTTTTTTTAAATTAATAACATATTCCAGACTGTTTCTCTTCAATTCTTTACGGATGTTGAGACTACAGTTTGTAGCATTTAATAATAGTTTTAGAATTAATTAATATCCGGGTTTTATATACCAGTTGAGATTATGCATTAGTTTATTTATGAATGAAGAGTTCTTAAGAAAATTAACTTTATAGCGAGTATGTTTAGTTTTCTTTACATTCATCTTAGATCATCTTGACGACTACAATATTTAATATATATGTATGTATATGTATATGTATTCAGTAGAAGCCAGTCTTATAACTCTACGGATTAGTTGGGCTGTTAATAAAAGACGGCTTTGCCGCTTTATAGAATATCTTGATGTTATTTGGTATTATGTGAACTGCTATTGTAATGCCAAATTCTAATCAGCTTTGGGTTCTTGACTTAGTTTTTGTGTGTCGACAGTTTGTCTGGACTTTCCAAATCAAAAAAAAATGTATATATATATATGTATATATTGGTATTCAGTAGGGTTTGGTTCATCATGGCTCTAAAAATATACGTTGATTCATCTAAAGTCAACAGTTTCAGTAGCCACAACAACAACAATGAAGCATTGTAAACGCATTTGAGTGCGGTTGATCAGTTGCCACTGCTGTTGGTTGTTGTTGGTTGTTGTTGTTGGTTGTTGTTTTTGTTGTTGTTTTTGTTGTTGTTGGTTGGTTGGTTGGTTGGTTGGTGGTTGAGGCAATTGACTACCGAAAAGTATTAAACAAAAAGCTCTTCAAGCGCGCCCAGCGAACTGCGTCGAAAACCAATGCAAACAACGCAGCGTAGCAGCCAACAAAAACAAAAACAACAACAACAACAACAGAAATATAAAGAAAAAAAAATGTTTAAATATTTGCAAAAGAAATCGTTGGAAAAAAAAAACAACGTTTGGCAACGCGGTAGCCATAAATCAAAGTCGCGTTAATGAAAGCGCAATTAAAGCGCGTTGCCAGCGAGTGGGCGGTGAGGGGAGCCTAAGAGCGGGGGGGGGGGGGGCGTGGCAGGAAGGCGAAGGGAGGGGCAGGTTAGGGAGTTGCACATACTTGAAGTCGCGGCGTATTTGGGGCAGCTTTAAGCGCAGGAAATTAAATTTTATGAAGCCGTGGCAGCCAGTTGGCCATTTGGCCATTTGGCCAGGCCAAAAGCAAAGGCAAAACCAATGCCAATGCGAATGCAATTGTTGCAGCGCGCAGTTGTCGCGCCGTCGACTGCAGTTAAATGTTGTTGTTGTTGTTGTTGTTATTGTTGCTGCTGTCTGAAAAGTTGCACAAGGTTGGCCACAACAACAACAACAACAACAACAAGAACAACAGCAATAACAACAACGATAACTAAAAGTTTATGCAGCGGCGCGACGGCGGCGACACCAACACCTACACCTACACCTTAAGAGCGAACCGCAGTGCAACAAATAAATAAAAAAAACAAAACAGAACAGAAGAAAAAGAAGTAAAATAACAAGCGCCCGGACCAGACTTGACCTACAAAAGTCCGTAAAGGTATGGCGGTGAAGGAGTGGAATGGAGGGGATGGAGGGGGGAGTAGACGACGAGCATGGAGGAGGCCTCCTGGGTGCTGGATGCAGACTTCTGCGTCCACCTCTATTGACAGCTCAAGCTGCGCCATTTGTGTGACGTCATGACTGAGCTTTGATGGCCACATAGCCATAATAATAATAACCATGCCACGCCCCCATTTTAATAACTGCAACTAACAGCGTTTGGGGCGGCATTGAAAGTCAAAAATATTTTAACAGTTGCTCATCAACTGGGCAATGGGTAAGAACTGAGTTAACTTTCGGTTTGTGGAGGTCTCTATAGAGAAAGTTCTTAAGTTCAAGTGATATTTAGTGATAATTATGCGGTTTATAAGAATACAATTGGATGAAGAAGTATTTAGTTCTTGCCGACTATTTTTGGCATATATTAAATTTCTAGTTCTAGTAACTAAAATTGATAAGTTTTTCTTTGTATACAAGTTGAGCGATAATTTTAATGATGGTATGAAGTTATGCTTAGTTTGTCTGATTCGCTCTTTTATATTGATTTAGTAATTAGATTATGAATAACTATATATATAAAGTAATGAATTGATGAGCCTTTAGATAAAATGCAATTGGCAAAAAGTTGTTTAGAGCCAGAAAGACAGTCAGATAGATATAACGCATGTTGATGCTGATCAAGAATATACTCTGATTAGAATATCTCATATATATTACACGATTCTATACTATACTATACTAGAGTATACTTTAGGGTTCTTTATCTACTACTTTATCTATTGTATGAATATGTGAAAATACTTTCTCTGGTGATTTTATTAGAACTAAAGGAGAACTACTTTTAATGAAATATTAAGTAATCTTCAATGCGGTAATCGGTTCAGAAAACTCTTATAAACTTTAAAATATATATTTTAAAATACATATTTAAAAATACATATTTATACATATATTAATATACATACTTATATTCATATATTAAAGGAGAGGGAATGAGATATAAACTCAGTTTCCAGATGATATTCAGAACGTTCTTGTATATTTCTCCGCCTTTGACTACATAGTTACATAATTGTTGTACTTAGTTGACTTTCATTAATGAAATATCGAGTAATTCTCGCGATGTGGTTCAGAATTGAGAATGGCAGCAGCTCATTTCCGCTTCCAGAGGCTGTTTACAATTTGGACGAGCGAGCTGCGAGTTTCCCATAAAGTGAAACAATTCGCAAAAGCCGCTTAATTGAAATAAAAAGTAAAATCGTATGCGGATGGGCCGACCGTCAACTCGTTTTGGCCATTTGGCCGTTTGGCTTACTGACCATCAGCTTCATTACCATTAAGCGACTGTGGCCACAAATCATGCATTTAACGCCTTCTGAACAGTCCTGGAACTTCAGATGGAGCTCGAGTGGGGTTTGGGGTCGGGGTTGGAGTTGGGGTTGGGGTTGAGGTTGGGGATAGCGCCGCAATCCAAACGAGCAATAAGCATGCAAAAAAGATCCACAGCAAACGGAATGAAATGAAATCAAACTGGCTCCTGATGAGCGTGAAGCTGCAAACTTGGCCCTGGCAATGGCTTTTGCTCAGGTGTAAGAAGGTGTGTCTGTGTGTCTGTGTCTTTGTATGAGTGTGTGTGTGTGTTTATTGAGTTGTCAGGCAAGCAGCCGAAGTCCAAGCTCAAGCCACAGGGCAGCCTGATGAGCTGTTGAAGCTGCTGATCGTGCCAAATGACAATTACACAACGAGCCGAATAAGATGAAGATGAAGAAGAAGAAGAAGAAGCAGAGGAGGAAGGGGCAGTTGGGAGTGAGGAACAGCTAATGGAGCGATCGTTCGGACAATTTGATGGGCGCAGCCGACAATTGGCTACCAGTTTGCATGAATGGGAAAAATGGAAAAAATCTCTGAATGGAGGCAGATTCTTCCTTCATTCAGGGAATCAGCTGCAGAGTAAATGCAGCTGCATTAAGATATTAACTGTTCGAAACAGTTAAACTGCTGCCAGTGTTGGCCATCTGATGAAAATAAAAGTTGTATCTCGATAAATGCGGAAAGACTCTTAAGATAAAACAACAACATCAGTTAGATAATCCTTTTAATACTCGATTTATACCTCGAATAAAGAATAAAAGCCAGAGCTAAGTATGTCAGCCAGCTGTCAATTGAATACCAGCCATAAAAGAAGAAGCAGAGGCACAAAATAGATAAGTTCGACGCTGTTGTGAATGGAGTCAACAACTTAATCAAAGAGTCAGCGAATCAATCCATCAGTTATTTAGGCATATTTGCATATCAGACTGCTTGTTGACCAACCCATATACCATACATATATATGCATATATATATATTCCTAGTATGTATATATATATAGATATGTGTATATAGTGGACAGTCACAAAGCACTTAGCAGCCGGACAGATCCGCAATGCGAACCACAACAAAATTAGCCGATCGTTAAAAACCTGACACAGTCGCACGTGCCATTTGTTTGAAAAGTTTAGAGCCCGAAGAGAGGAGCGAAGAGTGCGAGGAGCGGGAAGGGGGAGGGGAGAAGGCTAAGACTCGCAGCGTAGACAACAATAATTTCACTCCAACAACAGCAACAACAACATCGTAAATAGCCTGCGTTGACAATTTTGCGCTGAAATTTATTAACCAGAAATTGATTGGCCCAAACGGCTATCATCTATGGCTTAAAGTCGAGCTCTCGAACTTGGCTTCATAATTTACCATTAGCCGTGGCCAAAACACAAACCAGCAACAACACCAAAATAAAAAAAATATAAAAAAAAAAGAGCCGAAAACTTGGGGTTTCGATAACGTTTGAAATTTCGCATAATTATGTTGCCTATAAATTTGTTTTCTTTCATTAGCCAAGTTTTAGTTTTCTTGTTTTCTTTGTTGTTTTTCTTATTAGACGAAGGTCAACGACGATATAAAAATCAAATTTTTATTTCGCCTGCCAACAAAAGCAGCCAAAAGGCGTTTAACTTCAGACTTTAGTAGATGTGAATATGGGGAAGGGGGAGGGGGGTTTATCCCCTCCCCTGGAAAAAATATCATTCTGTAATTCTGTGGGTTTTGTTTTTTAGTTTTTTATTTTTTTATGACAGTTTTAAAATCGATTAAATTGCTGCATTGATTGTCAACTTATTAGAGCTTTTTCTATCGCTGGAATTTTTAATTTTTTTTGTTAGAGTTTTAACGATTCGAGCTTTAATAACAGCATTTAAATGTACCAAACTATGGAAATTAATAGCATTTAAGATGTCTCTTAATGGACTAATGAAACGTGTTGTTGGCAAATCATTTTTAATTGATAATAAACTAATTAAGTAAACAAATTTCTAAGTATCTAAGCATAGTACTCATTTGGTTTTTTAAATATATGGTTATAGTTATAAAATTTGGGAAGGAAAAGGAATTAAATGTCTTTTAATTTTTAATATCACAGGTAAGCATATCTAAATAGTCGCCACTTTTTCTACTTATATGATTAAATGTAGAAAAACATGCATAAAATATATCAAAAATAACAAAATGTAAAGTGCTGATTGAGGCCGCATTTCTAATTCCAATAACTTAAATGGAAAAGTTAGGAATAATTTAATAATTTTTATATATTTATTTATAAGCAGTGAAGAACAAGAATTGTAAAAAGTTTGAATCGCAGTTGCTTGAAGAGCAATGCAAAATACTAACAAAATAGTAAAATATATTCTCTTGTATAACACTTACTTCTTGTATCTCTTCTTCTCCAAATCTTCAATCATTTAACCAATTCATAATAGAGATCATCAAAGATTGAACAAATTCTGTACTAAAATCCTAAAAGATTGTTGAAATTCCTCAATAAATTATTCAAAATTAACTCTTTTTTATTAATTCATGCCCAACTGTTCGTAATCTTTATGGCTTTTATAATGCCTTTTCAGACCCTAATGAAACTGTAAACAGAAACTCAGTTCTATGAAACAATTGCACTTCAATTATGAGTAGTTCGTACTTCTCTCTTCGCTTGCGGCTCATTTGCATTAATTCTTCCATTTGGTCATTTTATTGGTACTAAAATCTTTATAGAGGTTTTTTATACCATCCGAAATTTGTGCAATTGCACGCAAAGTGATTTCCTAATGGGGTATTTTTTTGTTTGTTTTAATGGACTCGTTTTTCGCCCATTAACGGTACTAATTTCGAATAGGGCACTTGGCGCTACCCATCCGAAACTTTTCGACTGATAAGAAACGCAGGTGAGAGAGCTCCAAAACTTTTTGTATCGTTGACATTTTTGGGTGAAAGTTTTTTTTTCTCTGTTTTCTTTGGGTTCCAAAATGCCGTTTAGAAATAGAAAGTAGGGCGTGGCCCGCCCATCGATCGCACCGCCACCTCTCACGCTCATTCGACTCGAATTTAGGCCACTTTATATGCCAGTCCAGTGGCCAACGAGCAGTGAAGAGTGGACAGTGGACAGTGGCCAGAAGTTGCCCACGCCAAGGTTTGCTCTGCTCTGCTCTGCTCTGCTTCGTTCTGGCTTTGGCATCTTTTGGCCATGTTGCTGAGGTGTTGGCCCGTCTACATCAAATGTGGCAACAAGCCACATAAATCTCATAAGGCGAAATTATTTTTTACTACTCAATTGCAGCAGCAGCAGCATCAGCAGCAGCAGCAGCCAACAAAAGGGTCCTGGCCAAGTGCATAAATCTCTACTCGAGTGTTTTACCTCAAGTGCAGCCCCCAATAGTTGCCACATCTCCAACTCCAACTGCAACTCCAACTCCAACTCCAATTCCAATTCGAACTCCATCTCCGACTCGGAGTCCGTGTCCGGTTCCGATAAATAATTGCGTACATTTGAGCAAATCGTGTTTGATGTTTGCTGTTTGCTGTTTGCTCCTCTTGTTGGCTCGCTGTTGTTGTTTTTATTGGCCCAACTGTCTTTTTGCTTTTTTGGCCAGCTCTTTTATTGCTACACATGTAGTTTGTTTTATGCGCACCAAATACAACAACAACAGCAACAACTAACAAATACGAAACATTTAGAGCAGTCTGCCTGACTAGACAGATGCTCTGTTTGCTTCTTCCGTCAAAGATGTTTTCTGAACTGGAAGGCTTAAAGATTTATAATTCTATTTTGAATAGCATTTCTTGAGCATTACATTTAGAAGCTTACGAATTCAAATATTTTTCTATTACCTTCCAGTTTTCAACTTAAAATAAATATTTCACTGCTTTTTGATAGCCTATAGAAAATTCCTATCAAGATAGATTCTTAAATGCAATTTAATTTTAATGTAAGCATTTTCTGTAGTACATATTTTTATCTTATGACTCAATAAATATTTCCCTCTCTCTCCCCCCCTCTTGCTTTCTTTCCCTTTCATATATCTCAATATAAATCTAATAAATTTGCTTTACAACCAAACGTTCCCACTAATATACCCACTAGGTCTCACCTGCACTCCGTACAGGGTATGCTGAAATGTTAAGCAAATGTGCGTACATGGCGATCTTTTTGCTCGGTTCGAACCATGGATTGTTTTTGTAGCACATTTTCGTTAAAATTTATTGCATTTAACAAAATTAGCTAACAAATTTATTAAGCACTTTGCTTAGTTGTTTGTTGTTGCTTTGATTTTGCTTATTCTACTTATTGTTGTTGTTGCTGTTGTTGTTGTTGCTTTGGGTGGTCATTGATGAATATCTTAGAGTCTTCACGAGGCTGCAGCCACGTGTAAATTGACCAAAAAGAGGAAAAAATAAATAAACTTCCATCTTGGCAATCAATGAACCCATTAAAATTTAATCCCAATCACGCAAATAAAAGTAGAACTTGTCGCATAAATTATGTATGTGACAAAAGCAACAACAACAACAACAACAACAACAACAACAATAACAACAACAACAACAATGCCAATACACACACATACACTCATATTAGTAATATGTTGAAAAAATTAAGCACAGAAATCAGCTAATGAATTGCAAATTTATTCGTCTTTTCGAGGCGCGCCAAAAAGAACTTGACTTCTAGTTCATTTAGACCATATATATATGTATGTATGTATATATATATATTTAGTAAATATTTCATTGGTTGGGCTCGTAAAAAGCGCAAATCTATTAAATTAAAAAGCCAGCAACAAAAAGACAAAAGTTTAATGAGAAAGAAACCTGATGGCAAAGGCTTTCGGTTCGATTTTCGGTCCGCTTCGACTCTTCCAATTTCCAAAAATGTAACTTTCCAACTTAGCGGTACGCCTTTTTTTTTTTTTATTTTATTGAAATCATCGTTGTTGTTGTTGTTGTTGTTGTTGCTATTTGGGGGAGCCATTCTTTAGGTTGTCAACTCAATGAGACATAAATTTACAAAAAGGCCAAAACGAAATAGCTGAAAAGTCAGAGCCAAATGGCGGCAAATGTGTTCAAACACAAAGGCCGCGGCGTAGTCCAAAACTGCGCCATGCTGTGACACTTGTGCTCTGACCCAACCTGGCCCAAAACCGAACTGGCCTAATCAACACCATGACCAACTCGCAGCCAGTCCCCATCTTCGGCCATCATAAATTTCCGTCTTAAGCCACATCCAAAAGTCTCCAACTCCGATCTCCGATTCGTTAGCCTCCGATTTGCCGGCTTAATTACAAACTCGATAACGCGTCGATAGCTTAAAACGCATTTGTCTTTGTGGTAACAAGTGTCTTACATTTTTTTATATATACATATATACACATCTATATATATATATATTAGTTGCATATATATATAGCAAATAGTAGAATTTGTTAGGAAAAGCAACTTTCTAAATTCTTCTTTATTATAATTTTTAAGGCAAGTTATGAAATATTTTGTTAGTCAGTCAAACTTTGCTTCGCTAAATGCTATTGATTGGACGTATATTAGTTATTTTTTTCTTAATCTTAATCTTGATTTAAATAAAGTACATAATAGCTGTGGTAGCTGATCTAACAATACATATATGGCAAATAGTACTATGTGAGTTTTAAAAGTCGAAGGTTAAACGAAATTTATTATCTCAATACTAGATTCCCTTTCTGAATTTTAAGCTCTCATCACTGTTCGTTTTCATATGAATAATTTTATGTTTTATCTGAAAATTCTATTATAAAAATTACAAATTTTGTATTTTGTCAAAATTCATGAGCACATCTTCCTTCAATCCCTCTCAAAACTCATTTTATAAATCTATATTTCTAGTTCTCACAGCTTTGGATTAAGGTAAAGGTTCTTAAGTATATAATTTGTTGTGATTGCCTGTGATTGGAATTCCGATTTATTGAAAAGCAGAGCTAAGATTGTCAGCTGATTCACTGGAGGCACACGCCCAGTGGTTGGCCCTGTGGTTGGCACCACCACAAACAATGGAGGCAGCTATACGAGTATGTATGTATATATCTACTATATAACTCAGAGTCAGAGTCAGAGTCAGACTTAGATTGAGATTGAGATGCAGAGTGAGCCGCTGGCTTAGCTGGCAGAGAGGTTCAGGTTAAGCCGTGCGCATTACTCAGCGAGGGCTGAGCAGCATTTTTAATTGAAATAATTGCGGGTTGAGTTAATTAAACGATAAATAATGTAATTGTGTATAAAAAGGCGATTCACAGACGCTGCGGCGAGTCACGGCAAACAATGGACGGCAGCCACAGCCGTAGTCGCAGTCGCACTCGCAGTCGCCGCACAGATGAAAATAATCATTGCACATAGGTTGGGTTGCATAATGCACATAATGCACATAATGCCACGTCTTGGAATTCTAAACCGCAAGCCGAGGCTCGAGAGACTCTCAATCAGAGACTCTCAGACCTGTAATTAGTGGCATATTTGTTTCAGCCGAGCGAAAGCCACAGTCAAAACAAACTGCTAACTTGGCCGACAGTCGCTGTTGATTGATTATGCCACATTTCAGATTTAGCAGGCGACTGCGAGTGGGTGGGTGACTCGGCTGGGTGGGGGACTTGGCTAAAAGGCTGCGTGGGCAACGATTTACTGAATTGCGATCAACGTATTTCAAATTGAAAATCAATTGCTGTGTAATCAGAGGCGCGTGCGCACCCGTTTTCGGGATGATGCCTTCTCGCTCTCTCCCCCCACCCCACAACCTCTCTCACTCACAGTCATTCTCTCTGTCGCTCAGTGATCGGTGTGAGTTGCACGCGTAATCGATTTGAAATGCTTAAATTATGCAAAATCGTTTTTTTTCTCGCGGCCAATAACAACAACAACAACAACAACAACAGAGATGTCTGGGTTTATGATATGTGGGCTTTGTACTTATAAAGCGGACGGCAAGCACTTCGATTGTAATTGTCTTAAATGTGCCCAGTTAATTTGTGGCACACGGCGTATGCGCAATTTATACTGCAATATTTTCGACTTGTTTCTTTGTTTGTTTTTATTTTTCGCCTGACTGTTTCTTTAATTAAGTATACGCAATGTGGTTGCGGTTACCCGGAAAGTTTTGTGGTTTTCTAGCGCATAGTTAATGGGAATGGGATTAAAAATAGACAAGACTGGCTGTCGTCCGATCGTGATTCCCATCTAGAGGCCTGAGACCTATGCTAAATGATGCGATAATTAATCAGGCGATTAATTGGCTGGGAATACCCGACACCCTCCCACTTGATAGGCATACCTGATGTTTTAGACATGTCGCGGTGCAATACCCGGTATTTATTTATCTCTGTAAATGATCTAAAAACACCCGGCCTCAGCAAATGGGAATTACAATGCTATAGCGTCTATATATAGACATATCAATATCAACTTAACGTTCAGGTTTAATAAATATAGAAAGATATGCATATGTAAGTACGTTAAGTGTTATATCGGAACTTATCTGAGGCCTATCTGGTATATACATATACATATATATTCAAATGAAGTTAAATATTTTTTCAGGCATCTTATCTGAGTCCTAACTGCAAAATATATATTCAAATTTAGGTAAATATATTTTACAGATTACACATCAAACACTTGCAAAGATAAACTAAAGAATTTTATTTAATTAAAATCTATTAGCTTTTTCGTTGCGCCTCTCTTTGCAATTCTCATTAATGCCTTTTTGTTGCTTAAATCTTCTCAATTGCCTTGCTCTGCCACATATCACATCACTTAGTGCTATATCTCAGCACACCATCCATTTAGTTACAAACATCGACATCGACACCTACACACACACACACATAGATGGCTGCCCACACACAACAAAAGCAACTGAGCCAAGCCCTTGAATGCGTTTGCAACAGCAAAAGCGAAAAAAAAATATGTGAGGCAAAAACAAATATGGCAAACAGAAATAATTATTTCTGCGGCATTTTCAGTGCTTCTGCTTGTTGGCTCTCGGTCTCTGGGGAGGGTGGAGCTCGGCCGGACTTGGGGCCAAGTGGGGCTGCTGTCCAGTTGCCCTCTCACAGCGAAGTGGAGTCAAAGTGCAGGGCTTGAAAAAAAATACAAAAAAATACAAAAGAAAAAAAAAACCCAGCTAAGAGAAATACGCACGCAGCTGTGGGCTTGTGGTCGACCGGGGCACTTATGCAGCTGGGGCCACGAATAGTACGAGCAGCAGCAGCATAAGAAGAAGAAGAAGAAGAAGCAGCAGAAGCAGCATCAGGATCGTAACGGGGAAAAGTTGGCCTGCAGCGGAATAAAAATGTGCTTGCTGACGAGCAGGACCGTCAAGTTGAGCTTCTTAAAGCTGCAGCTGTTGTTGTTGTTGTTGTTGTTGCTGTTGCTGTTGTTGTTTTGGAGCAAACTGATTTCGATTTCAATTTGCAATGGACTCGTCCGGCGGCCCTCGTGGAATGCCAAACAAACGTCTTTTAATGGCCACATAGAAGTTGTTGTGGGCGCAACAAGGCTTGCAACGCTTCCTGTCAAGTGATTTATGCCAATGCCACAGCCAGAGAGTCGCAGTCCCCAATCCCCAAGCCCCAAGCCGCAAGCCCCAAACCCGATGCCCAGCAACCAGCTAACTAATTTTCTTGTGTTTGCTGCAGAAAAATTGACTGCCTTTTCTGCTTCTTCCTCAGCTTCTACTTCGTTGTCTTCTTCTTCGTCTTCTTCCTGAGCTGTCTGCTGTGCCAGTTTGGCTGCTCGGCTGATCTCTGATGAATGTCTGCGACTGCGACAGCGACTGCATTGTCTGCCCAAGTACCACGCACTTGGTTGTGCGTGTGTTGTGCGTGCGTGTGCGTGTGTGTTCTGTGTTGTGTGTTGTGTGTAGGTGCAATTTGCGCAATCATCGACTTGCAGCCCGCCCGCAGCTCTTTAGCTCTGGAGTCGCGTCGTCTTCGACTCTTTGGCTCTTGGAGCTGGGCGCGTGCGCAGACGCCGCTTAATGACTGCAAAGGAATGCCCACTGAGTGGCTTTTTGGTTCAGTTGGAAATAAAAAAAAAAAAAAATACAAAAACAAACAAAACAAAAAAAAAAAAAAGCAACACACATAAAAAACAATTCAATTTAGCATTTGGCAGCATTGGGGATTTATGAATGAAAGCCCAGCCTTTTGCTTCGCACAAAATTAATTAATGACAATCACTCAAAAGGCACGAAAAAATACGCAAACGAAATAATTAAACGGGCCAAAAAGCAAACAGGTATATTTCAATTTCAAACAAGCCAAAGCCCATTCTACACACACACACATACACACGCACACACACATATGTACATTAGTCAGTCAGTCATCAACATCGGGCCTCCAGTCCCGATTGCTATCGATACGACTCGACTTGGATCCACTTAATTCTCTGTTTGTTTTGGTAATGAAGCTCATTTCCGTTTTTATTTTTCTTATAACAAAATACAATAAAAAATATGCATACGAGTAGTTAGCAAAAGGGCGTCATATATCTATCACTTAATATATATATGTATGCATATATATATTTTGAAAATTCTTTAAATTTATCTTAAGTCTTATTCCTATCAATCAACTCGATCAATCGACTTTTGACTAATCCAATTCGAGACAATTTTGCCTTATTTGTGTTAATTTATTATAATAAATGTAAAATACGGCGAAATCATTTGTTGTTAACTGTTTTAATTTTACTGTTGTTGTTGTTGTTGTTGCTCTTGCTGCTGCTGCTTTTGTTGATAAATTAAAATTTTTGCTTACCAAGTGTTAAAATATTAATTATTTAAGCAATACACGCAGCTACGGCACGCGTCTCTTGTATATTTTATTTTCTTAAATTTTGTATAAATACAAACACAGAGAACACAACAACAACAACAACAACAACAATAACAACAAAACGGAGGCAACACATGTTTGTTGCTTGTTTATTTGTTTGTTTTTATTTCATTTTTTTTTGTATATTTTTTAATGAATGATTTCTCAGTCAGTCAGCATTTTGGCCAGTTAAATCGGACAGATGAATAATTATCATCTCCATTGGATGGGCACTCGCATAGGTAAGTATCTTGCTCTCTCGCTCTTGCACACACACTTTCTCCCCTCTCTCTCTCTCTCGTTCTCTCTCTCTCTCTCTCTCTCTCCCCCTCTCTCTGGTGTTTGTCAAATGAACTGTCACGCTTTTGGCTTTTATTTTCAATTTGTTTTTATTATCCAATTGTTAATTATTTAAATGATTCGTGCCTTTTATTGGCTAATTGAAAGGCGCAAAACTATGGCTCATGTTTATTTTGATAGATCGATATTATGATTATTATTTAACAAGTGCTTAGCTTTGAATATTTGAATATATTTGAATATATTCTCTTTGAATGTTGTTGTTTTAAACTAACTGAGAGTTGAGTTCGAAATGTGATATATAATTAGCTGGATCTCAATTTAAGATTCTTTTGGCAGGAGATTAAGGACTTTTATAGTTAAACTATAAGTCTTTTTTCAGTTTTAAATATAATAATTTACTTTTATACCTTCGTTTTCTCTGAAAATCTGCAATCTTTTGTAATTGATCCTTTTAAATACTTTCGAATGTACAATAGATAAAAAAAATCTTTCATTTTTCGCTTGGAAATCGAATCTGGAGAGAGCTTTACAAGCTTCCGAATTTGTTTGGCAAATGATCACCATAGATATTCATATATTTCATGGATGACAAATCTTAACATTTTCAGTGGCTGCAGTTTCGGTTTTTTTTTTCACAGTCGAAATTTCAACGATCGTTGCAAATTACCCCAAGATTTGCAGTCAGCCTCTCTAATGGATCCAATTACAGTTTGTGTCACGTACTTAATTCCATTTAGTCGTCTCTAAACGTTTCACATTGTTGTTGCTATTGCTGTTGTTGTTGTTATTGTAGTTGTTGTAGTTGCTGCTAATGTTGTTTTCTGTGCAGCCGGCACCTGCAATTAGCTGGTCCAGCCTTATAACAACTCATTTTTTATGAGCTTGCCAACCGCTTGCTCTTTGTATTGTTTACTTTTGTTGTTGTCATTGCTGTGGCTGTTGTTGTTGTTGCTGTTGTCAATTGTAACGACATACTGCAAGCTAAACGCTTTTCTTTAATTGCATATAATCACAGGCATTTGCACGATCCGATCCATTCCAATCCAATTGACCCGCAGCGAATTGCATAGCTCGGCTCTTAAGTCAGAGCCCATTCAAATTTGTCACACGATCCAATTCGATTTTAGTTGCACATCACCCACAAACACACGCACACACACACACAAACACACACATATGCACACTCACATATTATATATAATGTCTGATTGGGAAACCTGTATCCATGCTATATATCAGTCCGATGATATCGTCTTAAAGTGCCTCTTGCAGCTTTCACTAACACAACACGCCAAAGAGTTGGCCCGAATAAATAAGAAGAAGAAGCAGCAGATGGTAAAAAAAAAAAAAATAAATAAATAAAAACTACACTGATATCTATGGCTAAGATACCCCGGCATAGTGCTCAAGCAGGCAATCCAATAACTTAAAACAAGTTTTTTTTTTCTTACAGAATTAAAAGAAGAAGAAAACAAAAATAATAATAATAAATAAACACAAGTCGAATGAATCTAAGCGCTTGTGTCCCACAAATAAATTATTACCCAAAGGGCATTCAATGCCTTTTAACAACAGGTCAACCTTATCATTATTTTTATTATTATTATTATTATTTCTACTCGCTGCCACGCAAAGGGCCACAAAAAGCAGAAGAAGAAGAAGACTTTAAATCGATACCAAAAGCGAAAACCAAAAAAAAAAAAACCCAATGATCGTCGCTTAGTTTTTTTCCCCCCTCTCAAGTTTAGATTTTGTGCGTGCGTTTTAAATTTTTGGTTTTCGTTCCCCTCGCACCCCCTCCTCCGGCCCAGCCTCTGCATTGGGTATTACAGCACCTCAGCTCAGTGAAAATCAGGCAAATGTTGCCCCAACTCTGAGACTCGGCTTGGACTTGTTTGGTTTTTTCTTTTTTCTTATTTGTTTTTGTTTTTTTTTTTTTTTTTTCAAAAATTTAATACAAGCGCGACACAAAAGACGCACAAAAATGTCATAAATTATGCGACTGCGATACCCAAGGGAGGGGCTCTATGGAGCTCGTTTCATATACTCTTAACTCTTAAGTCTCAGCTCTTAAGTCTAAACGGGCAACATTTGATCCAAGTCGTTTGATCCGACAATGGGGCCAGGGACGCGGAGCTGCAGTCGAAAGTTTAAGCCGTGTGTGTTGCAAGTGTTGCGGCTATTGATACCACATGAGAGCGTCAACTATCTATGATCAGAGGAAAGAGGAAAAAGAAGAAAAAAACTGTCTTTGCCTAAACTGAGCGCCAAGAGATTCACAAGGATAGCTATGAAGATGGTAAAGTGAGTTGTCGGAGACCTCACTTGAAGACGAGGCAAGCGTTTAGCTTAAGTATAGTCTAAGATAGTTAATGATTAGGTGGCTAGTTAGACCATTCAGCCACATCTAATAAGTCTAACAATGAGGAAAATCAAGTTAAACTTTTATTGATTAATAAAAGTTGGGTAAAGTCTGTCTTACATGATGTAATAGGTGCTCTATAAGGTCTTAATCAGCTAAACACCCTGCTAAAAGCTTGAATACTCAAGGAACTTTCTCAAGGCAAAGATTTCAACTTCATTCCTCAATCTTTATCAGAATGTTGTAGATTCCCTGAACTATTCCATCTCAAAGCAGTTATGAAAATAGAGATATATATATAAGTATTAATATCCCACTAAGCATAAATTTTTTCTACTGCCATCTAACTGTACATTCACAATCTGATATATCTGTGTCACATTACAGTAGTTTACTCCAATAAAAGGATACGCGTAATCCTCGCAGGTTCCCACAGTTTGGAACTACTTTGAAGTCCTGCCAGCTCTCAGCTTTTTGTTGAGCAACAGTTACGAAACCCTTTCGATTCACATGCATATCATTGATTGCATGATTCCCAGCACAAAACTAACTGTTTATGTTTTGGCGAATCCTTTAACGGTGCATTGCCATTGCAATTATTGCTGCCAACTTGACTGCGTGAGAAAGAAGGATCAACGCGTTGTCAACTGGGATAATGACACCAAACCCAGCGGCATTTCTTATTCTTATTGTTGTTGTTGCTTGTACCTGTAGCTGCCTCGTTCTACCTGTGCTGCCTGTGTGCCCCGATGCTTATCGCCAACAACAACAACAACAACAACAGAGACGGAGAAATCTCTCTCCTGGGCGAGTGTCAGGTGGCAGGTGTCTTTCTCACAGCCTATGTGGTAGGTGTCGTTAACCCTTTGGCTGCCGAATACCCTGGAATACGCATTCCAAAATGTAGTTTAATCATGTGCTCAAATGCGCAAACACGCAACACCTACAAGAGGGCAGCAGGATAACGGGACGAGCCATGCCAATGCATCCTCCTCCTCCTCCTCCAACAACAAGAACAACAATGACAACACAAGCAAAAGCAAAAACAGAAGAGAAAAAAAAGAATCAAATCTAACTGCAGCCAAAGTGGGGCGTGCAAAAGGACCTTACACTAGCGCCCTCTCACTCACTCCCACTCACTCTGTCTCTGTCTCTGTCTTCCTTCGAGTTCCAGTTTCGTAACGAGGTCGTTGCCTGCTGTCTGCCTGTCTCTGTATATGTGTGTGCTTGTGTGTGTGTGTGTGTGTGTGTCGGTGTGAAACGCAGCCTGCATACCAAATAGCTGGCCGATGAGCTGCCGGAAGTTGTTTTTGTTGTCGCTCGGCTTGTCTATCGATAACTTTGGCAAGGACCTCGCGCAACTATTCAAGCAGTGGCTGCACTTATTAATTGTTCACCATGCGTCTCAATTTGACAACAAGTGCAACACACACACACACACTGGCATACACGTGCGCCGGTTGCACCTCTCGTTGGATGGGAGAGAGAGGGGAGGGGAGGGGAGGCCAACAGCTTGTTTGGCATTCAGATTGCATCGCATCGCGTGTGTGTTTTGAATGTCCTGTAACGATATGAATTATTCAAAAAAGGAACAATTTTTCGTCGCCGCCAAGGACGAATGTTTGAAGCGCTGCGCGGCATACAAAAAAGGCAAAAAGCTGGCGACGTCGTTGCTACCAGTTGATGTTAGCCAGTTAGACGCAGCCCAGTAACATGCATGTGTGTGTCTCTCCCTCTCTCTCTATATATATATATGTGTGTGTTTGTGTGTGTGTGTGTGCGGCGCAGTCGTTCTCGCTGCGAGTCGTACATACAAATGTCCTGGTCTGGTCTGCTCAGCTAGACTCTGGCTGGCTGGCTGGCTACATTTGTATTGCTGTCGCGCCAGTCAAAGTTATATCCTTTGACAGGACGCAGTGCAGCTGCCAGCTGGCAGCGCAGTCGCCGTCGACAGCGAGGCGAAAGTGAAAGTCAAGGTTAATCCGTCTGCAAAAATTCAATATTTTATGCATTAAAGTTGATGGCGCTCTGGCGGGGGTGTTGGGGACGGCCGCAGGGGGCGTGGCTGTGCATAAAATTTGTGCTGTGTGCTTTTGGGCGCCATTTTGCAGCAGTCGCTCGGTGCAAATGTGGCCGCATGTTGCATGCACCGCCATTCGGTTGCGTGCGCTGTCCGCAACATTGCCTGATTAATGAGGCCCCAAAGCGCGACTTATAAAACGCATTAATTGGGAATACATTACTTATTAGATTTAATATTTGTCAAAAATGTATTTATTATATTATATTATACAATATTGATATATATATATATATAATTACTGTTAGACTTGAATGTAGATTTGAAGTGTTGTAGAGTATAGAAATTGTTCTTCAAAATTTATTTTATGTTTTTATTTTCTGATATCATAGCTACTAATATTATGTAGATTATTGCAAGTTTTTATTTTTTTGTACAGTCCGAATTTAATAAGAGTGATCAATCAATCATTCAATTGCTCAGTCAATCGATTGTTTGCATTTAATCTCTCCATCTGCCAGTCCAGTTACTCCTTTTTTCTCACCTGCAAGCTTACATTCTCACAGCGTTGCCACCTAGTTGGACTTGCATATGTATGAGTGTGACATCAGTCTTGCATCAGTCTTCAAATTGCTTTCGTATCGTTATTTGCCTGTGATTTAACAGTTACTTTCTCCAACATGACGTGGAATACGGCGAATTGTCGGTCAAATACGAATACGAATACGAATACGAATCTCAATTTCATCTCAAGATCTTGAATAAGAGAGCGCCAGCGGCTGAGCTCATTGACCCACACGTTTCGCCGCGAAGCGAGACGCAGAAACTGTCACATTGTCAATTTGAACGCTGCGACGGGGGCCAATGAAATTGAACTTTAAATTGAGACAAACAAAGCTGGCAGCAAGCAGCAAGCAGCAGCAGCAGTCAGCTGAGCAGCAGCAGCAGCAGCAGCAGAGCCACACAAAGAAACTGGGTTAATGGGTCTGTTTAAGCTGAGGACAGGTTGCACGCAGCTGGCGACATACGCGGCGTATGCGCAACGGCCTTTCACTGCAGTTCACTTGCGGCACATATTCAACCATTTAATTGAATAATAAGCAACAAGTCGCTGCACAAATCTGCGCGCGACAAAATGCAGGTCAGCTGTATGGCCCCTTCCCCTCTTCCCCTCTTCCACTCCTCCCCGCTTGCCATAACCCGCATTCGTGTGGCATGCAGCTGACTGGGCTGCACGTGCATGCGACGATCAAATTGCGCAAATTGTTCGCTAAAATTTGATAGCCGAACGCAGCAACGCAACGCCGCAGTCGCTGCCACAGCCGCAGCTGACGTCGCTGCCGGCAGCGGCAGTTGGACTGATCTGTTACAATATTTGTAGCCTCTGGGAGCAGCGAGGTCAATTGATTGAAACAACTTTGAACTTGTTGATCTTGTCACAAATTAAAAGAAGATTTATACACACACACACATACACTCAAACAGAGAGAGACAAAACAAGCACAATAGACACAAATGTGAAGAGTACAGTGTGCAGTCGAGATGACGACTGAGCTGTACAGCAGTTAAATAAATTGGGCGACTATGTGAAATAATGGCTATCATCTTTATATATAACAGAGATATGTGAAAGCTAGTTAGTGACCTCTCTATGCAATTCTCATATATTGTATCAATTATCAATCAACTTGAGAACTGCATAGAAAGGCGATATTTAATAATGTGTTTTAAGCTCGTTAGCCATAGCGAATGAACACTGTACTGTATCGGTATCTATGAGTGCGTGTGATTTTTAGTGGATGCGCTTGGGGCGCTATTGAAGCTATTTCTTCTTCATTTTCTTCTTCTTCTTCTTCTTTCTCGCATTCGTCTGCGCTTTGGTTTTGTGAAATCTTCAGGCAGCACACTTTGATTTAGTTTTTTGTTGAAGCTGGACATGATTTATAGTGTTCAGAGATCAGTGTTCGGTGTACAGTTTGAGGCTTGCTGGAGCTTTTTGTCTATCATGGCTGGGAGCTGGCGCTAGTCCCTCAGCTTAATAAATAGACGGGTCAAGTGGCTGTCGGGCAGAGAACGTGCTAACACTTGGCGTAGGCCCAAAAGCAAGCTGAACACCCAAAGATGAGAAGTATTTACGACCGCAACGGATCACGCACAAGTGTGTGGATCGTGGATCGTGGATTGGGTCGCTGGGAGCCAATTTTATGTTTTTTTATACCAATTTTATTTGGCATTTAATGAGCGACCTTCGCGTTGTAATCGTCAAAGTCCATAAACCTACAGCGGAGAGCTGTATTTATTGGAATGTCTTTTTGGTCAGGTTTTAATGAGCCGCAGCTGATGTTTGTTTTGGAAATATGTTTAGGGCCGAAAGCTGAAATTGATTTTTGGTCAGTGAGTGAAAAGAATTTCGTTTTCATGGCTCAAACGGTTGTCCAACTGCAACAGCAACAGCAACAGCAAAAAGCATTTGACGAACGTCCCGACAATTCCACCAAAACTGAAACAATAGAAATCCTTCGGGTACTGAAATGCTTTTTGAGGAATTTCTCTTTCATTTTAGAAACAATAACAGACGACAGCGACGACAACGTCTTTTGCCACGGCACATAAATGCAGTCAAGGCTCAGTCTCAGTCTCAGTCTCAGTTTCAGTCTCAGTTTCAGTCTCCATCTCAGTCTCTGGCTTTTTCTTTGGCTTTGGGTCTTCCTCTGGCTGGGGGCTCGCAAAGCGGTTCGTGGAAGTCTCGTGTTTAGCACACGCGTAAATTTTCAGCCTCCGTCTGGCAGGAGGAGCTCCGCGTCCGAATTGGCGGCATTCGCTTTGAGACGCGGCCGCCATTCGCAACGCATGCGCACTAAACGGTACCGCTAGCGGGTCTGGCTTGTGTCCACCACATAGTAGGCATCCCTGTAGAGTGAGTGAGAGTGAGAGAGAGTGTGGAGGGGGTTGCGGGCCTGTGGCTTTTTGTCGCCGCATTTCATTGTTGCCGTGTTGCAGAATGAAATGTCCGTTCCAAATGATAAAAATGTTCGGATTGCTCAACTTCTTCAAGGTCAGCGCGAGTTTTTTTTTGCTGGTCTGGCAGCCCTTGCGACTTTATAAACACGTCAGTGTGTCAAATGCGAGCGAGTTAACTTACAAACGGAACACTTTGAAGCTTTATCACCTAAGCTTTAGCTCTTAAAAATGTATCTAATTATTACATTTGTTATATCATATGGTTGGGAGATTTGAGCCAATACAATGTATCGGCTGTCCAACTAGTTAATAGTCTAAGCTTAAGCTCTAAATGGGCCTCGCTTATTTATTTGTATGGTAAAAAGTATTTAAGATTTTTCACAGTCAATTTTCTTTATGCGTAAGTTTTTCTCTTCCTTTATTTTGTTCTTTTGTACAAATGTACATTTTTATTTGTTTTTTTTTTTTTTTTTGGTAGTTCCAATCAAAGTGCCAAAGTTGTTGGCTCTTCGCTGCCCCGCGTTCCACCTGCCCCTCCTGTGTGCCCCTCAGGCGTTGCACCTTTTATGCACTCGTCGTGGGCTGCGGCCGTTTCCATTGTTTGCCTTTTGGCCCAGGTTTTTTGTTTGCGTTTGTTTGGTTTTGTTGTATTTGCTTATGAAGTGCGCAACTTGACTAAAAGGGGCAAACAATTGCATTGATCGGGGTTCGCTCTTCCTCGCATTTTGGGCATAAAGTATGAGTAAAGTATTTTGTTGTTGTTCCTTTTGGTTGCATTGTTTTGGGTCATGTTGATCGTCGTCATCGTCGTCGGCGTCGTCGTTGGCGTTGCTAGCAACGGTAGCATCCTCCACACATACAGACAGACCGACAGACAGAGAGACGGACTGAGAGGAAGACAGACCGACAAGCTGGACAGACAGAGCCACTGTCCAGGTTCGAGCACAGACCCAAGTCCAAGCCCAGGTCCAGGTTTCAGTTTTGGGTTTGGGTCTGGGTCTGGGTTTTGGGTTTGGGTTTTTGGCTTTCGGTTTTGTTCTTGATCGTGTCGAACGGCGAGCGCCCCCTTTTAACAGCGCATAACAGCAAAATCATGACTTGCCATTTACATTGTTCGCTCGTTTTGGACTTTATTGTTTTTGACGGTTACGTCGCAGCCGCAGCCGCAACAGCAGCAGCAGCATCAACAGCAGCTTCTGACCAGGCTAAGAGGCTGCTGTGGCTGGCCTGCCTCTCAATTCAAACGAAAAATAATGAAAAATTATTCAATAAAAATTATTTCGCGTGGACGACGCGCCAAAAGAAATCCTCAGCTTGCGGAGCAGCTTGTTCGTGCGTTCAGCTTCGTCCATACACGACGACTGATCAGACTTGGAGTAGGAGTCGGAGTAGGAGTAGGAGTCGTAGTTGGAGTTGGTGTAGCAGTTGGAGCTGGATCAGCTACCAAATGGAGCTTCCGTTGGCAGTAGCCGGTAATCTTAATGCCCCCAACTGATCGCGATCGTGAGTTAAGTGATCGCGCTATAATTTTACCCTGGCTCTGTGAACATTTTGTGGTAGCTGAATAGCATTCAACTCTCTGCTCTGCTCTGCTCTGCTCTACTGTGCTCTCTGTTGCTGTTATGAAATTATTGTTAAACGATTTTGTGATTTGTTGTGGGCTACTGTGCGCTCAGTGTCGAACTGTGGACTATTATTAGCCCGGCTCCTTAACCTAGGCGGCAGAGCTCCCAAGTGGCAGCCAATGCCAAAAGATGGACGCACGATTCGCTTAAGTGCCGGCTGACCCAGTTAGAAGAAGGCGGTTCGGTCCATTCCGTTCTCCGTTCACTCCCATCTCCCATCTCCCGATCTCCCGATCTCAATCTGGATCTTTGCCTATGAGTTGATAAAGTGCAGCGTCTGAGATTTGAGAATTTCCACGGCAAATGACAAATAACAGCAAGCACAACTACACACAGAAACAGCCACGACAATTGACACAACAATGAGCACTGATAGTCCAAGTCCAAGACGTAGCCGGAGCAGACCAGCCGAGCAGCCCGGACGGCCAGCCGGACAGACGGACGACCGGCAACGGATGCGCCCAATGAGCAAACAAAGCGCAGCGGGAAATTGCAACCGAAAAAGGCAAAGAGAGGGTGGGGTATGGGGCATGGGGAATGGGGCATGGTAAGGGGGGATTGGGTCTGGCTATTCGTATTTATGCGATTGCCGCGCCGCAAGTGGCATCGTGGCTGCCACTTGAGGAAACACGCGAGCAAAATTAGCGTGCCGCCTTGCAATATTTTATGTATTTCACAGATACGCGCTGATTTGCCAGCTGTTTCTGTATGTGTGTGTGTGTGTGTGTGTGTGTGTCTGACAATATTTTGGTTTAGAGCTGATTAAATGCAACTTCCTTGGCATAATAGAAATGAAAAGTGGAACGGCACGGGCTGCAATTGAAGCAGCTTCCCTCCATCTAAATGCATCTGTCGATGCATTCTCTCTATTCTGTGCATCCATCACTCAACAAATCAATTTCAATTAAATTCTATGTCCAACTCTCGTTTTCAGATCTTCGCCTCTATACGAAAGTGAATCATGAGAAAATTAATTTCGTGGAAATCGAGCATGATTTTTGGGAAGTTCGTCCAAACCTGTTGTGGACCGTTCTCAACTTTTAATGACTATGGAAATGTGAGCGTTAGATTAAGAGATTGATAACTGAAGATCGTTTTGTTGTTTGTCCCAGAGCAGAGATTGAGATACATGTGGAGAACATTTGAATTAGTGTTGACTTATTCTCATTTCTTTTTCTTCGTTTTCTGCTCACAATTCCAACAATTTTCCCATATTATCGACTCATTTGTCTCTCTGTGACGGAAAGCCACATAATTGACACATTAGCCCATTGGCTCGTCCTTCTGCCTAATTGGCATTGCAACCGCATCGTTTGGTCTTGTGGTCTCTGCTCGTCCTCTCTCCCTCTCTCCCTCTCTCTCTCTCTCTCTCTCTCTCTCTCTAACCGTCGTAATGCATTTAAGAGGCGTGATCGTGTCTTTTGCACGCCCTCCTGCGGTGCTTGCGCCTCCGCCCTGGACGTCCTTTGCGTCCTGTCGCCTCCGTCCTCAGACATGCGGCTGATTGATCATTGTGAATAGGCCAAGGGCCGGGTAATAGGCTCTCCCGATGTTTTGGTAGCACAACTGCCGGGATTATGGCTGGCTGGCAGAAAAAAGTGTTAATGCTGTGAATTAACTGGCAGAAACCGGACACACGCTGAGAGCACAAATAGGACAGTAGCTGGACCCATGGGCTGATGCTGTGCCTGTCAAGAGATTTGCTAATTGCTAATCTGGAGACCCTGCGACTGGGCCTCACAAGATTTTGTTGAATATTTAAGAGTTAAGAATGGCTTATTGGCACTTAGGCAAAGGGAAATCTAAAGATATTATCAGCTATTAACAATAACAATAATAGCATAAGATATATAATATTCAGAGTAATCGAGTGGGAGTTGCAAAGGAGAGAAGACATCGATAAAAGCAAATGCTTCCAGTCAAAAAGGGGCTAATCATATTGATAGGTTGTTTTCCTGTTTCTACCCTTTTTTAAGGGGGAGTTTACTAAAATAAGCTCCATTTCAGTCCTATCAGAGGGTTCAACAGTAGCCGAAACAAATGCAATCTGAGCCTGTTATTTACTCTCGTACCTCTTTATCTTTCGCCATGCGACACATTTCTTATTTTTATTATTATTTCGGTTATATTTGCCTCCTCTTTTTTCTCTTCTTCTTCTTCTGTTTTTGTCTGTCTTTTTAGATTTTTCAGGTAGGTTGCAGCTACCTGTCGTTTCCCTGGACCCTGGGCGAGTGTCGTTCGGTTGTCTGTTGATTCTGCAACTGTTGATTTTATTTCATGCCGTTTATGCAAATGAAGTTCAAGAGGATAAGGCCAAAACGGAGGCAGCAGCAGCAGCAGCAGCAGCAGCAGCAACAAATGCAGCAGCCCGCATCAACTCACAGCATTTGGATATAAAAAATTATTTCTGAATGAAATTCGTTTTGCCGAAATTCGTATCGATGTCCGACTGACTGCCAGTCCGGCTGTCCGGTTGTCCGGTTGTCCGACTGTCCGTCCAAATGCAAATGGGTTGCCAAAAGGGTAGCTGAGGTAAAGACCGGTAGCCGAATAAAAAAGTTGCTGCTGCTGCTGTGATATCGAATTAATTAAAAACAAAAGGCACAAAGGAAGCCACTGCCTGGCGCCAAATGTAAATGAGGCAACGCTTTGCGAAATTAGTTGGAGGATTGCCACAACGGATTCCCGCCAGCAATCCGCGAGACCCGCTGCTCCAGATCCATTGGAATGGCACCTTGTGCGGCCGGCTTCAATTTGGCGCTGATTTGGCGGCCGTGTTGTGTTCGGCTTGGCTCAATTTGAGGCCCAAATGAACTCCATGGCCCGGTCTCCATGGCTACAATTCAGCCAGGAGCCTGCGCATGCGTGTCCGTTGTTGGCGACGTGCAACAAGTTAATTAAGCCGCATTTGCATGTTGCAACGCGACGCGACGCGGCGCGACGCTTCTTTCAGCCACAATAGTTAAGAAGAAGCATCCACACTTCCTGTGCCGCCAGTGTTGCGGCAGCTTCTGTCTTCTTCTTCTTCTTCATGTCTTTTTTGCTTAAGCAGCAAAACGTGTCGCAGGCGGCCTCTATTACAGCCACTTCCCCTCCTCCACCTCCTGTTCCAGCTCCTGCTCCTTGTTCTGGGTCCTGGCTTTGGGTCCTGGTCAGGCGATCGATCACATGCTGCGTACTGCGGTAATCCGCACTTCCACGCCTTAGTCGCATTTTCACGCGCGCCCCTTTTGTTCCACTTGGAAGACAACCCGGACTGTCAGACCGTCAGACCGTCAGACTGCCAGACAGTCGGACAGGCAGTTTATTTTATGATTGATTGCAAATAAAAATCGCAAATTGTGTGTGTTTACTTTTGGGTTTTTTCACCATAAGCCACCAACACACACACACACACACGCACACACATGTGGTCTATGTGTGTGTATGTGTGTGTTTCGGTGGTGGTTTTATATTGGACATATGTCGTTGACGTGTCTGCTACTGTGACGGAGCCTTTACCACTAAGTAGCCGGGGCGTTACGTTTTTCTTTTTTTTCCTTTTTCTATTCATCTTTTTTATTTTTGCTTCGGTTAATTATTGTCCGCGTGTAAATCGCATATGTTCAAATATGAGAAGTGGTTGAGAATTTGTCCTATTTGCAGTTAAGTGTGACACAAAACGGGATTTCAATGGGTGGAGTGTGGAGTGTGGGTGTTGACTTGTAAGCTGAGCAAATCAGTAATAAACTTTATGGCCGGATGACAAACTTCCACCAACATTATTCAAACTCAACCTTATAACGGGAAGAATGTCTGTCTGTTATGCATCTGTATTGAAAAATTATTGTATACATATTAAAAGAACATAAATGTGTTTGCCATAGATTGAGATCGGACTTGAACTCAAAAGCTGTAATGCAAATAACAGTTAAGCTGATTTTGAGCCTGCAGCTGAGACTAGGTTAAGAGGAGACCAAACTTTAAGGCAGGAAGACTTTCTAGGTCTCACAATAATGTTATACTAAAGGTAAAACCTCTGTTTTATATCAAAGCGAAGCAAAATATAGATTAAGTCGCTTGCTTCATGCGAATAGCCTCTCTCAGCGATTCTCAGCCATAATTTAGATACGTTTTATATTAGTTTTTTCTTAGCAGATCTCTTTTCCTACTCATATATCAAAACAGAACAAAATATACATAAGTCGTTACCAACTTCGTAAGAACAGCCTCTCTCAGCGATTCTCAGCGTTAGTTGCTTTGATAAATTAGCTATGTCTTGTATTAGTTTTTCCTTGGAACCAGTAGCAAAGCCATTTTTCATGGAAACTCATTTGTCAGGTAATTGAAAACCTGCTCGTTACGCTTATCATATGATTGTGTTTCGTTATCACGTAGTTAGATGGATGGAGCGGGAGTAACCGATGTGTGGTTGTCCTTGGAGTCGGTCAGTCACAAATAGATTTGCAATAACTGGAATCTGTCGCCATCACGGAAGCCATTTGGAATTCGCTTTAATCAACAACTATTGAAAGTAAATAATGAAAACTGCAAGCGGCTTAAAGTTGTTGTTTGTTTTTGTTTTTGTTTTTGTTTTTGTGATGAACAACGCGCCTGCCTGTCTCAGGCACCGCCTCGGACGCCGCAGATTGGAGGCGCGGAGCCACTCGCTGCGGCGCCTGTCAAAAGTTGCCATCAAGAATTTATTTCAGTTATAGCATTGAAATTGTTTATAAAACAACAACAACAACAACAACAAGCACAACAGCAAGTTTTATATTATAACAAAGTTTGAATGCGTTGCACATGCGCAGCCGAAGCGAACGCCAACAGCGACGGCGACGCAGGCAGCGACGCGTCGCGACGCTCGTTTTATGCCGCTCCATAGATAAAAAATACACCTGTCGCATTACACCTAAATTTATGTCCACCGGTAGACCTTTACTTTGGCGCGGCTAGAAACGCGTCTGTGTGCGTCTGTGTGTGTGTGTGTGTGAGTGTGTGTGTGTAAGGCGATTGCACGCTTCGATCGGGGCGATCGGTGGCCGCTGCGACTGCGGCTGCTGCTGCTGCTGCTGCTGCTGGCTGTTGGTTTCGGTGGGGGTCCGAGTGTTGAGACATTTCAGGTTTCCAGTCAAGTTGTTGTTGTTGTTGTTGTTGGTGATGCGTTGCCGCTGGCCGTTGTCTGGCTTGGCCTGGCTTTGTTTTTGCGTCGTTTATTTATTTATTTTTTTTTTGTTTTTTTGGTTTTTTTGTTGTTGAAATAAATACATAAAATTCGATCGAAAGTTTTGTGCTTGACGACGGACTAAAACAACGACGAAGACGACGTGGACGACGTGGACGATGGCATTTGATTTCGCGCAGATAGCAGCCAAAAGAGCTGGCGATGACGTCAGAGCTCGCAGAGAAAGACAGACAGAGAGAGAGAGAGAGAGAGAGAGAGAGAGAGATGGGTAGGGAAAGACATTGGTCAAGACCGCAAATAACTTGTAGTTGAAACTTGAACAAATAGTTTACGGTTCTCAAGCGCCAAAGAAAGAAAGAAAACAAAAAGCAACTGCTAACTGTTTATAAGAAGCTGCGATCTGTGATTAGCCAACAAGCGGTCGGGGCTATCATTAACTACAAGCCACTTTGATTTGGCCAACTGGCGACTGGCGACTGCTGCCAAAAATAAACCGAAGAAAGGTTGTTGGACTTTGTTGGTTGGTTTGCAACAATTCTCCAGATGAAGAACTCTAACAATTTCCAATTTCCAGCTTCTATATTAAGTATTTGGTTAATACTTAAGTTATTTCTGGGTAAGGTTTCTCCGATATATATTTACCCTATTTATATATTTCAGTTGGGTTATTCCCAACTAGAGCATTACGGCGTCGTTGCTTTGCAGGGAAATAGCCAAGTTTTGTGTTTGCCTGGCCCATAGCTGACGGGCAATTTGATTGTGGCATCTACAGATGCTTTGGACTCGTCTTCAGCCTGTTTCTTGGCCAATACATGCACACACAGTTACAAAAGACAACATCGCTGCTTAGCTCATTTATCAAAACGTCGTCTATTGATAGCTGGAAGTAAACGCTTAAAGTTTTGCACTCGTGAAATGATTCACGCTATTCGAGCCAAGTCGCTGACTCAGGGCCTATTACACTAAAACCAGCTAACCGCAGCTTGCTAATTGATGGCTCGACTCAGAGGTGGTTACAGCGAAGACACACCTGCTGGAGCAGTTGCACTCCAGGACTGGGCCCAAATACAGACCCAAATACATAATTAACCAAACAGCCGCTGGGATCTGCTATTGGCATCCGCTGAGATCCGTTGCTATTGGGCCTGTCGCAACCCTTAGATGTTCGTTCCCAGCACGCTGAGAGCGGGGCCCCCAAAAAGGTCTAGGTCTAGGTCTAGGTCTAGGTCTAGGCTATCTGGTAGAGCGCAGTCTAAGCGCTATCATTAAAGGTCACAAATCAATGAAGACTTTATCGACGGTCGACAGCACCGGACTGCGACTCATTACAACAAATGTGGAACCAAGGGCTGTGATTACAATAAAATACCGCGCCGAGACTAAAATTTATTGACAATTCGACTAGAGACTGGAGAAAACATAATGGATAAAAGTGTCCAACCGGGAGAAAGGTGCGCAGCTAGAAAGCCAGTGCAAGTGGCTGGCCTCTCACCTCTCTCCACTCACGCTCCCGCTCCCACTCTATCTCTATCTCTCTCTGTTTGTCTTGCTCTTACCCTGAGCATATCAAATTCGTTAGCTGTTGCACGCATGTCAGCTCGTTGGCCCATAAATTTCTTGGCCCTGTGCAGGTATTCGTTGCTTTGGGTATCAAGTCCTGGGACTGATCGGCGATCAAACGGATCGTTAGACGCCGCCGTAGCCGTCGGGTACCAGACGGGGGTTAGACCAGATCGAAGTCTCTTTTTTTTCTCAACCGTTCGGTATTTGACCAATAATTATGCAAATGAGACCAGACGCTGGATTATCCCGTCGATACTGTGCATAGAAGCTGGGCCGGAACTAAGTTGATTTGCATTTTTTTGCTCGGCCCAGGCTCGAGTTGTGGCACTCGAGGAACACGCGTCGTCCTCATCGTCGTCATCCTCCTCGTCGTCGTCGTCCCTTGAAGCGGCGTCCTTCATAATTTAAATAATTATGCCACTTGCTGGCTTCCTTTTTGGTCTCGAGCTTAGAGATTTTATGGCACGGCATTTGGCATAATTATGTAGGTCAAAAATTGTTTATTGACACGCAAAGCAACAAAGAAATTTGCATAATTTTACGCTGCAGTCGCTTGAAGAACAGTACCAGAAATCCACTCGAAAATATACAAAATATATATACACCCCACCTAACCACCCCTACCCCAACCCCCTCACCCTTCGGCTCGGGGAACCGGCCAACAGCTGTTAATTATAGTGCTTGGGGGGGGTCAGAGAATTGGCAGCGTGGCAAATTGTAGTACCCGAAAAAAAGGGTTATGGTTAGGGTTAGGTTTTTGGGCTTAGGCTAAGGTTAAGTCTGGGCGCGTACATTTTTGCACCTGCTGTTCGACAAAAAACAAAAAAAAAAAAAAAACAGAAAAAAATAAGTAAAATTGAGACATAAAAAACACAACAACAGCAACGAAAACAGTTGGAAAATGTGGAAAAAACGTTATGAATTGCGGAGGCAAGCAAAAAAAAAAAAAAAAATGTCAGCCTAATATGTCGAGCACTGTAATTTATGCTTTTTAATTAAGCCGCTAAAATATTTGTGATTTTTCCAACTAGAAAATTCCCCTGGCATGCATATAGCTTTTCATGTTTTCCATTATAAATCACCTTAGTTAAAGCGCGTTCAGGTTTTTTGTTTTGTACACAAACCCCCAACCCCCAACACCCCACCCCAACCCCCTACACACGTACCGTGTGGGGCGAGAGAACAGCTGAGAAACGGGTTAGACTTGTTTTCAAAAAGAATTTTCCATGCGATTGTCCGAGTCTAACTGAAGATAAGGTAAAAATGATTTGCTACCAGTTAGTTAAATAGCCATATATATATATATATACATATATATTTAATATATATATTAATATATATGGATGTGGAATGCCCCGACAAGTCGCATATAAACTATATTGAATTACAGAATTATACAATGTGAGATACACCTGCTTAACCTTCAGACTAACCTCACATGTAGACCTGCGAGCCCTCGCAGGGATGGAGTTGACAGAGTCAACCCCTGCTACATGGCTAAGCCGTTTGACCATAGACTTCCGTTTCTGCATTGTACCTGGCACGAAGTGTTCCTCTCTCTCTCTCTCTGTGCTGGGTCTCAAATCCCGATAGGGATCTAAGCCGCGACATTCGCTCGTCCGTTGGCATATCCTACTGGCTGCAAACCGTGGTGGAAATGTCAGAGACAAAGCGGAACCCAACGACAGCCGCAATGTCAAACTGACACAAACAGCAGCAGCCGTCTGTCAGTTGCCTTGTTGTCCATGTTGTTGTTGTCTATGTTGTTGTTGTTGTTGGTGTCATAAATCGTTATCGACCACGAACATCAGGTGGCACTCAGCCGCACTCAGCGGAGAGTCCTGCACTGCATTCCCAACGATAATCCCAGGGTTGGGGCCGAGTGCATGGCCCATGACCGAAGGCCTAGTCGTAAATTAACGCTGCAGATCCAGCCAAACTGTGGCCAGCCAATTCCATCCAAAGTGCACCCAATTGATAGAAGTAGGAGGAGGTGGTGCAACATTAGCGCTGCCACTTCAAAAGGCTGCGACGCACAACATGCAAAACAGAACAGAGCCGCACAAAAGGATCTGCAGTTTATGGCAGGTCCTTGCAGGCAGGCAGGCTTTCAGGCAGGCAGACTTAACAGCAAGTCTAGTTAACTATAATTTAAAACCGAATCGCCATTTACATTGGCTTAGCTCTCAATTAGCTGCGCCTTTCTATGCAATTCTCATCGGTCGAGCCTCGCACTTTAATCGGCCACAAGTTGTGTGTTGGCAGTGGCAAAACAACATCCATCAGAAATGTTGAAGGGAACAGAGAGAAACAGCTGTAAATGACATTCGGACAAAATCAAACATTTTAACACGCTTCAAAGTTGTCCGGACGGGGAATAGGAAAATCACAAATAAAAAAAAAAAAAAGAACTCACACACACACACAGAGCCGGAGAAGAGAAATGTCAAAAACGCGTCGTGAAAAGCTGGCAGGGAAACTCGCAATTCCAACTCCAACTCCAACTCCAACTCAAAGTCAAACTCAATCAAAGGCTACATGCCACACAACGAACGTAGCATAATGTGGAAAATTCTACAACAGCAGCAGCAACAACAACAACAACAACAACAACAAGCGTAGCAACGCGTGTGTCCTGCGCCATTTGGGGGTCAGGCTGGAGGACGTGGCCCGCCGAGCCCGTCCGTCTCCTTGTCTGTCAATCTGTCCGGGAACATTGAATACGCATTACAAGACCGCGCTGAAACCAAAACCAAAACCGCGTTACCACATGTCAGCGGCAACAGCAACAACTGCGGCAGCAACAACTGCGGCCTCGGGGCAAGTGGGAATACGAGTGCGCAGAATGTGCAACACATGTTGTTGCTGTTGCCTGTTTTGCCTGCTCGTGGCCAGCTCTTCTTCTCTTCTGGCCAGGCCTGTCTGTTGGCCCCGCTTGATTGGTTGAAAATGTTGCCAAAACGAACATAGACCCTCCCCCATCTCCCACTCTCCCCCCCTTTCGATCCACCCCATCCCCAACTCTGCATGCAGCGAGAAGTTTTGTTATAATTTTTGCGGCTGTCATTTTGTGCTTTGATTCAAGGGGCATGCGGCACAGGCAAGTTGCAGCGGCAAGGCTCTTTGTATTGCAACAAAAGGGTGTTGCTACCATTGAACAGTAATCGCATATCATTATGTTAGCTCTAAAATGAGAGCTGGCTGCCACTTGCGATGATAAATGTGTCAGATTTGGACAAAAGGCGTGAAGTATGCGACGAAGTGCTGCCAAAAAGGGTTTCAGTTGCGGCTTGAAATGCCTGAAACTAATCTTAAGTAAATGTATTTTATTAATGACTGAAATGCGTAGCTGTACGTGTATCAGATATCAGGATCATATCTTAGGAATTATTTTGCTAAGGACTTATCATAATTATTATATATATATTAGTTTGACTTTTTGGTAGAAATCTTATTTCTGACGAACTTTTGGATCTTCCAAATTTGTAAATTACTTCTGTTTGCAGTCTGTAACTCTGCTCCCCGCCCACCGCCCACCTTCTCGGCGCTGCTCGGATTCTGCTTCCCCGCCAGTCAGTCTGCAAATACCAACGGCATTTCACAGCCTCTTTTTTTTGAATTTTTTTTTATCAACTCTTGGCTCAAGCAATGCCCCTGCCCTGTCAATTGGTCCGGAGAATTCCGGGAATTCTCGCAAGTGCAGTTGCGTATGTGTATCAGAGACATGCCCAATGACTATTTGTGGCAAGAGTCTATAAGTTTTGGGGCGCACTAATCTTCACACCTTGCCACAGAGAGCCGACCCACAAATGGGATAAAGTGAGGCAGAAACTTCCGTTGAATTGTCGGGCAAACGTGAGGTATGCAGCTTCCGAAGAAAAGCATCAGCAGAAGGGATGGAGGGAGGGAGGGGGGGAGGGGATGGCGCTGTCCTGCCAGAACGAAGATGGAGCAGCTGTTGGCCCAAGCAATTAGTAAGCCTTGCCAGAAATCGTTGGCTGGGAATGAAGAACGGACAGCGCAGAGCGGAGAATGGAGAGTGCAGGTTGGAGAATGGGCCAAGTGCAATGTGTGCCAAGCGGTTAATGAACAATTTCATGGAAATATTGTCACACTTTTGTTGACGGCGATTGGCGCTGAATTCCTCAGCTACAACCTTAGTCACAGCTCCAGCTCCAGCTCCAGCTCCAACTACAGCTTCAGCTCCTCTCCAATTCATGGAGCTTCATGGCACACATGGAGCATTCACTTGCTTGCTTTGCCAATGCTTGCCTAATTGATTTATTGATGTTTACATGTGCGTGCCTGGCAACTGGCAACTGGATGTTGGATGTTGGATGTTGGATGTTGGAAACTGGGGACTTACAGACTTACAACATGGCCCACAATTTGCTCTAAACGCTCGTTGAGAGCGTTGACAATTGTTTGGGCCTTGTTTGTCGACGTCGACGTCAACGTCTGTTCGATGTCTTCGCTATGGTCGAGCTAGACTCTTTGGTAGCCAAAGTTTAGACAGGCCAAACAATTCGTCAGTCTGACAGACAGACGGACAGCCAAGTAATTGTTGACCTTTTACGTCGCAGCCAGGTTTGGTTTTCGTTTTGGTTTTGGTTTTGGTTTTGGTCTATGTTCGACTCTTGGGCCTCTTTTTCAATTGCTTTACAATAATGTTGTTGCCGTTGGTTGTTGTTGTTGTTGTTATCGTTGTTGTTGTCATCATGTTTTTATTACTGTTTGCTTGGCCAGTGCTCAGTGCCCTGTTTGCTCTTCATAAACAGCCAGAAATCTTTGGTGCTGCACATCGAAATGCCTGAAAGTCTAACACGACGAATTCCTCGTCTCGCATTCGAAATGTTGACAACATTTTCGATGTTCATTGGAATTTAAGTAACGCTTCGAAAGCTGAAAACTTCAGATGTTGCAATTCTTTTCATTTAACACTCTTTTCTCGAAGGTTGTTCGAGAACCTTAAGTGGGAAATGCGGCAAGAAAGTGTCTTCAAATATAGTTCAGCTGTATGTAGCTGCCACCAAAAGCAGCTGATGTTGCAAGTCCCTAGATCCTTACGCCAAAGTGTGTTTTGTTACCTCCTTAAAGTTGTTCGAGCTGCACTGAGAGCGTTCCGTTCAATTATATAAGATATATAGTTCAGCTTTTTAATGGAGTTTGCCGTTGCGGGCTAGCTCAGCCTTGAACCTGCCACCAACTGCAGTCGGCAGCTGCCACAGAGTCGTGTTGCACCCTCGATAACGGCCCAGAAGATGGATAAATAGTCGCATACTTTCTCGTCGTGTCAAAGACCCAACGAAGCGTTAATGAATTACAGCCGCGATCGGAGCCACAACTGGCCCCCGGGGCTAAGTGAAAAACACCTTGCCACAGCCTCGACTGCGGCAGCGGCAGCGGCAGCGACTGCGACTGCGGCAGGACAACAACTAATTACCGTGGCTGGAACAATTTTTATGGCATTTACGCGCTCAGTTGATCGCTGACAAAGGTGAATGTTGCCACTGAGCTGCGAGCCGCAGCACGGGGTTGCAGACACCTTGTATTGGCCAGGACACACACACACGCACACACATGCACACATGCACACTCCAAAATACAGGCACACAAATTATTTTGTTACGCTCCCGGGCAAACTTGACTGGGTTTTTGTCTTGGGCAAGTTGTGTCTGCTTCCAGTTAGCTGATTCTTTTTGGACTCCTTCTTATTGTGGATGCTTTGCCTGATCGATAATCATCTTTCCATTGTCTGCTGTTTAGAGCGCATTTTGGCATCCAATTATTAGCACTTGGAAGCTGCAGCAATCGCATTGTTCGAGGCTCAATTAATAACATTTTGTCAAGGCAGAGAAATGGCAGCCGAACTCTTTCATAAGCTCAATGAACTGGTTCGCAGAACCAGTTGCTGTCACTTGGCAGAGTTTGTATATGTGAGTGTGTGTGTGTTTATGATTCAATCTCAAGGCCCACAAATTGCAAAAGAGTTATCGCAAATTAGCTGCCGATCTTGACGGGGTTTTACGCACACGCAATTTTTGGTTCATTTCGATTTATCAATTTCAGGCCGCATACCGCTTGGTGACATTTAACAAGGTTCCAATAGCATTTCGGCTCTAATCGCGGGTAACAACAACAACAACAACACCAACAACAACAACAACAATAAAACGGCAACCAGCAACAAGCGCCAGCAACAAGGAGAACCAGAACAACTTCAATGCGCACCTGGCGATCGAAGTGGTTTTCGAAATGCAGCCACAGGTAATCGAATGCGAAATGCAAGAACAGCTACAAACATTGAATCGATGTAAAAAATATATTTCATATATTTAATTTAATTCAATTCAATTTATGTGAGAAAAACAGAATTGAAAATCTTTGCTAATTTGACAACATTAAAATGTTTACAAATTCCTCTAATCACATATCATTTATTTGCTTAACTTATCTGATCCCAGCTATAAACGATTTATATAATGTAATCTGTGTTATATTTTTAATGCACTCAGCTTACGCATTATTTATTACAAATTGGAGAAGGGAGAATTCTAAAAATTATTAGCTTAAAAATATTATATCACTTTTATATATATATATATAATATGTCATCATTTTAGCAATGCAGTTCGTACGCTTCACATAAATTTCTAAAATTCTAATGCATAAGATTCTTATATATATATGATATTCTAATAAATATAACATATTTTGATTTGGAAATCAATAAGTTCAATATTAAAAGCTGATTGATTGAGATTGGTCGTAATTTGGACTTTAATCATTGATCAATGTTCATTGAAATGGATTACTTTATCAAGTTGGGAATAATTAAAATTTGGAAAATCTTGATATTCAATCGAGTCAAATTTCGAAAACAAATCGTACTGCAGTTAATTAACATTTTATATTAATTATTGGAAAATAAATATATAAATAAATAATAAGGTTTTGGCAATAATAATCCACTTTAAACCCTTCTAAAATTTCTGAATCTTAACTTTAATCGGGGATAATAAATACGAAAAGTAAGCTCTTAGATTTTGTATAAAAACAAGCTTAGCTCTGACTGCCACACCATAGTTATGTCCTAGATAAACTGTTGATTCCCTCGAAACACTCTCCAGGTGGAGCAGGTGGGGCAGGTGTGGCCAGGGGGCGGGGACGTAGACGTAACACCTTCCTGGCTCGGCTGGAAGCGCCAGCGGAAAATCATTGCGAATCAACAAAGTGAACATAACATTTGCTTAATATGCCAACTATGCGCAAACTGTGGCAACAACTTTTACTGCGGCCAGGCGGCAACCAAGTTGGTTGCACAAACCGTCAACTGGCAGCCCGCAGCTCGCAGCTCGCAGCGGGCGCCTTGCAACATGCTAATGTATGCAACACCCGCCGTCGAGTGACGACCTTGAAAAATTATGCAAAATCGATGTAAAATAAAAAAAAAACAAACATTCACACACACACACACACACACACACACACACACAGAGGGAGAGTAACCAACAAAATGCGAAAATAAGTTCAACAGCAGTAAAAAATGTAAATGTGGCACGAACGGAGAGAGTCGCACTAAGGGGGCGTGGCTGGGGGCAGGTCGGGCGTTTGGCTTTGCTGAGGCGTCAACTTTTTTTTTTTTTTTTATTTTTTGTTATTTTGCACTCCGATTTTGATGTAAAAAATTGGCGCAAATGAGGCAGACAATGTCGGCGCTCATGCGCGTTGCTCTCTATTGGGGCAGCGGGCCGCCAGCTGGTGGCAGGTGGCGCGGGTAGCGCGGGTGGCAAGCCCCGTTTTGTTGCCTCAAAGTTAAGCGTACGCTGAACTTTTGCCTGCCACAGCGGCGACTGATTTGCATACGATTTTGTCTGCTCACCAGGCCAGCAACAAAACCAACAACACCAACAACAACAACAACAACAGTGGCAGAAGAACTTCATTTTGGCACAAATGATGTTGACGTTGACGCCAGCGTCGGCAGCGGAAGTTGTTGCTTATGCGCTGACGTCGACGCCGGCAGCGACGTCGTCGTCACATTATGGTTTGTTTGCCATTTCCGTTTGGCATTTGCATGCAGAGCAGCGCCTAAAAGAGAGTGAGAGGGCGAGAGAGGGAGAGAGAGTGAGTGAATGAGTGAGAGAGTGGGAGAGAGATGTTAGAGCAAGGCTCTCACTTTCTACTCCTGTTGATTTTTTGGCTACGTCCTCTCGTGCAATTTAAATAATTTTGCATAATTTTTGAAAATTGACTTATGGATTTCTCATCGTCTGCGATTCATTTTTATGACTCTGTGAATGAGTGTGTGTGTGTGTGTGTGTGTGTGTGTATGTGTGTGGGTGTATGCCACTTGTTGATCAGCTTGCTGTAGGTCATGTCTTGGCACTGTTTAAGTACTCATCATTTATTTCGAACCCAGCCCCAGAGCAAAACTTGCCTCGAACAACCTTCAGAAATTATGCAAAAATTATTTTCAAGAAAGTATTTTCTTCTTTTCAGTGTTTCTTGTTCTTGTTGTTGTTGTTTTTTTCTGCATAAATTGTTCGCTCTTTGTCATATTTGTGCTTTTCTTTAAACTTTTCACACACAAACACACACACGCACACACACAGAGCAAATGATAAATGAGACTTTAAGTTGTTTGACAGTCGCCCCCATTGCCACGCCCCTTGCTTTGCAAATGTTTTGTGCAACTTGTTAAATGTTTTCTTTTCCCCTTGTTTCTGTTTGTTTGCATTTGTATTTGTGCGCGTCTTATCAGGCCTTAAAGTCGTCAGAGAGTTGTCTGATTTGCATATTTGCAGCACATATCAGTCGCGAGTCGCGGCTCGCGAGATACATTTGTATCCGTATCTCGAGTTCATTGTGAGCCATAGAAAAGTCGAGTTCTGAGTCGTAAAAAATCACACAAAACAAAAACAGAAACAAAAGCAAGCGTTTACGAGCTGCCCAATTGTGACCCTCGATTTGATAAGAAGGCGTGCAGCTGCAATTATCAGAAGTCAGAAGCAGCTCATAAAAGCATAAGAAGAAGAAGAAGAAGCTGAAAAGGAGCCTAGGAGCAGAGGGGAAGAGAGCAGCGGGGGTGGCTTGTTACATAATTTATGACTTCCCCCCAATGTTTTCGAAGCTAGCTAGAAAAATACAATAAATAAATTGAGGATCGTCGGTTGCCAGTTGCCAGTTGCCAGTTGCCAGTTGCCAAACACGTAGCAGGGCAAACAAAGTCCAAGTTGGGAACGTTTTAATTTCTTACACTTGGCAATGGAGACGCGCGTGCGTTGCGATCCGTCAACGTGCGCGGGCGTCGTCTCTCCCCCAATCCCCAGACCCCAGACCCCAGACCCCAGTGCCCAGTCCCCAATCTCCGGCACTCAGTCATCAGTCGACAGTCGTCAGTCGTCAGCCGACAGTCGTCAGTCGTCAGTTGTTGTATGACCAAAGGCAGGCAGTGATAACGACTCGACGACTCGACGACTCCTCTGACTGACTTGGCCCGTCTCGCCGCATTAACCGGAAGCCTGCGCCAAACGTGATCAACGAATTGCTTTGCGGCTGTGCGACGCTCGCCCTCGCCTTTAGCTACTGCTCCAAGTCCATGGGATTGGGTCTGGCCGCTCACATGGGCTTGGGCTTGGGCATGGGCTTGGGCTTGGGCTGGGGTTTTTGGTTTCGGTTCGGGTTTGGGCATGGGCATGGGTATGGGCACAGGCATGGGCATCGGCATCGGCTTGGGCCATTCATTCGTGCTGCTGTTGTCAACGATGAGCGCTGATACGTTAAATAAAAAAAAACAAAAAAAAAAAATGCGAGAGCCGTCAGTCCGTCCGTCCGTCCGTCCGTGTCATACGTTTGAATGAAAAAACGTGCGTGCTGCCACAGAAGGAACGTTGACTTTAGACGCGACCAACTGCAGCAACAACAACAACAACAACAACAAGAACAGATAAATGTATACATATATATTCTGTATTCTTTATATATATGTCGAGGCATTGGCACTCGCACATTTCTCAACATTTTTAGTGGCACTCTCAATACAATTCGTTGTGTTCCTCTTCCCCAACCACCCAAAATAAAAAACAAAACGAAGAAGAAGAAGAAGAAGCGGCAGCAGAAGAGATTATAAGCAAACTGCAATACACATTGTTGGATTGTTGGATTGTTGACTGCCGGGATGGATGTCTGTATGGGATTCATAAAAAAAATGTGCGTTGGTGTTTTAATTCTTACGTGTTGCTAAAGGTCTCTGCTTCTGCTTCTTCTTCGACCATTTGCCTTCCTGTCTGAGGTTGCAGCAGGGTCCAAAATAAAAAGCAAAAGAGAGTGAGAGAGAGAGAGCGTGAGAGGGAGAGGGAGGGAAGCAGCAGAAAAGAAGATGAGTGAGCCGCGTACGTGCGTAAGGCAATTGCGTTGGACTCACTTGAACTTGACGGACTTTACGCTCCGCCGTGGCCTTAAGAGGCATCCTTGACGGTGCGGCAGGCCCCTTTGAAGTGGGTGGGGGAAGCGGTGGGGCTAGAATGTGAATGCTTCATTAGATGTCTGCCGCAAATCAAATTTTTGCTCAACATGATTGACTATTATTTTATTTCAATGAAAATTCATCAATGAACAATCGATATATTAGCAAACAGTTATCGCTTGCCCTAATATGTCCTTTAAAATGTAATCGATAAGCCACCAAAACTATTTAATTATTAATTCACCAACGGGTCTTCCTTTTTGCTACCCACTCAGACATTCACATGAAGCCTTTTGCTCCACTATGCCGGCTGACCCTTAAAAGGGGTAAAACCCTTTTTGCAGCTCACGGGCGCCTGTGGATATGCAATGATATTTTTCATTCATTCACACATCGCCCAACACTCAATTCGGCTCCATTCCGAGACTCGCTGTCGCATTATACATAATAATATTGTTAAATGTTTTATGCGCTGTTGATGGCTGTCGAGTATTTAAACTTAACCACACAGAAACCTCAAGAATCACAGTTCCCGGCCCAGACCACAGGCACCACCCACACCACCCGCACCACCCACAAACCCACCACAGCCAACATGTCCACAGTCAATTAAATGTATGGAAAGTTTATGTGTGCGTGTATGTGTGTGTGTGTGGGTGTGGGTGTGGGCGCCGTATAATCAGTGCGTGTGTCGTGTTGTGTGTGTGTGTGTGTGTGTGCGCATGCAAAAATGGCAAACGGTCTGTTAGGCACACATGCGACTGCCACGCCCCATGCCACCGCCCCATCCCTTCGGCCGGCCATCAACAATCAGCAGCCAGCAACTGGCAACAATTTGAAAGATACGAAGCGTAACCGTAAAGCTGAAGCTGAAGCTGAAGCAGAAGCAGAAGCAGGAGCTGGAGCCGATTACCGTTACTGTAACTGTAACAAGGACCTGCCCATGTTTGAGTTGCGTCTGCAGTTTTATCAACGCAACGACATCAGCTTAAAAGCACTCAAGGGGCTGGTTGTAAGCGTCGATGAGGGGGGATCGGGTTAAAGGGTGGGAGGGGGGATGGGGTTAAAGGGGGGATGGGGTTAAAGGGGGCTGCCCAGACGACAATCAACGCAGTTTATTTATGGAAAAATAAAATGAAATAAAATGATGATGATGAGCAACAACAACAACAACAACAACAACGATAACAAAAGCAACAATCGGAGCTATCTGCGAGCAAACGCCCACAAGTTGGCTTCGCTTTGGCTGCTGCTCGAGGTTAAGGGTTAAGTGTTAAGGGTTGCGGTTTGTTGTTTTGTGTGTAGAAATTAATATTTGAGAGGCACTTGAAAATTAAAATTTCTGTAAATTCTGGCAAATAACAAATGGGGTTCAGCTTCTGGAATCGCTTCATACTCATTAAGCGCATTTTACTAGCTGATCAAAACTCTTGATTGTCATTCGTTGCGCTCTGACAAATTATTAATTTAAATGGCTCATAGAGACTGTGAGTGGTAAATCAGATAGATAGAGTCGGAGTTACAAATGGAGTGAGGAAGAGCGATTGCAGCAGTGAGGAAGTCACATTAAGCAATTAGAGAAGCTTTGTCTGGCGTCGCTTGGGCCTAACTAATGGCAGAGAACTGTTACCGAACCGGGCCAACACAGCTGTGTGGCCAGAACTACAAGTAATAACCATAAAGGCGGCTACATAAATTTCCAAGTCACTTTCTGATGCCCACCGTCTCGTAGCTGAAGTTGTCAGGAGTTAGCCAAGCGCAACCCGCTGCTGGTGGCCACCTTATCATCCAAACCTATATATATATATATATATATAAATACGTATATAGCCATGACTTTTTCGTGTTGCCGCTGCTGTTGCTGTTGCGGTTCAATAAACCATAAAAGGCTCATTAATTATGCGCATATCGCGCCTACAGGGGCGGAAAATGTGTCACTCCGTGGCGGAGACTCTACGCCGGGCATCGCAGGGGCTTCGACTGCGGCTTGTTAGGCTCTGCTCCTGGTTAGGGTATAGCCACTTTGTCGGCGGGTCTATGTGTACTTAATGGCAAGTGCTTAAATGATATTGTCGCGACTAGCTGAATGCAGAGCCTGCAATACGGTTTCTACATGGGAATTCTAAGTTATATTCTACTAAGAACCGAAGCTTAAGCTAATACAGTTATGTGGCAAAGATAAGTTAGAAGTGAAATCTAGATTCAGGATTGTATCTGAAGTGCTTTCCGATGCGAGCTTTGGCATAAAATGTATTTTCTTATGTATTACATAGATTACATGGATAACATTTTCTTATGGATTACAAATTCAAAGTTTATTATTCTTATTTATATATATATATTATATTTATTATTATTCTTATATTATTATTCAATTGAAGTATATAAAATAATATCATATAAAATTATAAATTATTAACTTATTATTATTTAAGCAATTCTTTTTTAAAATAAATAAAATAAATTCTTTTTTAAATAAAGAAACTAAAGCAAGGCTAGAACTGAAACTTGAACCTAGTTCCATTTCAGCTCTCAACTAGTTTTTGCTGGAAGATAACCCTTGCGTAACCCACAACTATGCTAAGCCGACAATTAAGCCATGTGTAGTGCATAAGATATTCGGCTAGCTGGGACGCATTTATCTATGCACACGTTCCACTTGTTATCAACCCCGATGAATTCGGCGGTTGCTCTACTGGAACCAGCCGCTTGTCAGCGGTTGGCGATTAATTAAACAAAGAATTACGCGGGTATAAAATGCTTGACATACTTTTGAGGTCTGGCCAAAAAAAAAAAAAAAGGCAAAAAAATAAGAAAGAAATAAACGCAATAAAAGCTACAAGCAATATAAAAAACTGGCTCGAATGAAACGAGGTTTAGGTGTTGGCTTAGCCGGCGACCTTTGCTTGTGCTGCGTTGTGGCATGCAACAGTTTTGCATTGCATTAAACGAGACACAAAAAAAATATATAAACAAAAAAATTGTATAAGAAGTAAAACAATGAAATTCAAAAGCAATAATTAATTTAATTGACATCTTTTGAGGCACGGTCTAGAGGCTGTGATTGAGACTGCGACTGCGACTGCGTTTGAGAATGAGAATGAGATGGAGACTGCGCGGGAGAGGGAGACAGAGACAGAGACAGAGATCGAGACCGAGACAGAGACAGAGACGGAGACTTCGACAGACTTTTGAGTGACTGCCACGCAGGAAAAGCGACGATGTCGGCAACGAAGACAAGATCTTGGCAAAGCCGGCAAAAAAACATATAAAAAAAACAACACACACACACCTCGAAAACTGTCAAAAAAGCAAACTTCAAAGCAGCCACACACAACAACAATAACAACAACAATAACAACAACAATAACAAAATGCCAATAAACAAGAACCCGACCAGAGTTGCAAACAATTTTATTGCGTGGACTGATTACAGTCGCACACACACACACACACACACACACACAGCTGTGGGGCGAGCTTCATGAATGAGTCGCTGTCTGGAGCGCGTCCCTGGGCAATGGGCATGTCCATAGGCCTGAGCATCATTACAAGCCGGATCGCAACGTCGTCTGTCTTCCATTCAAAAAGCAAAACCTGGGCCTGGAGTCTTCTGTCTTGTGTCTTCCGTCTTCCGTCTCCAGTTTCCAGTCTCCAGTTGCACAGCCCACGGCAGAGACGAGCCTTGGCAACGGATATCATTAAGCCAGGCTTTATTTAAACTGCGCGTCTGCGAGCGGGCTTTAAGTAGGCGCGACAATTGCAACAGTTATTCATATTGTTGTTGCTGTTGTTGTTGCTCTCGTGCCCCTTTTAATGAATGAAAAGTGAATTTGGAGCCGAGGTGTGCGCCAAAGGTTGGGCCGCTGCTGCCCCGTTGATTGACATGATCATGATTTACACCTTTCTGGGTGCGTAAGACACCCACCTGAGAGCAGCTGCGAAGGATGCAGGCAGACGGAGAGCGAGCTAGAAAGAGAAAGAGAGAGAGAGAGAGAGAGAAATAGAGGGAAGAAAGTCAATTTATGCTTGATCAGCAATTGACTGCAAATTGAGTTACACTGTCAAACACAATTCAGTTCAAAGCAACGAAAAGATTAAGAAAAGTTGGGCTTAAAAAATTCTAGAAAATTTATTTAAAGTTCAGAGTATTCTGAATGAATACAAAGAAAAAAAAAACTGTTTACATTTATACGAAATTCGCTTGCAATGAATATATCTTATATTTTCAGATTAACATAGAAATACTCTTAAAATACACTATTGAACACATTTCTGGACTAGAACCTATAAATTAGAGCATAATGCTTTACTTATTTACTTTCCATGTCTTTCACTATAAATATAATAATATTTACTTTACAATAACTAAAAGTCAACGTCTAGCTCTCTCCCTCTCTCCATCTCTTTCTCCCTTTCAGTTACTCTCCCTGCTTAGCTATTTATAACACTCTCTAAATGGCAATTCCAACAAATTGTAATAGAATGTTAATGAGTTATGCAACTCGGAGCCCGATCCAATATAGTTACAGCCAGTCTGCAGTGCAGTGTTGGCCACGTTAGAAGATCGGCTGCTGGAGAGCCGCTAATTGTTTAGGCCAACAACACCCGCACATCGATCGACGTAGCTGTGTTGCCAGATATATCTGACAGATACGAATCTAGCAGCGACACGTCGTAGTCGTTAAACTATACTACGCGGCCAAGCACGAGTCGCCGCTAGGAGAGGGGGGGCTTAGGTGGGGGAGGGGGGATTTTGACTGAGTCACGGAGTGAAGTGGAGTTCATGACCCGAGCGGAAATACGCGCCGCGTTAAGCATTTTGCGTTTGTTTGCGCTAATAAATCAAATAAAAAGTTAATCAACAAATGCGCAACTTGGCTTCTGCTTTGCTTCTTGCTCCTCGCTTCTCGCTTCTCACTTCTCACTTCTCGCTTCTCATTTCTCAGCTCTCGCTCGCTGACAGGCGGACAAAGTTTGTGCTTAATTTTAATCCTTTCCGTATCAAATCATTATTCGAGTCTAAAAGCCCCGCAAAATTTTACCGCAAATACTCATAATGAAGCTCCGGAGGAGGAACAGAAGCAGCCATCAATGCCGACTCTTTCAGCTCTTAGCGTTCAGCTCTCAGCTCTGAGTATTGTTTGCTCTGTTGGCTGTCGGTGGTTGCGGGTGGTTGCCAGAGCCGCAACCTCAGCCACTTGCAGTTCAAAATTGTTGTTGTTGTTGTTGCTGCTGCTGTTGGCTGTTGACTGTTTGATTTCTGTTGTGTTTCTGTTTGGTTCGCGCGCGGCAAAGTCAACAACAGTTCGAAACGTCAACAAAACCTTTTAAATTATTATTTGCCTTTGTTGCCTTTGTATTTGACTTTGTGGCGGGGGCGTCTCCAAGTTTGCCACCAGGGGTTGCAACCCTTTGGCCAAACTTTGCCTACAGCTTAAAACCGTGAGAATCCGACGAAAGTACGTTACAAAATTCCGCACATAATTTTTTAAGATGATCATTGCGAAACGGTTTGCAAATATAAATCTCTGTCTCATCTGCCTTTGAGGCCTACCCTATCGAAAGATCCAGCGGCGCATCTTTAATCGAACTGTCATTCGGGTACCTCGATCAATGCTTATTGCAAATTCAAATTTCGGATTTCACATTAATTTAAATTTTCGCATGCAAAAAGATAATGCCGAAGAGAGGGTTCAGTGCATTTATTATAGTTGATTGCATCTTCAATACACGATCAATATTGTCTTTTGTGCTTAACACATTTCCATGGGAAAGAAAAACGTTCTACGCACAGCTTAACCCTTGCCAAGGCTTGGGAAAATTAAATAATATGCAAAACCCTTCCGCACAGATGTCATCCCATTAGGTGCCGAGCCGAGCCGAGCCGAATAGACCGAATAGACCGATCGCCCTATCTGCCACGTAGGCAAATTACGTAAAGCAACCCCCTTTACGGCTCTGAAGATGTCTCAACCCATTTGAATACTCATCTTCGTCTTCGTCTTCGTTTGGTCTTCCGCTTGCCCGAAGAGGTTGCTCGACTGCTCAACTGCTCAACTGCTCGATTGCTCGACATCATCTGCATAATTTTCACAATGTGTGGCAGGAACAACCCTTTGCAATCCGTGCACCCCTTGCTGCCGCAACACGTGTGCCCCTCGGAAGAAGACGCTGCAGCGCAGACAACACAGCAGACCAAATATCAATTTTCTCCATTCTCATGCAAATCAAAAAATGTTGCCCCGAAATAAATAACAAAATGTGACATCAGATCGAGCTGCGATCCAGCTAGAGATCGGGTTCGAGGTCGAGCAGGGGTGGGGGTAGCGTTCAGGGGTCGTCCGGGTTCAGCGTCTAATCTGCTGTCTTAAGGGTTGTTCCACGTCTACTTCTTCTTTCGTGCTTCTTTCGGCTCCTTTGCGGCTGCTGTGTTTTGCCCGGCGACGTCAACAGCCAGCGAAAATCGGCAACAACAGCCCCTAATGGATGACCTATTATTAAGGGAGCTCGCGTCTTTTTTTGGTTTTTGGCAAGCCTTTGGCAACCTTTGCCATTGTAATGCAAATGCGAGGCGGCCCGGAGGGCTGAATAGGTGCTGGCTCCGAGCTCGCGGTATTGATCCTTAATTTATGCATAAATGCGTCACCTTTGCCTCAATGGGTTGTCATGGGTGCGACGGGGAAGGTATTCGAAGGGCTTATGCGTCCGCCTCGCTAATTTTTAATTTATGCAAAAACACAATTTCGCCTGCAACTCCCTTCGGCTGGCATCCTTATCGCCATTATTGCGTAATTCGAGACCGGCGCAAAAAGTGAAAAGCCGGAAATCTTTGCATTTCCTCAACACTTGAGGTGCTCTGTCAAATTTTCGCGTATGCAAATCCCATTGTGAACCTGCGAGGGCAACTCCTGTCGACTCCGAGCCGAGTCCTGGGCTCTGCGTTCTGGGTTCTGGGTTCGGATTCGGGTGCGCGGATGCCTTAGGTGCTTTTTGGGCTCCGTCGCACAACAATCGTTTAGAAAATTTAATTTATTTCGATGAGGCGGGCATTGTAGCCAGTTTTCTATTTTCCAATTCTATTTTCAGTTTTACTTTTCAATTTCTATTTTCTTATTCATATTTCTTTTTCCTTCTTTTTTTTTTTTTTGTTGCGTTTTTGCTTTTCTCTTGTTGTTGTGTGTTACCGGGGGGCAGTTACAAATTTTTTGCCATTTGCTACTCTTGTTGCCGTGTTTTGTGCTTCTATGCAAAAAGGGTTTAACTCATGTGCCCTGCACATATTTTTGCAAGCTCTGCAGGATTATGAAAGTACGTTACTTTTGCAACATACTGTACAAGAAATGAAATGTTTACTTCAGCGAGTGCATAACGAATTAAATATCATTACCTCTTAGCTTAAATATTGTTTAAAGTGTGATTAAATTATAAACTATTACGAACTTTCTCAATGGAGAAAAGTCACCTATAGAGAGAATGTTCCTATTCAGACAAATATTAATAAAATTTTGTTAGTTTTGAGATTTACAAGAAGGAAAGAATATTTTACTATACGAGCAACAATACGACATTACGATCATAGATAAAAAAAGGAAACGCCTCGAAAATGGAGAGTTTGCAGAGAGTTTACAGATCATTTTGAATTATATATAAATATATAGTAAATATTAGACAACGTGTTTATATTTTAGAAATTGAATTATAGAAAACTCGTAATGGGATACATATAGTATTTAATAAAATATTCTGTATCTCTTAAAAATGAGAGTATGGTAAAAACATTCTGTATTATGTAAGAAAATATCATTGTATTAGGTGGATCTTATTATCAATAAATCCAAGTTATTGACTAATTTTTTTTTAAGTAAGAAATATCTCGAAAAATATAAGAAATATATAAAGAAAGAAATCTATAAACATTCCTTATATTCAGCCCCTTTTTTTTATATTTTTGAAGCTGTGCAGCGCACTCGACAATTCCACCTGGTTGACGCTTTTGTTTTCCATTCTTATCAAATTGAATTTCATACATTTTTGTGCCGTACGCTTTTGTTCAATAATTTCCCTCTCTGGCGCTGCTCTCCCCCTCTCTCCTCCACTCCCTTCTGCCTTCTCTCTCGTTCGCTGTTTTCAGTGTTTTATCAATTTGTGTGGCGCTCGTTACTTATTTTTATTTATGCTCCACTTTGCTGCCACCTATTTGCAACCCACCTATTTGCAACCGCCCTTTGCAAATTTTTGCATAACCCGCGAGCAAAGTTCCTAACCGAAATAAATTCTTTTTTATTTTTGCATTTGATAAGCTTGGGCCAGACTGCGATATCAGTATGTGTGTGTGTGTGTGTGTGTGTGTGCCCAAAACAAACTCTTCACATACCTTTCTCTCTCTCTCTCTGTCTCTCTCTATCCCTCTCTCATTCTTGCTCTTTCTCTTTGTGGCTCATCGCTCATGCATTTTGGGGCTGCTGTCATACATCGCATCTCGATAGCGCCAGCAATATATTCCCCATTCTCTAAGCGTGTGTGCTTGTGTGTGTGTGTGTCTGTGTGTGTGTATGTTTTAAGTGTTATGTTGTCTCGTTATTTATGACTTTACACATGCAAATGCCGCCGTGCGACAAGCGCCTGAGCTTAGCTCCAGTTGGAAAATATTTGCCGGCTACCCTTTTACCTCGCGGCCTTGTTTATGGATGACATTTTCCGTGCTTTCAATGAAAATTGCATGGAAATCGAATCAGTGGCAACAACAGCAGCAACAGTAGATCTGATTTGCTTGCCGCAGGGCGTGGCAGCCACCGTCTGATTCACTTTTTGTCTGCATGTCTGTTGCGGCTGGCCGCAACTTGTGGCTAATTGTTATGGCTTAATTATGAAGGCTGCTTATTTCACAGCGCAGTCAGTCATAACAAACAGACAGACAGACAGAGAGTCAGACAGAGAGACATACGGAAAGGATTCTCTATGGGAAATTATGCGCATAATCAAAAAAGTCAACACTCAAAAAAAAGGCTGCGCGCGCGCTTAACATTTGAATAATTCAAAAGCTGACGCGTTGTCCTTTTGCGCAGGCGCTTCCTCCTAGCTGCGCCTCTCTCCGCACTTCTCACTCCTCACTCCTCTTTCTGGCTGCATTTTAATTAAGCTAAGCGCGCGACGCATGCCACAAGGGGCAGCCACAGCCTGTTGCGCCGCCGCAATTACAAATTCTAATTTTATGCTAATGCTCCTGTTTTGGTCCTTGCTCAACGCAGCAGCAGCAGCAGCGGCAGCGGCAGAGGCAGCATTAGCGCCACCTCGATGGCTAATTATTATGCACCATAAACGAAGAGACGTCATTTGTATGTTTTAATTTGAATGTTAATAAACTGGATTTCTTGACCCACTAAACTAGAGAGCCAAACGGAGCAGCAGCAGCAGCAGCAGCAGCAGCAGGAGTTGAAGCCGAAGTAGGGGGAACTGCAAAGGGGGCGTGGCACTTTGGTCAAACGTCTTTTTTTATTTTGTATGCGCAAATCTGCTGCATAATAATGAATAATTATTTGTTGCTCTTGCTGCTGTTGTTGTTGTTGTTGTTGTTGTGAGCCTCTCGAATGAATTTCTTATAATTTATTTTGGTTTTTATTTTGTATTTGGCATATGAATAATTCAAGTCTCAGTTGCGGGCTGCTATCTTTGTTTATTGCAGTAGCTAACGGGGAGAGGGGGTAAAGTAGTTTTACAGGCTGTAAAATCCATATTGATATATATATTAAGTGGCACGAAGAAGAAGCAGAAAAAAAAGGCACATTGCATGTGGCGTGAAAATCAGCAGTTGACATGGGAGCCAGTTGTAGCGCAAGTGATTTATTGTTTGATTGTTCAGTTAATTAGCAAATAGAGAGCGGCCAAGCTGACAAATCACCAACTGTTCATTATACGATATCGTATCGTATATAGTATATACGCATAATACATCAACCGTAATGGATGAGTAGTTGAGTAAAGTGCAAAGTTTGCTGCGCACGCAAATTCATTCCAACTTATTATATAAGTTAGTTTACTTTCTATTTTACTGCAAGTTGTACAGGGAATATATGTAGTTGCAAGGCTAATTGTTTAATTACTATAAACTATATATTAAAATATATATGTTTAGTCTGGCTTACTTGCAGACAGCTCATCTAATCTATCTTTACATTGTATATGGATTATAGTGAGAAGTTATTTAACTAGCTAACTGTAAATTGAACTATATACTACTGGTAAAATAACCCTCGCTTATATATCTAATTTACTTACATTGACTGTGAATTGCAAAACATTCAACGAAACTGAAGAGTTTTCTAAAATACTCCATATTTGAATAAAATTTAATTATATAGCATGGTTAAAACTACCGAACCCACTATTTTTATTGTATAATTATATATGTATATATATATATGTATATACAAATATTCTCTATATATTATTTGCTGGCATTACAGGCTTATCCAATAAGTTGACAGAAATATTTATTTAAGCATTCAATCTCTTTTGTTACTTTCCTAAATAATTAAATATAATATATAGATAATGGATAATACCTACCGGTATAATATATAATTTCCTTTCCTAAAAATTTAGAAAGCATATATAGAGAAGAAAACAAGCCTAAGAGCTTGCAACGCTACTTCTACTTGGCTAAATATAATGTATACAATAAAGTAGAAAATCATCCAATCTACTATCTCTTTAACTATAATATATAACTTATCTATTATCCATTCAAAATATGTATAAGTTTTATGTTTTTTATGACTAACTTAGTTTCCTAGCTCATCTGCGAAACTACAATAATTGTAAACAAGAATAATTTTTATAATAAAAAAAAACAAAAACTATACCTCCTACACGACAAACTTTCCATACCTGTAAGCCCAATCAGATTTCAGTTCAAATGAAATAGTTCCAATGTCTGCAACTGAAGAACACGTTTATTTCGTTCAATCGCACGATAAACCTTTAACACTTTAGCTTCTGCTTAACCTTCTTTAAGCTCTCCGTGAAAAGTCACTTTATTTTTTCTAATCAGCGTCTTTTTATCAAATGCGGTCCGCCAGATGCAAACAGCAATACGCCGGAGTATAAAACACTCGACTACACGGAGCTGGCAATCAACCCATTTAGTTGGGGGTCTGCCGCGTGCAACTTCTCGGGAGAAGGCAGCTCAACGCAATCAGCATAGACAACCGAACCAGGAAGAAGAAGAAGAAGCAGACGGAGGCTGGGGAAAGGGGCAGAACAAGAACGATATTGCCGGGCACATAAAAAAATCGTTGAGCATAGCAAAAACCATAAAAATCACACCTACGAGTACGTTGTAATAAAATGTTATCAAAAGTGTTGCTGCCAGTCCGCTCCTGGCAGTCCTTGTCTAGCCCCCCTCCCCTCCCCCCTCTTCCTACACACTCCACTCCCCACCCTAACGGGACTTTGCATATGACAGCGGCAATTGGAGAGGAAGCTGGACGAAGAGCCATTGTTAACCCTTCCATCGAGTGGAGCGCCGAGGTTCCCGCCATAAAAAATCCACAGAGCTTGTAATGTGGGTGAATCCTGTGGCTCCTTGCTTGTGTTTTTTATATGCTCGCGCTCAGGCTGTCTCTTTCGCTCACCCTATCGCCATCTCTGTCGCGCTGTATTGACAATTTCGTGGCGTTCTCGACTGCGCCTTTTGCCTCGTCAGCGAAATAAACAAAAATCGAGCATTGTGGATAAAAAATACAAAAAAAAAGCAAAAAAAAAATAAAATAAAAGAAAAAAAGAAGGTGGAGGACTGCAAAGACAAATACAGTGAAGCATACAACAAAACAAACATTTCGAGCGCAGGTTCGCTGACAAGACGCTGGGGTGCTGTAAAAAATAAGCAGAGCCCGCTCAAAAGGATAACAGTTGAGGAGCAGCAAAAGCAGAACCAGAACCAGACCCAGATGAAGAAGGAGAAGAAGAAGAGCAGGGGGAGCGACCCAAGTGAAGAGGTAAAAATTTTGTGCTGACGACAAGTATCTGCTTTAAAAATGACTTGGACGTACATTTTTATTGGTTCAGCGCGCTGCAGACCAAAGTTGAGAGCCACGAGGAGGACAGGAGGAGGCCGAGGAGGTCGAGGAGGTGGGGGAAGCGATTCCATTCGGGGGTTGGTTGCACTTCAAGACGGCGACTCGCACAGTTGCTTAAGTGCAGCCGAGGCGCAACAACTAAAGGAGGAGTGCACAAGTATTTGTAAATCTTTTGAATTCCAGCAAAAATCACACACAAACACACACACACACACACACACAGATACAAAGGAAGACAGACAACTGACACACAGGGGTGCATTTTGCAACCCTTTCATCTGGGGCAATCACTGCCAGCGACATCTATTGTTGAACAAGCGAACTACAAGCGCATGCATAGAAATTTATGTTGGGATTTTCTAATTTGAATTTGTTCGACTTTGCTGCACCCAAAGCGGAAATTGTTGCACCAACAAAACGAACATTTCATGCAACCGGGGTGGCAACTGATGCTCAGTTCTAGTTGCCGCTGCCGCTGCCGCTGCCGCTGCCGGAAGTGCTCAGATTTTATAGGAAATACGGGCAAGGGTTAGCGGAGGTTAGGGTCTTGAGTAAAAGCGAGGTGAATAAGAGGAGGCATGCCTCAAGGCCTGTGGTGTGTGCCACAATGTGGAATACGTATCGAGTAGATTGTAGTTCCGATTAAATATTATCTAACTAAACTATTCTGATTATATTTAGCCATACAGCTCTATCAAACATAGCATATAATTAGCAAAGAAGTTACGAAAGTTAGTTACGAAATCTGTTGGGGGCAGTTCCTATGCATGGGATGGTGAAATATATGAAACACTCATGGGTAGGAGCACGAGCAACCACGAAGATCGCTGCCCATTTGTTAGGTCGCATTCTAAGTAGATTCAGAGCCGGGCTCTTAACGTTCCCAAGCGCCACTGGGACGAGGCCAAGAGAGGCGAACGAATTGGTAAAAAATCGCGCTACAAAGGAATTCACTTAACAAATTGCGCAAATTTATTCATTACCCGCAAAACAACGGCAACAGAAACAGCTGGCAGCGGGGCATGCGGCAAGGAGGTGTGGCAGGCGGCAACAAAACGTTGCAAAATGAAATAATCCACACTTTTGGAGGCTTTATCATGCCGAGCAGCCGCAAGCCCCATACCAAACTTTTGCCACACTCGGACTTGGGCCGTACCTCGGATTCGCACTCGCACTCGCACTGGGACTCGCACTGGGACTGGGACTCGGACACAATGTCGGAGCAGAAGTCGAAGTTGGAGTTGGAGTCGGAGTCGGAGTCGCCGCCACTTGCCACTTGCCACCGCGTGGCCCGACCCGCTTATCAGAGCGCACATCAAGAAACTTGTGAGCAGAGTCGCCAGAGTCGAGCCCCAGTAACTTCATCACCTTGCCTCATGCCACGGCGGCGATGACTGTGCGCAGAAGCAGCGACCAACGACCATCGTTCAGTGGCAGTTGCAGCCGTTGCTGCAACAGTTGCTGCCGCAGCGGCGTACAAATTAAAACCTCAGCACAAGAGTTTTTCGGATGCAGATTTACGCTGCCCGATAGCCAAGGAGCGCCTCCTTCTCGTTCTCCTCTCCCCCCCCACCCGTCGCCCCTTTTCCCGATCCCGTTTCCGATCCCCTCTTCCAGCTGCCTTCTATTCTGTGCCCAGTAGCAGTTGCGTTGTCGATACACCTCGCCAAATCGACAATAAATTCTCAGTGGCCGTGCATGAAATGTTGCCCCCGTTGCAGCTTGCCCCATTCCCCATTCCCCAATCCCCCTCCGCATCCCCCGCTCTCCTCCTTCGCCTGTGTTGGCGTCGTGTCTTTTGGCCGCGGAGCTGAAGACTCCTCGTACACTATATCGCAGCGTGGTTATCACATTTGTCTCAGTTTCCTTGCCTTCCAGTCGCGAGCGCACACTTTTTGTAGGGTATTACGAATTTAGGATGGCGTTTGTCACCATCGAGCGGTGTGTGTAAGAGAGAACTATATGTAAGTGTCTTAAGCATATCCTTGATTTATGTCAATAAAATATATAAAAATTTGTCATAATACTTATTAAACTGTTTAATAATATCACAATATAAAACTATCTATTGAATGCATTGAATTATATTGACTGACTATAAAACTATATTGAAGTATATATACATATATATATGTCTATAAGTATACACATAAGTATGTTAATAACTATATATAATCATAAATATAATTCTAGCTTAATTCTATAACTATAACTAACTATAATGATAAATAAATTGAAACTCTTTCATTCTGATTGTCTAACTGATTGATTGACTTAATAATTATATTTACAAATCAGAATTACGAAGCCTCTATTTGCAGAGCAGCAGAAATATGGAAAACAAGTAACTTATGTACAAATAAGGAAGAATATATATTATAGTTTGTATTAAGAATATTAAGCTATTAATATGATAAAAATGCGAATTTTTAATATATAAAATATTTATATATTGATATATATTTATATTATAAAATAGTTGTAATAAATTATGTTATGTATACTCTTTAATAAATTTAGTACAATATTAAAGAGTAAATGCAATACATTTTGTTATAGCTATAGCTTTAGTAGGGTATTTGAAGTCTCGTTACTATCAATATATTAATTTTTATAAGAGGCAGAATTATTGCCAGATACAAAAGTATCCTTTAAGAGCAGGATACTTGCTTCACCCGCAGCTTCAACAAAGTTAAGTTTGAGACAAAAGATAGGGTATTTAAAGTACCTCGCTGGCAGCCTTCTTCTGCCTGCTGCATGCTGCATGCTGCATGCTGCATGTGGCCGCTGCTGGCTGTGGCGCATCCAATCGCTTGCCACGGACGGCTGCGGCTGAGCCAGGTCCGTGGTCCGCCCTCTGAGCCACCTCGGGTTGTTGATCGTCGCTTCGATTTGCTACATTTTTATCTCCTACCGTGAATTTCGTTACCGCTCGTAGCTACTGCAGCGGCTAAAGGGCAGAATTTCTGTTTGTTTGCTGTTGTTGTTGTTGTTTGTTGTTGTTGCACGGAATGGATACATATATATATGTATACAAATATCTGGTGTATAAATGTTTGTATTCAATTTAAGGGAGGGGGCGAGGGGTCATTTATTGTCTAGGCAGCGGGACGTTTGCCACAGTTGCGCAATGACATCATAAAAATCATTTAAATTAATTTGCAGTTGTTGTTGCTGCTATTGTTGTTGTTGTTGTTATTGTTGCCGTTGGTCCAGAACGCTTCTCCATATGCTTTTATTCGCTTTTTATTTGCATTTTTATTTTAATGCGGATTTCGCTGGCTTTCTTTCGCCTTCGATTCTTTGCGCCCAGTGACAAACGCGGCTGTTAATTTAACAGGACGACGAATGCAGACGAAGATGGGGATGGGGATGGGGATGGGGATGGGGATGGGGATGGAGATGGGGCATGGGGACGCGGCCATTACAAGGACTAAGTCCGCATCATTAAATTAAAATTGTCGCTCTACAACTGTTTGGGGAGGTTTTCCACTGTTCTTTGTATTTTTTATTTTCATTTTGTTTATTTTGTGTTTGTTTTTTTTTTATTTTTTCTATGCAAAGTTTTAGCTTTTTTTTACGCTTTATTAACAACGCGCTTCGGTTTAATGGCCGCGATTGTACAAATCGCCTTATGACAATTTAGCGAAAGCCCCGGCTACAATTTTTATGGCCGCTTAATGGCCTTTACTGTTACCAATGGCCAACGCCGCCCTGGGGGGGCTCAAGTCTCGCTCTCTCTCTCTCTCTCTATCTCTCTCTCTCACTCTGTTTGGCTCGGACTCTGTCCACATGCAAATCTTGGCTGGGCCATCAGCCAGCTGCAGATCCTGCCTGGGTGTTCCAGGCGATCGCTGCCGGCCGCCCATTCGATGCCCGATTTCCGACTGAGTAATTAAGCCTTGTTCTCCAGCATCTTGTGGTTGTTGTTGCTGTTGTTGTTGTTGTTGTTGCTGTTGTCTAGTGTCACGCCATTAAAATGAAATCACAGTTAAGGCTCAAACGTCTCGTGGCTCGTTTGGTCAGTTAGTTGGCCATATGGCCACTCGAAGCTGTAGCTGAAGCTGGCATTTTGATTTCCACGTAAGACTTGGCTTCCACTTTTTTCCTCTACTTTAGTTTTATTTAGCTTCTTTTTCTCCGTTTTATTTTTATTTATTTATTTTTTTTTTTTTCGTATTTTTTGGCTTATCAGCGATGTTGGGCGAAGTTTGTTTAACGCCCAGGCGAACAAAACTCATTCGTAGAATTTGGCTGAAACGCTTCACTGAAATCGATTTGGTGGCCGTTTTGCCTCTTGGCTGAGTCTTCGGTCTCTGGAGTGCCATTGCCATAACCATCCAAATTGTGCCTAAGTAGTGACTCCCAGACTCTGTGCCTCTCCACGCACACACACGATATCGATTAGGCAGACTCACACACACACACACACACACACACACACACACATATTTATATATATTATATATATATATATTTTTTTGAATTTCGGTTTTTTTGCTGTTACGCTTTAAAATGCTTCCGCTGCCGTTGTTCTCTCTTTGCATTTCTTTTGCAATTTCGCTTCAGTAAAAGTCCATTTGCCGCCCAACTCAATCCCAATCCCAACCCCGAGCTATTTCTGTCCCTGTGCCTCTGTCTGTGCCTCTGCATGTGCCTCTGCATGTGCACCCCTGGTGCGGTTGGTCACGTACAAGATTTTCTCGTTTATTACATTTCCCTTTAGGTTTATTGCTTCTTAGTGTCGAGCCAGAAGCAGCAGCAACAGCAGCAGCAGCAGCGGCAGCCGCTGAAGAAGCTCTACAATGCCCCAGCCTGGGCTTGGGTCTGGGTCTGGGTCTGGGTCTGGGCTCAGCCGTGCCAGCAGCAGCGGAGAAAAAAAATGACTTGAAAGTTGACTTGCCACTGACAGCCATCGACCTGGGTTCGTCATGCCTCCCGGCCCTATTGGAGAACTGCCCTGCCTCATCCCCCAACCCCATTTCCTTTCCCACTCACCCCCAACCCCCTTCCTCTCATTCTGACATGTGCAGTTTTCGTTTTCTGTTTTCTTTTCATTTTTTTTTTCACAAATTTTTAACGCTTTTCAAACGCAAAACACTCCGCAATTCATTTGCCTACGTCTAAAGGACCGCCCGGCATTGGGGGCATTAGTTTGATGTCCAGCCAAGTGGCTGAACAAGTGCCACACCCATCACCCCGCCTCCCCCTTTACGATGATATATGCACTATCTCGGAGCTCAGCAAAGCCTGACTTGACATCTCCGAGAGCGAAGTCATAAAATTGAAATTACCGGAAGTTATTATATCTTCATATATTAACTGGCATTGTCTTGCATTGTCCACAACCATTGTCCTTTGTCCTGTTAGACCGACCCCACCTCCTTGCCCCTGCTCCTTGCCTGTGGTCTAGCCTATGTCCTGCGTCGGCCTCCAGCCGTGCATCCTGTAGCGTTTAAGTTTAATTTTGTGCTTTTTCCGCTTGGTCTCATTCTTATTGTGTGTATGTTTGTGTGTGTGTGTTCGGCCACGTCCTGTGTCCTGTGTCCTGTGTGCTGTATGCTGTGTGCTGTGTGCGTGTCCTGTGGCAGCATTTCCATATTTTCAAATCAAAATTTAACAACCACAACAATGACAGCAACAAATTGTGGAGCTTAATCTCGTTGGCAGTGTTGGCCAGAGCTTAAAGAATGTGTTGTAAAATGCGCATAGCTCGTTTCTCAAGCCATTTTACGAGCGCCAGGACATTCAAGGATGGCCATGCAAAGTGGGCTAAACAGCCCAGAGCCATGCACATGGCCTGCCATCTATATTCATGGTCATTGCCAACAGAATCAAGGTGACGTCTCAAAAAGAAGTAAAAAGCAGCAGCAGCAGCAGCAGCAGTAGAAAAAGTGAGTGCTATAAAACAGCAACACGACAGGCAAAGTAAAAAAAAAAGGATGCAGCCAAGAGCAGAAGCAGCAGCTTGTTGCCGCCTGCCACTCGGCCAGCGACCTTTCCACACATGCAGAATATTAAAATCCATCTTTGGAATGCAAGCGGCGTCCGCTGCTCCGTCGACGTCATCACAGTTGCCGGCCCCATTTGAAATTTCGGTCAGGTTGGCAGCTCCAACTAACAGCAGCAGCAGCAGCAGCAGCAGCAGCAACAGCAGCAGCAAAGAGTTGAATGGAGGACAATGTGTCGTCGTGCTGCTGCTTCCGTATGCAAAGGATGTTGCGCAGCGCCAACAAAGTTTCGCCTCCAGGCAAACTGACGGGCGAAGTGAAAGTGAAATTCGAGCCGAATCTCTGCCCTCCAGCACCTGCTCCGTAAAGAGCAGCGAGTGGGTGCTGTCTGTCTGACCGGAGGACAAACAAATGTTTTGCACTTGAACCCAATGACAATGACGGTTGCTCCAATGCCAAAGCTCAGTCGGAAGATCCATCCGACAGTCCGTCCGTCCGCCTGTCTGTCCGTTGGTCGGTTTGCCTGTCGGTCGCCTCGTGGCAAATTTGTTATGCAAATGGGCAGCGATTTAATTATCGCGCTAGACAACTGAAATATCGCCACATGAAACATAAACTGAAGCGCATTTAATTAGCGTTAATTGCTGCAATCTCTTCTTGTTGGCGTTGGCGTCGACGTCGGCGTCGACTTCGACTTCGACGTTGGCGTCAGCATCGGCGACAACATCGGCCCGAGAAGCTGCGATCGAACTTCGATATCCGCCTGGCTATGTAAACTCACAGTTGGAAGCGATTCGCGCAGCGACAAAATTGTTGCCCGCCGGCCAAAACTTGTTTGCCATAATTTAGTTGGCCTTCTTCTAGGCCTGCCACCAGTTGTCGGCCTCGTCCTTGTCCTCATCCTCATCCTCGTCCTCATCCACAGCCAAAGGGGAATTCTCGATTCTCCTTTGGCGAATTTCGATCAATTTCGTTTGCGTTTGGCCATTTGTTAATCAAATGGCCTACAACGTTGCAGGTTGCAGGTTGCAGGTTCTCGTTGTTGTTGTTGCTGCTGCTGCTGTTGTCGTTGTCGCTGTCGCAGTTGTTGTTGTCGTCATTTCGCTTTTCAAATTGCCAGGCAAGTGCCTGCGGGACTTTTGCAGTTCCAGTTGCAGTTGCAGTTGCACCGCAGCAGTTGTTGCACCTCAGCAGATTGTTGCACGTTTTAGTCGGGTGGTCGATTGCGCCACTGCTTTAGCTGATGAGCCTGCGTGCAACAACAGGAAGTGAAACATTTAACTCTTAAGAGCTATCGAAAAGTCAATTTAAAAAGCTGACAATTATATAAATAAAGCTCGCTGAAGGTGTTACAAAGTTACATAAAAGTTGGAAGTGCTGGTAAACGAATGAAAGATACCCTGTAGTCAACGATAGATTGACAATTATTTTAACATGCATCGTAAGTCCTGTCGGAGAGGATTAGCTTGTTGTGCTTGGTGAGAAGCGCCTAGAGAGGCAATCAAGCAATTGGCAGCCGCTCATAAATCACAGCATCCACAAGCAACAGCAACAGCAACAGCAGCAACAACAGCTGCGACACCGGCAGCAGCAGCAACAAACAACAAAAAACAAGCAACACTTGCGCAAACAATAACAAACAAATTGCAGAACCGTCAACGGAACTGTTAGCTTGGCTAAGCAACTGGCGACTGGCGAGTGGCAACTGGCGACTGAGCCAAAAGACAGCCGCCAGCAGCGAAGGCGAAACGCAAACGAAACGCCTAAAAATCTGCATAAAAATCAAACGAAAAGGAATAATAAATTATTATAATTTTTTTATTCTCCGCCGGCGCACCAAATGCAACAGTCTGCTGTCTCTGTGTGTGTGTCTGTGTGTGTGTGTATGGCATTATGTTACGTTGAACTTGAACTTGAACAATTAACTTAAAGTGAAATTTCGTACGCGAGCAGAAATTGTAAAGGAGGGGAGGCGGGGAACAGAAGAAGGTGTGGGTGAGGAGTGGAAAGGGGGATTATGGGGGGGGAGGCCAGAGATGCCGGCGACTGCGCTTTACAGGCGCGTACGTAATACGCATAATTGAATTAATTTGTATAAATGAATAGTTTAAGTGGCCGGCCGTGTGCGAGCGGGACAGCAATAGGCGACAACTGCTGGTGAAGCCAGCAGCGACGCCGGCAGCGAGTGCTGAATATGTGTGTGGCGCGCATTTAAATTTTCATTTTCCACACGCTTTTTGCGCAGCTTTGGCAGCCACTGAAATTTGAATTTCAATTTCCTTCGTCTCTGTCGCTGCCGACGTGCATCAAAATGAAATTATGCTCTGTCTCGGCCGACGCAGACGAGTACGTCGACTGAGCCGCTGACCCAGACAGCGTGCAGACAAAAATTATTAATTTCAATGAGCGAGATGGCAATAGTTAATGGCGAGCGTACTACATGGCGTATAATTAACGTGCATGTGCCATGCCTTGCCTTGCCTTGCTTTGGCTTGGCTTTTATGCTGATGACGTCACAGACGTCGCGTTGGCTGCGCTCGAATATGCAAAGCGAACACATGAAATACATTTAAAATTCTAATTTCAAGACAAATTAAATACAAAGCAAAGCTGCGAGCGTTGATTGAATGGCGCTTCAACTGGATCCAATGTTGGTCAATTTGAATTTCGCGTGGGTGTTGTTAACCGTTTAGTTGCTGTCCGTTTGCTGTCCGTTTGTTGTCTGTTTTGCTTGGGTCGTTGACCCAGCTTCATTTTTGGACATGACAAATGTTTTACTTTTAGTGGTTTCAACTAACAAACTACTGTGTGGGAGCGGATCGTGTGTCTATAAATACATATCAAAATAACTCATCACGAGCGGACAATCAAATATTATCTAACTTTCTTTCCCCAGACACAGCATTCTATTTTTTTTAAATAAACTTATTTTCCAGCTAAAATTCTAAGTACATGCACACATGAGAAGCGCAGAGAAGGGCGTGTGGCCAGAAATTGATATGGAAGTAGAAATTCAAATATGTTTTAAATGCAATTAAATAACACATGAGAATCGTAGAGAAGAGCTTAAGTTTGCAGTCAAACAGGGTGCCATTTTTCATCATTCAAAGCTAAAACATTATAGTTATGCACACATGAGAATCGCCGAGAAGAGCTCAAGTTGGCTCTTGAGCAGGTTTGCAATTATTTGAGTGCATTTTAGTGCTTGTAGCTGATTACATTCATTACATTCACCTACTTATCCGGCTGTTAGTCATCCTGTCGCTAGCTAAAGTAGATTTATTAGCGCCAGCGCCAGCGCCGTTCCGTTTCATTTCCTTTCAATTTGTGGAGCCGGTGGCGGGGCATGCGGCACTTTTTTGACTTGTGCCACTCGCCCAAAATGCTAAAAGGGAATTTATTACTAAAAATATTTTGACAGCGCTAAGCTTAAAAAGCAGCTTGGCCCAAACGTGAGGGCCACTAATCAAGTGTGCGCCAGCTCCGGCTCCGGCTCCAGCTCCAGCAGCCGTTCATCAAATCCGGCGGACACACGTCGCCGCAGGACTTTTGTCAGTGCGCTAAGCTAATCAAATAAAAAATAGCTATAGCCGCCTCCGCTGCCCGCTGGCAGTTGTCGAAGCCAATCTCCCGCCTGGCAGACACAATGCGGCAATTTAATGCTGCATCATGTGCCCGTTGGGCAACTGCGGAGCGTCTACTGGCAGCAACACCAACACCTAACTCGGGCATTAGCGAGTAACGTTCGCTGCAAATCAAAACACACGTGGCCGCAATTGTGGCACGTTGCACGTGCAACAGTGGCCCGAATGTGCCAGTCAAAAGCGCACTTGAGAAGCGCGAGTCAACTTTAAAAAGCAAGTCGACCCAATAAGCACATGGAGTGCTCTCCTATGCCGCACACAAAGTTCACTATAAATTCTATGTATATATGTATGTGTGTGTGTGTGTGTATATATTTTATTGATGTGCGTGCGGGGGTTCCTTGTGCCTTCTGCCTTGTGCCTTGTGCCTCAATAAGGGGTGTCGCGTAAATTGAATGAATGAATTGCCCGAATCGAGACCCAAGCAAGCAGCGAGGCCAAGTTTGAGGCAGCGTCGTCGTCGTTGTTGTTGGTGGTGGTGGTGGCACGACTGCGGTCGTTTATTTACACAAAAGCTTAAGCTAAACCTTAAAAAAATAACTGTAACTGTTATTCTTAAAAAAGACGAGCGTCCAAAGCGGGCGAACGATTCGTTTTACTGGAGGCTCTGGGGTTGCTTGAGGGTGAAACCAACTACAACTGGAACTGGAACTTAAGTCAAGTTGTGGCAGTAAATTGCGTCACGTTTCGGTACGCTCTTTTTCTCTATGTGTATGTGTGTGTGTGTGTGTGTGTGTGTGTGTGTGGATGGATGCTGCTTGCGTCGCTTTCTCTTGCCGCCGAGACTCTTCTTAACGTACGTGTGCGTTTTGCACGCATTGATTTATCATGATCAACTGGCAACCCCTTGGCCCATCCCCTCCCTCGCCGCACTGCCCTCCTCATCCATCTGCATCCCCACAGTTGGCGCGGTTTTTGCAACAGTTGCACATCAAACTTAAAGTTTAAACTGCCTTTCGTTCGCATTCCCTGGCGACTTGGCTTATAGGAAATCAATACAACTGCACTGCGTGTGTCACTCCCCTCCCCTCCCCTTCTCTTCTCTTCACTCTCCTCTTCTCTCTTCTTCTCTCCTGCCGCTCATCAGCTATCGCAATAGCCCGCGGTCAAAATTGACTTACTCGCTGGCTGAAGCTCCGTCTGGATATCTCTGACTCTGGCTGCCTCGTTACTTCGATTGCCATTGCAGCCAATTCGCTGGCCCAGTCCCTGTCCGCCCAATAAGGCCGCCGGGCAGACACACACACACCAACACACACACACATGACAGCCGTCTCCCATCTCATCGCTCCTTGTATGCTTCACTTGCGCCATTCTCTGCGCCTACGCTCTTGGGTTTGAGTTTTGGGCTTGGGCTTGGGCCTGGGTCTGGGTCTGGGTCTGAGTTTGGGTTTCGGTTCGGTTTTGGGCCGTGTCCTGGGCGGCAGCTACGTGATCTTATTTTGCGCCATGGTTCCCTCTGCCACGTTTCATGCCCAATTTTTCTACTTTTTTGTCTCGATATCAATTCGTGCGTTTGTTCGCTCGCTATTTTTTTCTTTTCCTGCGTTTATCCTTACGCCTGTCGTGAATTAAAAGGATTTAAAGTCGTTGCGCTCTGGCTAAAAAGATAGCCGAATGTTTTTCCAACTTGCGGTTGAACTGCACCCTCGTCATAGTGTGTCTGCGTGTGCGTGTGTGTGTTGTTTTTGTGGGTTATTACTTTTCAATATTGTCCTTGCGGATTAGTGCGACATGTGCCCGAAGGCCAACGGGGTTCGCCTTTAGGCGTACGACAAGCCAATCCTTGCTTGTCTACTTACAGTCCGCTCCATTTGCGACCCATTCGGTGGGAAAGCTAACCTATGCCACTCCGTTCCTTTAGACTTTCGAGGAATTTAGTTAACCCCCAAGAAAATCGAGGAATTTAAGTTTACCTCTATGAATATTGACTCTAGTTATTAAATCAATTTCAAGCAGATGCCTCGATTTATATAAATTGAATTGAATGCAATTGTTTGAACCCTTTCTGGTAAATCCTACAATTCGGAGGGCTCTCCACTTACCTCGATTCAACATCAAATCCACTTTTCTGTACGCATTTACTTACAGTGCTAACGATGGCCTTTGAAGAGCGCCTCTCTGCGCGATTCTCACCCACTTTGGCAGACTGTAGTTTGAGTGTAGCCCTTTTTCACTCATTTGCAAGTGTGAATATGAATAAATTCGTAAATAAATTGCAGCTTTAAGCCGTTCGCAGCCAGGCCAATCAGGCCCAGACGCAGCTTCCAGATACAAGCAAAGATATAACAAACAGGAAAGGGCAGCAGGAAGAGGAGGAGTGGAAAGGAAGCTGGCTGCAAGCAACAGCCACAACAAGGCGGCAAATATTATCCTTTCAAGTTGATTTGATCACGTACGCAAAAGGGAATTCCGGGAAGCATAGCCGTACAAAATATGAGCTCGCTGGTGTAGGCCGGAGTCGAGTCCTGCGTGGCGCGAAGGCTTTCAGGCAAATCAAAAGCAGCAACAAAAGCCAGCTGCGCGAGTAGTGTGTGGAAGAGTGTGTGTACAAGTGTGTACAAGTATGTGTGTGTGTGTGGGTGTGTGTGTGTGGCACTGTCAGCCTAAGGGACACACTGCCACTTAAACATTAATAGAGCAGCGGGCGAGAGGCAAACGATATGCGTAATAAATGTCGGGCACATAAGGAGCAGAGGGAAGAAAAGGAGAAGAAGTAGGTGGAGCTCCGCTCTCGGCGGATGTGTCGAAAAAACTGCTTTTGGCAAATCCTAAAATATTAAAGCCAGTCGAGCACAATAAGCGAAATTAAAACAATTGTGTGGCAGAACTGAAACAGTGGAGCAGTCAAGGACTCGCGTACTATCCAATTGGGTTAAGAAATATGGCACTTGAATGCCAGCCCTCAACCAAATGAGCCTTGGCCTTAAGTGTTGCCATTGCCTGATCCTGCGCCTAAGTCCTGACAATTTATGCCTCGTCGAAGATGCCACTAAGCCCAAAACAAACGCGGCCAATTCATTTCGCGTGCCAGTTCGACTTCATTTAACCCAAACGAAAACCTCCGCAACATCCGCAACCTCCCGGCGCAGGACATTCGAAAGTCCTAACCCTTTTTCCAGCGCAATGTCTTCATTAGCGAGTCCTTTGGTCACGCAACTGTAGCCTCTGAAATTAACGCGCCCAAGCAGTCATAAAATTTGCGTTTATTGATGCTCTACCAAATGCTACCAACTGCTGTAAACTGCCTTCCAAGTGAAAATCCCTTTGTCTTAGCAGCTGGCTAAGGCTTAACCCCTTTTATATCCTTCCATTTAAGGCAACTGGAGAGTACATTCGAATTGTGTCTAATTAACTTCAGTGTTAGATATCTACGCGTTAGATTTTGTTCCACGTTTTCTGCTCGAACCGAAAATAAAGAATGTCTTGATTAGAAAAGTTCTTTCCACTCTATTGGATGCCAAACAGAGTATCTGTTAGTCTAGTCGTTAACTTCCAAGCTGTGACTTTCTTGTTTGTCTTTACAGCCAAAGCCCATTCCATGCCATCAGCTCAGATCTCGGCAAATATCCGAATGGAGAAAATTCTACAGCTTTTAATTGCGAATGCGCACGTGTTCAAAACCCCGTTCCGAGTGGTTCGGGTCCGTTCTCTAACTGCATAGGCAACTCTCTAATGGTATGCGCGGCACCAAATGACAATTTGAAATTTCCAATTGTCAGTGGACAGTCGCCGATTAAAGTCTGTTGACAGTAGCTGTCAAAAAAAAAAAAAAATGCTTCGCCAAGCAGTCGCCGTTCTCATCAAGAATCGATTGTTGGTATCGAAACTCGTAGTCGTAATGGAACTCACATCTATCGTATAATTAGGCGCTTTGTATCATTGAAAATTGGCTTTGACAAGTAAATGACAAACGCTTTTGATTGCTCGATTAAATCGTGCGACGCAATTGTTAATTGTCTAACCAGGGGCGGTGGGGGCAGGGAGATTGGATGGCTGGAGGAATGGAGCTCGTTGCGGGGTCTTGGGGTTACGGTTGCGATTTCGGTTTCGTTCTCGGTTTCATCAATGCGGCACGTCTATCGCTCCATGATATGTGGCCATAATGCGTGTTGCGGCTGAAATAAGTACATTCTAAAGTTTAGAGTCCCTCCCCACCCCTTACTGTGTGTGTGTGTGAGTGTGTGTGTGGCATGTGCTCCGTCCAGGTGGCACCTTGGCTTTATTGATTTCTGCGGCTGGCTTTTATGAGTTTCAGCTGAGTTGCGTTTGGTTCTGGTTTCTTTTGGCGTGCCAACCCCAAGGCACATGCAATTAAGCGCACATGTGTGTAGTGTCCCCCCCCCCCTCTCACTCTCTCACACTCTTTCTCTCTCTCTCTCTGTGTGGGGCACCTGTGCGACAGGCTTTGGTGAAATTTTACAACTTTTGGCGAGCTCGCGCAGCAACTTTGACGCCTCATTGACTCGAGTGGATGCGCGTTGCCTTCACTCTTACCCCCTCCCCATCCCCTCCCTTCAGGAGACGCTCCTGCTGCTGCTCTGGCGTGTCACATGCATTTGGATCGCCTTGCGAACGGTACTTTATGTGGCGCCTCGTGTATGAAAATGGCGTCCTATATGCGCACATTCTACACGCTTTTCACTGGCTTCGCTTTTGTTTTGGCTTTTCATTTTTTCTCTCTTCATTTTTTGTTTGTACGCTTTTGCTTGATTTTGTTGATTTTGTTGCTGTTGTTGTCGTTGTTGTTGTGTGGTGCGGCTTTGGCCCGTGTGTTTTTATTTTGGCAATTAAATGCATGCGGCGAATGTCGACGATGGCGTTGATGGCCGCCCTGGACTCGTGACTGAGCTGCTGCCACGTTGCATGCCGCATACTAAGTGTCATTATGAGCGGCGCTTTTTCAACTGTGCTGCTTTTGCTGCCTAAAACCCTAGACGAGCTCTGTCATTATGTAGAACATCATCCCCACCCCCTTCCCTCCCAGTCCCTCACCCATAAAACACACACACACACCCACACAATGTTGCAATTACGAGGCTTCGGTCAAAGAAATTTGCCTACAGCATAATCCAATTTAAAGTGTTTAAATCAAATTTCAAACATCAGAACGAAGTGCCATTGTATAGTCTCAATCCCTCTCTCTCTCTCTCTCTCTCTCTCTCTCTCTCTTTCGATTTGAATGCGGGTGGATATTTTTGAATTATGTTCTAATAAATGTGGCTCGGTGGTTGCTTTGCCACCATTCCTTCAGCTGCCGGCCTTGGCTTGTTGTACCTACGCGCTGCTAAACCATGAAATGCAATCAAATTTGCGGTCGTCAAATGGCAAATATTGCGTGTGCCCACCTCCCCTCACACTCTATCCCCTCCCCTCACGCTCTCTCTCTTTCCCCGTCTATCTCTCTCAGTTTAAAAGATGGGCTGTCAGTGAACGTCAGTTCGCCAGCTCGAACTGACAGCCTCCCACCGCCGACTGTACAACTCAATTTTGAGTTTTCGGTTTTGGATTTTTGAAAATTGCACGGACATGGAACAGCAGCACAGAGCCGCAAACCCGGAGAGCCGGAGAGCCGGAGAACCGGAGTGCCACAAAGCGTCGCGAGTTAATGAAAAGGATACACATGTCAACTTCAATTTCGGTTTTGGATTTTCTTTTTTGGTTTGGTTTTGTTCTTGGTAGGTGTTTGCCACAAGGGTTGCTCAAATTAGTTGCTTCCTGCCCCACGGCCAGGTTTTCAGCCTTGAGGGTTGACTTGGAGGTGTTGCTCAGCGCAATCTGTTACATTTTTGCTTTCAGCTTTTTGGTTTTCAATGAATGCCCAATTGTCGACATTGTTGGCTTTCAAATATTTGCACTTGTGCCTAATTCACCCACAATTCTGCCCACAATTTGTCCGCAATTGTTGTTTGGGCCCACAAGTTCGCATATTTGTTTGTTTGGCCTGCAGTTTAATGCACAATCAATGTTTAAGCAGAGAAGCTTTCGTTTAATTAGCCAACTGGGCTTTGTTTACCAAGTGGATCGCATTATTCTGTATTAGATTTGGCTCGGCATGGGCTCCCATTCCCATTCCCATTCCCATTTCCATTCCCATGCCCATTCCCACTTCCACTCCCAATTCCACTTTCAATCCCACTGTCAGGGTCATTCGGCAATTGAATTGCGCTTCTCAATGCACTCAGAAAAAAAAAACTGTGTGTAGGGGCAATCAATTAATTATGGCATCGACATCAAAGCTATACACTATCCTTCTAGGCAATAAGCTGGGCTATATTCACTATTTGAAACGATTCGAAAAGAAAAACAAATAATATATAAATAATAATGTATATAAATGTGTAGAAATAGAGTTCAATTTCGAATTATATAAATAGAATTGATGTCAATGGCAGCTTCGTATTATTTGTGAGAAGCGCATAGAAGCGCCTCACTATGCACTCTGCACATTTTCCATTCAATGTGGAACTTGTTTTCACAGCACAAATAGACAATAAAAAACAACAATAACACAAAAGATGATTTATCGTGTGATTAAACAGGAAGATATTTGTGATATTTTTTTTATTATTATTATTTTTATGCTTTTTTTTTTTTTTGTTGCGGCGTGACTGCAAACATGTTTTCAGAGACTGTTGTTGTGATTATTATTATTGTTGTTGTTGTTGTTGTTGTTGTTATTGTTGTTGTTGTTAATGGTTTGTTAGCTTTAGTTTAGAATGCAATCCGCTATATATTCTAAATTATAGAATTGCATTTATAAGTAATATTAATTAGCTATAAATAACATGAGAAACAACTGCGGCGACTTGTAACTGGTTTTCCGCCGTAGACTAAAACCCGCCCCCGGGGCGCGAACAACAAGTCGCACAGTGGCTGCGAAATGTAAGCGCCCGGGCGAGTACAAGGCCCACGTTAGATATAAATAACATATAGCGCACTATAAATCAATGGGGCCACACATAGCAAAGGGGAATGGCAATGGGAGAGGGTGAGAGGGGAGGTCAATGATAAGGTTTATCGCACGGGCGCGTACGGTAATTAAGAGCCCAAAACTAACATTAATCTGGACAAGAATATGCACGAGTACTCGCATATTGGTGGGTGCGGTGGTTATGCCCGATATTGGCCGTATCTTATGCTCATTAGCCACAGGCTGCGCCTTGACCGCCAACACCAAAGTTCAAAATAATTAATGACCTCTGGCCAAACTTAATGAAAGACGTAATTTTTGTTAGCCACACTTGTTACTGGCCTTATGAGTGGGGAGTTCCTTTCGGGCCTTGATTTATTTATGGCCAGCCAACAGCTGCCTAATCAGCCGCAACTTGACCTCGCATTGGCCCAGTGATTGAGTGGCTCTTGGCCAATGTCTTGTCTAATTTGCCCAGTCGGATGTCCAGCCAGAGATTTAGCTTGAGAAAGGAGCGAAGATAATTTGCTTAAAGAAATATTATTTAATAATTTATTACACAGAGAAATGCTTTATTCTAATTGAATATTTTATACATTAGTGCACTTTTTTATTGTTTAAGAAATGCCTATTTAAATATGAAATTTAGATTAGATTTTAACTGCTAACTAACTTTAATTTAATTTATTTATTTATATTGATTGACTGACTGATCGTTGATTGCAATTTTATGCACTTGGTACACTTTTTTATTCTGATTGAGAATTCAGTTTAAGAAATGCTTATTTAAATATGAAGTACTAACTGTGTATTTAGATTTTAATTTACTTTAATTTAATTGACTTATTTATAGTGATTGATTGACTGATTGTTGATTGAAATATTATAATCGAAAAGGGGATTTTGTTACAAAACTTATTTGTTAACTTTTTTCACATGAAAATTGCCTGAAAGAAACTTTCGTTTTGTTGTCCCTCCCACTCCCTACTTTTTGGCCACTTTGTGGTCCAGTACATGTGCTCTGCCTCTTCTTCGACCACTTTGTGATCCTGTTTATGGCCTCGTTTCGTAATACAAACTTAAAGCGGACTTCGCTGGTTAATGGAATGCAACTCTGTAGGTACATCAGACTCTATAAATCGCGTAATCGATGCAGCTGAGCGCCGGCAACAACAACAGCAACAGCAACAACAACAGCAGCAACAGCAGCAACAACAATGTCACGTTCAATGTCAAGAGCTTTGCAAAATTTGCAAAGGAAGCGTGTTAAGCGTTTAAAATATTTTCTCATTAGACAGACGCCGACGTTTGGTTGACTGTTCGCTGACTGTTTGGCTGCTTTTTGTACAAGTTTATATGAAATGTCAAACGACAACAACAACAACAACAACAACAGCAACTTGACCTTCATTTCTCACAAGCGCAACTGCAACTGCAGCTTAAAACCAACAACAACAACAACAACAACAACAGCAACAACAACCCACGGCTGCTGTGTTTATCTCTATGACTGCCTCGACTAGCTGCGACTGGGCCTGGCTTGGACTTGGTCTCCATCTACGTCTCCATCACCGTCTCCATCTCCATCTCCATCTCGGTCTCGGTCTCCATCTCGGTCTCTGGCGCAGTTACAAGCTCCAGCGTCTGGCGGGGATCGGGAATGCTGCCTGACAGCAACATTGAATTGCTGCTGCTGCTGCTGCTGCTCGTGTTGCTGCTGCTGCTGTTGTTGTTGTTGCTGTTGCCGTTGCTTACGTAAGTGGCTGGCAGCAGGGCGCTCCGCCTGTTGAGCAACATTGATACAAACATTGATACAAACTATCGACAGCTATCGCCATGAATTTTGACACTCGCCGCTTGCCAAATGCAAAAGTGTCGTCAGCGGCGACACAAATGGACAAATTGCTGCCCCAACGAATGCCAATTGAAATGTATCCCCCTCTCTCTCTGTCTCTCTCTCTCACACACACACTCTCCCCCATTCTCTCTTTTTAGTTGTCTCTCTCATTGCCATTTTCTTTTATTTGCAAATCCTTTCAATGTTTGCGCCGTCACGCAGCAAATATTTCACACAAAGCTCACACTCACACAGACACACACACACACACACACAAAAAGCGCTGCCACGCCCACTTTGTGCCGGACACTCGGCGAGGGCGAATGACGCATTACTCGAACTAAGACTAAGTCAATATTTAGCGGCAAATTAAAAAACAATCACAGAATATTGAGCCAATAGACAAACCACTGTTGCCACCCTAACGGAGGTTCGTGCCACATGTGGCAACCCTGTTGTGTTGTGTTGTGTTGTGTTGTGTGTGTCGCGTGCGCTGTGCAAACAAGCGGCTGTCAACTTTTGACATTCGCTCAAATTAGAAAAGAGCGCAAAAATTATTTCCCAGACAAACTTCAAAAGCTGCGCAAAACTCAAACTAAAACTAAGACTCGAACAGATATTCGCGTCTTGTTACCCCACCCCCTGCCCCAGCCTTACCTACTGCCAATCAGGCAAAGTTAAAGGCTGCCATTGGGGGTGTCTGCCGGTGCCCGCGAGCAACAATTCCGTGGAGTCTTCCCCACACTCATCAGCAGCTAACGCAATCATCGAGCTGGCAGCCACCACCAACGAGGCCTCATCAACTCGACGCCATGGCTGCCCCCATCCTCCTCTTCCCTTCACTTCCCTTCTCTTCCCTTCTGTTTGCTGCCGCCTCCAACAGAGCCAAAAGTGTCAATCCAATTACCTGTTCGAGCGCTGGAATCTTTTGCGACATGTTTCATAATGTCGATGGCAGCGGCGAGTTTCGTTGGCCCAAAACTCCTCCCAATCCTCCTCCTCCTCCTCCTCCTCCTCCTCCTCCTCCTCCTCCTCCTCCTCCTCCCTTCTCCATTGTTAACAATGCATGCTTCGTTGACTACACACACACACACACATATACAGAGTCTGCACTGCTGCCAATGGCGTTTATCAATTTGCCAGTGCTCCAATGTGCTCCAGCTGAGTAGAAACTTCCGCTGAGCCCACCCACAGGGCCAAGTCGAAAGTCGAGTCGCCATTGGCACTCATTAACACGTGTTTACTTAGCCAGGTCCTTAAACATTCGATCGACGCCAATAACAAAATGCAAGCTCATGCTCAAGAATCGAATATCGTAACGCCGATTGTCGTGGGGTTGAGCCGAAACCCCAATTGAGAATCCTCCAAAATGCCATCTCCCGGTCCATTCACCAACCTTTAGTGTTATTATTTTCATTGTTAATATTTGTTACACGCCTGTCTGTCCGTCCAGTCTGCCTCTCTGCCTCTCTGCCTCCGCCTCTGCCTCCGCCTCTGCTCTCGTATTTGGAGTGGATTTGATTGCAGGCAGTCCAGGAGGCAGCCAGTTGTTGCCCTGGTTGATGACTCAATGCTGAACCTCCGGCTCCCGGCGGCAGAGCCATAAAGTGCTTATTTAGTGACTCGCCAGAGACGAAAGACACTTCTCTACAAGATCGCTCTCGTTGTTTTTATTATTATTATTGTTGTTGTTGCTGTTGTTGTTGTTGTTGTTGTAGCTGGCTGCCGTTTGCTCGCTCCTCGCTTGTTTCCACTGTTTGCTCAGCCACTAAAGAAACGAACACAAACCAAGTGACGCCGTCTCCAACTCCAACTCCGTCTTCAACTCCAACTCCAACTCCGACTCCAACTCCGACTCCAGCTGCGACTCCATTGCTTGGCTCCTCATTCTTCGAGTCTTGGGCTCAAGTGCAGCATGATGACCAAGTTAATTTTCGAGTTTTTGGGGTTATCAATGGCCCTGGTTCTGGCACTGCAGACAACAACAACAACAATGTCGCCCCTAATTGATATGGCTAAATGGCCATCTATGTAGCCAGTGGCCAGACAAAAGACTCAAGACTCAGACTCGGACTCGAGACTCAGACTCGGGTCTCAAGACTCAGACTTGGGTCTCAAGACTCGAGTCTGGAGCGTGGAGACGGAAACTGGTTGAGGAACTGTAGCTGAAGGTAGCTCGAAGACATGTTCGATGTCGATGTCGATGTCGATGTCGCCAGCGCGTACGTGGCAATGCGTAGAATTCCATATAAAATAATTAATGAATGTCACAGCAAATGTTTCGCTGCCAGCTCCAGAAGCTGTGCAGGATGAGCAACCGGGTCCAGCGATCCACTCGTCCTCCTTCGTATCGTTCGTCAGCATTGCGCGAATATTTGGCGTCAATATTAAGTGAAACTGATGGATGTCCGGTTGGATGGATGGGATGGATGTTGGCTTGGCTTGGGTTGGGTTGGGTTGGGATGAGATGCTTGGATGCTTGAATGCTTGGATGCTTGGAAGCTTGAATGCTTGGATGTTGGCCAGCAGCAAGCAAAAAATAATTTTGCAGCACACTGTGGCATGCAGCAAATGACAGAGAATGAAATCGTGAAAATATTTGCGTGTGTGTCGTATGGTAACTGTCACACTTAACGGACAGCGGACACATAGATACACTCACGCACTCACGCACACACGCACACACGGGCAAAGGGTAGAGGTAAGAACGGCAACGAAGTTGCCTTAAATGGATGCAAAAGGATGCACAAGGCAGAAGGCAGAAGGCACAAAAATGCTTTACACTGTTGTCTGCGTAGCAAATTTGTAAAATTAAACAGTCAACAGCAAGCAGGGGCAAAGACAACACTCTCAATGGTCGGGGGTGGCGCAGCCGAGTGGCAACATTGGATTGATAGAGAGCAGCGAGCTGTGTGGCAGTTGCCAGCAGAGAGAACGAGGCAGCAGCCATACTTCAATTAAACCAACTTCATTAAATTTCAGCTAACAAAGGCGTCAACGTGGGCGTTGAAGGCAGGAGGCAAGAGGCAAGAGGCATGCGGCATGTGGCATGTGGCATGCGGCATGTAGCACGAGGTAGTTTGACTGTGCGCTCGTCATCTTCATGGCTGTAACACGTATATATAGCATGTATATAGACCAGTCTAGATTGGCCGGAGTGGCTGGAAATTGTCAGTAAATTGGCTCAACAACAACCAAGATGCCATCAACAACGAGAACAACGACAACAACATCAAAAGCCAACAACAGCAAAATTGCTGGCAACATTTTACTTCGATTTCCCGAGCTTTTCTGCTCTGTCAGCAGAAATTTGCTTATGTGAATGCCATGGGACAAGGTAAAGGTAAAGGCAATGAGAACAATGGCCAAATGTATGGGTAGATAGAATGGTCATTCCCAGAAACAAAAACAAGGTACGGCCCCTAAAAGCAGGCCGCAAAGGACGTCAATGATGTTCCACTAGGCTCGAATGCGAGAATTCTTTAGCTAAATAAATTGAAAACTAAGTTAAGCTTAGACATACTCTATTATGTATGATAAGTCACTTCTCTGGATAAGTTCTGCTTCTCTGATGTTATTGACAGAATGTTTGGCAGTTGCTCATCCAAGCTAAATTTAGACGCCATCCAATAGATCTCCGATAACCACTTAAGACTATTTCAATTGTCGCAGTTTCGTGGAATTGTCAGCCCTCGCATTACACGATGTGGCGCTATTTAGTGTCCACTTATCGGGTGCCCCATTTAACAGCAAACAGATTTCCGGCATCAGGAGTCGGCTTGACCGGGGAACAAATCACACGATGGTCGCATAAAACTAGCACCCACTGTGGCAGCAATTGGCCATCAATTTCCAATGCGCGCCCTGAACTTTGATTTTATTTGGCTGCGGAGGGGCCTGTACAGTGGTCACCCCCCGAGTGAGAGAAGTTGGCAAATTATGCTGTTATCTTCATTAGGCTGACATAAGTGCAGCCCAAATGCGCCACCCAAAGGAATTGTCCGCCTAGTGGAGCAGGATCTAACGTCTGGGCTGCGTGGGCGGGGCGCAGGTCAAGCAAAAAAGTGAAAATTGTTTATGGAGCGTGGGTCGAACAAAAGCCGTAGTTTTCGCCACTGGCCCGGGGTCAGTTTTTTTTTTGTCCTGACGCCTAAAATATCAAGAGCAATGTCTCTGATATGGGGGGCGTTTACCCCAAGGGCTGAGTGTAGGGGGCGGGGGGATATACGCATACACACATACATATGTGCAGCGTCAGCTATTTGTCTGTTGACTCAAAGGACTCGCTTTTGTGCGTGTGCGTGTGTGTGTGTGTGTGTGAGTGTGTTTATTTTGTTGGCTTGTCTAACAGTTCTCAGTTGTGTTCAAGGTTTTATTGGTTATTGTTGTTGCTGTTGCTGTTGCTGTTGTTGTTGGCTGCGTGTAATGCGTATTTGACAAATAAACAGTTGATTTGCCCGCTCGGCGATAGCAATCAAAGTTGGAAGACGCCAAGTAGTTAAGTTGTTTGGCCCTGGTAAACAAGTAATCGACAGCAAGGAGGAGACCTCCGCCCACACCCCCACCCTATCCACTAAGGCATTCCAGATCCCCGACATTAGCAGCAGCCATGATAGCTGCTTAGCTCTTAAGCAGGTCAAAGCCAGGCGGACCACACACGAACTTCAATGAATGAAGAGTGAGGGAATGGGGAGGAGTTGTGCATGTGTGTGTGTGTATGTGTGTGTGTGTGTGGGGCGTGGCAGGTGGCATGCGAAGCATTTTAAATTTACAAATTCCAAGCGTGCACATAAAATCAACAGACAAGCCGGACACATGAGTAAACTGGCCGTAAAGCGGAGTGGCCCAAATACCGGCGTAGCTAACCCTAAGATATCGGCGAGTACCTAAGCGCGTGACAATGTCGGGAGATGATGTCCAAGAATCTCTCGCAGCACAGCTCAATATCGATTTCCTTGACTCCACTACAGTTTCAGCTGGACGCATTAACATGCAGGACGCATAGCAGCCCATCCCATCCCATCCCTCCAGCCAACAACCAGGAGCAAACTCTATTGATTGACACAACTTCCACTGCGTTCGCTTTTTCTCTGGTTTTACTTGCAGTTTTTTGTTCGGTTTTCTTTAGCTGTATTTTTTTTTTTGTTTTTTCTTTTTTTTGGGGCGCACATTTTTCGGAGAACGCCGGAAGCGCTTGTTTAAAAGAAATGTTTTTCGGAGGTCTTGCGAGTAGCTTTGATTGCGGGACTGCAAACAATGGGCCAGCAGCTTGGCTGTTGCAGATTTAATGAGCATAACGGTGAACTTTTTGATGAAACAATACGAATAAACCAATACACGAATATACGAAAATACGAAAATACGAATCAAAGACTGTCAACGGGACGGCGCACTTAACAAGCGCTCGTAGATCTTATCGCCTTTTGTCATATTCAGAGGGACAGCCAGGTTCCATCTCGAAGACTGGCTGCTGCTCATCCGGCTCGTCAAACTGCGAATCGATCGAAGGAGGTTGTGGAAAAAGGTGCAGACGGGTTGTCGAGGCTTCCTGCTGCCACATAAATCGTCAGCTGTCAAATGGCCAGGAATTTCTGGTCAGGCCTGAATCGGTCTTGGTCTGGTCATGGCGTGTTGGCCAAGATCGGAAGTGCGTAGCAGCATTGCAAGCTGCAGTTGCTGCTGCTCTTGCTTTTGCGCTTGCTGTTGCAGTTGCAAGCAAGGCTGCAGCCAGGTCTCGACCTTATCGCTGCCATATAATGCTTAAACTTAGACTGGACCTGGACCTGGACCTGGACCTGGGACCTCAACCTGAGATCCGAACTTGGAACCTGGAACCTTGCCGGACAGCGGCCAAGGGGTGTCAAGACATGCGCCGGCGTTGGAGCGCGTGATTTAGTCGAATTCACGAACTTAATGAAGCCCTTTAAATCACGCAAGCTTTTGCGCCACTTAGAATGCAGTCGGAGCCGCTGCCCCGCTGCCAAGATTGAGCCGCAACAACTAGTCAGTGGACGGGGCATGCAACAGCAGCAACAGCAGCAACAGCAGCGACGGCAGCGACGGCAACTCTTAAAGATCTCATTAACACCACGCGGGCATAATTAAAGCCGACGACTTACAAAGTCAAATCGCGATTGCAGCCGGCCCCAAAAAGCGTGCACAGCAACCAGCAACCAGCAACCAGCAACCCGCAACCAGCTCGAACCGAGACCCAAACACCAGATGCAATCGAAGCAACGACCAAGGCCCAAAACCGAAAGCCCAAACCGAAGCTCAAGCCTAAGCCCAAGCCCAGAGCGAAGTCTTCCCTGGCGCTAAGTGTTGCCGACCTTATAATGAGCTGGCTTTGGTGCAACGTGCCTCTCTATTCACTTACCAATTGCTGTTTATAATCTTTATAGTCGATGCTGAATACACAAATTGTTGTTATTCTTCTCGTTGGGCTGCCACTTAAGATATCTACCTTACATACCAATATATTGATGTATATGTACAGATATATTACAAAATTTAATTATGCTCACTTGATATCATGAGAATCGCATAGTAAGGCACGCAAATTTTATATCATATTGTAGGTATATTATTTACTATTAATTAGATAATTGCACATACTTGACTTTTGAGAATCGCCTAGTAAGGCATGCAAATTTATATTATATTGTAATTACAATGTTAAATATATATATTTTGTTTAATTAAGCAGATATAACTTTCGAGTTACACTTACTTGACTTTATGAGAATCGCATAGTAAGGCACGCATGTTGAAAACTATGACAACAAATTACATTCAGAACTTCTAAAAAAAATGTAGTTTGTAGTCAGTGAGTTAGTCAATTAATCGGTCAAGAAAACAGTCCTTAAAGAGAGAGAGAGAGAGAGAGAGAAAGATAGATTTGTGGTAGTTGCATACTTAGCCATCACATTCTTCTGTATTAACCCAAAACTTCCAAAAAATGGGCAGAAACTTTTATGGTTCGGTATTGCGGCATATGTTATTGACAATTTACTGAAAGTTGACGCATGCATTGATTGATTGATTGATTAATGTTTGGTTGGTCGTTAGAAAACTTGTCTGCTTGAAAAGCATTAAAAACAAAAACAATTCTTCTTCTGAAATGTGTGAAAGATACTTATATATATTTCAGATAGCTCTGCTGCCCATCTTTCTGGCTGAGTCCTGCGAATGCGATTAGGATAAAGCTGAACAATTATTTTCAATTGAGCATTTGGCCCAGTCAGCTGATAGCCCGTGCTGACAGCCAATCTTCAAAGGAAGCATTTGAAAAATCGCGCCGATAACACCGGCCCATACATAACCAAGACAAATCGCGTCAACTCCCACGAATCAGACTCTCTGTCTCTCACCATCTCTCTCTCTCTCCTTTTACGGCTGATAGACAAGCCCAAGAGGCAACTAGAAACTAGCATCAGTGGCCATTAATTACGATTACCACGTGGCAAGACACACGACCTGGCGGAAGTGCCGCTCATTGCAACAGAAGCACAAGCAGGCGGCAGATGAGAAGGAGGAGGAGGAGGAGGAGGTGGAGGAGCTACAACCAAGTGACCACCGACACCGACACCGACACCAACTAATAAACGGGCATTTGTATCGCAATCAATTGTTTCGGAATTGTTGTACACCATTATGATCATTGTGCTCGACCGTGGATGCCGTGGGTTGCCCTGCTAAATGGTTATGGCCTGTCATAAGTTGCCAGCGGGGTGGCAGTGGGTCGGAGGGTCTGGATGGCCGGGATGGCCGGGATGGGCGTGCTTGGCTAACACCCTGCGTAGTGCTCGTATTCCCAAATGAATATGCAAAAGTGCAAAAGAGCGAGAGAGAGGGAGAGAGGGAGAGGGAGAGGGAAGGGAAGGGGGATTGGGAAAGTAAGACATAGCGAGCAGAGAGAGATACAAAAGGTGAGGGGTACGAATCCAGGATATCTCATGGCCGTTTCCGTTTGCACAATTATGTTTATTAAGAGAGGCAACAGAAACAGAGAAGCAGGCGGGCGCAATCGTCAAAGATGATTTAGATACTTCCGCTTGGGCCGCGGAGCGGGCAGAGCTGCGAGCTGAAAGTCAGTCCACGGCTTGGAGAAGTGCGAGTGGGTTGGAGGTGGGGTGGTGGCGAGGTGGGGAGGGGGCAACAGCAATAAAAATATATTAGTGCAATTACAGCAGCCAACTGAGCCAACAGACGACCATCTAATTTAGGCGCCCGACTGGAATCCTTGTTGCCATTCCCGTTGGCATTTCATTTGTTTTTGAAGCGTTTCAATTTCTCTGGGGGATTTGGCCTCCGCCTATTTATATGTCCGGGGCACACGCTGATTAAACCAAATTTGCCCTCGATTTACAGTCGTTCCATTTTGCTCTGGCGCAAAACTACTTTTTACTACGCACACAATTTTGACAGGACTGCTCCTTTAGATCCCGGCCCGATAGCAGCTCCTCCGCCATTCAATTTGCCCGAATTGGCGCATGTTAATCAGCAGAAACAGACGCAGAGGCAGTCGCAGTCGCAGTCGCAGATGCTCCAAGGCAAGGCGAAATCTTAAAGCCGCGGGCCAACGTATAAAGGAGTAGAAGGAAGAGTGGAGGAGTGGAAGAGTGCGTGGGTAGTCGGGTTGAAATCCTTGTGCAGTTATCCGAGGCACGCAATAACCTCGACGAACTGCAGACAATCAATCTTACTTTGCGCTTTAATTCAATTTCGATTGTGACATCTGCCTTTGGTCGCAGTCGCAGTCGCCGTCGCCGTCGTCGTCGCCGTCGCTGGCATCGTCGCATGTCCTTACGCAGGACTTGCTCGACAGCCTTCCTTGTGCACTTTTGGCAATGCGCTCAGGCGTGCCACTTGCCGGCACAGGATTAACGACTGCAATCCGTTTGGCCATGGCCCGGCCACATTGCCTCCTCTTTTTTTGGGTTCCACTCATGCAACGACGGCGACGGCGATGGCAACGGCGACTGCGACTGCGACTGCGACTGCGGCTATGTCATGCGTGAGGGCAAGCAAACGCTACTCAATTTCGCGCTCACAAAAAATTGACAGTCGCCCAAAGGATATTGTGACAGGCGTTTCGGCATTGCTCGGCGACAGGACAAAAGGCACAAAAGGATTGCCATTTGGCATTTTTGGTATCGGCCAAACATGCCGCAAAGGGTGGCTGTAAACTGTTTTATTTCCTTCTTTTTTTTTTTTTGGGCTCCCTCGCACAAGCATTTTCCGTGGCTCAGCTATTCGAAAGTCCGTCAGAGTCATCCAAAGAGACTCCGCTAAACGATTTTGCCAATCGAATTTGCCAATTTCACAAGCTGCCAATGCCTCAAAGGACTCTGGGACGAGGGATGCCCAAAAAGGGGTTACTTGACCGGGCAAAGTTAATCGGAAGTTAATACGCTGAGTTGCCAGATTTGTCTCTGCTATTGCTGCTGTGTCACGGCCTCAACTATTCCAGATGGAATTTTCATTAAAATCAGCTCATGCACGCGACAGTTTTGGACAGACAGCACAAAGGACGCAGGATGCAGGACGCAGGACGCAGGATGCAGGACGCAGTTGTCAGGAAAGTCGCGTAGGTGGCTCGTCTGACAACTAATGAGAAATTCATAAGCTTAACGGCGAACCCGCCTGAGCAAAACAACAGCAACATATGCGCTGGCCTACGGCCACACCCACCCACCCCTGAACCTCCTCCCACCCCTGAACCTCCGCCCACCCCTGCTCTGTGATCGATCACAAATTCTGTGTACTTAATAAATAATTGCAATATAATTATGCACGCAGGAGCAAATAGCCAAAATATTGTGGGCCAAGTCAGGCAAATAGCTGGCATTATAGACAAACATCTGTCGCAAAAAAAAACCCGATATTAAATTCTCAAAAAATGGGAATGTTTGCAATAGAACGAATATGAAATACGCTTACAAATTCACGATTTTATGAATGAAAATGTATGATGATGACTCGAATAATATATTACTACTATAAAACAATTTTTTTATATTACATATAATATTATCATCTACATTTATTAAATATTTGCAATTGAGCAGAACTATAGATACCATAATATTATTCTATAAACTTTATTATTATATATAATAATTATTCTAAATATTTTATTAATGCTATTAAATTAAAAAACTGAACTTAAACTCTTCTATATCATGAGACAGTCTTTCAAATTTTGCAATGTGTGTAAAAAGAATTATTTTAAAGTTATTTTTGTAGCCATTAAATACAATAATAAATGGGCAATTGGTAACAACTTAATAATATATGAATTGTGTGTCTAAAATTTGGAATCCTTACTAAGCCATTTAAACTATCATTTTCTTAACTCTGTCTAGCAGCTGCCTTAGCTGGCATACACAATCCGACTAGAAAGGGTATAATGAAACGTAATGCTCTTCAGTTGAGCGCTGAAACTTGCAACGAACTCATGACTAGCCCGAAGGCAGAACTGGGCCAATCCGGACCAATCCGGGCCACTTCTTGTAATTGCCGCACCGTGTGGAGAGGCGACGACTGGCATTCAATTGTATTGTCAATTGCGAAGGATGCCGACTGGAGTGGGCAGGCACTCCAGTCCTGGTTCGGAGTAGTTGCCAAATTACCGCCACTTTCGGTTTGGCATCGTCAGCATCTGTGCTCGATTCTTGGCCCGCGGCTAAAGGCAGCCAATGAGCCGTGTGGCGCTCCTGTTGACAAAGTCCTCGACATGTTCCTCGACATGTTCCTCGACTCGTATTAGTATTCGCATTTGTACTGAAACTCGAACGTATTCCGATTCGTAGTGCCCAGTGGCAATGTATCGTATAGTGCACTCGTAATTATGGGCACAGAAGTTTGAGTAGGCAGCGAATTGTGTGCTCGATATTGGGATTGAATATTTATGAATGGGAAGCGGGCAGGACATTCGGCTCGGCTGGTCACACTCTGTCACTGTCTCTTTCTCTGTCTGTGGCTCTGACTGTGGCTGTGGCTGCTGATCAAACGGCAAGCGTAATCAGTCTGCATTGGGGGACAGCCAAAAACAGGACATTCACAACATCGAGGACACTCGTTACGTTCTCGCACATTTTATTGCTGCAAATTCGATTGTCGCTGATCAAAGGCGAACGCACTTAAAAATGCTAAATTGAATTTGACGCTACAGCGCCCCCAAATTCGATGCCACGCCCCCCACCACCACACGAACACGTTAACAGGTCCAGCTTTGATATGGAATTTACCAAAAGTTTTGGCATGGTCTCCACTTGCTGTCCGCTATTTTTTTTTTTTATCAACTCTCTGTTCGTCCTTTTTCGCTGACAGACTGCGTGAAAAACACATTAAGACTCATTTACGCGCGTCAAATATTTCAGAATGTGGCAGGCAGCGAGTCCCGCAGGACTTTCAATTTAGGCAGAGCTACGATAAAAAAAAAAAAACTAAGAATAAAAACTGTCGAGAAACGTCAGGGAAACACAGATGCTGTCTCCTTCTCAATGACACAAAGCAATTCCCACACTCCGGGACCCTCTCGGCCCATAGGTGGCGCTGTTGTGCAATTTGCGCTTTTTGAAGTGCACACAATTGCGTAACTCATAGCCCCGGGTCAAATTACAAACACTCTGTGTGTCAGAGAGGCGAGAGAGAAGCCACTTGCCAAGTGCCCATTAACAGGTACTTCACATCCAGCCCAGTCCAGCGGGCAACCAAGCAACCCCTTGATGTCCATAGTCAGAGCATGAATGGAACGGAATACCAGCATTTGGCATGGCACATCGACAAGATTTAACGCCATCGTTTTCATTATTAATGATTAATGATAAGCATCTCAGCCGGGCTGAGCAGCAACCCTTCTCTGTGGCTGGTTGTGCATTTATCCCGTTCGTCCTCCCGTTCGTCCGCCCGTTCGTCCTCCTGTTCGCGACGCTCGCACGCGCTGAAGCTTTTGGCAAACACTAAGCGCTGCTTTTCGCGCCTTTCCACGTGATTAAAGGCCAACGAGGACGAGATGGCGACATCAACCACGTCACCCACCATCACCCAAATATCGGCACTTTCACACGCAAATGTACATAAAACAAACTGCGTCACCGGCTACATTACCCCTCAAAGGGGTTAACCCCCCGATACGCAAGGCGTTACCCAAAATATTTTGGCCCAGCGCTTGGGTTGCTCGGCTGCGGGTTGTTCCCAATAGTGCGGCTGCTGCTGGTGCGTGCGTCGGCCAAGTTTTGGTTCATTAGAGCGCAATGATTGGCCTCATTTGGATTAATCGAGTGTTTGCACTGACTTACAGCCTGTGCTCCAATTAAGCAACCCGTTGCAGCGAGAAGCTTTCAACATGTGGCATTTTGTTTGAATAGAAGCTGCGATGCCCAGATCCACGCTAAATCCTGTAATCTTTGCTTCATTTAACCCACTAAACTAGTTTGATCAAAGATTAAATGATTTTAAAGGAAAAACTCCAACTTTTGTTGGAATCCCTTATATATATATTTGCTTGATAATTCTCACGCCGATAACAAATTATATTTGTTAGCGCTATCGATTATCCAGTAAATGGAAATCTGGAAATTCCATAATTCGTAGAACTCTTAGATGGAAATCCTTTATATACATATTTGGTCTGATTAAACTTAATAGTTCTGTCTTCGATGGCCGATTGTTTTTGATAGTGTTATCGATTATCCAGTAAATTGAATGGCGGAAATTCTGCTTATGCATAACTTAATATTAATGGATCCTTTTGATCGGACTTCTCAATATAAAAATGTCCTCCAATTAAACTTGATAATTATCTCTTCGATAACAGATTGTATTTTATAGTATTATCGATAACCTTAAATTCACGATTATCTGTGATGAGAGTCCCTTATATAAATATTTCCCCCAAATAAACTTGAAATTTCTCTCTCCGATAACAGATTATATTTGATAGTGTTATCGATTATTCAGTAAATTAAATGGAGTCCTTAATATAAATATCCAAATAAATTTGATAGTTCTCTCTCCCCGATAGCTTTGATAATGTTATCGATTATTTAAATTTGTGGATCTCTTCTTCTACATTTGTACCGTTAGCCACTTATTATGTGAATTATGCACACCTACATTCCATATTAAAATAAGCTCATTTGCCATTGTCAAATAAAGTAGCAAGTGCTCTCTTATGGCCAAGCCCAAAATCTATCATCCTCTTTAGCCCCCAACCCCCACCCCCTTTGGCTACAGCCTACGACCACTTTCATCAGGCATAAAGCTGCGATGTTGACGTTGGCTGTTTTTGCCACTTACGCAGTCGCTTTGCCATTAACGTGTCTGCCTCTGCCCCTCCCCCCGCCCCATTCGCATCTCCTGCTTCCGCTTTCCCACTTTCCCACTTTCCCACATTTCCTGCTCGGCCCACTTACGCCTGGTGATGCCAACTGATAAAAATTGATGCAAAATACGCAAAAAGTCGCGAAAATCCTCGTGGAAAATTTTCAAAATTTTCACAGCTGATTGTGCAAGTGCGGCACACCCACACACACACATACACACGCACACACACGCACACAGAACACGGGACACGAGGGACTTACGACCGCTTGCTTCTTTTTGCATATGCCTTGCACCCGTCTCCCTCTCTCTCTCTTTCTTCGTCTCTCTCACTCCCGCTGCATGGCATTATTTCTGGCATCGCCTTACCCCAATTCCTTCTCCTTCCTCGAGCGAGTCCCTCACCGAACACTGTTTGTTTGCATTTGCGTATCATCGACGCATGTCGCGAGGCGTCGCCGGCTCGCTCCTGGCTGTCTGTCTGGTGGGCCAGGTCCAGGAGCTGGTTCTCGTAGTTCGGACTGGTTGCCGACAATAATAATTCAGCCGAATTGCGTGCTGGATGGGAAATGCCTTTAATCTGTTCGAGTTGCCAACTGTCACGAAGCGAAATGAAATGGAAATCACACGCACTAATGGCAGACAGAGCTGGACCCGAACCCGAACCCGAACCCGAGCCCGGACAAGGACTCGCACTCGCACTCAACCTAAGCCTCCAGCTCTTACTTCAGCCCGAGTGCGGTTTCCTTTTTTGTTGCGTCGCCGTTTTGTTGCCATAGCATCAACTTTACGCAATGTCTAATTCGATTTGTTCTAGGCCAACACTTTCATAATTTTCCATATCGACGCAGGACGCCGGGCCGAGTGCCTTATCTGCCATCTCACTGTGCTGTGCCTAACCTCAAGCCTAACCCCATGGCCCCGTCTGGTTGTCTATAGTTTTTTTTTTTTGTTTTTTTTTTTTATACACTTGCCCTAGACAGGGGCCCACGCTATCGCTGGCAATCAATCTGCCCGGCGCACATATCTCAACTTTTGCGTTTTTCAATCTCGGCATTTTGTGGGCTAAGTAAGTCCGCGATGGCGATGGCGATGGCGATGGTGAAGTCTTTGGGAGTCGCGCTGTCACTTTCGCTGGGCCAAGGCTTTAAGGCTACAATCTATGGGTTAGCCCAGCGGGAGGTCTTTTTTGATGTCACAAAAGGATTCACTTGATATTCATCAACATCAGTGCCTGTCAAACAGTCAGTCATTCAATACCCCAGACCGAGCGACAGTCCCAGTCCCAATTTCAATACCAATTCCAAACCCAAACCTAGACCCAGACCCAAAACCCAGACCCAACTTCATGCTGCATGTCATGTTGGTCTGCTTGCTTGTGGGCAGCGCTCCTCCTCTCCCTCTCCCTCTCTCTCTATCTTTTTCTGTGTGTCTCTCTCTCTCTGGGTGTGGGTGGTTCCGCAGACCCATACCCCACTGCAATTCGATGCGTCTGGCTCGCATGTGCAACGAGAGAATTATATGCCATCGCGTTGGCGATACTAATCTGATTAGTGTCAAAAAAAAATCGCTTCAATTGCAGACAGACAGCTCTGACAGCCACTGCAAGCTAGTTAGCGCTTGAGCACTTTATGAGCGATGTTCTATGTGATTATGATTACGGTTCGGTTTCATAACTGGATCAACTGGTTAGCGTTCACTGGTTGCGAAAGGCATGCTAATATCTTTATAAGTTAGAAGCTTTAAGTTAGATGCTTTAAGTTGGAAGCCAACTGTAGAACCTACCAACCTATCATTTCGATCCCATAATTTTGCTATTAAGTGTGTTCTGGACTTTTAAATAAACTGCTTCGATTTTAGTCAGACAAACTAAGATCTCCGATAATGTGTCGTTACATATGATGATCGTTAAGATCCTCATATACAGCCTTATAAATTTGTATATTAATTGCTAAAATACTCAACCAGAATTAATTGCAACAGTTAGAAATCAGTCTGTGGCTTAGAATTTATTCATATTTCCTAACTTTTCAAGAATCTGATCTATAATAAACTGCATACGTATATGATAATAACAACCCGTACACAATGCCAATAGATTAAGCGATAATCTTTCCATCCAAAGAGGAATTTAAACTTATTGTCCGAATGTTGAAGAAATTTTAGCTGCAAATTGAATAATCATTTATTTAACTATTATTATTTATGCATAATATTTGTTAGAGTTAATTTCCTTAAAGTTTTTCATTGCTTACTTTTTGGATAAACTTTGGAAACTTTGTGTTTGTTAAAGGTTTTATTTTGTTTTTTTTTAATTTGATTTGTCTTTAGTTCGTCAGTAACATTGTCCGCAATGCTCATCAGCTTGAGGCTTAGAAAATCGCTTTTCTCACTCCTTGGGTTTAGTTCCGGAGCCAGTTTTCCACGGCGAAAAACTCTCTCCAGATAGATTCACGCTGCGTTCAATTAAAACGCATTTAAACGAGAAACAAAATGTGGAGGGGTGAAAGGTTGAACGGTTGGTGGGTCGGAAGGTTGGTCGGCGGCTCAACCCCAAAAACTTTGAGCGTCATTTTAATTTAAAGGTATTTAAGGCGATCCATCATATCGTATCAGTGGCCCAGAGACATGAGCGAGTCCCGAGCCTCGGCCAAGATGAGACGCACGGTTGCAACCTGATATGAGCGCAGCAATCTGTTATGCAATCGCCCAACCTTCCGTCCACCCCCCGTCCCCTGTCGGCTGTCCTCCTGCCCGCTCGCCTGTCGCCCCGTGGCGCATTATATTGGCCTGTCACAAGGGAGCAATTCGATGTCTCTGATGATGCTGCTGCTGCTGCTGCATCTCGACGAGGCTCGGGCGGACGCATTAGTGGCGGGTCGGTGGCTGCCAGCACTTGCGTTTGACTTCCAACACTTTGGACAATTGTTTAGAACAGAAGGCGGAACAAACGCCGGAACATAAAAATGCCAAAAAGGAAACAAAAAAAAAAAAAAGAAGGGATGTTCAAAGCAAGGGCGTAGTGCTTGAGGAGGAGGAGGAGGAGGAGGCGAGGGGTGCAGAGGAATATATTCCGCTGAGCCGCTGAGCCGTTGAGCGTTGACAAAAGGCCTTGCCGTTTCATTTAGCAGCCATGCAGCTAACCCACCCCCACCCCCAGCACCCAACCAGCGAGCATTGCACCCCTCAGCAATTGTCTCTCGCTCGCTCACTCTCTCTCTCTCTCTCAGTGTGTCTTTCTCTGTCTTTTGGTCTCTGGTTGTCGCCTTTCTCGCGGTCTTAAAACGATGATTAGGTTGTTATTTTAATTTGCCCATTGATATATCCTCGTTGTTGTTCTGCCCTGACTTTCCCTTTGTCAGGGTGGCTGGTGGCTGTTCAGATTGTTTGTTGTTGTTGTTGTTGTTGCTGCTGCTCTTTGTCCTGCGAAGCGGGGTAGCACTGTCAGCGTATTTAGCAGTCAAAACGAGAGGCAGCTCAACTCGTCTTCGACTCAACTACGCGTAACATGTCCGCAATTTGTCATCGATTTTGTATTGCAGCATTTTAGGCGTAACGAGGGGTTGAACTGCCTCATCGAATGGAGTTGGAGGGGGGATTCCGGATTCCGGGTCTGCAGCGAGGCGCAAATGTTTAAATTATACTAATTAATAAATTGACTACTAATGCAAACATTTTGCACAAATGGCCAAAATCGAGCGGGCGACCTTGAAGCCCCTCTTTTAAAAGTGAACTTCAAGTTTTTGCCGCTTACGCAGAACTTTCGCAGTTTATATTATTTTCATAACAAGTTAGTATATTTAAATTTATTTTAATGAAGCTACAAGGCAACTGAATAGCTTCGGAGTGCGGGCGGAGTGGGAGGCCACGCACGCGGAAATTTCATGCCCGAACGAATTAAGCTCCGAAAGACACGAAAGGGTTGCGAGGACACGTGAAAAGGATTGTCTGGCAAGCAGCCAGGACGACGGTGTTAATGCGCTCGCCGACAAGTGCCTGGAGCTTCCTTTTGCTGCCTTCGGCCTTCGCCGTGAAAGGAGTAAATTAAATGATTAATACGCCTCGACTGACTGTTTGCCGTTCTCCGTTCTCCGTTCTCCGTTCTCTGCGGCTCACGTTTAATTATCCCTTGCTGGCATCGCCGTAGCCAGGTTAGAAATTGGCATTCGTTACGGTTTTACGCTTATCAGGCAACTGTCAACGCATTCCGGACTCATACACTCACACAAATGGCAATCAAAATGTTATCGACTTGACTTCTGATTCTTAAGTCTCTGATGCAAAACTAGTTTCGTTTTTATCATTTTTTGCATAATACTAGTTATCAGTTAGTTATAAAACCTCTTTTGTCAAACATGTTTTCATTTGATGATGATTTGCTTGGACTTGCGAGCCAAGAGCTCCCACAATATATCCGTAAATTTGTTTAGCTTGTTAAGTAAATTATGATCAAAGTTTGAATCTAACTTGATTGATAGTCAACTTTACTGAGGAAAGGGAGTTACGAAAGCACCTCCATATAAACTTTACTATCTGACTTACGCACAGAACTAATAAGAATGGGAGAGAGAAAAAAAATGAGAGCCATCGCAGTTGGTGTGTTTAACCTTTAAAGTAAAGTAAAATAAAAAAAAAGAAAACAGTTTTTATTTGCTATATATCCTTGTTGAACATCATATCTAATGTTCAACAAGGATATATAGCAAAATATAAATGTATTCCGGATGATCAGCTAAAGCCTGCAATAGGAAAGCCCTTAGAAAAAAAAACCGTTCAGGCGATTACTTTGATGTCATTGGGTTAAAGAATAGTACTTCCCTTTAAAAATTACTGGAATTGCGATCAATACTTAAATAAAAATCCGCTTAAATGAAGCTAACCTGTAATTGGCATTAGTTGCAAGCAAGATGTATGTGTATAGAAAAACTCTCGCAGGTAATTCAAAATAGATAAATCAAGCAACATAGTTTTATTCTCTGAATTCTAGAGGCTGATTATCTGAATTGTCTTTTTAGCTCTACTTAGTCTGAAAATTTAAGAAAAATCGAGGGGCATAAATCTTTCATTTAATCCAGCACAAAGAAAAGTTCTACTCAGATATAAAATTGTGTGGAATTAATTTATCGAAATATTTCAGTTTATAAATGAGTTCAAAGTAAATGAAAAAAAGAGATTGGCCAAAAGAACTGGTTCCATGTGAACGCACAGTGAAATGTGCAACAAAAAAATTAGAATTTAGCAAACTAAATGACGAAAAACACTGAAAACGCGAATGAAACGAAGCACAACATATACGAAAGAAACAAGTGTGTGTATGAGAATGTGTGTATGTGAGTGTGTGTGTGAGTGTGTGTCAGTTCGCTGGGCTGTCAATGCCGAATGCTGCCACTGCCCTTGCCACAATGACGACAACAACAACAACAACAGCTACAGAAACAAGGACGAAAGCGATCCTCATTTGTATTCCAGACGCGCGTTTCGATGCGAGCGCCGCTTCGAATGCTAACAAGAATCCTCGACTAAGTGAGTGTGTATGTGAATGTGTGTGTTTGTATGTGTGTGTATGTTTGTTCGTGTGGGTCGATATGGAGGAAGCGCCAAATATTAAAGAGGCCAACACTTTAAATGGAACCTCAGCGAAAAGAAAGTGCGCGTAAGTCGAAAGCTAATTGAAAACAGAAAACAGGACTTTTATATTTCTTAAGGACTGGCCGTAGTTCTGTTTGTGACAGCAGTTGGCGGCCGCAGCTACGGCCATTTTGTCCAGGATTCGGCGTCTGCGCAGTTGGGAATATACATATATATATATATATACGATATATATATAAATGTATATACGTAACAAATATGCCCAGAAGCGTTAAGATCTTAAGTGGCCCATATGTTAAGCGGGCTAAGCAACAATAATCAGCTGATTCTCATACAAACAACGCGCGCACACTCACACACACACACACACACACACACATGGGAAGGACCTTCGTCTAGCGGAACTCGTTGCTCGTAATTCAAATGCAAAACTCGTGCGAAATTTTGCTGCTGCCGCTGCCGCTGCCGCTGCTGCTGCCGCTGCCGCTGCCGCTGCTGCTGCTGTCTCGCTTGTCCTTGCTGCATCCTTGCGATGACGTCATCAGACAACAGGCGGCAACTTTGTTGTCGATTTGTAATTCAAAATTTGTTTTCGAATACATTTTCCACTTCGACATTCACACGGGCGCGCTTCCAGAATTTCAAATTTGTTTATTTTGTGGCCCACGCCGGCTCTAACGCTATCTCTCTCGCTCGCCAGGCAGCCATCTCTGTCGCGCTGCTTGGCTTTCGCATTGACTTTTCATTTTTATGCATGCAGCAGCCGTCAAAATTCAACAGTTTGCACAAATACAAAAAATTCGCAAAAAAAAACACACAAAATGTAAAACCAACCCGATATATGAATGTATATATAAATATATATATACATATATACGAGGCTGTGTATGCTGCTGCATCTGAGTGCCCATATGTGTGAGTGCGAGTGTGTGTGTATCTGTGTGGAAGGGCAAGGTTACGCGCACGCGACGAAAATACAGCCATCATTTACTG